>CM022946.1:57845093-58445093 GCA_012931725.1 Litsea cubeba
CATCAATGGCTGAGATTTTCAGTCAGGAAGGGTGTGAACTTTGAAGTCACAGTCTCAGGAGAAGAAACCTGAGGGTGTCATCTCAGTGAAAGTCACGTGAGACGAGGTGGCTCCAGAAGATACATTGCTAGGCGTCGCCGGAGGTAAGTGCTTTCATCAGACGATGCTCGGAAGAGCTATAATCCCGAATTATCACATTACAGGAAGCTCTGAGGGAGACGTTGCCTGATCGGAGTCAGACTCATCTCGGATGTAAGAGGATCGTCTATCCAGCAATTTTCTCCATTTTCAGGAGTTAAGGGAGGATGTACCTGGTGGTCTCAGGGACTTCAGGCTCTGGATTGCGAGGAGGCTCGTGACGCGTTCTTGCTTTTTCTAGAGCGAGTCGCTGCAAGATCCTTGCATATTCTTCAAGATCAGGCATGGGAGCCGGATCTTCTTCTTCATCATCTTTGTGGCTCAACATTGTTGATTTCCACTGGAGTGATGAGAGGTGCTGGTCAGCAGCATTTTCTTGTACAGCTCTTGGTTCTTCATCATCAGACCAGGATCCTTGTGGCTGTAGGGGGTTATACCAGATTACTGGCATAAGATGAGACTCAGGAACCCATTCTTCATCGGAGAGATATTCTCCTGTTTCAAGGGATCCTCCCACTCATCTGTGTAGTTGGATTCGAATCCATCATCAGTGTCGCTGGATTCGTATCCATCAATGGAGAATCCAACTACTGAATTGCAAGAGTATGATGTCTCCTGCATGGCTTCTTAATTGAGGTGGCATGAAATCACTGAGAGTGAATTTCCTTACCCCCTTTGAAGTCTCTGGAAGGGATGTTTTTGTTTACCTCCAGTGAAGCGGTAGAGGAAGCCTCTGCCTTTTCTTTGACCTCTAGTTTGGCTGGGTCTTCTCTTGCCGTTTGAGCTTGAGGAGATGTTTCCTAGCCTGCCTTCGCTGTTGAGGCTGTAGGCTTATTTTCACGACCTCCCAATTTTCATCTTCCAGGAGATCGGGATGTACCCATATCGGTTGTCCGTCTGGTGTCGGGTAAGGAACCAGTTCCTCGGACGCTTCGATTGAGTTTTATCACTTGAAGGAAGTAGTGATCTTCTTCTTCGGTGATCTTGATGTTTGTCCAGATGTCACCATGTTGACGGAGGCAGACCCATAGTTTTTGTCAAAGGTGATGACTCCGTTTTTTCCACATCTCATTTATTTTCTCTCTCACACGAAGCATTGATTGAGAGGATGCGAGATCATCTGGTGGTATGGACAGTACCGAGGATCAGTTGGTTTTGCCAACATCACCCGGTCTTTTTGGTTCAGGCAAGGTGAGCTTGCCGTTTGCCACAAGAGCCCCGAAGATTTCATCAACATCTTCATCAAACGGGTATTTCTTCTCTACTCGTTCTTTGAAAGCATCAGAGAGTTCAGGTTTCTTACCAACAGCTTTGTTTTCAGCTTTCTTTGGTGGCTGAGGAGCTGACTTGGTCTGCACATTGAGGACCTCTTTTTTCTTTGGTTTAGAGGTTGCAACGGCGGTTGGCTCTTTTCTTGATGATTTCTGACTGTTGAGGTCTTTAATCACCGTTTCAGCTTCCATGGAAGCTTCTAGGAGTTCTCCCAGGTTTTTTTGATTTGTTGCCGATGATCATGGAGCGGATTCTGGCTCTCATGTTGTTTCGGCAGATGTCGACTAGCGACGCTTGTGGCAATACATCAGAGCATTTGTATGCCATTGCTTTCCACTTGTGAATGAAGTCATATGTTGATTCATTCTCCCCCTGTTTTAGGCTGCACAGCTGAGCCATAGTAGCGGGGTGATCCTCACCTTTGAAGTGAGTCAGGAAGCGTGTCTCTAACATGGTCCAGTTTTGGATTGAGTCCTCCGGCAGAGTGGAGTACCAATCGAAGGCCGTACCTTTTAGGGTACTTGCAAAGAGGCGGATCTTGAGTGCATCTTGATCCGCGATAGCTCCCGTCAGGATCTTGAAGTGGATGACGTGCTGTCTGGCTGATCCTTTCCCCGTATATGTTTGGAGAGTAGGATGCTTGAATTTGGTGGGGAACGGGACCGAGTCCATCCATAAGGGATATGGTGGCTTGATCCCATGCTCTTTGAGTATATCCTCTTCTTTTGCTTTGGCGAGGATACCGTCTACGTCCTTTTTGGTTAGGGCGCGTGACTCATTTTCTTCTCTATTTACCTCGTCGTCTTGATGATTCGGAGGAGGTTCATTGTTCGCCTGATTTTGGAAGGCGAGGAGAAGGTTTTCCATCAGAGTTTCAATCCTCTGCTGGCCCTGTTCCAACTGCTGGATGCGGGTGATCGCATCTTCTGGAGGTGGATTGCGGGGTGGTGGCTCAGAATTTGTAGCCAAGACATTCATCCTTCATGATTCGAACGAAGAAACTGTCCTGGTGACTGAGCTGGGGCTCATTCTTTTTGAAGAGGAGCTTGAGGAAGGATCACTCTACTGTCCTTTGCTTGAAGGAGCAGGGGATTCTTCTGAATGTCTTCTTGTCCTTGAGACACTGCGGGTCATTGGACGTCGGACATGGATTTTTGTTGCTGATTTTTGGCGCCTTCTGGTTTTTCCAACCATATGGACGGCAGCAACTTGGTTGGGTCTTTCTTTTTCAACCCATTTGGGAGAGACTTGAAGTGTGGGAGGCTGGGTCCTTTGCTTCTCTAGTCTCTTTTGTCGGTACGACGCGCGGCGGCGTATACGACGAGCAATTTGAGCTTCGGTCAGCTCTGACTGGGCTTTGACAATGAAGGATGTGCTCCCTCGGGCGCAGCAGCCGAGCCTGTCTTCTCTGTAGCTGGGCAAGGACAGGATGCGAACCCTGTCCTTCGCCTGTTGCAGCGAAGCTTTGAATTTTTGAAGTTCGGCCCCTGTAGAGATGAAGGGTCGAACTGCAGATTTGTAGGCCTTAGCAGGTGCTTGTGGAGGCCTTGTGATGCATGACTTGATTTTGGGCTTGTAGGAACAAGCCGGCTCATGCTGGGATGACTTGAGAGTCAGGTTGGAGATGGGTCTCTCCTCTTTCATGTAAGCAAGAGGATAGAACTGGTTCTCCTTGAGTGGGGCCAGGAATGCTGGCTTAGTGGATGTCTGGGACCTTCTCTGTTTTGGTGAAGGTCTTGGGGACCAAGTCTTGGGGTAGACCTGGTTGTTTGCAGGTCGAGGCTTCGTGGGGCTGCCACGGGCTTCAGGCCTTCTGGTGCTCGCCTTTGGTGTCACGGTAGTGACACGTTGAGAGGCGAGTTTCTGCTTCTTGGAGGGAGCAGTTTGTTCCTCAGGAAGTGGGAATGGTCCCAGCGTCCCAAAGACGATAGTCCGGGGAGTCGAGGTCGACCCGGAGTTCAGAGAGTTGCCGAGCGAGTTGACACTTCGGCAGCTGATGGGGCGCTTGTAGGTGCGCGTGGTTTGCTTTTGTTGAAGCATGAGTTGGTGCTTGTTTTCGTCGAAAGTAATGGTTAGTGAAGCTGCCATTGTTAGTTTTCGAAAATTTCTGAAACAAGACCACATCCATTAGTAATCACAAGAATATAATGATCATAAATGGGAAGTTCTATGATTTCGTCTTTTCAAATTGCTCGAGGTAGATGACCCAAGCAATATGAGGAAGGCAAAATGCCATAGAAGGTACAATTGTTCTGATCGCAGGTATGGTAAGCCCGGAATGGGCATCCCAGTGACTGCTAGAAGCAATTGTGAACTTAAATTCGACTTATCGAGAAGCAGAGCTTGCTCGAGGTAAGAAGAATATAAAGTTGGAGTTACAGATGTGCCGGTCGCAATACAGTAGACCCTGAAAGGGCGTACTAGTACCGCTAGACACAAATGTTTTGAGACCGCATCTATGAGATGAGATTCTCTGTTTTGAAAGGTCAAGATTGGATTCATCAAAGAGAGCAGATGGTATTCCAATCTGAACACGGTCTCAACGATTTCCGTGAGCGCCAGTGTTCAGAAAGAAATGAACCATAATTTCTCGAATCTGAATCTAAAAATGACGAGTTTTTTTTTCTTTTGAAAAGCCAATATCGGGTTTATCAAGGAGAGCAAAAGGCATTCCAATCTGAACACGGTCTCAACGATTTCCGTGAGCGCCAGTGCTCAGAAAGGAGAAGACCAAGATTTCTCCAATCTAAACCCAAAATGACGGAAGTTTTTTTTTTTTTGAAGATTTTGAAGATTTTTTTTTTTTTTTTAAATCTTTTTTTTTGTATTTTTTTTTTATTTTTATTTTTAAGATTTTTTTTTTTAAAAAAATTTTATTTTTTATTTTTTATTTTTTATTTTAAAATTTTTATTTTTTATTTTTTTTAAAAAAATATTATTATTATTTTTTTTTTGTTTCAAAGACGAGAGAGTACACATAGGCCTCCTAACCCGGTCTTATGAAATCTTGATTGATAGAATTGCCCCCAGGTAAGGGTAGGATTACTTAATGAACCCGTTTGGAGGACCCTTGCCTAGAACAGTCAAGCTGTCTCCACACTCTGGACAAGGCTTTTCTTTGAATCAACCCTGATCAAAGAACACAGTTGGTTTAACCTTAGTGGTCTATGTCCTTTTTTTTTTTTTTTTTTTTTGTTTTTTTTTTATATGAACTCATCGAAGAGAAACAATGGCCCAACCCCCGATCCGAACACGGTCTCAACGTTTCCGTGAGCGCCAGTGCCTAGAAGGGAGAGGATCAAAGTTTCTCAATTTTGAATCCAAAATGAAAAATCTGAAAATTTTTATATATATATATATATATATTTTTAGATCTTTAATGAACTCATCGAAGAGAAACAATGGCCCAACCCCCGATCCGAACACGGTCTCAACGTTTCCGTGAGCGCCAGTGCCCAGAAGGGAGAGGATCAATGTTTCTCAATTTTGAATCCAAAATGAAGAATCTGATTTTTTTTTTATTTTAAAATTTTTTTTTTTTGAAAAGAGAAAGAATGGAAATAAATTCAAAGAATTAGAAATTTCCAAACAAAAAATCTCATCTCATTTTTTTTAGATGCGGAATTCAACATAGGCCACCAATTATAAAGTAGCCAAGGAATCGAGAAAAGAAATATAAGCATAGAGCAAAATATATGATATGCAAATATTTCATTTCTAGCATCGTGTTCTCAAATAAACGGGTCCCACCGGGTGGAGCCAGCTTGATGGACCGCGCCCCGGATGCTCGGGGTTCCTACCGAGGTCGGCGGACGTGGGAGTCCGTTTGGTTCCGACCCTTTTGTAACCGGGGGGCAAGGGGGCGTGCATCAACATTTCTTTTTTTGTGGGTGTGCCAGATTTTCTATTTTTACTTGGAATTGCAAGTGGTGATCCGGAGATCAACCTTCGCAAGTAAAAAGGAAATCAACTTCTTTCAAGTTTTCCATTGCACATATATTTAAGAAAAGAGACATTTTCTTGATTTGCCGTGAAAGGCAATTTTTTTGGCATTTATAGCCGATTTTGGCGTTTATAGCCGATTTTTGGCGTTTATAGCCGATTTTGGCGTTTATAGCCGATTTACAATCCTTATCAACAATGAAAGACAAGAATTGTGATTTTTGTCTCTTTTTAAAAAAAATACAAACTACAATGAAAAGCAAGAAAAGGAGGATCTAACTTTTCAGGAGATTGTGGGGGACCCGTTTAGATTGACGGTCGCAAGTCATATGTGGGCTTCGCCATCATCCATGCAGATGAGAACAGAGGATGCTATTGATTCTCTTGGCTTGGCTATAACCTCAGGTTTTTAGAAGACAAAGACCAAAAGGAGGTCCTATATCCAATAAAAAGCCGAGTAGACGGGCTGAAAAGCCACATCTAAGCCATTGGAGGCAGGAGGAGAAGGCAAGGACCTTGGGGGGGGTACCCCCTGATGGACCGCGCTCCTGCTCGGGTTCCTACCGAGGTCGGCGGACGTGGGAGTCCGTTTGGTTCCGACCCTTTCGTAACCGGGGGGCAAGGGCGTGCATCAACATTTCTTTTTTTTTGTGGGTGTGCCAGATTTTCTATTTTTACTTGGAATTGCAAGTGGTGATCCGGAGATCAACCTTCGCAAGTAAAAAGGAAATCAACTTCTTTCAAGTTTTCCATTGCACATATATTTAAGAAAAGAGACATTTCTTGATTTGCCGTGAAAGGCGATTTTTTTTGGCATTTATAGCCGATTTTGGCGTTTATAGCCGATTTTTGGCGTTTATAGCCGATTTTTGGCGTTTATAGCCGATTTTTGGCGTTTATAGCGATTTTGGCGTTTATAGCCGATTTACAATCCTTATCAACAATGAAAGACAAGAATTGTGATTTTTGTCTCTTTTAAAAAAATACAAACTACAATGAAAAGCAAGAAAAGGAGGATCTAACTTCTCAGGAGATTGTGGAGGACTCGTTTAGATTGACGGTCGCAAGCCATATGTGGGCTTCGCCATCATCCATGCAGATGAGAACAGAGGATGCTATTTGATTCGCTTGGCTTGGCTATAACCTCAGGTTTTTAGAAGACAAAGACCAAAGGAAGGTCCTATGTCCAATAAAAAACCGAGTAGACGGGCTGAAAAGCCATATCTAAGCCATTGGAGGCAGGAGGAGAAGGCAAGGACCTTGGGGGGGGGGTACCCCCCAAGGGACTTTTGTCACCTTGTTGCGGTGGCCGGTGTAGAACTTCCGCAGAGTTTTCTCTCTTTTTCTTTTCTCTGGATTTCTGACTGCTGTCTGATGTTTGTTGTGTGTTTTTCCGATCTTTCTGATGTTCTTTCTTCTTGGAGAGCCCTCCTATTTATAGGCTTTTAGATAGCCTTTTAGGTGGGTTTATGGGCTTTTATTGTCATTAAGCCACATAATGGGAGGAGTTACAAAATTGAATTGTTTATTTTGTAACTCCTTTTTCTTGGCTTCTGATTGGCCGGAGGAGATTGAGGGCATTTAATCGCCTTTAACCGCCATGATGGGAGGAGTTTCATGGGTTAAATGCCATGAATCTCTTGACTTGTAACTCCCAAATGCTTGCTTCTGATTGGGCCGTCCAAAGAAATGGATTAATGACTGTAATAAAGCTAGTCAATTAATCGCATTAAGTGGTCGCCGAGTAGCTGAAGAGTCGCGGGCCGCGCCACGTCTTTTAGAATTCTTCTGTCGATGATCATCGATGGATCTTCATGTAGATCGACATCAGATGACCATGTAATTTCAGGTGTTTGTTGCCAACAGCAGGTCGGTGCCATCTGTCCTGTCGATTTCTCGATCGGTCGGGTGGAAAGCACACTTTTTTGGTTGACCGGGTGGCGATCAATACTGTCTTTGATACTCTTGATGATTTACCCGTGTTTTGGACGGATGTCAGAGGACTTGGTGTCTCAAAAGCATGAATTTTGGAAAGTACCAGAGGCTGGGCTTCTCGAATCGCGAAAAAACGGCGAAAACCGGGGTTTCCGGGGCTTTCCCGGCGACCCCGGGGTCCATGGTCGCCGGCGACCCTGGCCCTTGGGCCAGGGTCGCAGGGGCCTGCGACCCTGGGTCTGCGACCCTGGGGGGGGTTTTCCCCTTTTTGGTCCCGTTTTGCGTCCGTTTTTGCTCTTTTTTTATTCTTTTTTCTTCTGTACTTTTCTTTGACATTTTGATCATTTATTGGCCTGATTTCTTTGTAGGAAACCTGATGAGAATCCTTGCATTTTATTTTGCAAAGTTTCCAATTTCCTGAGAAAGCCGAAGACTTTGTCGCGCAGAGCTGCCGATTTTCTGTCAAAAGCTGAAACTGGGTCAAACGATGTCGGAATGACCTGAAATTTGGTGTGAAGCCTCCTGAGCAATAAATAAGACCAACCATAGGCTTTTGTTTGAGTTTCGAAGCCGTTTGGGGTCCTATCACCTGCAGACTTGCTTTTTGTCGCGATGAAGATGTCGCGGTTTGATGTGCGGTCAACCGATGTCCGATTGACTTGAAATTTGACAGGGAACCTATTGGAGTCATTTTAAGATGATCCATAGGTTCTGTCTTGGAAATCATGGTCCCGGAGAGCTTTACCGCCGAGAGGCTTGATTTGGCTGTCGGAGAAGCGAAGTTAGGCCAAATGATCTTGAAATGGCTTGAAACTTCTTGTGTACTCCTCTTTTGGCTGTCTGGAAGAATCTTGCAGTTTTTGTTTGATTCTGACAAGATTTTATTTTTGGAAGCAGCATTGCCTATTTATGGCAGGTTGCGACTTCATGTAGCTCTTTGGATCTTGGAAAGGCAAAGTGACATTTTTGGTGTCAACAAATGCCCCCTCGAGGTACAGCGGCGAGTTGCTTGACTTTTGTAGTCGATGTGCCTCGAAGAGATTTTTTGAAGGAGAGCCTGTGACTTGACCAAGAGTCTTTGAGCAGTCTTTCTTTTTGGTATTTGTAGCCTTTTGAGCTTCCAGGGGAATTTTATGGTGGTGAAAGGGATCACGTACCATCTCAAGGCAAAGTTTTGAAGATGACATCAGGGATGTGGATTTGGGTTTTGACCTTGTGACCTAACAGGCTATATATGGCAGGTTAGGGGGTCAGGTTTGGTTTTGATCGTGTGACCCAACAAGCTGTATGTGGAATGTTGGGGGATCAATTTTGGTTTTGATCTTGTGACCTAACAGGCTGTATGTGGCAAGTTAGGGGATCAGGTTTTGGTTTTTGGTTTTGGTCTTGTGACCTAACAGGCTGTATGTGGCAAGTTAGGGGACCAGGATTTGGTTTGATTTTTGTGAAATGTCAATTTCAAGATTTTGGCTCAATTTGGTAGATGAGGCTGGATGGTTTGATTTTTGGAAGCTCATGGGGCTTGGAATTTTCTTTTGTATGGTCCAATCAACTCAAAAGAGGCATGGAACCATTTTTGTATGCTCTTGGTAAGAGGGATTTCTCTTTGACTAAAAGCCCAAAATTCATTTTTTTTTTTTTTTTTTTTAGTGCCTAGGTGGTCAAACCTGGCTCATATGGGCTAACCCATGGGACCTTAAGCTTTTGAAATGGCTTAGATCTCATATGGTGTCATTTTTGTAAAGAATATCCAAAATATCTCATTTGGATAGAGAATATCTAAGAATATCTTTACTTGGAGAGAATCTCTCATGATCCCTTTATTTTGGGATAGAATATCTCAAGATATCTTTCTTTTGGGAAAGAATCCGTCATAGATTGATTTTTGGGAGAAAATCTCTCAAGATCCCTTTATTTTGGGATAGGATATCTCAAGATATCTTTCTTTTGGGAAAGAATCCGTCATAGATTGATTTTTGGGAGAAAATCTCTCAAGATCCCTTTATTTTGGGATAGGATATCTCAAGATATCTTTCTTTTGGGAAAGAATCCGTCATAGATTGATTTTTGGGAGAAAATCTCTCAAGATCCCTTTATTTTGGGATAGGATATCTCAAGATATCTTTCTTTTGGGAAAGAATCCGTCATAGATTGATTTTTGGGAGAAAATCTCTCATTGATTTCTTTTTGGGAGAGAATCCCTCAAGATATCTTTCTTTTGGGAAAGAATCTTTCTAATTTCTTTCTTTTGGTAAGGTTACTAATTAGTAACACTTACCTCTTTCTTCTTTCCTTCTTTGGTTTGCTCTCCTCTATAAAAGCAAGGAGAAGGTTGGATCTCTTGCTCTTATTACTTTCTTTTGCAATAATCTCAAGAGGGCTTCAAGATCAAGAGCTTTTCTTCTTCAAGATCTTCAAGAGTTTTCTTCTTCTTCTCCATCAATGGCTTCAAGTAAGTTCTTCTTTTTCAAGAAAACTCCATTGTAGGAAAAAAAGTTCTTTCTTTTTTTTTTTGTTTCTTTCTTTTTCTTTTCTTCTTTTTCTTTTTTTTTTCTTTTCCACGTGTTTTCCCCCTTTCTTTTTTTTTTTTTACACGTGTTTTTTTTTTTTCTTTTCTTTCTTTTTTTTTTCATGTTTTTTTTTTTTTTTTGTGTGGGCCGTACGGACAGATCCGTACGGATCTGGCCGTACGGCCACGTGGCCTGTGGGCCACGGCCTGTGGGCCAGCCCGTTTTTTTTTTTTTCTCTTTTCTTTTTTTTTTCTTTCCCTCCCCTTTTTTTTTTGAGAGAGTTTCTTTTCCTTTTTCGTTTTCTTTCTCCCTTTTTTTTTTTAGAGAAAGTTTCTTTTTTTTTTTTTTTTGCTCATCATGATAATGCATTTTTTTCGCAAATCTAGATGTTCATGCATGCCTTTAATTTGTAAATTAAATTTGTAGCATGATGTGATTGCATACCTGAAAGTTTTTGCAAATTTGGGAACTTGGAGCTCGCAGTGATGTTGAGCCCTTCCTGATTTTGCGGAGACTTTTAGGTTTCGAAAGTTTGGAGTTTCGGAGCTCGCAGCGATGTTGAGCCCATCTTCAAGCTTTCTATTTCTTTCGGGATAGTTCCTTTTCTTCGGAATTGCCCCGTCATCATGTCAAAATTTCGCCAGATTTTTTTTAGCGAGATTCTGTCATTTTGATGTTTGATCTTTTTCTTTTCCATCCTTTTCAGGTGGTTCCTCCAGAGCGAACAAGGGTAAAGAGCCTGCTACAAGCGTACCTCGTCGGTCTTCTAGATCTTCTAATCCGGCCGTTCAGCAGGCTTTCGAGAAGGTCCAGTATGTTGAAAGAAACCTGGAAGAGTGCGACTCCCTCAACAGAGATGAGATGAGGCAGCGACTGATCACTCTCAAGGGAGAGGAATTCTATAAGATCATGGTAAGCAGTCGTCCATGGCTGATGGAAGATCAGAGCATTTTGCCCAAGCCTACCTTCTTCTTTGGTGATGCAGTCCCTGACGACATTACATACCAGAGGAGATCTTTTCAGTTTTCCTTCACAGCAAATGGTGAGAAGAAGACTGTTACTACCCGGTCGATGTTTGATCGCATCGTCTCGATTCTGAGCCTTGCCCCCACGTGCCCCAAGAGGGAAGATCCTCCAAGCTGGGTGAGAAGGACAAATGTAATCAAGACCGGGGTTTTTGTTGGCGGTTCTCCTGGATATACGGAGAGGTCGCCTGTTGACATGGACCTGTTGATGCCATCCAGCGGCTACCAGGGCTCTGATTATCCGTCGGTCGATTTGAGACCGGTGGGCCTTGGTATTTTCAGCGGTGATGGTAGCAATTGGATCAAGCCTTTTCGACTTCGAGGCCGTTTCAATGCTGACTCCGAGTGGAAGTCGTGGACTGATCGCGTCCTGCTGATTGGTGGCGCCGTTTTGAAGGAAGCCGGGATTTTTGATGCGGTCCGCGCTTTTGGGGAGACCGTGATCTTTTCCGACGAGGCCTTCATGGCTATGCTGGAGTCGTTCCTCCCTCAAACCAATACCTTCGTTGTGACGAATGGTGAGATTGGTTTTTCTTTGAAGGAGCTGAGCGCTATTACCGGATTGCCCATTCTCGGCAAACTCTATGAGGAGTTTATGCCGATTGACAGCGTCCTCGAGGGGCAGTCTGAGGAGTTCAGGCTTCTATACTTTCAGCTCGTCGCCTTCTATGATTTTTTGAAGGAGAAGGGGGGTTCGAAAGTTAGATCCAGCAGTTGGAAGAGTTTTTGCTCTTCATTCCCCAACTTCTTTGATAGTAGGGAGCCTTCTGATAGCATGACCCAGGAAGCTGGAGCTCAGGATCCAAGTTCAAAGAAGATTTTGGCCATGCAAGAAGAGTTGAGAGATTTCTGTGCAAGCACAAACGCCATATGTCCTGACATTGCACTGAGGAGAGATCTCGCTGTGTACCTCACTTATTGGCTTGGTGAGGCTATTTTTGCTGGAGGAGATGGAACGCACATCAGGCCGCATTGTATTTTCCCGGCTTGTCAGATGGCGTTTGGAGAGCAGCTTGCTTTGGTGCCTGCTCTTTACTCCTACCTGTGTACCGAACTGCAGGCTGCTGCTTTTCTGGTTCGGCTTGGGCTTCCCATGAATAAGGTATTTTCAGCCCATATCTTTTATTCGTGGTATGTATACCACTGTCCTGGCTTCCATCGGCTGGGTGCTGCACAGGATGATGATCCTCTGATGATTCGACTGGCTAAGGGCAAAGCCGTGTCCGAATCACTTCTGTTTGCCCGCATGAGGATCCGACGTTTCAGGGACGTCGAGATGGGGCAATCTTCAGTAAAGCTTTCTCCGGAGTTGCGGAAGAAGGCTTTTGATTTTGGTGCCTCCCGAGACTCTACCAGGGCGGGGTCGGGAAGGCATTATTCTTTGACAAATGCAGAGAGAGAGTGGCTTTTCAGCATACGTGTCGGCACGATGGTGTACCGCAGACATCTTTTCGTCGATATCCAGCCGTATGTACCTTCTCGCTTTGCCTTGCAACTTGGCTTTTCTCAAGGCGTTGTTGGAGCGCCTTCAAGTATGGTGAAGCGCTTTGGAGGCTTACAGGACGGGAGAAATGCATGGGCTTTTTATAGTGCTGAAGACACTACTGCCATGATTTCTTATCCTGTGTTGCTGACTTCCCGGACTGCCGGCTTTGCGAAGTGGTTCGCGGAGAGCTTCTCGGCATATCGGGGACTTTCCAGGAAGGAGCTTGATGTGAAGCTGGCATCTGGAAAGGGCCTTGGAAAGTCGGATGGCATCCGGCGAGAGGAAGTTTGGGCCTTCCTTTCTGGAGAGAAGCACAAGATAGGCTTTCTCGGTGACCAGGGCGTCATCGGTTCTGAAGCTGTTCGAGAAATACCTGACGAGGCTTGGGAGCAGCTAGAACAGGAGGAAGCCGAACTTGGCGCTTGGATGCAAGCGGCGCAGAGGCAAGCTTCCGTGGAGTCTACTGGCAAGAGCAGACCATCCAGTGATGAGTCAAGTGGGAAACCTGACTCTGACAGCGGGGTAGGTTCTTCTAAGAAGCGAGCCCGCAGAAGTAAGAGGAGGAGGAGGAGTCATCGCAGCCAGGGGCAGCATGAGGATTCTCCTAACTTGGAAGTTCCTCTTACTATCAATGAGGATGTGCCAGTGGATGCTGACGAGCCTCCAGAGAAGAGAAGCCGAGAAGAAGAGACCGTCGGTGAAGGTATGATTCTTCCTTTTTCTCTTTCCATTTCTTTTCATGGGATTTTTCCATGTTATGATTTGCTTCTTGTTTCTGCTTTTCTTCTTTTCTTTTTTTTTTAGCAGAGGAAGACTTGGTGATGCCTGAGGTTCCAACCGATGAGGTGGTGATGGATCCTGTTGAGGCACCTGAAGAAGAACCGAGGGACTCTGGAGTAAATCCAGAATCTCCAATTGGTATGACTTCTTTTGATCCTTTTTTTTTTGTTTGTGACTCGGCTTGCTAACACATTTTTTGTTGCCAGCTGACTTGCCACAGGGTTCTGATGACTTTGAACCATCGATGGACGCAAATGTTGATGATGCTTTCGATGAGTTCATGGAGGAAGAAAGTGTTCTGCCAGTCGTCGAAGAAGGTATTTTGTAGTTATAACTCTGATAATGATTTTCAAACAGGGTCATATTCATACCTTTTTGTGTTTCCTTTGCAGGTTTTGAAGTGGCAGAGGAGGATCCGTTGCTTCCAGAGCAAGAGATGCCAGAGGTTGATCCAGAGGTAGAGATTCCTGGGACCAGCTCTGACAATATTGAGGAGATTCCTCGCGCTGAGATTCCTTCCCGAGCAGGAGCAGCTTCAGCTGGAAAGAGTTCTTTTGTTACTCTTTCAACAGATGATGACATGAGTAGCCGACCAACGGAGTTGGGCGAATCCTCAGCTGGGCCATCTCTTCTTTTTGCGAAGAAGGTGGTGGTGCGAGTTGTGCGCTCTTGGATTGAGACTCTCCTTTCTGGGCACTTGGAAGTCGGATTTGGCATGATCCAGCATGTGCAGGAGATTCTCAGTGATGCTGAAGAGGCTGGTCTGGATGTCACAGGTGCCAGGGCGATCGTTGATAGGATCATTGCACTGGGTGACAAGTGGTTTGAGACCGTGAGTTTGGCTGATGACCAGTTCTTCAAGGAGATGTTCCTGGACCCTGCTGATAAGGCTAAGTCTGACCTAGATGAGGCTACAGAAAGCAAGAAGGTGGCAGTCCGAAAGAGGAATAGAGAAGAGCTAACCATCATCGAGCTGACACATGACCTTAACATCCTTGATAGGGAGGTTGATGAGGCCAGGAAACGTCTTGAGCTTCTGCAGGCACAAGTCGCTGCCAAATGGACTGCCATAATAGAAGCTCGCGACAGGGAGAGTGTCCTGATTCACCAGGTTGCAGATGCCGAACGGGTTCTCAAAAGGAAGTCTGATGAGGATAAACAATGGCAAGCTGCTCGAGGTAAGCTTCCTGGTGTGAGAGAAGGGGTACAGCCCACTCCAGCATCTCATGGCAAGTTCCTGAAGAAGCGTGCCTTGGAATCCTTGACAGCTGAGGCTAAAAGTCTGCTTGGGGAGTTGAACTCTTGGCTGGAGACCATCTTTGATTGAGCTCCTGTATACAGAAACCATCCTTCTTTCTCCTTTTTTTTTGGTACCACTTGTATATTTTTTTTTGGTACTTATTCTTTTGCAGTGCTTGTGAACACTCTCTTTTTTTTTTGGTACCACATGTATTTTTTGGTACTCTTTTTTTGTAGTGCTTGTGAACACTCTTTTTTTGTTATCCCTACGCTCACTTGAATCTTTTTGTGATAAAAGTAATTGCTAAATGGGATGCTTTTTTTTTTGTTATCCCTACGCTCACTTGAATCTTTTTTGTGATAAAAGTAATTGCTAAATGGGATGCTTTTTTTTTGTTATCCCTACGCTCACTTGAATCTTTTTGTGATAAAAGTAATTGCTAAATGGGATTTGATCAAAAGGTTGTCATTTTGTGAAAATCTTTTGTCAAATGATTGTTTTGGCATGAAAGCCAGGTTTTTGTTTGTGGCATGGAAGCCAATTTTGGCATGAGAGCCAGCTTTTCTTGTGGCATTGATAGCCGAGTTTTTTTTTTTTGTTTGTGCATCTATAGCCAATTTTGGTGGCATTGATAGCCGGTTTGTTTTGTGGCATCTATAGCCGGTTTTTGTTTGTGGCATCTATAGCCATTTTGGTGCATTGATAGCCGGTTTGTTTGTGGCATCTATAGCCGGTTTTTGGCATTGATAGCCTGTTTGTTTTGGCATTGATAGCCGGTTTGTTTTGGTGGCATTGATAGCCGTTTTTGAAATCCAAGTTTTTTTTTTTTGTTTGTGGCATTGATAGCCAGTTTTGTTTTGGTGGCATTGATAGCCGGTTTGTGGCATTTATAGCCGGTTTGTGGCATTTATAGCCTGTTTTGATGGCATTTATAGCCGGTTTGGTTTTCAAAAAATGCAAGTATCGACTAAAAGTCGCCTCCCTGCTGAATGTTCTTGCAAGTATCGATGGAATGTCGCATCCTTGCTCATTCGGTTGCGAGTATCGATGGAATGTCGCATCCTCGCGGATTTGGGTGCAAGTATCGATGGAATGTCGCATCCTTGCTTTTCAAAAATTTTGGTTTTGCGGGTACTGACTTGATGTCGTTTCCCCACGATTTTTGAAATTTGTGGTTTTCTCGAACCTTTGAAAATTTAGGTTGTGGATATCAACTGAAATGTTGCGTCTCCCCGGTTTTTTAGGTTTTTTCGAACCTTTGAAATTTGGGTTGTGGATATCAACTGAAAATGTTGCGTCTCCACGGTTTTTTTAGGTTTTTTCGAACCTTTGAAATTTGGGTTGTGGATATCAACTGAAATGTTGCGTCTCCACAGTTTTTGGATTTTGCAAGTATCGACGAAATGTCGCTTCCCTGCGATTTTGGAAGTGTCGAACGTGGTTCGTTTGCTTCCGATTTGTGCGAGTATCGACTAAGCGTCGCTTCCTCGCGGTTTTTGAAAAACCATTTTTTTTTTTTTTTTTTTTTTAAAGACACGAGGGTCATAAATTTTGACCTAAAACCATTTGGGCAGTAAAAGGCAGGGTGGACTAGGATGGAAATCCCTGAATCCGGATTTTGTTTCAAACCATGAATTTTGGGTTCAAGGGTTGGAAATTTTGGTCAAGTTAGGGAAAGGTTCCTAAACTTGGATATATATATATATTTTTTTTTTGAACAATGAAACGATGAAAGTAAACATTGTTTTAGATTTCTAGAAATTTCAATTTTTGACATGAAAATTCTGAAAAAGGGTGGGTTTAGCGAGCGTGTACCTGGAAACCGGTTTTGGCCGTACAGGCATTGCTCTTACCCAGTTGGGTAAGTCTTCAAGGGTAGTACCGCTTTAAGAACTTGCCATTGATGGGCAGCATACATCTGTCACCTTCCATGTTTAGGAGTGCGTATGCGCCATTGGAGAAAACTTTGTCGATGACGTAGGGTCCCTCCCATTTTGGCTCGAATTTGCCTTTGGACTTGTGAGCGAAGACCATTGGTCTTTTTATCGCAAGAACCAAGTCATTCTTTTTGTAGGCGCGTTGCTTGACCTTTTTATCGAAAGATCCTGCCATACGTGCTTGGTAAAGTTCAATGCTTTGTTGAGCTTCGAGCCGTCTCTCATCGAGATTGTCCAGCTCATGGAGCCGCAATTTGACATTGCTTTCTTGAGTCATGTCATTTTGCAAGGATACCCTCAAGGAAGGAATTTGTACTTCCAAGGGCACGACAGCTTCGCATCCATAGACCAAGGAGAATGGTGTGCTATGTATTGGTCCTCGAACGGTGGTTCGATAGGCCCACAAAGCTTCAGACATTTTGTCGCTCCAGTCTCTTTTGTGATTAGAGACCATTTTTTTGAGGATTTTGCAGAGTGTCTTGTTGAAAGCTTCTGCTAACCCGTTTGCTGCCGGATTGTATGGAGTCGAAGGACAGCTTTGGATTTTGTATTTGTCGCAGAACCTGTAGAATCGATGATCCCGGAACTGTGGCCCGTTATCATGGACGAATCTTTTGGGTATACCGAAACGACAAATGATGTTGGTGCGTAGGAACTGAAGGACTGATGAGGTCTTCATTTCGTTAAACGCAAATGCTTCTGACCACTTGGAGAAGTAATCCGTAGCGGCGAAGATGAAGCGATGACCTTTGCTTGAAGGGGGAGAAATAGGACCTATGATGTCCATACCCCAGGCTTCGAAAGGCCATGAGATCGCTGTAGGATGCAGCCATTCTGGAGGCATGTGAATGTAATCTCCATGAACTTGGCATTGTTGGCAGCGCTTAGCAAATTGCATTGCATCAGCTACCATGGTAGGCCAGTAATATCCTAACCTTTTTATCTGATCATAGAGCTTAGGTCCAGCCTGATGAGCTCCACAAAGACCAGCATGAACTTCTTTGAGTGTTTCTTCAGCCTCTTGTTGTGACAAGCAGCGTAGAAGTACTCCGTTGAAAGATTTCCTGTAAAGGATTTTTGATGGAATATCCAAATGGAAGCTTGGGGTTCGCCTTTGGATGCTTACCCGTTCTTTTGGATCTTCAGGTAGGATTCCGAACATAATGTAATCAATGAACGGATCCCTCCAGTCGCCAATTGAAGTTTGAAGGATTGAAATCCGACTTCCGACCACTTGGTGGCATTCAGCAACTGCTTGGTGTGTGTTAAGAGGAGGAAGGATTCTTCTTTCGCACACTGTGACTTGCATGTTTTCCCCTTCCTGGATTGCCATGGATGCGGCAAGTCCGGCTAGGGCATCTGCACGTATGTTTTCACCTCTACGAATGTGGGTGATGTGACAGACGTCAAACTTTTGCAGAAGTGATTGTGCCTTGTTGTAGTAGGGCAGCAAATCTGGCTTCCTGACTTCAAATTTCTGATTCATCTGGTTGACGATCAGTTGAGAGTCTCCAAAGACTTCCAGCATAGTGATACCGGATTCGATGGCGAGTTCCAATCCTAAGATCAGAGCTTGATATTCAGCTGCATTGTTTGTGCATGGTTCCAGTAGCGAGAAAGCGTGTGGAATCATGTATTTGTCGGGGCTAACAAAGAGGATGCCAACTCCCGAGATCAGCTGTCTTTTTTCATTTGTCCTGGTTACACCGTCAAAGTACATGTCCCAGGAGGCACTTTGTGAGAAAGTCTCCACATTGTAGACTGGTTCGTCTGGGAGATCATCTCTGAGTGGAGAATCTTTAGGCAATGGATGCTCTGCGAGGAAGTCTGCTAGAGCTTGCCCTTTGATTGCTATTTGTGGTACATACCTAATATCAAATTGTGACAGAAGGATGGACCATTTTGCCAGTCGAGCATTGAGAGAACCTGCCTTTGTGACAAGGACCTTCAAGAGGATGACCCTCGAGACCAGGTAGACTGTGTTGGAAAGCAAGTAGTGACGCAGTTTTTGTACGGCGAACATCACTGCAAGACATTCTTTTTCGACTGGAGAGTAGCGATGCTCTGCACCTACTAGCATGCGGCTGAGGTAATATAGAGCAGCTTCTTTTCTTTGATTATTTTCTTGCGCAAGCAGAGCTCCCAGAGAGTGATCAAGGGCTCTTGTGTACAAGATGAATGGTTTTCCAGTGGTAGGAGCAGCTAACACTGGAGGTTTTGTCAGGTATGACTTGATGTCTTGGAAAGCAGCTTCACAGTCAGCATCCCAAACAAAGTTTACACCTTTTTTCATCAACCGGGAGAATGGACGGCATTTCCCCGAAAGATTGGAGATGAACCGCCTGATGTAGGCCAATCTCCCTTGAAGCCCTTTGAGTTCTCTCAAGGTTCTTGGAGAGGGCATTTCTAGAATGGCTTTGACTTTTATGGGGTCAAGCTCTATTCCAGCTTTCCGAACTAAGAATCCGAGGAACTTACCCGACGAGACGCCGAAGAAGCATTTCAATGGATTCATTCGCAGTTTGTGTTTGCGAAGCCGGAGGAAGACTTCTCGGAGGTTTTCGAGATGATCTTCTTTTCTTTTGCTTTTGACGGCGAGGTCATCAACGTAACATTCAACCGTCTTGTGCTGCATATCTTGGAATATTTTCATCATAGCCCTCTGATATGTGGCACCAGCATTCTTCAAACCGAATGGCATGACAGTGTAGCAATACACGCCAAATGGGGTTCGAAAGGATGTATGTTTTTCATCCTCAGGATGCATCTTTATCTGATTGTAGCCAGAGAAGCCATCCATGAATGTCATTCGCTCGAATCCACAGGTATTATCAATCATTACCTCTGGTATGGGGAGCGGAAATTCATCTTTTGGGCATGCGCCATTCAGGTCTCTATAGTCAATACAGACCCTGATCTGCCCATTTTTCTTTGTCACGGGGACAATGTTGGCCAACCATTCAGGATGTTGTTCCTCACGGATGAAGCCGACGCTTTTGAGTTTTTGAACTTCTTGTTCAATTTTATCCATCACATCTGGACGGAATCTTCTTTGGCCTTGCTTGACAGGCTTGATGTCTTCTTGAAGATTGAGTTTGTGAACTGCTATTTTGGGGTCTAAGCCTGGCATTTCAGCATAAGACCATGCAAAGCAATCAACGAACTCACGAAGAAAAGCGATATACTCGGGTAACTCATCATCCTTTATATTCTTGCTTATGAATACAGGACGTGGGTTATCTGGTGTTCCCAAGTCTATCTTTTGAACAGGATCTTCTGTTGGAAGGTTCGAAGGTGGTTCCTCCACAATATTTTCGGAGGCTTCCAGCTCAACGAAACCTTCTGGGGTTTCAAGGGCATTTCCAGACCAAGGTTTTGTTCCTTTCCACGGGTCTTCTTGATCGGTAGTTTTCCCAAGGCTTGCTATGAGATGATCCCAATCGCCTGTTGAAACCGAGTCGAAGTAGGCTATTTCTTTTGGAGATGAGGGTTCTTCTGGGTCAGAAGTCCACACGTCTGTTCCATCGGACAACTCCTCTTCATTTTTGGAGAAATCGTACCAATTGGATGAGCTTCCTGGATCTTTGTCAGGTGACTCATCAAAGAGATATCCAGGGAGATCGATGTCTTCATGGACTTGAGATGTTGAGGCTTGGTCAGCATATTGACTTTTAAGCCTTTGTGTCAACTGTCTCAAGGGAGTGTCAGGATCATACCCTAACCCGTGTGAAGACTTTTCTATATAGCCGTAGAGTCTCCAATCTTCCAGCTGGCTTTTGGTCAAGACGGGCCCCAATGGCGTGAGAATACCGCGTCCTTCTCCCAAACCGACTGGGTTTTGAGCGTCATAACCCATTTTCTTCATAATAGCTTGTGCCACAGAACTGTATAAGGATAGTTGAGGCGTACCTTTATTTTGGAAAGGTTCAAGCATGGAGTTTGATGAAGAAGCATCCGATCTATGAAAGAAGATCGGTTTTTCCTTTGCTGAAGTTGCTGGAACAACGAAGGAAGCTGACGTAGGATCTTCTATGTCAGAAGTTGTCTCCATTGGAGTAAGAGCAGGCTGAACTTGCTGAGTGTCAGCTTGGCTTGACGATGTGTCGTCTTCTGGCTCTGAATCCGAGTCCGTGTCTTGCATGATAGACACGAAAGAGACAACAAATTTGCCCCCAGGCTTTTGTTTTGCCTTCTTCACTTTAGTTGTGATGACCAAAGGCTTTGAAGATTTGAGGGAGATGATGAAGGGAGTTTGCATGCTCTCTTCAGATTTACCGGATGGTTTGTTTTCTTCCGGTGATTGTTGAGGAGCTTTGCCTTTATCTTTCTGGAGATTTTCGGCAAAGGATGCTGTATGCTTCTCCTCTTCTTCTTTTTCACCTTCATACATCTGTGAGTCTGCGAAGTGGATTTCTTTACCTTTGAAGGGTTTTTTATCCGCAAAGACTCGATGTATCATGCCGTCGTCGCCAACAAACTTGATGCATTGATGTAGAGTTGAAGGGACAACACCATTCTCATGGATCCAAGGGCGTCCGAGGAGGATGTTGTAGCATGAAGGGGTCTTTATTGCATACACTGTGACCTCAGAGATAAGATCACCGATCTGCAATTTGAACCTGATTTTGCCGATAGGCCTTTGAGTACTCCCATCGTATCCAAAGATAGATACAGATGTGTGGCTCAGTTTGCTGGGTGGGATGCCCAACTCTTCGAGAGCCGATGTGGAGATAAGGTTGAGTGCAGAACCCGGGTCGATCTGAACTCTATGAATAGGCATTTCCTTGATATACCCCGTGAAGTACAGGGGTCGGTTATGCCTGGTTTCGCCAAGTAGGAGGTCATCCTTTGTGAAGGCGATGGTTGCACTGGCTGCTTTTTTAACCGAGAGGCATTCAATGCATGATCCCTCAGTTTTCTTCTTTTCTCCCTTTGAGGAGGCTTCTGAGTTTTTGACCCGGTAATCCATTTCAATTTGGAGGACTTGCGGGGCATGTTTGTCGACATCCTCATTCAGTTTTTGTAATTCTGAGATGAGATTATCACGAGTGTGCGGAGACATTCGCAACAAATCTAGGATGTGCAGACGTGCAGGTATGTGCTTGAAGTGTTCAATCAAGTCATACTTGAAAGCCTCCTTAGGGCCTGCATGTTCATCATTGTTGCCACTAGGGGCGCTTACAACATCTTTTCCCGAAGGATTTACATATGTAAAGGAAGATTGGTTGTAATTTTTGTGGTAGTCCCGGCCAGAGCGGGTGCCTCTACCAACTTCGAAAGCTTCTTGAGAAGGGTCTTCGTTTGGAAGATTGTCTTCAGGATCAAGAGGCTGTCGTTTTTTCATTTGCTGAGGATGCATCAGCAGCAGAGTTACCATCCTCAGTGATTGTGTTGCATGGAGCATTTTCCGGGAACAAGTCCTGAACAGCATCCAGCAATCTTTCTTCTTCGTTGACTAATTCATCGTCCCAAGCATCAATGGCTGGGAATTCTTCAGTCAGGAAGGGTGTGAACTTTGAAGTCACAGTCTCAGGAGAAGAAACCTGAGAGGGTGTCATCTCAGTGAAAGTCACGTGAGACGAGGTGGCTCCAGAAGATATATTGCTAGGCGTCGCCGGAGTGTAAGTGCTCTCATCAGACGATGCTTCGGAAGAGCTATAATCCCGAATTATCACATTACAGGAAGCTCTGACGGGAGACGTTGCCTGATCGGAGTCAGACTCATCCTCGGATGTGAGAGGATCGTCTATCCAGCAATTTTCTCCATTTTCAGGAGTTAAGGGAGGATGTACCTGGTGGTCTTCAGGGACTTCAGGCTCTGGATTGCGAGGAGGCTCGTTGACGCGATCTTGCTCTTGTTCTAGAGCGAGTCGCTGCAAGGTCCTTGCATAATCTTCAAGATCAGGCATAGGAGCCGGATCTTCTTCTTCATCATCTCTTTGTGGCTCAATATTGTTGATTTCCACTGGAGTGATGAGAGGTGCTGGGTCAGCAGCATTTTCTTGTACAGCCTCTTGGTCTTCTTCATCATCAGACCAGGATCCTTGTGGCTGTAGGGGGTTATACCAGATTACTGGCATAAGATGAGACTCAGGAACCCATTCTTCATCGGAGAGATATTCTCCTGTTTCAAGGGACTCTTCCCACTCATCTGTGTAGTTGGATTCGAATCCATCATCGGTGTCGCTGGATTCGTATCCATCAATGGAGAATCCAACTACCGAATTGCAAGAGTATGATGTCTCCTGCATGGCTTCTCTGAATTGAGGTGGCATGAAATCACTGAGAGTGAATTTCCTTACCCCCTTTGAAGTCTCTGGAAGGGATGTTTTTGTTACCTCCAGTGAAGCGGTAGAGGAAGCCTCTGCCTTTTCTTTGACCTCTAGTTTTGGCTGGGTCTTCTCTTGCCGTTTGAGCTTGAGGAGATGTTTCCTAGCCTGCCTTCGCTGTCGAGCTGTAGGCTTTATTTTCACGACCTCCCAATTTTCATCTTCCAGGAGATCGGGATGTACCCATATCGGTTGTCCGTCTGGTGTCGGGTAAGGAACCAGTTCCTCGGACGTTTCGATTGAGTTTATCACCTTGAAGGAAGTAGTGATCTTCTTCTTCGGTGATCTTGATGTTTGTCCACATGTCACCATGTTGACGGAGGCAGACCCATAATTTTTGTCAAAGGTGATGACTCCGTTTTTCCACATCTCATTTATTTTCTCTCTCACAACGAAGCATTGATTAAGAGGATGCGAGATCATCTGGTGGTATGGACAGTACCGAGGATCGTTGGTTTTGCCAACATCACCTGGTCTTTTTGGTTCAGGCAAGGTGAGCTTGCCGTTTGCCACAAGAGCCCCGAAGATTTCATCAACATCTTCATCAAACGGGTATTTCTTCTCTACTCGTTCTTTGAAGGCATCAGAGAGTTCAGGTCTCTTACCAGCAGCTTTGTTTTCAGCTTTCTTTGGTGGCTGAGGAGCTGGCTTGGTCTGCACATTGAGGACCTCTTTCTTCTTTGGTTTAGAGGTTGCAATGGCGGTTGGCTCTTTCTTTGATGATTTCTGACTGTTGAGGTCTTTAATCACCGTTTCAGCTTCCATGGAAGCTTCTAGGAGTTCTCCCAGGTTTTTTGATTTGTTGCCGATGATCATGGAGCGGATTCTGGCTCTCATGTTGTTTCGGCAGATGTCGACTAGCGACGCTTGTGGCAATACATCAGAGCATTTGTATGCCATTGCTTTCCACTTGTGAATGAAGTCATATGTTGACTCATTCTCCCCCTGTTTTAGGCTGCACAGCTGAGCCATAGTAGCGGGATGATCTTCACCTTTGAAGTGAGTGAGGAAGCGTGTCTCTAGCATGGCCCAGTTTTGGATTGAGTCCTCCGGCAGAGTGGAGTACCAATCGAAGGCCGTACCTTTTAGGGTACTTGCAAAGAGGCGGATCTTGAGTGCATCTTGATCCGCGATAGCTCCCGTCAGGATCTTGAAGTGGATGACGTGCTGTCTGGCTGATCCTTTCCCCGTATATGTTTGGAGAGTAGGATGCTTGAATTTGGTGGGGAACGGGACCGAGTCCATCCATAAGGGATATGGTGGCTTGATCCCATGCTCTTTGAGTATATCCTCTTCTTTTGCTTTGGCGAGGATACCGTCTACGTCCTTTTTGGTAAGGGCGCGTGACTCATTTTCTTCTCTATTTACCTCGTCGTCTTGATGATTCGGAGGAGGTTCATTGTTCGCCTGATTTTGGAAGGCGAGGAGAAGGTTTTCCATCAGAGTTTCAATCCTCTGCTGGCCCTGTTCCAACTGCTGGATGCGGGTGATCGCATCTTCTGGAGGTGGATTGCGGGGTGGTGGCTCAGAATTTGTAGCCAAGACATTCATCCTTCGTGATTCGAACGAATAAACTGTCCTGGTGACTGAGCTGGGGCTCATTCTTTTTGAAGAGGAGCTTGAGGAAGGATCACTCTGCTGTCCTTTGCTTGAAGGAGCAGGGGATTCTTCTGAATGTCTTCTTGTCCTTGAGACGCTGCGGGTCATTGGACGTCGGACATGGATTTTTGTTGCTGATTTTTGGCGTCTTCTGGTTTTTCCAACCATATGGACGGCAGCAACTTGGTTGGGCCTTTCTTTTTCGACCCATTTGGGAGAGACTTGAAGTGTGGGAAGCTGGGTCCTTTGCTTCTGTAGTCTCTTTTGCCGGTATAACGCGCGGCGGCGTATACGGCGAGCAATTTGAGCTTCGGTCAGCTCTGACTGGGCTTTGACGATGAAGGATGTACTCCCTCGGGCGCAGCAGCCGAGCCTGTCTTCTCTGTAGCTGGGCAAGGACAGGATGTGAACCCTGTCCTTCGCCTGTTGCAGCGAAGCTTTGAATTTGTGAAGTTCGGCCCCTGTAGAGATAAAGGGTCGAACTGCAGATTTGTAGGCCTTAGCAGGTGCTTGTGGAGGCCTTGTGATGCATGACTTGATTTTGGGCTTGTAGGAACAAGCCGGCTCATGCTGGGATGACTTGAGAGTCAGGTTGGAGATGGGTCTCTCCTCTTTCATGTAGGCAAGAGGATAGAACTGGTTCTCCTTGAGTGGGGCCAGGAATGCTGGCTTAGTGGATGCCTGGGACCTTCTTTGTTTTGGTGAAGGTCTTGGGGACCAAGTCTTGGGGTAGACCTGGTTGTTTGCAGGTTGAGGCTTCGTGGGGCTGCCACGGGCTTCAGGCCTTCTTGTACTCGCCTTTGGTGTCACGGTAGTGACACGTTGAGAGGCAAGTTTCTGCTTCTTGGAGGGAGCAGCTTGTTCCTCAGGAAGTGGGAATGGTCCCAGCGTCCCGAAGACGATAGTCCGGGGAGTCGAGGTCGACCCGGAGTCCACAGAGTTGCCGAGGGAGTTGACACTTCGGCAGCTGATGGGGCGCTTGTAGGTGCGCGTGGTTTGCTTCTGTTGAAGCATGAGTTGGTGCTTGCTTTCGTCGAAAGTAATGGTTAGTGAAGCTGCCATTGTTAGTTTTTTTCGAAAATTTCTGAAACAAGACCACATCCATTAGTAATCACAAGAATATAATGATCATAAATGGGAAGTTCTATGGTTTCGTCTTTTCAAATTGCTCGAGGTAGATGACCCAAACAATATGAGGAAGGCAAAATGCCATAGAGGGTACAATTGTTCTGATCGCAGGTGTGGTAAGCCCGGAATGGGCATCCCAGTGACTGCTAGAAGCAATTGTGAACTTAAATTCGACTTATCGAGAAGCAGAGCTTGCTCGAGGTAAGAAGAATATAAAGTTGGAGTTACAGATGTGCCGGTCGCAATACAGTAGACCCTGAAAGGGCGTACTAGTACCGCTAGACACAAATGTTTTGAGACCGCATCTATGAGATGAGATTCTCTGTTTTGAAAGGTCAAGATTGGATTCATCAAAGAGAGCAGATGGTATTCCAATCTGAACACGGGCTCAGCGATTTCCGCGAGCGCCAGTGCTCAGAAAGAAATGAACCATAATTTCTCGGATCTGAATCTAAAAATGACGAGTTTTTTTTTTTGAAAGGCCAATATCGGGTTCATCAAAGAGAGCAAAAGGCACTCCAATCTGAACACGGGCTCAGCGATTTCCGCGAGCGCCAGTGCTCAGAAAGAAGAAGACCAAGATTTCTCCAATCTAAACCCAAAATGACGGAAATTTTTTTTTTGAAGTTTTTTTTTTTTGAAGATTTTTTTTTTTTTTTTTTTTTAAATCTTTTTTTTTATTTTTTTTTTTTTTTTATTTTTTTTTAAGATTTTTTTTTGAAAATTTTTTTTTATTTTTTATTTTTTATTTTAAAATTTTTATATTTTTTTTTTATTTTTTTTTTATTTAAAAGACGAGAGAGTACACATAGGCCTCCTAACCCGGTCTTATGAAATCTTGATTGATAGAATTGCCCCCAGGTAAGGGTAGGATTACTTAATGAACCCGTTTGGAGGACCCTTGCCTAGAACAGTCAAGCTGTCTCCACACTCTGGACAAGGCTTTTCTTTGAATCAACCATGATCAAAGAACACAGTTGGTTTAACCTTAGTGGTCTATGTCTTTTTTTTTTATATATTTTTTTTTTATTTTATTTTATGAATTCATCGAAGAGAAACCATGGCCCAAAACCTTAGTCGAACAGGCTCAACATTTCTGCAAGCGCGATGAACGATAGGAACAGATCAAGGTTTCTCAATTTTGAATCCAAATTAAGAAATCTAAAATTTTTTTTTTATATATATATATTTTTTTATTTTTGATGAACTCATCGAAGAGAAACCATGGCCCAAAACCTTAGTCGAACAGGCTCAACATTTCTGCAAGCGCGATGAACGATAGGAACGGATCAAGGTTTCTCAATTTTGAATCCAAATTGAGAAATCTAAAAATTTTTTTTTTATATATATATATATTTTTTTTTTATTTTTGATGAACTCATCGAAGAGAAACCATGGCCCAAAACCTTAGTCGAACAGGCTCAACATTTCTGCAAGCGCGATGAACGATAGGAACGGATCAAGGTTTCTCAATTTTGAATCCAAAAATGACAAATCTGATTTTTTTTTTGTTTTTTTTTTTTAAATTTTTTTTTTTTGAAAAGAGGAAGAATGGAAATAAATTCAAAGAATTAGAAATTTCCAAACAAAAAATCTCATCTCATTTTTTTTTGCAGAATTCAACATAGGCCACCAATTATAAAGTAGCCAAGGAATCGAGAAAAGAAATATAAGCATAGAGCAAAATATATGATATGCAAATATTTCATTTCTAGCATCGTGTTCTCAAATAAACGAGTCCCACCGGGTGTGCCAGCTTGATGGACCGCGCTCCTGCTCGGGTTCCTACCGAGGTCGGCGGACGTGGGAGTCCGTTTGGTTCCGACCCTTTCGTAACCGGGGGGCAAGGGCGTGCATCAACATTTCTTTTTTTTTGTGGGTGTGCCAGATTTTCTATTTTTACTTGGAATTGCAAGTGGTGATCCGGAGATCAACCTTCGCAAGTAAAAAGGAAATCAACTTCTTTCAAGTTTTCCATTGCACATATATTTAAGAAAAGAGACATTTTCTTGATTTGCCGTGAAAGGCGATTTTTTTGGCATTTATAGCCGATTTTGGCGTTTATAGCCGATTTTTGGCGTTTATAGCCGATTTTTGGCGTTTATAGCCGATTTTGGCGTTTATAGCCGATTTACAATCCTTATCAACAATGAAAGACAAGAATTGTGATTTTTGTCTCTTTTAAAAAAATACAAACTACAATGAAAAGCAAGAAAAGGAGGATCTAACTTCTCAGGAGATTGTGGAGGACTCGTTTAGATTGACGGTCGCAAGCCATATGTGGGCTTCGCCATCATCCATGCAGATGAGAACAGAGGATGCTATTTGATTCGCTTGGCTTGGCTATAACCTCAGGTTTTTAGAAGACAAAGACCAAAGGAAGGTCCTATGTCCAATAAAAAACCGAGTAGACGGGCTGAAAAGCCATATCTAAGCCATTGGAGGCAGGAGGAGAAGGCAAGGACCTTGGGGGGGGTACCCCCCAAGGGACTTTTGTCACCTTGTTGCGGTGGCCGGTGTAGAACTTCCGCAGAGTTTTCTCTCTTTTTCTTTTCTCTGGATTTCTGACTGCTGTCTGATGTTTGTTGTGTGTTTTTCCGATCTTTCTGATGTTCTTTCTTCTTGGAGAGCCCTCCTATTTATAGGCTTTTAGATAGCCTTTTAGGTGGGTTTATGGGCTTTTATTGTCATTAAGCCACATAATGGGAGGAGTTACAAAATTGAATTGTTTATTTTGTAACTCCTTTTTCTTGGCTTCTGATTGGCCGGAGGAGATTGAGGGCATTTAATCGCCTTTAACCGCCATGATGGGAGGAGTTTCATGGGTTAAATGCCATGAATCTCTTGACTTGTAACTCCCAAATGCTTGCTTCTGATTGGGCCGTCCAAAGAAATGGATTAATGACTGTAATAAAGCTAGTCAATTAATCGCATTAAGTGGTCGCCGAGTAGCTGAAGAGTCGCGGGCCGCGCCACGTCTTTTAGAATTCTTCTGTCGATGATCATCGATGGATCTTCATGTAGATCGACATCAGATGACCATGTAATTTCAGGTGTTTGTTGCCAACAGCAGGTCGGTGCCATCTGTCCTGTCGATTTCTCGATCGGTCGGGTGGAAAGCACACTTTTTTGGTTGACCGGGTGGCGATCAATACTGTCTTTGATACTCTTGATGATTTACCCGTGTTTTGGACGGATGTCAGAGGACTTGGTGTCTCAAAAGCATGAATTTTGGAAAGTACCAGAGGCTGGGCTTCTCGAATCGCGAAAAAAAACGGCGAAAACCGGGGTTTCCGGGGCTTTCCCGGCGACCCCGGGGTCCATGGTCGCCGGCGACCCTGGCCCAGGGTCGCAGGGGCCTGCGACCCTGGGGGGGTTTTCCCCTTTTTGGTCCCGTTTTGCGTCCGTTTTTGCTCTTTTTTGATTCTTTTTTCTTCTGTACTTTTCTTTGACATTTTGATCATTTATTGGCCTAATTTCTTTGTAGGAAACCTGATGAGAATCCTTGCATTTTATTTTGCAAAGTTTCCAATTTCCTGAGAAAGCCGAAGACTTTGTCGCGCAGAGCTGCCGATTTTCTGTCAAAAGCTGAAACTGGGTCAAACGATGTCGGAATGACCTGAAATTTGGTGTGAAGCCTCCTGAGCAATAAATAAGACCAACCATAGGCTTTTGTTTGAGTTTCGAAGCCGTTTGGGGTCCTATCACCTGCAGACTTGCTTTTTGTCGCGATGAAGATGTCGCGGTTTGATGTGCGGTCAACCGATGTCCGATTGACTTGAAATTTGACAGGGAACCTATTGGAGTCATTTTAAGATGATCCATAGGTTCTGTCTTGGAAATCATGGTCCCGGAGAGCTTTACCGCCGAGAGGCTTGATTTGGCTGTCGGAGAAGCGAAGTTAGGCCAAATGATCTTGAAATGGCTTGAAACTTCTTGTGTACTCCTCTTTTGGCTGTCTGGAAGAATCTTGCAGTTTTTGTTTGATTCTGACAAGATTTTATTTTTGGAAGCAGCATTGCCTATTTATGGCAGGTTGCGACTTCATGTAGCTCTTTGGATCTTGGAAAGGCAAAGTGACATTTTTGGTGTCAACACCCCCCAAGGGACTTTTGTCACCTTGTTGCGGTGGCCGGTGTAGAACTTCCGCAGAGTTTTCTCTCTTTTTCCTTTCTCTGGATTTCTGTCTGTGTGCTTGTGCTTTTTTCTCTGATGTTTCTGATGCTCTGTGATGTCCTTTCTTCTTGGAGAGCCCTCCTATTTATAGGCCTTTAGGTAGCCTTTTAGGTGGGTTTATGGGCTTTTATTGTCATTAAGCCGCATAATGGGAGGAGTTACAAAATTGAATTGTTTATTTTGTAACTCCTTTTTCTTGGCTTCTGATTGGCCGGAGGAGATTGAGGGCATTTAATCGCCTTTAATCGCCATGATGGGAGGAGTTTCATGGGTTAAATGCCATGAATCTCTTGACTTGTAACTCCCGAATGCTTGCTTCTGATTGGGCCGTCCAAAGAAATGGATTAATGACTGTAATAAAGCTAGTCAATTAATCGCATTAAGTGGTCGCCGAGCAGCTGAAGAGTCGCGGGCCGTGCCACGTCTTTTAGGATTCTTCTGTTGATGATCATCGATGGATCTTCATGTAGATCGACATCAGATGATCATGTAATTTCAGGTGTTTGTTGCCAACAGCGGGTCGGTGCCATCTGTCCTGTCGATTTCTCGATCGGTCGGGTAGAAAGCACACTTTTTTTGGTTGACCGGGTGGCGATCAATATTGTTTTCGATACTCTTGATGATTGACCCGTGTTTTGGACGGATGTCAGAGGACTTGGTGTCTCAAAAGCATGAATTTTGGAAAGTACCAGAGGCTGGGCTCTTCGAATCGCGAAAAAACGGCGAAAACCGGGGTTTCCGGGGCTTTCCCGGCGACCCCGGGGTCCATGGTCGCCGGCGACCCTGGCCTAGGGTCGCAGGGGCCTGCGACCCTGGCCCAGGGTCGCAGGGGTCTGCGACCCTGGGGGGTTTTCCCCCTTTCGTGTCCCGTTTTGCGTCCGTTTTTGCTGTTTTTCGATTTTTTTTTCTTTTGTACTTTCCTTGACATTTTCACCATTTATTGGCCTAATTTCTTTGTAGGATACCTGATGAGAATCCTTGCATTTTATTTTGCAAAGTTTCCAATTTCCTGAGAAAGCCGAAGACTTTTGTCGCGCAGAGCTGCCGATTTTCCGTCAGAAGCTGAAACTGGGTCAAACGATGTCGGAATGACCTGAAATTTGGTGTGAAGCCTCCTGAGCAATAAATAAGACCAACCATAGGCTTTTGTTTGAGTTTTGAAGCCGTTTGGGGTCCTATCACCTGTAGACTTGCTTTTTGTCGCGATGAAGATGTCGCGGTTTGATGTGCGGTCAACCGATGTCCGATTGACTTGAAATTTGACAGGGAACCTATTGGAGTCATTTTAAGATGATCCATAGGCTCTGTCTTGGAAACCATGGTCCCGGAGAGCTTTGCCGCCGAGAGCTCCTTTTCAGCTGTCGGAGAAGCGAAGTTAGGCCAAATGATTTTGAAATGGCCCGAAACTTCTTGTGTACTCCTCTTTTGGCTGTCTGGAAGAATCTTGCAGTTTTTGTTTGATTCTGACAAGATTTGATTTTTGGAAGCAGCATTGCCTATTTATGGCAGGTTGCGACTTCATGTAGCTCTTTGGATCTTGAAAAGGCAAAGTGACATTTTTGGTGTCAACAGGCATCACTGAGAATCTCCTGCACATGCTGGATCATGCCAAATCCGGCATCTGAGTGCCCAGAAAGGAGAGTCTCAATCCAAGAGCTCAGAACCCGCACCACCACCTTCTTCACAAAAAGAAGAGATGGCCCAGTTGAAGATTCGCCCAACTCCGTTGGTCGGCTGCTCATGTCATCACCCGTTGAAAGAGTAACAAAAGAACTCTTTCCGGTTGGAGATGCTGGAGAAGGAATTTCAGCACAAGGTATCTCCTTAACAGTGTCAGAACTGGTCCCATGAGCCTCTACCTCTGGATCGACCTCTGGCATCCCTTGCTCTGGTTCTGAAGGAAGCGACGGACTCCTCTGTCATCTCAAAACCTGCCAAAGAAACACAAAAAGGTATGAATATGATCCTGTTTGAAAATCATTATCAGGGCTATTACTACAAAATACCTTCTTTGACGACTGGCGGAACACTCTCTTCCTCCATGAACTCATCGGAAGCATCATCAACATTTGCGTCCATCGATGGTTCAAAGTCATCAGAATCCTGTGGCAAGTCAGCTGATAAGAAAAATGTTAGCAAACCAAGTCACAGACACAAAAAAAAGAAGAAAGACATACCAATTGGAGATTCTGGATTCACTCCAGAGTCCCTCGGTCCTTCTTCAGGTGCCCCGACAGGGTCTATCACCACCTCATCAGTTGGAACCTCAGGCATCGCCAAATCTTCCTCTGCTAAAAAAGAAAGGAGCAGTAGAGAGAGAAAACAAATCAAGACATGGAAAAATCCCATGAAAAGAAATGGAAAGAAAAAAAGGAAGAATCATACCTTCACCGACGGTCTATTCTTCTCGGCTTCTCTTCTCTGGAGGCTCGTCAGCTTCCCCTGGTGCCTCCTCATTGATAGTAAGAGGTACTTCCAAGTTAGGAGAGTTCTCATGCTGCCCCTTGCTGCGATGATGACTCCTCCTCCTCTTACTCCTACGAGCTCGCTTCTTAGAGGAACATGCCCCGCTGTCAGAGTTAGGTTTCCCACTTGACTCCTCACTGGATGGTCTACTTTTGCCAGTAGACTCCACGTAAGCTTCCCTTTGCGCTGCTTGCATCCAAACATCAAGTTCGGCTTCCTCCTGTTCTAGCTGTTCTAAAGCCTCATTAGGTATTTCTCGAACAGCTTCAGAACCAATGACGTCCTGGTCACCGAGAAAGCATATCTTGTGCTTCTCTCCATAAAGGAAGGCCCAAACTTCCTCTCGCCGGACGCCATCCGACTTTCCAAGGCCCTTTCTAGATGCTAGCTTCACATCAAGCTCCTTCTTGGAAAGCCCCCGATATGCCGAAAAGCTCTCCGCGAACCACTTCGCAAAGCCGGCAGTCCGGGAAGTCAACAACACAGGATAAGAGATCATGGCTGTAGTGTCTTCAGCACTATAGAAAGCCCATGTATTTCTCCCGTCCTGTAAACCTCCAAAGCGTTTCACCATGCTTGAAGGTGCTCCAACAACGCCTTAAGAAAAACCCAACTGCAAGGCAAAATGAGAGGGTACATATGGCTGGATGTCGACAAAAAGATGTCTGCGGTACACCATCGTGCCGACACGTATGCTGAAAAGCCACTCCTTCTCTGCGTTCGTCAAGGAGTAATGCCTTCCCGACCCCGCCCTGGTAGAGTCTCGGGAGGCACCAAAATCAAAAGCCTTCTTCCGCAACTCCGGAGAAAGCTTCACTGAAGACTGCCCCATCTCGACGTCCCTGAACCGTCGGATCCTCATGCGGGCAAACAAAAGTGATTCGGACACGGCTTTGCCCTTAGCCAGCCAAATCATCAGAGGATCATCATCCTGTGCGGCACCCAGCCGGTGGAAGCCAGGACAGTGGTACACGTACCATGAATAAAAGATGTGGGCTGAAAATACCCTATTCATAGGGAGCCCAAGCCGAACCAAAAAAGCAGCAGCCTGCAGTTCGATACACAGGTAGGAGTAAAGAGCTGGCATCAAAGCAAGCTGCTCTCCAAACGCCATCTGACAAGCCGAAAAAATACAATGCGGCCTGATGTGCGTTCCATCTCCTCTAGCAAAAATAACCTCACCAAGCCAATAAGTGAGGTAAACAGCGAGTTCTCTCCGCAGTGCAATGTCAGGACATATAGCGTTTGTACTCGCACATAAATCTCTCAACTCTTCTTGCATGGCCAAGATCTTCTTCGAACTTGGATCCTGAGCCCTGGCTTCCTGGGTCGCACTATCAGAAGACTCCTGCTATCAAAAAAGTTGGGGAACGAAGAGCTAGAACTCTTCCAATTGCTGGATCTAACTTTCAAACCCTCCTTCTCCTTCAAAAAATCATAGAAGGCGACGAGCTAGAAGTACAGAAGCCTGAACTCCTCAGACTGCTCCTCAAGGATGCTGTCGATTGGCATAAACTCCTCATAGAGTTTGCCAAGGATGAGCAATCCAGTAATGGCGCTCAGCTCCTTCAAAGAAAAACCAATCTCACCATTCGTCACAACGAAGGTATTGGTTTGTGGAAGGAATGACTCCAACATAGCCATGAAGGCCTCATCGGAAAAGATCACGGTCTCCCTAAAGGCACGGACCGCATCAAAAATCTCGGCTTCCTTCAAAACGGCGCCACCAATCAGCAAGACGCGATCAGTCCACGACTTCCACTCGGAGTCAGCATTGAAACGGCCACGAAGTCGAAAAGGCTTTATCCAATCGCTGCCGTCACTGTTGAAAATATCAAGGCCCACCGGTCTCAAATCGACCGATGGATAATTAGAGCCCTGGTAGCCGCTGGATGGCATCAACAGGTCCATGTCAGCAGGCGACCTCTGCGTATATCCAGGAAAACCGCCAACAAAAACCCCGGTCTTAATTACATTTGTCATTCTCACCCAGCTTGGAGGATCTTCCCTCTTAGAGCACGTGAGGGCAAGGCTCATTATCGAGACGGTGCGATCAAACGTCGACCGGGTAGCAACAGTCTTCTTCTCACCATCTGCTATGAAAGAAAACTGAAAACATCTCCTCTGGTATGTCATGTCATCAGGGACGGCATCACCAAAGAAGAAGGTAGGCTTGGGCAAAACCCTCTGATCGTCTATCACCCATGGACGACTACTTACCATGTTCTTATAGAATTCCTCTCCCTTGAGAGCGATCAGTCGCTGCCTCATCTCATCTCTATTGAGGGAGTCGCACTCTTCCAGATTTCTCTCAACATACTGGACATTCTCAAAGGCCTGCTGAACGGCCGGATTAGAAGATCTAGCAGATCGACGAGGTACGCTTGTAGCAGGCTCTTTACCCTTGTTCGTTCTGGAAGAACCACCTGCAAAGGATGGAAAAGAAAAAGATCAAATATCAAAATGACAGAATCTCGCTAAAAAAAACATGGCGAAATTTTGACATGATGCCGGGGCAATTCCAAAGAAAATGAACTATCCCGAAAGAATTAGAAAGCTTGAAGATGGGCTCAACATTGCTGCGAGCTCCGAAACTCCAAACTTTCGAAACCTCAAAGTCTCCGCAAAATCAGGAAGGGCTCAACATCGCTGCGAGCTCCAAATTCCCAAATTTGCGAAAACTTTCAGGTATGCTATCACATCATGTTACAATTCAATTTACAAAAAAATATACATGCATGAACATCTTGGTTTGCAAAAAAAAAAAAAAATGCATTATCATGATGAGCAAAAAAAAAAAGAAAACTTTCTCAAAAAAAAAGGAGAAAGGAGAAAGAAAAAGAACAAAAAAAAAGAAAAGAAACTTTCTCAAAAAAAAAACAGAGAGAAAGAAATCAAAAAAAAAAGAGAGAAAAAGGGGCTGGCCCACAAGCCGTGGCCCATAGGCCACGTGGCCGTACGGCCCAAAATAAAAAACATGCAAAAAAAAAGAAGAAGAAAGCATAAAAAAAATGTGTAAAAAAAAAAGGGAGCAAACACGTGGAAAAGAAAAAAAAATAAAAGAAAAGAAAGAAACAAAAAAAAATAACTTTTTTTTCTACAATTGGGTTTTCTTGAAAAAGGGAACTTACTTGAAGCCATTGATGGAGAAGAAGAAGAAAAGTCTTGAAGATCTTGAAGAAGAAGAACTCTTGGTCTTGAAGCCCTCTTGGGATTGTTGCAAAAGAAAGCAATAAGAGCAAGAGATCCAACCTCCTCCTTGCTTTTATAGAAGAGAGCAAACCAAAGAAGGAAATAAGAAAGAGGTAAGTGTTACTAATTAGTAACCTGACCAAAAGAAAGAAATTAGAAAGATTCTTTCCCAAAAGAAAGATATCTTGAGGGATTCTCTCCCAAAAAGAAATCAATGAGAGATTTTCTCCCAAAAGATAGGATCAATGAAAGATTATTTCCCAAAGGAAGCTATCTTGAGATATTCTCTCCCAAAATAAAGGGAACATGAGAGATTCTCTCCAAGTAAATATATTCTTAGATATTCTCTATCCAAAGGAGATATTTTTGGATATTCTTTACAAAAATGACACCATATGAGATCTAAGCCATTTCAAAAGCTTAAGGTCCCATGGGTTAGCCCATATGAGCCAGGTTTGACCACCTAAGCACTAAAAAAAAAAAAATTGGGCTTTTAGTCAAAGAGAAATCCCTCTTACCAAGAGCTTAGAAAAATAGTTTCATGCCTCTTTTGAGTTGATTGGACCATACAAAGAGAATTCCAAGCCCCATGAGCTTCCAAAAATCAAACCATCCAGCCTCATCTACCAAATTGAGCCAAAATCTTGAAATTGACATTCTGCAAAAATCCAAACCAAAACCTCGTCCCCTAACTTGCCACATACAGCTTGTTAGGTCACAAGACCAAAACCAAAAACCAAAACCTGATCCCCTAACTTGCCACATATAGCCTGTTAGGTCACAAGATCAAAACCAAAATTGATCCCCCAACATTCCACATACAGCTTGTTGGGTCACACGGTCAAAACCAAACCCGACCCCCTAACCTGCCACATACAGCCTGTTAGGTCACAAGGTCAAAACCCAAATCCACATCCCTGATGTCATTTTCAAAACTTTGCCTCGAGATGGTACGTGATTTCTTTCACTACCATAAAACTCCCTTGGAAGCTCAAAAGGCTACAAATACCAAAAAGAAAAACTGCTCAAAGACTCTTGGTCAAGTCACAAGCTTTTTCCTTCATAAAATCTCTTCGAGGCACATCGACTACAAAAGTTAAACAACTCGTCGCTGCACCTCGAGGGGGCATTTGTTGACACCAAAAATGTCACATTGCTTCTTCAAGATCCAAAAAGCTACATGAAGTCGCAACCTGCTATAAATAGGCAATGCTACTTCCAAAAAATCAAATCTTGTCAAAATCAAACAAAAACTGCAAGATCCTTCAAGACAGCCAAAAAAGGAGTACACAAGAAGTTTCGGGCCATTTCAAAATCATTTGGCCTAACTTCGCTTCTCCGGCAGCTGAAAAGGAGCTCCCGGCGGTGAAAGCATCTGAGACACCAAATCTTCGATCAGAGCCGATGGATGGTCTCAAAATACATCAAAAAGGCTCCACGTCAAGTTTCAAGTCAAACCGACAACGTTTGACCATACATCAATCCTCGAACAGCAAAATCAAGCCTCTCGGCAGCGAGAACCACCGAGGCCATCACTCATCAGATAGAGCACATGGACGGCTTCAAAATGCTTACAAAGGGCTACACGTCAAATTTCATGTCATTTCGACAACATTTGACCAGACTTTGACGCTCGAAAGCCAAATCAGGCATCTCGGCGGCGAAGCTCCCCGGGACCGTGGTTTCCAAGACAGAGCCTATGGATCATCTTAAAATGACTCTAATAGGTTCCTTGACAAATTTCAAGTTAATCGGACATCGGTTGACTGCACATCAAGCCGCAACATCTTCATCGCGACAAAAGCAAGTCTACTGGTGATAGGACCCCAAACGGCTTCAAAACTCAAAAAAAAAAAAGCCTATGGTTGGCCTTATTTATTGCTCAAGAGGCTTCACACCAAATTTCAGGTCATTCCGACATCGTTTGACCCAGTTTCAGCTTCTGACGGAAAATCGGCAGCTCTGCGCGTCAAAGTCTTCGGCTTTCTCAGAAAATTGGAAACTTTTCAAAATAAAATGCAAGGGTTCTCATCAGGTTTTCTACAGGGAAATCAGGCCAATAAATGATCAAAAATGTCAAGAAAAAATACATAAGAAAAAAGAATCGAAAAGCAGCAAAAACGGACACAAAACGGGACAAAAGGGGGGAAAACCCCCCAGGGTTGTAGGCCCCTGCGACCCTGGAGCCTGGGATCGCCGGGAGGGCCCCGGAAACTCCGTTTTTCGCCGTTTCTTCGCGATTCGAAGTGTCCGACTCCTCGAATTTTCCAAAATTCATATTTTTGAGACACCAAATCTTTTGACATCCGTCAAAAACACAGGTCAATCATCAAGAGTATCGAAACCAACATTGATCGCCAACCGGTCAACCAAAAAAAGTGTGCTTTCTACCCGACCGATCGAGAAATCGACAGGACAGATGGCACCGACCCACTGTTGGCAACCAATACCTGAAGTTACATGGTCATCTGATGCCGATCTACATGAAGATCCATCATTGATCATCACCAGAAGAATCCCAAAAGACACGGCACGGCCCGCGACTCTTCAACTGCTCGGCGACCACTTAATGCGATTAATTGACTAGCTTTATTACAGTCATTAATCCATTTCTTTGGACGGCCAATCAGAAGCAAGCATCCAGGAGTTACAAGTCAAGAGATTCATGGCATTTAACCCATGAAACTCCTCCCATCATTGCGATTAAAGGCGATTAAAAGCCCTCAATCTCCTCCGGCCAATCAGAAGCCAAGAAAAAGGAGTTGCAAAATAAAGAATTCAATCTTGTAACTCCTCCCTTTATGTAGCTTTATGACAATTAAGGCTCATAAATCCTCCTAAATGGCTACCAAAAGCCTATAAATAGGAGAGCATTCCAAAGCATTCCAGATCGAAAAACAAGACAGATCCCAGATCAGAAAAAAGCACAGAAATCCAGAGAAAGAAAGAGAGAAAACTCTGCGGAAGTTCTACACCGACCACCGCTACAAGGTGACAAAAGTCCCTTGGGGGGTACCCCCCTCCCAAGGTCCTTGCCTTCTCGTTCTGCCTCCAATGGCTTAGACGTGGCTTTTCAGCCCGTCTACTTGGTTTTTTATTTGACATAGGACCTCCTTTTGGTCTTTGTCCTCTAAAAACCTGAGGTTATAGCCAAGCCAAGCGAATCAAGAGCATCCTCTATTCTCATCTGCATGGATGATGGCGAAGCCCACATATGTCTTGCGACCGTCAATCTGAACGAGTCCCCCACAATCTCCTGAGAAGTTAGATCCTCCTTTTCTTGCTTTTCATTGTAGTTTGTATTTTTTCAAAAGAGACAAAAATCACAACTCTTGTCTTTCATTATTGATAAGGATTGTAAATCGGCTATAAACGCCAAAATCGGCTATAAACGCCAAAAATCGGCTATAAACGCCAAAATCGGCTATAAATGCCAAAAAAATCGCCTTTCACGGCAAATCAAGAAAATGTCTTTTTTATTAAATATATGTGCAATGGAAAACTTGAAAGAAGTTGATTTCCTTTTTACTTGCGAAAGTTGATCTCCAGATCACCACTTGCAATTCCAAGTAAAATAGAAAATCTGGCACACCCACACAAAAGAAATGTTGATGCCCGCATCTGCCCCCCCTCCGGTTACGAAAGGGTCGGACCCAAACGGACTCCCACGTCCGCCGGCCTCCGTAGAACCGAGCGAGCAGAATGTGCTGGTCCATCATGGGCACGCCTTGCGGTCGTCCTCGCCAGAGCACTATGGAAAGTTCTTGAGAAGACAGACGAAGACCATAACAAGAATTAAAGGCGGAAGCAAAGAAAATCAGAAGAGAAGATGAAGAAAGTAGAACGGAGGAAGACGACCCTATTTATAGGGGAAGGAAGCCCTCCTTGGGCGCCATTTAAGCATTTGAAAAGACAGTCTCACGATCCGCGCCTGTCTCATCAATTTGACGGCACAATCAGTAAGGAAGCGACACCTCGGTTCGTTTCCCGGGGTGAACGGGACGCAACATTAATTGCCTCGAAGAAGTCAAAGCGGCGCCGAGCAATGATCAAACATCTCCATATGGACTCTCTAGCTTCCGACCTCTAAAGGCTAGGGCCCCTAAGAAGTCACAAGCTAGGGGGCAATTGTGTGGGGAGATTTTCAAAGACACCAGGATTATGCTGATCTCGGCTATAAGATGACAATTAGCGCGCCCACGTGCCATCCAGACACACCTCGGCCGCCGAGATAAAGGCCTCAGCCGAAACCAGACTGACTTCGGCTGCCAGTGCCGAGCTCGGCTACCAAGGTTGACCTCGGCTGAAAGCCTGACCCCGGCCGAAGGAGCCGGGACGGAAGCCGAGATGAAGAAGAACCCTTCTCACGCCCCACGCCCGCCACGTCATTGGACACGTGGCAGAATAGGGGCGCGAGCCAGTGGGACAGATGCGACATCCCAGCCGTCCACAATCTTCGCCAGATGGCTGACAGGGCAGCATCCAGCGGCTGTAGCCAAATCAAGACAGAGCCCGAGGATGGATCCGATGGGACCTCTACTGCCAAAGGCGTCCAACATGATCAAGCCCAACATGACATGCATTTAATGCAATGTGGGCTGATCGGACTGGCAATAAATGCTTTGTGGGCTAATGAGAGCTTCCCTGTCAAATCAAGGGGCCCACTCCAAGATATCGGGTAGAGTTCTCTATAAATAGGATAACATCCCATAACACAGGTATGCAATACACGCATACTAGAGCTGTTACTCTGCCTCTCTTCTTCCTCTCCTTCCTTTGTTCAGTTCATACGCTAACTTAGGCATCCGAGAGCCTTGCGCCACTCAGGCCAGGGTCCTCTGACTGTTCATTATTCCCTTTTCAGGCTTTGAGGCAGCTGATCTTCATCTTACATTTGGATAAGTCCTATCAGGCACCCCTTAATCGTGTGAGTTATTATTTTTGCACTTACAGTGACACTAACTGAACACAGTGTCTATGTGAGATCTTTGACCCTTCGAGTCAGGCACAACTCAACCGATTTAGTAGTTAGAAATTATTTGCATACATTTATTTACCGTTTGCAGATCAGGTATGCCATTAGACCGGCGTGTATTATGAGAGTTAATGCGCAACAATGCTGTTTACATTTGTTTTGGCTGGGTTTGCCCAGGTTGCATTATGATTTCAATCGGGTTTCTTCTGATGCATTAGCCTATGTGGAGTGCCACATTATTAGAGCTTGTAGCTAAGCGTATTGTCGTTACATGATTTCTTTAGTATGGTCTATATTCATGCTTTTATGCCTAACTTCTCGTTCATTGTTACTCTTATGACCTTTGTTGTCATTATTCTTTATTAATACATAATATTTGTTACTAATATTTATTTATTTGCTAGATTATTGTAATCTAATAGTGTTACATTTAGTTCTGAGGTACCGAAGCCCCAACAAAGCAAGAGGTTGAGGTGGTACCAAAGTATCCGCCAACTGAGGGGCATCACGAGTGGTGCACTGAGGTGGTCGTTTCTAGTGCTGAAGAGCTATACATCTTACCCTTTTGGTTTGGACATCTTTTATTTTGATATTACACCTGTATATCTTTTGTAGGGCATTATTTTTGTTATTGGTCTTAAACTCTAATCCATTTTGTAATTAAACTTAAAGTAATTGCATTTTTGTTACTTGTATCAACTACGTTATTATCATGCTATGTTTGATTTACCATCTACGCAAATTGTATGAATTGATGCTTCTACAATTTGATTATGGTGACTGATCATCACGCATAATCTCAGCGTGAACTTCGATCCACCCGAAATCGAGGTCACATTTGTAAATTAAAGAATAAATTTTCTCAACCCCCCCCCCCCCCCCCCCCCCCCGCACAGTAGTGCGGTTAGGATCCAACCAGATCTCGAGGGCATGACGTGATCCATGCGATTTACAGTGAAACTGAGATGCAACCTTGAGAGCATTGATGAGTGTTAAATATTGCATATTTTACTCATCATTAGTCCGAGTTTTATCAACATCTCATATGCATATCGTTTGCTTTACACAGAGATTTTATCCTTCCATCACATTAATGGATTGTCGGATTATCATCGCTTATAACTTCATTTTAACTTGTCAAGTGACGTCGTTTCTTTTCATCATTGCATTGGACGTGATATTCTGAGTTAAATCGGCTACTCATTTGCATTCATACGAGTTCGGACGAGGAAGATACGAAGCGACAAAATTTTCATGCATAAATCCGATTATTTATAGCGCATTTTTATGTAATTTCTCTTGTGTAGGTGGACCCCGCGACTACCCCAACCTTCCGGCTAGTGTCCCAAGGCTTCAAGAAGAGATTTTAATAAAGAAGTTATATAAAGAAATCTTAGGAAGAGTTGAAGAATTTCAAAATAAGATGAGAATACTTTAAGAATAAAAGAAGTCATTTTTTAACTTATAGGAGTGATTGGTGTATTGGTTAGAGCTTGGGTGGGTACGAAACAGGTTATGGATTCAAATCCCAACAATTGCTTGCAACCAATTAAATTCAAGCAATCCATATGAAAGCAAATGAGTCAATCAAAAGCCTCTAAGTCGCAACCAATCAAATAGTGGAATATATTTGTAGAGAGAAGAGAATCTTTTGGCAAGTTAGTATTTTACCAATTTTATTTTACCTTCTCTATACTTTTAGATTGTAATTAGGAGTTTAAGTGTATCTAATCTAGAGAGAGTGTGTAATTAAAGATCATTAATGAAGATTTGGATCTCTTTCTTGATATTTAGTGGCTAAAGCTCTTGGATTAGGCCTTTCTTTTGAAGCTAAGTAATGTGATTAGTTCAATTACATACATGTTTTAGTTTAAATTCCCTACTTGTGCCTTGATTGATTAGTAGATTTTAGATCAAATTATGCTAGTTTCTCTCATTTCTCATGCTCTATCTCTACACTTGATGCTTGAATAATCTCAATTGATGCTTTGCAGTTTAATTAAGTTCTTTCATATAGCATGCTATCGAGCCTTATCGTTGATCTTTTGTAGTTTGATTTTAATGATTAATTGTTAGGGTACGTAATTAGATTATGATCTAGGATCTTGGCTTTTGATTTTTTTTTTATTATAATCTTCATTGCTATATCATCCAATCCAATTAGGCAAGAGATTGCTATATTGGATTGTAGATTTGGGAGTTGAATTAGAACAAGCATTGGTTGGATTAATTACATACTTAGTGGATTTTGGATTGACTAATCTCTTATTTTGATTATTGTTAATTTTAATCTTTATTTGATTTTTTATTTTTATTTTCATTTCTAGATTGTTAAATCTACACTTAATTCACGTCACTTGTTTTAAAATCCTACACATTTCTCACCACATCTTCACCTTAAATCTTTCATTTCCACCATCATTCATCTACTAGTTTAGAGTAGTTTTTAGATTAGCTTAGATCTTGTTAATTTCATATTTTAGATTGTTAAATAGAGTAGTCTAATAGTTATTTTAGTTTTATTCTATATTTTATTTAGTTTAATTTCATTGTTCACACATAGTTTATTAGTTTTAATTGTTCACTTTAATTGTCTATATTAGCTATATCTTAGATCAATTATACTCGAATTAGATTCATTGCTTGTTTCATCCACTCTCCATGGGATCGATAATCCGGACTCTTTAGTCCTTTACTACTTGACGACACCGTAGTCTTGCGGTTAAATATTGCACATCTAAGTGTCGATCAAGCATTTGATGGTGTTAGAATGGTGAACTAATACTATAAAATCTTGAATTAATCATATGAGAGTGTAACTCATGTGATTCTAATCATCCCCTGTTACATTGTATTCTTTATAGTTCATGACGCAGTCTTGTCTTCCCTTAATATGGAGACCAAATTAATATTAGAGAATTTGAGCAAAATAGCACATGTAAAGAAAATGGACTAATCATAGGCCGGCCTTTGTATTCAATCAAAAGGGATAATGATCCAAAAATAGCAAAATTTATGATGGGACCTACATATTCAACGGCTGCAATCACAAATAGCATGTAAAGCCCTACTCTCATGATCTCCAACTCCCATTAAGAGCCATCAATTCCTATCTTCACCACACATGGCAATCCCATTAAAAACTTATGAATACATATCACAGAACAAACAGTCTTACCATCTCTCTCTCTCTCTCTCTCTCTCTCTCTCTCTCTCCAAACTGCCCATTTCCATCCAGACTGTTTTCTCTCTGACCCTTAGATTTTTAATCCTAACCCCTCGTCTCTCTCTCTGTGCAAAGAAACGGCCCCCAAGAGAAACCCCAAAAAGAAAAGAATTCACTCTCTGCAATCCCTTCGTCTTCCTGTTTTCATTCCATCTGACCTGAAAAATAAAAGAGAGAGAGAATGTTGACTGTTTTTTTTCCTGCAACAAGGAATGGTGTTAGCTAATGGCTTTCTTCGAGGGAACGCAAGCCTCCTGAGATGGAAGTTTGGGTAATTTTCAGCATATCCTTCATTTACCGGGCCTGAAAACCTTTAATACATACATTAACACAGAACACTCTTTGAGATAATTTGAGGCCTAAAGCGAAAATATGAAATGAGGCCATTTCTATTTGTAATATTATTATAAATATTTTATTTAAAATCTATTTTTCTCATTTTTTGTGATGTAAAATTATTAATTAAGTTTTTATATTCAAGTTTTGCCAACATATCATTTTCAATTGATAATATGGTTAATCCACTTAATCTTTCTTGTGACAAAAAAACAAAGAGTATATTTAAAAAAATAATTGATAGTGTTTATTTTACAAATAAAATAAACACTAACTATGATAAACAAAGAGTATGAGCTTGAAATTTAAAAAATTCTAAAAGCACAAAACAATAGAACATGATTTAACAATTTATCAGTGTTTGCCACAAATTTTATAGAACCTAAAAAAAAAAAACAGATTATATTTGTGTTGGTGAGCCATGATTAACATATATTATCAAAACTATATTACAAAAAGAAGAAGGAAAAAAATAATATATAAAATGCATACATTTTGGCTTCAATCAGAACAAAACCAATTCTTTTTGGAGTCCAAGTCGCATTGATGATAGCAATTGTAGAAGTACAACTAGGAAGGAAGGAGTGCAGGGAGAATGGAGTTTGGAGAAAAAAAACCTCTTGAATTGAAGAGATCCAATAAGAATACAAAGGAGATTGTCCTCTTTGGGTTGCAAACTGATGGAGGAAAAAAAAATCTATAAACATGAAAAATTTTAGAACTCAAAAAGAATTTGTTACTTGTTGTAATTGCAAGGTTTTTTTTTTTTTTTTTTTTTTGGTTGTTGTTAATGGCTACAACTTTTCTAATGTTTTTGGAATGTGAAAAGGTACAAACCGTGTGAAAGAGTAATAAATTCGATTTTTTTGGAATGTGAATGGTTTTAATGGCTACAACTTTTCTCATATTTTTGAAATGTGAAAAGTTCAATTTTTTTTTTTGAATGTGAACAGTTTTAATAGGCCTTATTTTTTGGGATTTATTGTGAAGCCTACTTTTTTGGGAGAAACAAACTAACTTCATTGCTTTTTTTTTTTTTGAAGTTGAGAAAATTTGGAGCGTAAATTTTTGGGGGTTTAAAGCAAGAGCTTTTATAGCATTGTGCTTAACCGGGCCCGACCCATTAACTCCTAAAAAGACCCTACACAACATAACTTAACCACACGTTGGACATTTTACCAACACAAGCAAAAAAAGAAAAAAGCTACACGTTGGACACCACCTCATTCCACAACCCACATGCTTCTCTAACCATCCAACAATCCCCCAGACTCGGTAAACAGAGACATGACTCAACTTTCCAGATCCAGGGACAACCCATCAAAGGACCTGAGAGGCTGGGACCCATTACACTTACTGGACCTAAAAACTAAAAAGAGAATTCTTCACATGCACTGTGTAGACATGCACATACAGACAACCAAGAAGAAAAACGGAGGGAAAAACAGAGAGAAGAAGATGGAGAAGAGAGGAAGAGGAAATTCTTTTCCAGTTGGTTGGCCTGAGAAATATAATCAGCAATCGTCGTTGATGCTACAGTTTTTGTGAAGCTTTCCGAAATTCCTAATTCCAAAATCATCTCGGGAGAGTTGGCATATGGAAATGCCACCTTTTAGAATTTGAAAATGCCGGAATTCTGAAATTTATAAAATTCTAATAAAGAAACAATGAATTTCTAACAGGAATTCTGAGATTCTTGTCATAAATTCTTACAAAGAATTAGGCTAGATTATATATAGGGGAATCCTCCCCTCAGCTCATGCGCAGGGGAGGAATCCCGTCCGCCCCCTAGGTGGGGCCCACTGTTTGGCCCATCCAAATGGACCAAACAGTGGGGCCCCTTGAATAGCACATGTCCACCAAAACTTGGCCCTATTCGATTAAATTGGACCGTTGGATCGTATGACACACATATAAATATATATATACACCATTAAAATCTTGTGGCCCAGATGAAGATGATAGAAATTAAGGATTGGGCTGATTTTTTGTAGAGAGGAGGGCCCCTGTGTGTGCTTCAAATCCCCCCCATCCCCATGCCTAGGTGGGTCCCTATGTGGGCCCCACGCCCTTGAGCGGACGGGCTTATCGTGCACATGAGCTGAGGAGAGGAGGCCCCTTATATATATATATATATAGAGAGAGAGAGAGAGAGCAAGGCTTTCCTAAGCTCAAGCTTAAGATAAAATTTTGTAAGCTCATGCTTGTGGTGCTCATCTTTGGTCTATCCAAATGGACCAAACACATGACCCCCCTAAATTGCACATGTCCACCGACTTTTGATCAGATCCGAATTTACTGGACCGTTGGATTGATTATGTATCGATCCGAATGGACTATTGACCATTAAACTTTTGGGCCCATATGGAGATAATGGAAATCACAGTTGGGGCTAATTTTTTGCAGAGAGAAGGATCCTAGGGAGTCCTTGAAATTCCTCCCCTCCCCATCCCCATGAGGGTCCCCAAGTTGGCCCCACCACACGCTTAAGCTTACCTTATCCTAAGCTTGAGCTTAGAAGAGCTAGCCCCAACACACACACACATATATATATATATATATTACTTGCTTAGCTATATTAGCTCATCCCCAATATTTTTAAACATGATGCATAAAAGGTTCATGGACCGATAGGGATGAAGATAGTGCAAATGGAGAATTCGGTTGTGCATTTTTTTAAAATTATTAGAGATTTGGGAAAACTCATTTATAGACATTTAAAAGTTCTTTTAAGTTGATTGAATTATTATTGGAGTTGTGTAGTTTAAGATTTTTATTTAGATGCCTTCAGAATCTAATTATGCTCAATTAATGATTTTGAACTTAGTGGTTTAGGGCACGTTTGGTGAAGAGAGGGGAGTCCTCTACTTAGATGTTTCGGTCCGGCTTCTGGAACCAAGATCTCCTTAAGGAGGTTTTTTTATAAAAGAGAGTTCCAGTTTTTGGTAAATAGAGAGAATCCCCGCCATCTATGGATGTGTGATCCAATGATTCCAATGTTTTTATAGATTTTTCAAAATCCATGAAAAGGCAAGACCTCATTTTTCATCGCATAGCCTTTTTTATCCATCTAAAGAATTCGAACAGTTCGGATCGTGCAAAGGGGCCCACATGAATAAAAATAATATTTTAGGGTTGGGACTTTTTTGAAAATATCTTAACACTAAGGAAAGATCAATGGTTGGAATTTGAGCTAATAGTCGTGTTTGGCCTTCCTTAATTAATTCAAGGCTCAGATCATTATTTTGGGGCCCACAAGAATAAATGACTTGAAAAAAGGGGCTGCCTTTAATCCCTTTTTTTGCAGTGTGAAGTCAACAGTGAGTAGTTTTTGGTTTTTTCTCATGATTTATGATGAATCACATGACAAAATTTAACTTCAAAACTGTCTTAGACGTTCTTAAGAGGCTGAACAATTTGGATTTTGCACAAGGGGCCCACGGAAGTCCAAAAATAAATTAATATCCAATGGTTCGGAATTTTTTTGAGAATATCTCAAAATATATGAGGAATCAACGACTGATTGTTGGTTTTCCAGCCGTTTTGAGCCTTTTAAAGACGATTAATGGTTTGGATCGTGATTGTGGGTCACATGAGGTAGGTTTCCAAAGGCCAAACCATTGATCCCTAAACTAATGTCAATTTACCGTTCATGTGCAATTCCAAGAACGCGTGGATTTTGCAAGTCAGACGGGGGAGGTCCAATTAAAAAATGGGAAAAAAATATTTTCCTTTCTTTGCCATTGTTTTCCTCTTCCAATCAAATGTGGATTTCCACGAAAACGTGGAAAACCGCAAGAATTCCTTTGCATATCCGCCAAACATGCCCTTAGCGTCTCATGCTTTCTATGACCAAGGGTAGTGGAATTCTACAGTGGGCCCAACCTTTTGAAAATTCCAATAGATCAAAATGAACGGCCTCCTCTTGTAGTGTGATGTCCCAAGTCTCTAATCTAATGGGAGTTGGACCCACCATAACATTTTTGCTTTGGTACACACTCACACAGCCCCACACACTCAAAGTCCTTATCCGACCAAGAGATTGATCCCTAGTTGTATGTGTGGATAGGGAGGTGCCTTGTTAGTGGCTACCTTAACTGGATTGACATTATGCTCAATAAACTCTTATTGGGGTAAACTTTGAGAACATTCAATGCAAAGAGAGGACAATCATTTTGAGTGGTTTGGATTTTTAATAGATTGACCCCGCTATAGAGTTCCACTGTCCCCACTCATGAGAAGTGTACCAAAGACAAAGGATCAAAACTCCCTTCCAGATATGCTATTCTAGGACACCAGTGTATGGTGTGATTAAATGGCACCTTATTAAATAGCCGGGCTTCTACAATTGTATCATCCAAGCAATGGGACCCCTTGAAATAAAGGCATACACGGTAAATATTGCACAACGGTTATGCAGGATGTAGAAGCAAAAAAACCCAGCGCAAATGGAGTTGAGCTGTCAAAAGCCCCTCTTAGGTTTTCTGGCACAGAAATGCCAGAAAAGACTTTTGCCAATTTTTTCTTTTGTTTGAGCAATGATGTCACTGTTCTTTTTGGTTGAGCAACGATATGGTCTCTGGTCTCCTCTTCTTTCTCTCTCTTATCTCTCATGTTTCTCCATCTCCCTATTCCATTTCTGGCCCAACCACCCTCCCTCGACACCACCAATATTCAAGCACTTCATTTCTATTTTTTCCATCTCACACCATCCATCTTCATCTTCACTTTGCAGAGAACTTATTCAAACCCATCTCTGCAACTCGCCATCTTGTACATCTAAGCCCAGCCTCATTCCCCTCTGAGTCCGATGAATACAATGAAAATGCAGTGAGTGGTGCTTCCCTTGCCACATCTCCAAGTTTCTCCATTTGGAAGTTTTGGCTTGCAAAACTCTTTTGATGATTTTGCATTCTATCCACAAAAAACTCACATAAATAATAAATCAATCCGCAGTAACCATAAAAATCATCCATTAAAAACCAATATCACTGATATTTTAAGAAAATAAAAGCACAAGAAGAATTAAGAAATTGGTTAATATAGGTTTGTGTTTGTTCATCATTACCATATTTTGGAACTGAGGAGATAGCCTAGCGATGGGTTCCAAATGGACCTGGATAAAGCAACAAACAAATAAAAATATAAAACAAAAAACAAATAAAAATAGGTTGATGGAGGTGTTGAGGGTAGTGGGTTGGGCGAAGAACGGAGTGGGGAGATGGAGAAAGATGGGGAAGAGGGGGAAGAAAGAAGAGAAATAAGAATACATTAGAGATGATATCATCACTCAACTAAAGACACAAGCAACGATATCATCACTCAAGTGAAATGAGCGACAATATCATCGCTCAAACAAAAGTGACGATTGGCTTTAGGGCCTTTATTGTTACAAAAATACTATGAGGGTCTTATGGTGCACTGGACATCTAAGGTGATTTTTTCGGTAATTTTTTCTTTTTTTTTTCAATAAACTAAGAATCTAAAACCCTAAGTATTAAAAAATGTCAAGAAGTAAAATTTTTATCCCTTAGAATGACGAGAGCACTACAACACTCTCATGATATTTTATAAATATCTCCAATACTTTCAAAATATTTTTGAAATTTAAATTATTGTGGGAGATTCTGGTGGATTCAAATGAAAATACAAAATGATCTAGAAGAAATCATAAAAATTGAATTATTAAGATATTTATGGTTATTATTACCTATTTATGTTTCTTAATTATTTTACAATTACTATACCTTTTTGAACATTTTCTAATATTGTTCATTTGAAAAAAATCTAAATTCGAATGTATACCAATATTTTCTAAAAACACTAGTTTTCCATAATGATATCGATATTTGTGACAAAGGTTGAATGCGCATGGGCTTAGTCATCATTTTGCGGTTCAAACTTTGCATTGGATTCTCCACAAATCTTTGTCAAGATATTTTAAAAATATTACAATTTTATTTGAATGAACTTTTAATAATATTACAGTATTTTAGAAATATGGCCCACTATTGAAAAGTCATGATAAAATCATGAGAATAAAATAACACAAATGACAAAAAAAAAATGAAAAACAAGAAAAAATATCAAAAGTTATTATCATTAAAACTTGATATCTGGGATGGAAAGAGTCATCTTGGATGCACCAAGGAAGTTTGGGGTAACTCCATGACTATAACCCTTTCATCCGTGGCTAACAAGTAATTTAACGACTTTATATTAAAGAAAAACTTAACCATTGATCCAACGACCAAGTCCATTCATATCGATGAAAACTTGATGGATCCGATGTAATTTAGGGGTCCAATGTGTGTGGACGATTTGAATGGATCATAAGATGGGCACCACTATAATGCTCAGCAATGCTCCTTTGCAAATACATCTCACTATATTATTGTGAGCGGTAGCTTGATGGGGCCCACTTGGGGCCCAATGATCATGATAGCGGGGGATGGAAAGAGTTATCTTGGATGGGCTCAGATATCAAGTTTGGGGTCAATCTCGTGCCTCTAATCCCTTCATCTGTGATCCACGAGTCTAACGACTTTATATGAAAGAAGAAAATCTGGCATTCGATCTAATGGACCAGTCTATTTAAATATGTGAAAACTCGATGGATGGCTTGGATGGATCATAAGGTGGGTCCTATTATTGTTCTTTTAGTGTAATAGGACAAAGAAGTGTATGCATATGAAAATCGACCCACTGTATTTATTCAAAGTTAGTATATCTTTTCACATTTCTAGGGTTGCAAACGGAACGTTTCCGAGTCGGAACCATATTGGATCCGGACCTGTTTCTAAATAATTGTTCCACTTTCGGATCCGATTTTGGTTCGGAACCTGTTTTGTTAATTCCAAACTCAGTTCCGATAAAAAACCCCGGATTCGGTTCCAAAACCAGGTCCACCTAGAGAACTAAATCTAGTCGCAAAATTGGTTCTAACTTCTCTTCAATTTTTTCATCTTTTCTTAAAATAAATATATCATTTAACTTATAATCGTGCATCAAGTCTACTATCTCTAGCATTATATATACATAAAAATGTAAAAAAAAAAGAGTTTATTTTGAGATACAGTTTGTAATATCAAAGACATATATGTCGGGTCCCGGGCCCACGGGTCCGAACTTATATGGGACCCAATTATGAATTGGAACCCAAATTAGATTTCAGACCCGGACCCATTTATGAATCGGAACCTAAAATAGGTTTCAAACTTGATTTTTTTCTGATAAAAATATTTAGCTAATCGAAAAATCTTTCGGCTAATCGGAGAATCAGATACTATTTGTAACGCTGCACATTTCCCATTAATATTTCGTTTCCCATTAATATTTCGAGAAAATATCCTCATATATTTCATGTTTCCCGATAAAAAAAATTTGGGAGATTCTATATGCACCCACATATTTTGCTGTATGCACCCACTTGCTGAACTCACCCCCTTCTTTTATTTTCTTAAAATAATTTTGCTGAGCCCACCCATAGTATTCCCCAAACTACCCTTGCAGGAAACCAGGTCGTTCTCCTCCTCTCCATCAGGTCGTTCTCCTCCTCTCCATTTCCCTCGTCGAGCATTTTTTAAAAACCGAGCAAAGAGCAGCAGTGCACCTCCTCTTCTGGTCGTTCTCCTCCTCTCCATTTCCCTATTGTTGGTCATTCTCCCTCAAAGCAGTGTACATCGCTTCTTCTTCTTCTTCTTCTTCTTCTTCACAGGAAGCTCAGGTGAATCGTCTTCTTCTTTTTCATTTTCTTCTTCTTCTTTTGCTTTTCATTTTCACATTCCTTTTAGGTCATACTTTCTTTGTTAGATAGTAGATAATTTTATTAAGAGCTAATTCATGTGCATTCGAATTGCTAAAACCCTCGACACTTTGCCAAAACTCGTGGCAGTTTTCGCGATCTGCTCGGCACTGCAGAACCGTGCACCAATTGTTGTGCACGGCAAATGTTTACCGTGTAAAGATTTTTTGCTCGATAAAAGAAACCGTGCTTAATCGTTTTGCACGTAACATGTAGACCGTGCAAAACAAATATGCACGGTAAATATATACCGTGCATAAAATTGTTGCACGCAGAAATAGTACCGTGCAGAACGATTTTGCACGACACTATTGAACCGAGCAGTACAAGAAAAAAAGATCTCTTCCTATAATGCTTTTTTTCTTCTTACTGATTTTTATTTTAAACCCAGATTGGAAGATATGCCGAGGAGACCAGCTCGCCGTATTGGTGGCATCTCACATCCTACTGGTGGACGTGGTAGTACTTCTAGCGATCCATCTAGAGTGCGGGTGAAGGTTGGCGTTAGTAGACCTCATCGCCGAGGTGTGCATGCTACTACTTCGACCGCCGACCGTCAACGGCCAACGGCGTCTGAACGAAGACGCAAATTACGGCAGGATCCACTGCCTGAGAGCTCTTCAGAGGATGATTCCTCAGAGGATGAGGCAGGCCGTCTAGTCCTCCCCAACCGTCTAGTACTCCGATTGCGCCAGTAGGGGAGGATGATTCCTCAGAGGACCAGGCATTGCCATCCAGTCCTCATGCCTCGGCAGCAGGGGATGGACCTATTCCAGGCGGTCCGGCCGATGAGTCCGTCCTTGTGAGTATCAGGACTCACATGGCCATATCAATATGGGACGGGGAGGTACACGTTAATTCTTTATATGTTTTAACTAATTCTTTATATAATACCAGATGCTAATGAAGATTTATACTATACTTGTAATGTGCAGGAACGTGGCCCACTCAAATGTATCAGTCATTGGCACCAGTTGAAGGACTGGTACATACCTCGCCCTGGAGATCGTCTTGATATTGAGGTGCCTATGTTTCGCGCTATCATAGAAGAGTCTGGATTGGCAGACCTGAGGCATTTCAACTACAGATATATCTCCTGCCCCTTGGTCTCGAGCTTTGTGGAGAGATGGCAGCCCGAGACCAATACCTTCCACATGCCGTTTGGTGAGATGACGATCACATTAGATGATGTGAGTTCTCTACTCGGCATCCCAGTCACTGGACTTCCTGTCCACGTATCTGCTACTATGGGATTTACTGACCAAGTAGATCTACTCGAGCTAGGACTGGGTGTGGATAGGGAATCTGCAACAGCAGAGTTGAACCTGGCACAGGGTGGGGTAGTGAGGATGGGGTGGATCCGACGGGTGTGCGGCGAAGTGACTCCCGCATCGTCGGTTGACGAGGTAGAGTGTGCAGCCAGAGGACATCTTCTTTATCTGTTGGGCTGTACACTATTCACTGATAAGTCCGCCACGAGGGTTCCTGTCTACTACTTATCCTTATTGATGGACCTGCCACGGGTCCGTCAATACGCATGGGGGGCTGCCGCACTGGCATATCTGTATCGCCAGTTGGGGACCGCCACGAGGGCAGATGTGCGGCAGATTGCTGGATATTTGACACTGCTCACGGTAAGAACGGTACATTTTATAGATTCATATACCTTTATCATTATAATTGATATAAGTACTGTATAATTATTAATATTTGTCATTTGTAGTCTTGGGTGTACGAGCACTTCCCATTCGCACGTCCTCCTGCACAATGGGGATACACCGCAGGGATGCCTCTAGCAAGCCGCTGGAATCCTGGACAGGATTCCGAAAATGCCATTGAAAACATACAGCTGATGCGGGAGAGATTGGATGCCTTACACCCGAGTGAGGTGAGCACCCATTTGAGCGTTTTATGTTATATATTTCTGACTTTCTTTACTTTTTTTTCTTTTACATTTTTTGACAAGGAGCATGTTTTATTATATTAGTGACTTGTTTCGTTTACTTGTGACAGATTGCTTGGGATCTGTATGCTAGTGCTAGGGCCCATCATCCACTACAGCAGATATCCTTCTTCTGTGGTTGCTTGAGATCCCTAGATGTCATTGAACCCTACCACCCACACAGGGTTCTTCGACAATTCGGCTACGTACAGACCATCCCACCCGCACCTCTCGCCCCCATCCGTGCTACCCGGGGTAGTACTGCCGGTAAATACAAGGTCTCCTATACGTTTCTGGATCAGTATTGGATTACTTGGGAGGATCATGTATTATCTCTTGCGCACCGCGGCCATCGTGCACATCATGCATGGGAGTGTTCGCGGGACTACCTCGATTGGTACACTAGGATATCTCACCCTCGTGTACAGAACCCCTCCCGCCATTCCCACTATGACCCTAATGAGGGTAGAGAGGACCCGACTCCGAGAACGGTGAGTGCATTGTAAACTATCTTATTTCGTACATCGAAGCAAGTATTGTTTAAAATTTACTATGACACATTCTATTGTCTCTTATAGGTCCTTCGAGCAAAGGATCATATTCGTGCCACGCTTGAACGAGGTGACCAGCCAGTTGACTTCTACCAGAGGGCACTGCGGACTACCCTCGAGATTCTTGATGGCTTGCCGGTGACGTATCGTCGGCGTGTGCAACAATGACGCTCGGAGGACTTTTGGATAACATGCATTTGTTTTTTTCCAAAGGATATTTTATATTTTATTTTTTTTATAGAGACTTGTGGGATGTATAAGTAATTTTTTTTCACTTTTTGATGGAAATGGGATATATATTAGCTTGCAGCTTCACCGTTGGAGAGTATCATTGGGTTACGTTCGCTTGTCCATCGAACACGACATTACCATATGAATTCCTCAATCGTATGAAGAGTAAGTGGATTCTGATACATATGGGCATTAGAACCCCATAAAACACTGATATGGATTTCTAAAGCCCATGTGTGTCAAAATCCACTTACCCTTCATACGATTGAGGAATTCATCTGGTAATGCCTTGTTCAATGGACAAGCGAACGTAACCCAATGATACTCTCCATTAGTGAAGCTGTAAGCTAAGATTGCTCCAGGCTCTTAGGGAATTTTGGATTGGACAATGTATCCTTCTTTTCAGATGTATAAGTAATTACAAGAAAACAGTATACTACAAACTTTAACATGTCAATCAATGAATATTGATTTTTGTATAAGAACTTGTTTGTTTTTTGACTTCTGGTTGTGAAATGGTTGATGCCTTTTATCTCATTTTTTTTTAACATCTACATCCCTCTTCGAATTTGGATACAAATAGTTCCACTAGTCTACGTTAATACATGAATAATCCACGCATATCAATAATGCACGGCCAACATATGCCGTGCAAATGCAATCTGTTCAGTAAACATATGTCGTGCAGAATCATTCTGCTCGGCTAATATATACCGAACAGAAACTTTATATACGGTCAAATTGTACCGAGCAGTTCCATTCTGCACAGCAACTGTTGGCCGTGCAGAATGGTTTTGCACATATACTTTGTGTGCCTTGTAATTGATGTTTTATTGTATGATAGATTCGCCAACCCACAATCAACTAAGGAGGGTTATGATGGAATATAAAAAAAAAAAAGATGGATAGCATAAGAGCTTGATTGCATTTCAACATCCTTTACTAAATTTGTTTACATCAAGTTCAAAGTACAAGAAATTAATCACTGTCAAGATTAACCGACTCGCGTGTTGCGACACTGTCTCCAATTATTTCTTTGAATCGCTCGATGTTCTGAGCATATGGTAGTTGCCATCCGTCAGCATTAGGATGGTGGTGTCTATACCAATTTGTCGCAATGGGAGGCATGGGAGCCCCGAGTGTCATGAAGACTTGAACAAAATGGTTACCATTGACAAAACCGATCGCGATAACTTTGCGATCAGAAGATGGAATCGGGGTTGATCTCAAAGGCAGGAAAGTAAGGCACTGTTGCAAAGAAAGATGGATTAATACAACATTATAATATGAAGCTACCAGATGACCCATGTCTGGCATTGTCATCCAACGAGCATATGGAGGATGGCTATCATAGTACGCCAAGGCATAATACAGTTCCCCAACCCTATCATCTCCTCCATATAGCAATGAATAATAATTTTGATGCCTCTGTAGTTCATTGCTTAAATCCAGTCTAACCTGCATCCAACCATCCTCGCTCATTCCCAATAGACCAGCTACTGCTCTGAATCCACAGTTACCATCCGCCTCGACATCCTTAATAGTCTCGATATAGGGTCCTAATGACTTAGGAAGTTGATGCTCGAACGTGCTTGAACGAGTGCGTCGAACATTTAATTTATCATTCCCCTTCTTTAAATCTAGACTGTTGGTTCTCGATGGAACGCTAGCTTCGATCAAGAGTGCATACTCAAAAGCAGATGGTTCCCGACGCGTAGACCGATCCAACTTCTTCTTTTTCGAGGATGAACGACCCCGGGTGTTCAATTTAACATCCGGCTCAAGAAGAGAAGTAGATGAAGGACACCCCAACTCTCTTAATTTTTTCAATATTTGTATTTTACCAGCCTGATCGATACTCTGAAATTTCTTATTGATCAATTCGAACTCGGAAGTTGTGGTTAATTCGGGGGCTACATTCTCCTTAGTGGAGTCTAAATTGAGCTTCCTCCAGTATTGATGGACACATCTCAGTGGTATTTGAGTGCCTTCCCTTATGTATTCGGCAATCTCGTGTGCACATGGTAACCCATGGGTCCGTCGAATTACGCACCCATATGCCAAGGAATCTGGACCAATATAACCAGCTCTGATCGACTCATTCAATACTATATCCAAAGCATTCCTTGATATGAATCCTCTCAACTCGCGAAACAGTGCCGGTTTGAACTTATGTTGCACGGTGTTCAAGCTCTTTTCAAATGAAGCATTTATCTCCGTAAAGAGCAACTCAAGCAATGCATGGATAATCTGCCAGGACGAATCAAAGCTACTGTTCGATGTGCCAAGGTGTCTCTTCAATTTTGCATGTGCACTCTCAGCCCTATTTGTAGTCACGTTTCCAAAGTGCATATGCCGATCCGTCCAAGCAGCTACAAATTGTTCCTTATGGTTATTCAACCACGATTTCTTCACATAATCAACAACGTTTGGATACCCACAGAAATTCCGGTCCAATGCACTTAAAAACTGAATGTAGTCATTTTCAGTGGGAGAGACTACCAACATGTTCCAACTAGATATAAACGCATCCCATCTGTCGTTGGTCTCAAAATACTTCTTACAATTTGCCAATATGTTCCTAGAAATATGCCACCTGCATAATAAGCTTGTTGCATTCGGAAAGACAACGTGTATTGCATTGATGAGTGCTAACTCTCTATCAGTTACAACGACACGGGGCATAATACATCCATCCATCAATTCCTTAAGCCTCTCCAAAGCCCATCTGTAATTGGCTTCCCTCTCTGATTCAAGGTACACAAAAGCAACGGAAAAAGTCAGTTGAGTGAATGTCACACCAACGATCTCAAGCAAGGGAAGTCGATATCTATTAGTCTTGTACATGCAATCCATTATCAGAACTTCTGGAAATGCACGTAACAACTGAATAGATGATGGATGTGAAAGAAACCGCGATTCAGATATGAAACTTCTCATAAAGAGACTACTATGGCTGATGCAAAGCATGACAGATTTTAAAAAATCTGATTTCTGCACTATGCAGCGGAAATCAGCCATAAAGAATCGCATAGAAACTCCATTAAATCATGACCAACAAGTGTATAATTAAAGGAGAATGAAGAAGACTCATACCTCGAAGATTTGTAGACTTCAAATCTCTGAAAAAATAAATCCAAAGGCCCGAACTCAGACTTGCAATTTGCAAACAAGTTGCTGGAATTTTCCTGCACTAGTATTGCCTTTGATCTTCTCCTCTATCTCACTTCCAAATCTGATTGGCTAAGATGGTGGGATCTTAATCTAGGAAACAAGAACTATTTTTCTCATGAAAAATCTCAGACCTACAACTTTCTTCAAGGGAGAAGAAAGGAACTCAAGGGCTGGACGTGTGGGAGTGTTTCTTGCATTAGTGATGTTGGACGTCCAAGAGAGGAACGAGTCTCCTTTTATAGAAACTATGGAAACCTTTTCCTATAAAGTTATCTCTTCTAATTCTCATTGATGTCCAAAAAGGAAAGACTTATTCCCTTTAAGAAACACTCAATTAGAAAAGGAAACTAAAAAGAACTTTCCATACAATTAGTAATACTAGTTGTAGAACACTTACTAATTTTAAGTTCCTAATCCAAAAAGGAAACTAACTCATAGGAATACTAATCCAAAGAGGAGTCCAACTTTCCAAGTAGAGTCCTACTCAAAGTTGGAAACCTTACCCATGGAAATCCTATTATGGACGTCCCACATATCAATGCACACCATGGCCCACATACAATTTATCTAGAGTTAAATTCATGTATGCCATCAAAGGCCTATTTGAATTTAAACTCAAAATTATTTTTCCACTAAAATAATTCATCCTTATGTTATCTAAACATCTTAGGAAACCATGCCAATCTTGGTAAGTGACTAGAGAAGGGACCAAAAGACATATTTGCCATTGGCTCCCAAAATGACCAAAATGTCCATGCTAAACCCATAGCAACATAAAGACCATTTTAACCTTAACTCATTCCACTAGAGAGTTATGGTTGAACTCCAAGGACAAATATATATTATAATAAGCTCGTCATAAAATGACGGTTGTCTTCGACCTACTAAGTGTAATGACCTGAATGCCCCTCTATGTAACATCCATAATCGAGTCAGGTTATCACATGTACTATCAACCTTCCCGATTACATCTAAACCTTAGAACTTCATATCCTTAAACATAATCATCATTCGAATATCATTCTCTTGATCCAGGGAGCGACCCACAAGTTCAATATCCATATGGAACATCCATATACTAAGATCTTAGATTTTGATGATTAATCGGATAATTCTAAGGGGACGATTATTCCATCATCAGATGGCATAGATTCTATATTGCATCTGCACGTCCCAACTGATCAAGTCCGAGTACCCAAAACACAGAGCTGTTGACCCATGAATAGAATCTCACCCATAGTGAATTAAAGCACAAGAACTTGACTTCGTCAGTTCATCCACAAATGCTCAAGATTAAGAGCACCGGTTACTCAGTAGCATGAGGTGACTTGATCTCTTTTCTGTGATAGTACTATTTTAGAGATCACACCTACAATGGTCATGTTCAATGCATGACACATGCACTAATGAGATAGATCCGGGAAAGCCCTCCCGTGACTTAGGTATTTCACCCTATATAGGAGAGTATCTCATTATAACTTCTACCAAGATAAAGTGCCCAGCTCCATCTTTCAGTTATGAACAAATATGATGTTTCCAGTTGTCCATGAATTAGACCTATCTGTGTGTAGACACTACACACCTAATTCATTTACTAGAAACAATGGGCCTTACGCAACCATACATATATACATGTTTAAGCATAAAAGAGTCTTTCAATTAAATAACCAGTAAATATCCAGTAACAAAAGATGAGAATGCAGCTAGTGGGCTTTAGGGCATACACCAATCCCAACAAACTCCCACTTGCACTAAAGATCACTGCTTCCTAACCTAACACCCATAGACTCAACATGAGAAGTGAAGACTTTCTCAGTAAGAGTCTTAGTGAATGGGTCAGCTAAGTTATTTGCTGAAGCAATATGCTCCACCACTATCTCTCCATCCTGAATGAATTCCCGGATCAAGTGGTACTTTCTCTGAATGTGCTTGCCTTTCTTGTGATTCCTGGGCTCTTTGCACTGTGCTACAGCACCAGTGTTATCGCAGTACATGACAATCGGTTTATGCACTGCAGGAACAACTCCCAATTCCAACAGGAATTTTCTGAGCCATACCGCTTCCTTCGTAGCTTCCGATGCCGCCACATACTCTGCTTCCATGGTAGAATCAGCTATACAGGATTGCTTGACACTTCTCCATGATATAGCCCCTCCTGACAAAGTAAAGACGTACCCTAAGGTAGACTTTCTGGCATCACTATCAGATTGGAAATCAGAGTCTGTATACGCCAATGGCGTTAGATCATCTGCTCGAAAGGTTAGCATATAATCTTTCGTTCTCCGAAGATACTTGAATATATGCTTAACAGCTGTCCAATGCATAGGTCCAGGGTTTGACTGATATCTGCTAACCATGCCAACGGCAAAGCAAATATCTGGTCTAGTACATAACATAGCATACATGAGGCTTCCAACAGCGGATGCATATGGAACTCTCCTCATGGTCTCTATCTCTTCAGATGTCTTTGGACATTGATCTCGGGACAGTGGTACTCCATGTCTAGAAGGTAGGAGGCCCTTCTTGGAGTCATGCATGTTAAACTTGACCAATATCTTCTCAATGTAAGAAGATTGGGATAGGGCTAACATCTTATTCTTGCGATCACGCAAAAGCTTGATCCCTAAGATATAGCTGGCCTCACCCAAATCCTTCATCTGAAATTGAGAGGATAACCAAACCTTTGTGGATGACAATAAACCTACATCATTTCCTATGAGTAATATGTCATCTACATATAGAACTAAAAACGCAACTGCTTTCCCATTTCCTTTCTTATACACACATGGTTCATCAATGTTTTGATCAAAGCCAAAGGATTTGACTGCCTGATTAAACTTGATGTTCCATGCTCTAGATGCTTGCTTAAGTCCATAGATGGACTTCTTAAGTTTACAAACTATGTTATCTTGGCCACTAGCAATGAAGCCCTCTGGTTGCATCATATAGATGCATTCGTCAAGACTTCCATTAAGAAAAGCTGTCTTGACATCCATTTGCCATATCTCGTAGTCATAATGACATGCGATGGCCAAGAGAATCCTTATGGACTTAAGCATAGCCACTGGTGAAAAGGTTTCCTCATAATCGATACCCTCTTTCTGAGTATATCCTTTCGCCACCAGTCTTGCTTTGAAGGTTTCCACCTTCCCATCCACTCCTCTCTTTCTCTTGTAGATCCACTTGCACCCTATGGGTTTAATCCCTTCAGGTGCATCTACAAGTTCCCGGACTTGATTGGAATATAAAGAATCCATTTCAGATTTCATCGCTTGCTGCCACATGTCAGCATCTATATCCGTTACTGCTTCATCATAACTAGTAGGATCCTCAACCAGATCTTCAGAGTCTGTCTTAAAAGACACTCCTAGATATCTTTCTGGTTGTCTAGAAATTCTCCCACTACGACGAGGCTCCGGAGTGTTCAAAGGAATATCTTGTTCATCTACTGCCTCAGGATCTGGTACAGATGTTATAGGAGATCCCGGAAGAATCTCCTCAAGGGTTTATTTACAACTAAGCTCTTGGTGCATCATACAATCATCCTCCAAGTACCTAGCATGAGTGCTGATGAGCACTTTTTGCTCCTTTGGATGATAAAAGATGCCACCTCTCGTTCCCTTAGCATACCCAATGAAGTAGCACATTTCCGATCTGGGTTCTAGCTTGGTAGCTTTATCATTCAGTACATAGGCTGGACAACCCCAAATGTGGATATGATTTAAACTAGGTTTTCGACCTGTCCATATTTCTTGTGGTGTCCTAGGTACTGACTTAGATGGTACCAAATTTAAAATGTATGCTGCTGCTTCTAAGGCATATCCCCAAAAAGATATAGGTAGGGTTGCATGACTCATCATGGACCTTACCATATCAAGAAGGGTACGGTTTCTTCTCTCTGCTATACCATTTTGCTGGGGTGTACCGGTGTAGACAACTGAGACACAATCCCATGTTGTGTGAGGTACTCCTTGAACTCACCCAGGAGGTACTCGCCACCTCGATCGGATCGAAGGGCTTTGATATGTTTTCCTAGTTGTAGCTCCGCCTCAGCCTTGAATTATTTGAACTTATCAAACGCCTCAGACTTGCGTCGCATTAGGTATACATAACCATACCTAGAGTAATCATCGGTGAAGGTGATGTAATACTCATACCCTCCTCGAGCCGGTTTGTTCATAGGACCACACACATCAGTGTGAATCAATTCTAACAACACCTTTGACCTAAGTCCCTTTTCAGAGAATGATCGTTTGGTCATCTTTCCCTTGAGACAAGATTCGCACTGAGGAAAAGGTTCGAAATCTAATGAGCTTAAGGGCCCATCTTCTACCAACCTCTGAATCTGTTTTAGGTTAATGTGACCCAAACGTAAGTGCCAAAGATATGTGTCATTGATTGAAGATACCTTCCTTTTAAGGGAAGTTGAGCTTTCTTGTTGTACATTATGCAGTGTGGGAGCAATAGGATATATATAAAATAAGTTGTCATATATTCTACCGGAACATATAATATTTCCATCTCTACTGATATCAATACCAGAATGGAAAGAAACTGAATAATTAAATTCAATTAATCTGGAAACTGAAATTAAATTCTTCCTCATGTCCGGAACATAGAAAACATTATTTAAAACTAATATCCTATTACATGGAAAATGTAAGGTAACTACTCCTACTGCAACTGCCCAAACTTTAGCTCCAGTTCCGACTCTAAAGGCAAACTCTCCTTTCTCAATTCTCTGCATTATCTGAAACCCCTGCAATGAATTGCAGATATGATTAGTGGCTCCTGAGTCTACTATCCATGAGTCAGTAGAATCAATCACTAGACAAGTTTCAATGTAGTATGAAAAAGATGTACCTTTCTTAACTGAGGCCAGGAACTTGGGACAATCTTTCTTCCAATGACCTTTCAGGCCACACTTGAAGCATTTCCCTTTGGGTTTTCCATCTGTACCTTTGTCCTTCTTATTACCAGCATTGTTCTTTTTCTGCCCTTTTCCCTTATTCTGCTTCTTCTTGGACTTCTTCCCTTTCGGGTTCAGTTTAGAGGAAGACTGGAAAAAATGAGCTTGGGCTTTGGGCTTCATGATAGCCTCTGCCGCCTGGAGTTCTTTCATTAACTCAGGTAGAGTCATGTCCATCTTGCTCATATTGAAATTGAGCTTGAACTGATTGAAAGATTCCGGCAGAGTTTCAAGAATCATGTCAGTCTGACTCCCTGCATCAATCTCAGCCCCTAGAATCTCAGCTTCATTGAAACAATCTATCAGCTTGAGCATATGCTCTCTGACAGGTGTTCCCTCAGCCATCCTAGCATTCATGATAGTCCTCATAGCAGCTTGCTTAGCTGGCCTGCTCTTGTCTGCGAACATCTCAGACAAAGACATCATGATTTCATAGGCTGTGTCCATTTGCTCGTGTTGTGTTTGCAACACGTTGGACATGGAAGCGAGCATGTAGCATTTAGCCATGCTATTCGCTTTCTTCCATTTCCTTTCAGCCTCCCGCTGGTCATCAGTAGAATTAGCATCAATATCGGGACAGTTTTCCAGCAAGACATACTTGTACTCCTCGGCTGTGAGTACTATGTCAAGATTTCTTTTCCAATCTACGTAGTTAGGGCCAGTCAGTTTATTCTCACGAAGAATGCACATCAACGGACTAAAAGAATCTCTACCCATCTTTTTCTGGATATAAAACGGTTTATAATTAGACATGCAGTATATATGTAATATGCATATGGTGCTTGTTATAAAAGGAAAAACAAAGCACGAAACTTTTTACATTATTCAACCCCAATCATAATGTATCAGTGTTTCAACCTCCTCATAGACCCTCCATCGAAGGGATGGCCGAGCCTACAGTCACGTTGAATTAAGGCAGACTTATTTGGATTATCACTATCTAGACACACATCCAGTGGTAGTCCAATCACTGATTGGTTTAGCCTCATATGACAAATAACCCTTAACTCCTAAGGAGAGGTCATCACCGTCTTATGTCAAGTGTATAACCATCTCTTATGAAATTCCCAGAATGTCTATGATTAAGTCTTCCGAAGGGAAGAGACTTTTATCCTTCCTAGAAGTGAACTTTAGTAAAGAGCTCCACCGAAGGGATGGCCGCTCCCACCAACACTTCATTGACATTCTATAGAAGTGATCTTTAGTAAAGAACTCCACCGAAGGGATGGCCGCTCCTACTAACACCTCATTACGAATATTCACATTAGTTCACCCATTAACCCATCAAAGCGTTCTTTAGTTAAAGAACTCCACCGAAGGGATGGCCGTTCCCACTAACACTTTAATGAGATAACATGAACCGAAAATGGAAGGCCGTGGGGTCTTTCCTAAAACCCCTCTCCCACTTGATTATTTATCGCTAGGGTTTATACTTTTTGACCTTTACATTGTTTTACTCAAAAGCTCTTTTTAAATCTAGCAAACTTGGTTAACTAAATTCATGACTTAAGTCATCTTAAAATCAAATAACCTTTGCTTTAAAACATTTGAGCAAATCCCTTCAAAGAGTCAAAAACCTATCTTGGGTTATGAAAACCCATAGGTAGCATCTAATTAGATTTTAGTTTAGCCTTCTTTGGAAACCAAGGGTACCAAGATAAACCAAACCCTATCCAATTTTAAACCTTAGACAAATAGACGGTGCTGGTCTAAGTTCCGTTTAAAACAATTTGCCAAACTAAAAACAATCTAATACAATAAAGATGCCAATTTTAGAACCTAATGGTGGCCATGTTTCTAGGTGACAATTATAGCAATTATATAAAGCATTCAACCATGCATTCCATATATAAACGCAAATAAAAGTATGCATTCCTTGATGGCTCCCTATTCTTAGGATTTCAAATCCTAATCGAATTAGGACTCCTCATGCATCTAGAAGTCTTGACTCCTTGATCTCCAAGGACTCCAATTTCTTGCAACCTTCTTGTCTTGAAACAAAACCAAAATTACATTGGAGATTCCTATGCTTTTCAAGAAAGCTTACATCAAGACTAGTTGGAATAAAATTAAGGAAACTTTACAACTTCCTATGATTGCTAACCGCGCAATCGTACACTTTCCAACTAATTAAAAAACATCCAAATCCACATAACAATCATGCGAACCATCAAGGATGCAATACATGGCTGCAAACAAAGAGGTTAGTGCATGCAAACTCACTATGTGCATCATTAAACAAATCTGGAAAATAAATTCCAGCAATGTTAATGAAACTTGCACACAACATGCATCACAACATAACTTTAATAGGGTGCCACCATACCCATAATCAATCTAGGATTAATTACACACAACATGGGATCATGATTTCACATGGAGTGGCTTTGATACCACTGAAAGAAACCGCGATTCAGATATGAAACTTCTCATAAAGAGACTACTATGGCTGATGCAAAGCATGACAGATTTTAAAAAATCTGATTTCTGCACTATGCAGCGGAAATCAGCCATAAAGAATCGCATAGAAACTCCATTAAATCATGACCAACAAGTGTATAATTAAAGGAGAATGAAGAAGACTCATACCTCGAAGATTTGTAGACTTCAAATCTCTGAAAAAATAGATCCAAAGGCCCGAACTCAGACTTGCAATTTGCAAACAAGTTGCTGGAATTTTCCTGCACTAGTATTGCCTTTGATCTTCTCCTCTATCTCACTTCCAAATCTGATTGGCTAAGATGGTGGGATCTTAATCTAGGAAACAAGAACTATTTTTCTCATGAAAAATCTCAGACCTACAACTTTCTTCAAGGGAGAAGAAAGGAACTCAAGGGCTGGACGTGTGGGAGTGTTTCTTGCATTAGTGATGTTGGACGTCCAAGAGAGGAACGAGTCTCCTTTTATAGAAACTATGGAAACCTTTTCCTATAAAGTTATCTCTTCTAATTCTCATTGATGTCCAAAAAGGAAAGACTTATTCCCTTTAAGAAACACTCAATTAGAAAAGGAAACTAAAAAGAACTTTCCATACAATTAGTAATACTAGTTGTAGAACACTTACTAATTTTAAGTTCCTAATCCAAAAAGGAAACTAACTCATAGGAATACTAATCCAAAGAGGAGTCCAACTTTCCAAGTAGAGTCCTACTCAAAGTTGGAAACCTTACCCATGGAAATCCTATTATGGACGTCCCACATATCAATGCACACCATGGCCCACATACAATTTATCTAGAGTTAAATTCATGTATGCCATCAAAGGCCTATTTGAATTTAAACTCAAAATTATTTTTCCACTAAAATAATTCATCCTTATGTTATCTAAACATCTTAGGAAACCATGCCAATCTTGGTAAGTGACTAGAGAAGGGACCAAAAGACATATTTGCCATTGGCTCCCAAAATGACCAAAATGTCCATGCTAAACCCATAGCAACATAAAGACCATTTTAACCTTAACTCATTCCACTAGAGAGTTATGGTTGAACTCCAAGGACAAATATATATTATAATAAGCTCGTCATAAAATGACGGTTGTCTTCGACCTACTAAGTGTAATGACCTGAATGCCCCTCTATGTAACATCCATAATCGAGTCAGGTTATCACATGTACTATCAACCTTCCCGATTACATCTAAACTTTAGAACTTCATATCCTTAAACATAATCATCATTCGAATATCATTCTCTTGATCCAGGGAGCGACCCACAAGTTCAATATCCATATGGAACATCCATATACTAAGATCTTAGATTTTGATGATTAATCGGATAATTCTAAGGGGACGATTATTCCATCATCAGATGGCATAGATTCTATATTGCATCTGCACGTCCCAACTGATCAAGTCCGAGTACCCAAAACACAGAGCTGTTGACCCATGAATAGAATCTCACCCATAGTGAATTAAAGCACAAGAACTTGACTTCGTCAGTTCATCCACAAATGCTCAAGATTAAGAGCACCGGTTACTCAGTAGCATGAGGTGACTTGATCTCTTTTCTGTGATAGTACTATTTTAGAGATCACACCTACAATGGTCCTGTTCAATGCATGACACATGCACTAATGAGATAGATCCGGGAAAGCCCTCCCGTGACTTAGGTATTTCACCCTATATAGGAGAGTATCTCATTATAACTTCTACCAAGATGAAGTGCCCAGCTCCATCTTTCAGTTATGAACAAATATGATGTTTCCAGTTGTCCATGAATTAGACCTATCTGTGTGTAGACACTACACACCTAATTCATTTACTAGAAACAATGGGCCTTACGCAACCATACATATATACATGTTTAAGCATAAAAGAGTCTTTCAATTAAATAACCAGTAAATATCCAGTAACAAAAGATGAGAATGCAGCTAGTGGGCTTTAGGGCATACACCAATCCCAACAAACTCCCACTTGCACTAAAGATCACTGCTTCCTAACCTAACACCCATAGACTCAACATGAGAAGTGAAGACTTTCTCAGTAAGAGTCTTAGTGAATGGGTCAGCTAAGTTATTTGCTGAAGCAATATGCTCCACCACTATCTCTCCATCCTGAATGAATTCCCGGATCAATTGGTACTTTCTCTGAATGTGCTTGCCTTTCTTGTGATTCCTGGGCTCTTTGCACTGTGCTACAGCACCAGTGTTATCGCAGTACATGACAATCGGTTTATGCACTGCAGGAACAACTCCCAATTCCAACAGGAATTTTCTGAGCCATACCGCTTCCTTCGCAGCTTCCGATGCCGCCACATACTCTGCTTCCATGGTAGAATCAGCTATACAGGATTGCTTGACACTTCTCCATGATATAGCCCCTCCTGACAAAGTAAAGACGTACCCTGAGGTAGACTTTCTGGCATCACTATCAGATTGGAAATCAGAGTCTGTATACGCCAATGGCGTTAGATCATCTGCTCGAAAGGTTAGCATATAATCTTTCGTTCTCCGAAGATACTTGAATATATGCTTAACAGCTGTCCAATGCATAGGTCCAGGGTTTGACTGATATCTGCTAACCATGCCAACGGCAAAGCAAATATCTGGTCTAGTACATAACATAGCATACATGAGGCTTCCAACAGCGGATGCATATGGAACTCTCCTCATGGTCTCTATCTCTTCAGATGTCTTTGGACATTGATCTCGGGACAGTGGTACTCCATGTCTAGAAGGTAGGAGGCCCTTCTTGGAGTCATGCATGTTAAACTTGACCAATATCTTCTCAATGTAAGAAGATTGGGATAGGGCTAACATCTTATTCTTGCGATCACGCAAAAGCTTGATCCCTAAGATATAGCTGGCCTCACCCAAATCCTTCATCTGAAATTGAGAGGATAACCAAACCTTTGTGGATGACAATAAACCTACATCATTTCCTATGAGTAATATGTCATCTACATATAGAACTAAAAACGCAACTGCTTTCCCATTTCCTTTCTTATACACACATGGTTCATCAATGTTTTGATCAAAGCCAAAGGATTTGACTGCCTGATTAAACTTGATGTTCCATGCTCTAGATGCTTGCTTAAGTCCATAGATGGACTTCTTAAGTTTACAAACCATGTTATCTTGGCCACTAGCAATGAAGCCCTCTGCTTGCATCATATAGATGCATTCGTCAAGACTTCCATTAAGAAAAGCTGTCTTGACATCCATTTGCCATATCTCGTAGTCATAATGACATGCGATGGCCAAGAGAATCCTTATGGACTTAAGCATAGCCACTGGTGAAAAGGTTTCCTCATAATCGATACCCTCTTTCTGAGTATATCCTTTCGCCACCAGTCTTGCTTTGAAGGTTTCCACCTTCCCATCCACTCCTCTCTTTCTCTTGTAGATCCACTTGCACCCTATGGGTTTAATCCCTTCAGGTGCATCTACAAGTTCCCAGACTTGATTGGAATATAAAGAATCCATTTCAAATTTCATCGCTTGCTGCCACATGTCAGCATCTATATCCGTTACTGCTTCATCATAACTAGTAGGATCCTCAACCAGATCTTCAGAGTCTGTCTTAAAAGACACTCCTAGATATCTTTCTGGTTGTCTAGAAATTCTCCCACTACGACGAGGCTCCGGAGTGTTCAAAGGAATATCTTGTTCATCTACTGCCTCAGGATCTGGTACAGATGTTATAGGAGATCCCGGAAGAATCTCCTCAAGGGTTTATTTACAACTAAGCTCTTGGTGCATCATACAATCATCCTCCAAGTACCTAGCATGAGTGCTGATGAGCACTTTTTGCTCCTTTGGATGATAAAAGATGCCACCTCTCGTTCCCTTAGGATACCCAATGAAGTAGCACATTTCCGATCTGGGTTCTAGCTTGGTAGCTTTATCATTCAGTACATAGGCTGGACAACCCCAAATGTGGATATGATTTAAACTAGGTTTTCGACCTGTCCATATTTCTTGTGGTGTCCTAGGTACTGACTTAGATGGTACCAGATTTAAAATGTATGCTGCTGCTTCTAAGGCATATCCCCAAAAAGATATAGGTAGGGTTGCATGACTCATCATGGACCTTACCATATCAAGAAGGGTACGGTTTCTTCTCTCTGCTACACCATTTTGCTGGGGTGTACCCGGTGTAGACAACTGAGACACAATCCCATGTTGTGTGAGGTACTCCTTGAACTCACCCAGGAGGTACTCGCCACCTCGATCGGATCGAAGGGCTTTGATATGTTTTCCTAGTTGTAGCTCCGCCTCAGCCTTGAATTGTTTGAACTTATCAAACGCCTCAGACTTGCGTCGCATTAGGTATACATAACCATACCTAGAGTAATCATCGGTGAAGGTGATGTAATACTCATACCCTCCTCGAGCCGGTTTGTTCATAGGACCACACACATCAGTGTGAATCAATTCTAACAACTCCTTTGACCTAAGTCCCTTTTCAGAGAATGACCGTTTGGTCATCTTTCCCTTGAGACAAGATTCGCACTGAGGAAAAGGTTCGAAATCTAATGAGCTTAAGGGCCCATCTTCTACCAACCTCTGAATCCGTTTTAGGTTAATGTGACCCAAACGTAAGTGCCAAAGATATGTGTCATTGATTGAAGATACCTTCCTTTTAAGGGAAGTTGAGCTTTCTTGTTGTACATTATGCAGTGTGGGAGCAATAGGATATATATAAAATAAGTTGTCATATATTCTACCGGAACATATAATATTTCCATCTCTACTGATATCAATACCAGAATGGAAAGAAACTGAATAATTAAATTCAATTAATCTGGAAACTGAAATTAAATTCTTCCTCATGTCCGGAACATAGAAAACATTATTTAAAACTAATATCCTATTACATGGAAAATGTAAGGTAACTACTCCTACTGCAACTGCCCAAACTTTAGCTCCAGTTCCGACTCTAAAGGCAAACTCTCCTTTCTCAATTCTCTGCATTATCTGAAACCCCTGCAATGAATTGCAGATATGATTAGTGGCTCCTGAGTCTACTATCCATGAGTCAGTAGAATCAATCACTAGACAAGTTTCAATGTAGTATGAAAAAGATGTACCTTTCTTAACTGAGGCCAGGAACTTGGGACAATCTTTCTTCCAATGACCTTTCAGGCCACACTTGAAGCATTTCCCTTTGGGCTTTCCATCTGTACCCTTGTCCTTCTTATTACCAGCATTGTTCTTTTTCTGCCCTTTTCCCTTATTCTGCTTCTTCTTGGACTTCTTCCCTTTCGGGTTCAGTTTAGAGGAAGACTGGAAAAAATGAGCTTGGGCTTTGGGCTTCATGATAGCCTCTGCCGCCTGGAGTTCTTTCATTAACTCAGGTAGAGTCATGTCCATCTTGCTCATATTGAAATTGAGCTTGAACTGATTGAAAGATTCCGGCAGAGTTTCAAGAATCATGTCAGTCTGACTCCCTGCATCAATCTCAGCCCCTAGAATCTCAGCTTCATTGAAACAATCTATCAGCTTGAGCATATGCTCTCTGACAGGTGTTCCCTCAGCCATCCTAGCATTCATGATAGTCCTCATAGCAGCTTGCTTAGCTGGCCTGCTCTTGTCTGCGAACATCTCAGACAAAGACATCATGATTTCATAGGCTGTGTCCATTTGCTCGTGTTGTGTTTGCAACACGTTGGACATGGAAGCGAGCATGTAGCATTTAGCCATGCTATTCGCTTTCTTCCATTTCCTTTCAGCCTCCCGCTGGTCATCAGTAGAATTAGCATCAATATCGGGACAGTTTTCCAGCAAGACATACTTGTACTCCTCGGCTGTGAGTACTATGTCAAGATTTCTTTTCCAATCTACGTAGTTAGGGCCAGTCAGTTTATTCTCACGAAGAATGCACATCAACGGACTAAAAGAATCTCTACCCATCTTTTTCTGGATATAAAACGGTTTATAATTAGACATGCAGTATATATGTAATATGCATATGGTGCTTGTTATAAAAGGAAAAACAAAGCACGAAACTTTTTACATTATTCAACCCCAATAATAATGTATCAGTGTTTCAACCTCCTCATAGACCCTCCATCGAAGGGATGGCCGAGCCTACAGTCACGTTGAATTAAGGCAGACTTATTTGGATTATCACTATCTAGACACACATCCAGTGGTAGTCCAATCACTGATTGGTTTGGCCTCATATGACAAATAACCCTTAACTCCTAAGGAGAGGTCATCACCGTCTTATGTCAAGTGTATAACCATCTCTTATGAAATTCCCAGAATGTCTATGATTAAGTCTTCCGAAGGGAAGAGACTTTTATCCTTCCTAGAAGTGAACTTTAGTAAAGAGCTCCACCGAAGGGATGGCCGCTCCCACCAACACTTCATTGACATTCTATAGAAGTGATCTTTAGTAAAGAACTCCACCGAAGGGATGGCCGCTCCTACTAACACCTCATTACGAATATTCACATTAGTTCACCCATTAACCCATCAAAGCGTTCTTTAGTTAAAGAACTCCACCGAAGGGATGGCCGTTCCCACTAACACTTTAATGAGATAACATGAACCGAAAATGGAAGGCCGTGGGGTCTTTCCTAAAACCCCTCTCCCACTTGATTATTTATCGCTAGGGTTTATACTTTTTGACCTTTACATTGTTTTACTCAAAAGCTCTTTTTAAATCTAGCAAACTTGGTTAACTAAATTCATGACTTAAGTCATCTTAAAATCAAATAACCTTTGCTTTAAAACATTTGAGCAAATCCCTTCAAAGAGTCAAAAACCTATCTTGGGTTATGAAAACCCATAGGTAGCATCTAATTAGATTTTAGTTTAGCCTTCTTTGGAAACCAAGGGTACCAAGATAAACCAAACCCTATCCAATTTTAAACCTTAGACAAATAGACGGTGCTGGTCTAAGTTCCGTTTAAAACAATTTGCCAAACTAAAAACAATCTAATACAATAAAGATGCCAATTTTAGAACCTAATGGTGGCCATGTTTCTAGGTGACAATTATAGCAATTATATAAAGCATTCAACCATGCATTCCATATATAAACGCAAATAAAAGTATGCATTCCTTGATGGCTCCCTATTCTTAGGATTTCAAATCCTAATCGAATTAGGACTCCTCATGCATCTAGAAGTCTTGACTCCTTGATCTCCAAGGACTCCAATTTCTTGCAACCTTCTTGTCTTGAAACAAAACCAAAATTACATTGGAGATTCCTATGCTTTTCAAGAAAGCTTACATCAAGACTAGTTGGAATAAAATTAAGGAAACTTTACAACTTCCTATGATTGCTAACCGCGCAATCGTACACTTTCCAACTAATTAAAAAACATCCAAATCCACATAACAATCATGCGAACCATCAAGGATGCAATACATGGCTGCAAACAAAGAGGTTAGTGCATGCAAACTCACTATGTGCATCATTAAACAAATCTGGAAAATAAATTCCAGCAATGTTAATGAAACTTGCACACAACATGCATCACAACATAACTTTAATAGGGTGCCACCATACCCATAATCAATCTAGGATTAATTACACACAACATGGGATCATGATTTCACATGGAGTGGCTTTGATACCACTGAAAGAAACCGCGATTCAGATATGAAACTTCTCATAAAGAGACTACTATGGCTGATGCAAAGCATGACAGATTTTAAAAAATCTGATTTCTGCACTATGCAGCGGAAATCAGCCATAAAGAATCGCATAGAAACTCCATTAAATCATGACCAACAAGTGTATAATTAAAGGAGAATGAAGAAGACTCATACCTCGAAGATTTGTAGACTTCAAATCTCTGAAAAAATAGATCCAAAGGCCCGAACTCAGACTTGCAATTTGCAAACAAGTTGCTGGAATTTTCCTGCACTAGTATTGCCTTTGATCTTCTCCTCTATCTCACTTCCAAATCTGATTGGCTAAGATGGTGGGATCTTAATCTAGGAAACAAGAACTATTTTTCTCATGAAAAATCTCAGACCTACAACTTTCTTCAAGGGAGAAGAAAGGAACTCAAGGGCTGGACGTGTGGGAGTGTTTCTTGCATTAGTGATGTTGGACGTCCAAGAGAGGAACGAGTCTCCTTTTATAGAAACTATGGAAACCTTTTCCTATAAAGTTATCTCTTCTAATTCTCATTGATGTCCAAAAAGGAAAGACTTATTCCCTTTAAGAAACACTCAATTAGAAAAGGAAACTAAAAAGAACTTTCCATACAATTAGTAATACTAGTTGTAGATCACTTACTAATTTTAAGTTCCTAATCCAAAAAGGAAACTAACTCATAGGAATACTAATCCAAAGAGGAGTCCAACTTTCCAAGTAGAGTCCTACTCAAAGTTGGAAACCTTACCCATGGAAATCCTATTATGGACGTCCCACATATCAATGCACACCATGGCCCACATACAATTTATCTAGAGTTAAATTCATGTATGCCATCAAAGGCCTATTTGAATTTAAACTCAAAATTATTTTTCCACTAAAATAATTCATCCTTATGTTATCTAAACATCTTAGGAAACCATGCCAATCTTGGTAAGTGACTAGAGAAGGGACCAAAAGACATATTTGCCATTGGCTCCCAAAATGACCAAAATGTCCATGCTAAACCCATAGCAACATAAAGACCATTTTAACCTTAACTCATTCCACTAGAGAGTTATGGTTGAACTCCAAGGACAAATATATATTATAATAAGCTCGTCATAAAATGACGGTTGTCTTCGACTACTAAGTGTAATGACCTGAATGCCCCTCTATGTAACATCCATAATCGAGTCAGGTTATCACATGTACTATCAACCTTCCCGATTACATCTAAACCTTAGAACTTCATATCCTTAAACATAATCATCATTCGAATATCATTCTCTTGATCCAGGGAGCGACCCACAAGTTCAATATCCATATGGAACATCCATATACTAAGATCTTAGATTTTGATGATTAATCGGATAATTCTAAGGGGACGATTATTCCATCATCAGATGGCATAGATTCTATATTGCATCTGCACGTCCCAACTGATCAAGTCCGAGTACCCAAAACACAGAGCTGTTGACCCATGAATAGAATCTCACCCATAGTGAATTAAAGCACAAGAACTTGACTTCGTCAGTTCATCCACAAATGCTCAAGATTAAGAGCACCGGTTACTCAGTAGCATGAGGTGACTTGATCTCTTTTCTGTGATAGTACTATTTTAGAGATCACACCTACAATGGTCCTGTTCAATGCATGACACATGCACTAATGAGATAGATCCGGGAAAGCCCTCCCGTGACTTAGGTATTTCACCCTATATAGGAGAGTATCATTATAACTTCTACCAAGATGTAGTGCCCAGCTCCATCTTTCAGTTATGAACAAATATGATGTTTCCAGTTGTCCATGAATTAGACATATCTGTGTGTAGACACTACACACCTAATTCATTTACTAGAAACAATGGGCCTTACGCAACCATACATATATACATGTTTAAGCATAAAAGAGTCTTTCAATTAAATAACCAGTAAATATCCAGTAACAAAAGATGAGAATGCAGCTAGTGGGCTTTAGGGCATACACCAATCCCAACAGGATGTGCCCAGAATAGGTCCATCGTAGCATCTGTAGCGGGGTTGCTAGTGTGATACTCAATGTAGTTGTTCTGCTCCAAATGCATCATGAGTTGTTGCATCTGTGATCGACCGGCCAACTCAGTCACCCTCCACTTCTGATGGGCATTGTAAATACTCTTCATCGAACTAGTGTTGTGCACGTCCCTTTCTTGCAAAGTACGAAGGATGTTCCTTGACTTCACCATACTCTTCGACATATCAATCAAAACATTGATTTCCTCCCCTGAAAGCCTTCCAGCAAATGAGTGCCCCTCGAGATGTTGTGCGTTTGGATGATTGTGCAACCCACAAACCACTGTTAACATCCAATCATCATCATTTGCCAACTTTCGGCCCTTCAAAGCGAAAGGGCAATTACACTTCTTCGTTCCCGTTGCCTTATTAGGATTTCTCTTTTCGGGGACCTTCGATGGACCCTTATAGCTTCCGCTTCTCTCACAAGATAGAATTATTCTCGGCTTCCTACCATCTCCACCAGCATCTGAAGTTTTGATTACAATAACCAACCCATGTTTCTTTCCAACTTCCCTTGTCCATTGGATTAGGTCCTCTCGGCTTCTAAATATCATGTCAGTGGTGAAGACATTAGTAAAATCCATAGAGCACTCACTGGCACCGGTTGACTGAATCTCCTGAAAATATAATTGTTAAATATTAGTATATTAATGCACGAGACTATATGCTGTCCTTGTGAAATATGCTCGGTTTACTCATGCTGTGCAAAACTATTTTTACACGGAATAAATACGACGTGCATATTAGTTTTACACGGAATAAATAGGCCGTGCAAAATGTTTTTGTACGACGTAAATACGACGTGCAAAATACTTTTGCACGGCATAATTATTCCGTGCAAAAATATTTTGCACGTCATATTTATTCCGTGTAAAACTAGAATGTTTGATGCTATTTCTCCGAGCAATATTCATTTGCACGGCTCTGGTATACCGAACATGACGCGCGAATTTTAATTAAAATGCTGAAAACGAACTAAAATGTATACCTCCTCTTGATAGATCGTTAGTTGCTTGTCCATATTGAAAATGCCTACTTCCAATAGACAATGTGATGAAGGGAGATGAGTACCTCCAATATCTTTAAACAAATGGAGGAGACTTGAGCAAACTTTTTAAGAGTTGGAGAAGATGATGAGGAAGGAGATGAAGATCAATGGGGATGAATGAGTGCAGATGAATAGTGTCGAAACAGTGGATGTAATGGATAATTAAGATTAAGAAGAAGAAGAAGCAGAAGCAGAAAAAGAAGAAGAAGTGATGAGTAGAGAGGAGGGCAAGAAACGTAGGAGAACCAAGGAAGAGGTTGATGGTAAAGGGTGAGTTGGTCATTTGACCTTAAGGTATTTTGATGATTAAAAAAAATTAAAATGTGGGTGCATAAAATATGTGGGTGCATAAAATATGTGGGTGCATATAGAATCTCCCAACAAATTTCCGAAGAACGGCATTTGTGACAAAGCCCAAAATCAAAACTCTCGCTCATTATCTCATTTTGCTCACACCAACGGTGATGCTTGTGCTACTTCTGCAAGATCCTACCATAGCTAGAAACTCTTCTCTAAACGTTCACTTGTAAGAAAAGGTAGTTTATCCTCCACTTCCATTCAAGAAATTTACCAGTTCCACAACAAATCCCAACTGCATAACGATCTCAATCATCACTTCTCAATGCTATGATGCCTCTTCACCATCTCCCTCGTTTCTCTTTCATTGCCAACCCTTCTCTCTACAACAATCTCCTCTTTCTCCCCAAAACAAGGTTCCCCATCTTCTCTTCACCATCAGGAACTTGCAAATCCATTCTCTCTTCCACACAATCCATCTCAGCTCCTCTATTTTCGTCCATTTCTGCGTCGACCCAGATCGAGATTCCTCTTAATTCGTCCACTTCTGAAGAGACCCAGATCGAATTTGACCCCAATCAGTCGATTTCAGAAGAGACCCAGATTGAAATCCCAATAGAAAAGCTCTTTATTCCCCCGGGAGTTGATGTTTCTGATGAGAAAACCCCATTGAGAAGTCGGGTTTTGAAGGGTTCTAACATAGTCCTAAGTGGGTATGCGAGAGGGGCTCGGGTACTGCAGGCGGAGTTTGTGAAGAGTAGTAAGCGCTGGGAGGATTGCCCATCGGACGGGGTGCCAGAATTTGCGCTGGTTGGAAGGTCCAATGTGGGGAAGTCGTCGCTGCTGAACTCTCTTGTAAGGCGGAAGCGGCTTGCTCTCACTTCCAAGAAACCAGGTTGGTGGCTCCATGCTTTGTTTTGCTTTGTCTGCTTGTTTATCTATTAATATTGAACAAATTTGTAGTTTGGTTGGAGCTAAGACATCTTGATAGATTATGGTTGGTTGATGTTTGGAAATGGGGGCATTTTGATTTCTGCACATGTACTCAAACCACCATAAATTACTCCTTTGATTTTCTTTTCTATTGGGCCTACCCTAGGTTTCCTCTGATTTTTAATTCCATGCTTCATTGTAACTCCATACTTTTATGTTAGCATGCTTATCTTAGCTACATGTATTTTAAGTCTTGTTTTTTCTTTGTCCAACATTCAGCTTGCTACAATAAAGCAAGTCTAACACCCCTGTTAGGAAAATGCTCCTTTAAGCAAAGCGGCATTCGACAGTCGCATAACAATCTACGTTGTCTTACCAATTCTAATAGAGAAGCATACAATATAGTGATGTCATTCTGTTTAATAGTACTTAGTTCTAAATTAGAAACAGATCTGATAAATTTCTCCCTATTTATTTAAATGGGTTCTATTGCTTTTCTCAACAAGACCATCTTGTTTTGGTATAAAGGCTATGATAGTTCAATGCTTAATGCCATTTGTTCTGGGACGATTTAACAACATCAAGTTGTAAACAAGGAATCGATGTCAGGCCTTGGTCATGCCTTCTGTAAAGAGATCATATATTGCAAATTTGATGGAACATGTTGGGGAGCAATGATCTCTAATAGATTGCCAATCAACCTCAATATACTTGGTGAGTTCATGAACAATAAGAATGGTGGTGGTCTAGATGGCACTAGTGTTGTTAGCATGAAGCATAATAACTTTTAATGGTGGAAGACCTAGTTAGGATCCCTGTGACCCATTTCCGAAGAAGTAGAGGACATAGCACTATGTTCTACCTCAGTGGAAGATTTAGAGTGCTGCTTTTGTTTTTGAAAATTCCAAGATAAAGTTAATTGCCTAGAAAGCCTACGCTGATCAATTGTTGAATGATGACTACAAGGACAGCATGCTTAACCTTGTAGTGTTAGTGAGGAGTTGGCATGGAAGAATAATCCATGATCGGAAGTCCTATGGGGGTTAGGAGTGCTTCTTATAACAACTATATGAAGTTGGTGGGAATCATTCAATCAGGACAACGTGAGATATATCAAGATGTGTCATCTTGTGGTAGATAAGACTCTCAGCAAGCAAGCTTTTAATATAGAGTGAGATTAGAGATAGGATCAACTTCATTGCACTTGTATTTATTATGTTAATGCAAGGGGCTGTCCCTTAACCAAGCATAAAAAAGAAGACCAAGTTTAATTAGATTTGAGTTTATCTGTGCTGATTGATGAAAATTCTATCTAGATTTTTGCATTTCAAGACCTAGTCATCATGTCAAGATCTTTCACATGAAAATGGAGCTTCAAAAAGTTTTGGATGTTGAAGATTCCAATGGAGTTACTACTATGTAATGTTAATAGGACTAAGATTGCCAGAAATACCATCGTCGTCATCATCATCAGAGCCTTATCCCAACTCTCAACTATGTTGGGCTCAGCTACATATGTTTTGTTTCACCCTTCCAGTCTATCCCATGCCTAATCCCTAGAATGGTTGCATTTCTTTAGATTTATTCCTACCACTCCCATCCATTTCCTCTTCAACCTACCCTTTTCCTTTAAAGGACATTAGCCTACGCAGAAAAAACTCTTCTTCACTGGTCCCGTCATTGGCCTGTGTTTGACATCTTTCACTTTACCATCTATTGATGCTACCCCTAAATGTTCCTGAATGTGCTCATTTCTAGTTCCATTTTTTTCTAGTTTTACCAGTTGTTTTTGGGTATCAAATAACTAAATAAATGAGGTAGAATATATAATCTCAAGTCATCATCCACTGACCTTAATAATCAAGAACCACAGAAAATGCAGAAATTAAATTAATGAAAAAAAGACCCGATTTGGATTGAAGCCTGAAGTTTGTATAGGACACTTTCTTTAGGCGAAGATTTGTTCCCCATAAGGTGCAATGGCTTTGAAATGCTCTTGCCCCAAGATATGATGGCTACTCTCAGGTAGCTTCACCAATCATGCACTCGAAGTTGGAGCTTCTTTAATTAGTGATTCCCCACCTAGATGTGATACACTGCCTTCACAAAAAGATGGAAAAGGTAGAAAGGAAGAGTTGCAGATGAGGAAGTATATCATACCTTGTACTTTCTGTCTGCTGTATATGAAGAGGAAAGAAGGGGAAGACCCACTATCTCCCAAGTGTTGTTGGAGAGGATTGAGTCAACTTCATTATTTATGGCTTCTTTCCAAATTGTCGCATTTGGAGATATAGAAATCTGCCCTTAGATCCTTTTCTTTTTTAGCTCTCTTACTCCTTCGAGGTTCTAGATCATCAAAATCAAGTATATAAGAAACTATAGGCTCTAGATCTCTACTAGTTGCTTTGGGTCTCCTTGATCCAGATTTATATGAGAATACCGATTCAAAGAATGATGCATCTCGGGACTCTATGATGGTGTCAACATCTATCCCTGATGTATTGGATATAAATAAGTATGAGAAATCTATAAGCTTAACTATTATGACTATGAATACACATTCTAAGGTCCTGGGTCCTAATTTTGTCCTCTTAGGATTATGGATGGCTACATTAGCTAAACACCCCCACCCTTTAAAATAATTATAAGTTTTATTTGATTCCTTGTAAGGAACTTATTAATTAAGGAAGCTAAAAGAACCCTAAGGAAGCTAAAAGAACCCCCCCCCCCCCCCCCCCCCCCCCCCCACCAAACCCAACCCCAAGTTCAAAGGTGAATCTGAACTATTTAACATAGAACTCACCTTTTCGATTAATGTTCTATTTCTCCTTTCTGCTACACTGTTTTGTTGGGGTGAATAAGGGGTTGTAGTTTGGTGTATTATGCCATATAATTTACATGTTCCATTAAATTCATCATATTAGTATTCTCCACCCCTATCTGTCCTGAAAATTTTGATTTTCCTTTCTAATTGATTTTCTACTTCCAATTTATAATCTTTAACATTTTCAAATGCTTTGGGTTTATTTCTCGATAAATAAATCTGAGTATTGCTTGAGCAATTATCAATAAAAGTTATTAATTATCTTTTTCCACCTTTAGTTAAAGTATTATTTAAATCAAATGTGACAATTAAATAATCCTAAATTTTTTGAACTCCTTTCAATATTCTTAATTAAAAGGGTTTTGTAGCATATTTAGACTGAACACACACCTCACAAGCTTTAGATTGAAAATCATGTTTAGGTATCAAACCTATTTTCATCATATTTTTGATTGAAGAGAAACATGATGCATGTCCTAATCTAGCATGCCACATATCATAAGAATCAACAATATGAGCAAAAGAAGATGCTCCAATATTATAATTAACTGAGTTACATATATAGTTTAAAGAGGCCCTTAGTGGCATAACCCATACCACAAAAATTCCATTCTTTGTAACAATAAATGTGTTACCCAAATACAAGTTTAAACCCATTCTTACTCAAGAAATAACCAGAAATAAGATTCTTTCGAAGCTTTAGCGCATGCAACACATCGGTGAGTGTTAGAGTCTTCCTAGATTACAGATATAGCACCACTTGCCCCTGACCAGCTACTCTTGCTCCATACTGCCTCCCACCTGCTCGTAGGAGGCAAAGGCACTTCTGTCACTGCAGAGTGCAGACATGATGGGTTGCACCCGTATCGACCCACCATTCTTTGGTGGTGTTCTCCACTAGATTTATCTCTAATACAACAGCAACAAAATTATTATTGTCATTTATAGTTTGTCACATTAGCTTGGGGTTTCTTCTTTTATTCCTTTCGATGCGACATTCTTTGGCAAAATGCCCCTTCTTTCCACACACAAAGCACAAAACCACTTTTCTTTTATTTTTATCAATAGCTTTGCGAGGCTTGAGATGCGGATTTTGATTACCATGATTTTGGTTATTTTGAGACCGAGGACCATGTGAACTCCTAGTTCTATGATCTGATATTGTCTCTGTCTGATTAGCTTTCAAGACATATTCTTGATCTTTAATTTTCTTGTCTCGATTCCGATGCTGTAATTGGATGTGAAGTCTGATAATCAGTTCTTCCATCCTCGATTCTTTGCGTTTATGTTTTAGGGATGTCCCATAATCTTTTTAAGAGGTGGCAATTTGTAAATGGTACTGGCCACCAAAAATTGCTCAGAAGATGCATTCCCTCTGATTTAACCTCATGGATTATTTTTTTGTAATTCTCTAATTTGAATCAAAACAGATTTTCCATCTTCCCTGTATATTCAAGAAGTTGCTCTATTGCATATTTCTTGGTACTTGCATCCTCAGTCAAATATTCCCTCTTCAATGCCTCCCACAAATCCTTGGCTGTGTCAAAATCACAATAAAGATTATAGACGGAATAATGGAAATGGTCCAAAATTTCATTTCTACAAATAAAATCATATGCCTTCCACTTTTTCATAACTTCTGGTCCAGTCAGGTCATGCTCTAGTTGAGGAGGGCAATCCGTAGATAGAAAAGACCACTTTCAAAACCATAAGCAGATACTTTATTTTTTTTTTTCCTGCCAACGCTTGAAATGGTGCATTGTTTCCCCTCATAAATAAAGACCTTGGGTTTTTTTTTTTTTTTTTTTTGGGATTTGGGTCATTGGGATCTAATTTACCATATTTTTTTTGCCTTAAATTGTTGTTTTGGGGTATCAAATAACTAAATAGATGAGGCAGAATATATAATCTCAAATAATCATCCATTGACCTTAATAATCAAGAACCACAGAAAATACAGGAATTAAATTAGGGTAAGAAATGACCCGATTTGGATGGGAGCCCGAAGCATGTATTGGACGCTTTCTTTAGGTGAAGAATCGTTCCCCACACGGTGCAATGGCTCTGGAATGCTTTTGCTGTAGGATACGATGGCTCCTCTCGGGTTGCTTCATCAGTCGTGCACTCAAAGGTGGAGCTTTTTGAATCAAAGATTCCCTACCCAAATGTGATGCACAACCTTAGCCGAAAGATGGAAAAGGTAGAAAGGAAGAGTTGCAGATGAGGAAATATATCATACATTGTACTTTCTGTTTACCATATATGAAGAAGAAGCAGCGAAAGAGGGAACGTACATTTGCATCTCTTCCTTTCTACCTTTTCCATCTTTCTGTCAAAGCTGTGCATCACATTTGGGTAGGGAATCTCTTATTAAAAAAGCTTCATCTTCGAGTGCACAACTGGTGAAGCAACCCGAGAGGAGCCATTGTATCTTGCGGCAAGTGCGTTCCAGAGCCATTGCACCTTGTGGGGAATGAATCTTCACCTAAAGAAAGTGTCCTAGACTTGCGTCGGGCTCCCATCCAAACTGGGTCATTTCTTTCGTTAATTTAATTTCTACATTTTCTGTGGTTCTTGATTATCAAGGTAAGTAGATGATTATTTGAGAATAAATATTCTGCCACATTTATTTTGGTTATTTGATACCCAAAAACACCACGCCACTTCCATTTTAATATTTTCATCTCTAACGCACTCATTTTTTTGCATGTGGTTTTTTTGGATCGGATAACATTCTTCTCCATAGGCTATAGTTGATCAAATTGTTGTCATGTAAAATTTTTCCCTTAATCTTAATTGATATGCATTGATCATGAAGCACGTCAGAAGCAAGTCTCCACTTCAACCATCCAGCTCTTATCCTACGTTCGCCATCCTCTTCAATCTCTCCCTTAGTAGCACGAAGCGAGAGCAGGAGAGGGAGCAGGAGCGGGAGTGGGGGCGGGGGAGCGGATGATCACAGAAGTGTGGAAGCGCCGTCAAGAGCGTTCAGGAAAAATTATGAGTATTTTTATGTTTTTTTAATATAGTTAAATGTCAAATAGAAAATATAATTCTACCACTTAAATTGCAAAACATCAAAAATTTTATAATTTTTATATGTGATTCTAGCTGTTTTTTGTATCTTGGTTGCACGAAGGGGGGCAGGAGTGGTATCGGTGCTGGTGGATTATGGGAGCTCCTCTTTCGGGACGGGAAACGTTTAGGAATAATACATGAAAATATGTAATACAATTAAACATTATTATGCGTCATTCATATCAATTGCAAAGATTGTCATAGTGACTAAGTAATTTTATGGTTATATTAAGTAATTGAGTAAATTTAAGTTGATATTTGTCTAATGTCTTATCATTACTTAATTTTTTCTCTTACTTGGTATCTTCTATATTTGTTTCTTTTGGGATTTATATGCCTAAGAGTTTCTATCTTAGTTGGGAGCGGGTTCCTTTCTCAATGGGAGCGAGGTTCCTAGGATGGGAGCGCGGGAGCGAGGTTCCGAGGTAGGAGCGCCACCCATATAGGAGTTTCCTTACTAATTATAGAGCCAAGGTATCGAAATGATTCTTTACAGTATATCTTGAGCATTACTTCTCACATGAGTAACATCTCTTTACAGTATAGGCAGGTGGAACATATTTAGAATCATGGAAAACATGCACAGGCAGATAAGTTTCTGCCAGGTGGCAAAATATTGCAAATGGAGATCTTTTGAAACTTCACAAAATCATTATCTTCACCTATAGATATCAATCAACATAGAGGACTTCCTAATGTTAAAAATTAGGGGGCATTTGGAAACGAGATATTTCAAGAGATTTTCCTATATTATCTACTAGTTTAGAATATAATCTATTCACCTAAAACGGAGGTGTTTGAATAACTTAGAAAGTATCTTACAATATCTTACTTTCTTTCAAAAACCTTCATATTAGATTATTCAAGGATATTCTGTACAAAATAATCTTTTGTTAAAAAATCTTTCCTAAATACGAATAGAGAGTTTTAGTAAAAACCATTGGAGAGTTCATGAGCAACCATTAATTATAGTGGCCCCCTATAAGTTTTAACATCAATGATTCTTGTAACTATGACTCCCAATATTAGATTGGCCCTACAGAGCTTACAAATCTAATGTGAGCGTATAGCCATATCACGATTACATAACCCTTGTTAATTATCGATATTATGTGGGTCCTACAAATGTCAAACTAGGGGGCTTTCATCGTGATTACCAACATTAGGTTGGTCCCGTACTACCAAAATTAGCCGGGTCCCATACTGATTAGCAAGATTGAATTATGTGATTGCAATTATTAGTTTACCATCATTAAATGGGTCCCACTATTTGATAGCTACCCTAGTGTTAATATGACTACTAACATCAAATGGGTCCCACAATGATTTCTAAGAGATGAATTCATCAATGACGTCTAACATTAAATAACGTTTTACAAAAAAAAGAAAAAGAAAAAAAAAAGAGACTAGATTGGGCCATTTGTGATAATCACCGTTAGATGTATTACACTATGGTTACAAACATTTGGTGGACCGTTTACCCAGCTTGAGCAGCAAGAGTCCTATCTCCTACCCACCTGTCTTTCCAGAAGAGAATTCTCTCCCTTGTCCTGGTTTGATATTTTATATTTTCCATAAGAAGCTTCTTAACAGAGAGGATTTCTCTCAAAATTGCTGACGACTTATTAGGTGGATTGAGGAGATCCCACCCATTTCTTAGAAGGCCATATTTCTTTTAGAAAACTTGTCTCCATAAGCCTTCCGTTCCTTCTCCTATCCCCCATAGTCATTTTCCCAGGAGCGCTTGATTCATCTGTCTGAGATGCCTGATTCCCAAACCGCCCTCTTAGATTTGCAAATAGAGTCCCAGTCCACCATGTGAAACTTCTTATGGTTGCTATTTCCATGCCATAAGAATTCTCGCTGCAACTTTTCTATTCTTTTAATTACTGAATCTGGGCATTTAAAAAGGGAGAAGTAATAAACTGAAAGAATAGACATAGTTGCCTTGATTAGGGTGACCCTACCTCCTATGGATAGGTAATTGGATTTCCAGGAAGACAACTTTCTCTCCACACTTTCCACCACCGGGTTCCACATTGTCTTAGTAACCGATCCCGCACACAAGGGAAATCCTAAATAAGAAGCTGGCAGATCCCCCACCTTGCATCCCAAAATGTTTGCATACTTTTGGAACTTAGACTTCTCCATGTTAAAGTGTAAAGTATTTGATAATAGGCGCAGCCCAATTTTATGATAATAGGCCCAGCCCACTTGTAAATATGAGATCTAGTCAAACCGTGTACAGAATGATAAAACGTGTATGCTAGGATGTCTTACCATACTTAGAGATTTACTTGGTTTTGTTTCCATGATTTGTAGCCTAACTTAGGCAATGTAAAGTCTATATAAAGAAGAGAAATCCAAGAAGACAGCAAGTTGACTTGGAGTATTTCACATAAAACTCTCTCTCGTTCTTGTGTTCTTTTGCATATGCTTTTGAATGATATGGTATCAGAGCTGGTGAGATCTTTACTCGTGTAAGGAAGCAACCAACAACTCTCGTGAGAGTGAGCAGATTCTATTGATCACCTGCGATCATCAGGAAAGGGAGCAGATTCTATAGAATTCACGTGGCCCACCTGCGATCATCAGGAGACATCTCCGTTTTTATACCACCTTGGTCGCTGCTACTATGAGGATTTTTGGTGATTTTTTGAAGATTTTTCGACTTCAGAGGTAGGCCATCAGGACCACTTTCGGAAATCACTGTTTCTTTGTATTTTTCTCATCAATACCGTACAGTTTCTTGGATATTGATCTGTTTCAGCTGAAACTTAGATCTCTTGTTTCGACACTATTAGATCTACCTCCCTGCAAGGTCTGATCTTGGATTCGATCAAACAGTGGGGTCCACAAAGCCCATCGACAGGTTTTTGTAGGTCACCCAATATGTTTTTGTTCTACAGATCACAGATTCTGATCTTCTGTGATATTTTGGCTACACACTGTTATTCTGCATCTTTGGTTAATTTTATTACGATCTCTGGTGGCTGTTATTGTGTTTTCGAGTTGCCGATTATTGTGCTTGCAGTAGGATTGCTACCGGTTGCTGGTTTTTTGCTAAGAATATCTCTGCATTGATGTTATGGAGAAAGGTGATATCACTTTGATCAAGTTTAACGGTAAAAACTATACCACTTGGGCCTTTCAATTCCAAATTTACCTTAAAGGTAAAGAACTTTGGGGACATCTTGATGATTCGGATCCCAAACCTACTGATGTTTTGCTCCTTGCTAAATGGGAAGTTAAAGATTGGCAGATCATGACCTGGATATTGGGTTCCGTCGAACCACAGTTTATCTCGAACCTTCCCCCATACAAGACTGCAAAAGACATGTGGCTCTATTTAAAGAAGATATACTTGCAGGAAAATTTTGCTCGAAGGTTTCATTTAGAACATGAAATCTCGCAGTGTGTTCAAGGGACATTGTCGATACAGGATTACTATTCTCAGCTTACCAGTCTATGGACTGATTACGTTGAGATAATTTATGCTGACATCCCTGCTACCCAAGGATAAAAAAAACAGAATCAGGACTTGACTCGGCTCGGCCCGAGTCCGAGTCGTATGGGACTCGGCTGAGTCGGCTTGAGTCCCATGAAAAACTTTAAAAAAAAAGAGGAAAAAAGTGGTTTTCTCCTTTTTTTATTCTTTTTATTCCCTCCATCCATCCATGTATATAGTTTAACTCTCTTCATTGATCATTCTTGTACGTTAAGGATAGATTTTTCCCATTTTTTTAAAGAATAAATCAATAATAATAAATAAGTAATAACATAATTGCAAGCCCTTTTATAATTTAATTGCAATTAAAATTTAAAACTAAAAAGTAGAAAATACAATATACATGTTTCCAACTTTCAATATCCACTCTCAATTATCAAGTCAACTAGTAAGATCAAAGATGTAACTAAGCTTCAATTATATTTATAGCATATAAAAATGTAAAACCATACCTTAGCTCTTTCTTCCTAAAATTTAAATACTAATTCCATGTTGAATGCCTTGCGGGTTCTAGATCTTCATTTTCGTCGTTATTTTGACTTTGACGATAGTATTGAGCAACGTCAAAATGAAAGAACCCTTGCCCTGCTCTTGGAGTTATAGGACCTTCTCCATAATTTGATGATGGAGCCATAACTTGAAGTTGAGGATATGCATATGGTGGTTGCACTTGTGGGGGTACGGGTACCAATAATACTCCATACTGTTGTTGCCCATACCCATGCGAAGGACCACCGTATCCACCATACTGTTGCGGCTGCCCATACTCAGACAGAGGATCATGGTGTGAGTATCCATATTGTTGCCCATACCCGTATGAACTATCAAAAATTGTGATCCAAGGACTTGATGCCATTTGATGCGGCTAGTAATATTCATCCAATGACTCATTTCCTTCACCTCTGCCCCACCCACGTGACCCATCAGCAGGCTCACTTGGACCACCATGTAACGGGTCATATAAATTAATGTTGTCATCTCCACCACCACCACCATCACCATCACTACCTTCATATGCCTCCTCGTTCTGGCCCTATTCACCTCCTTCCGGTGAGCCACTCTTGCTAGAAGATGATGTTTTTGGTGTTGTTCTTCTTTTTCTTCATGAGTGGCCAACCTTTGGCTTGGACTTGTCTTTGCATGGGTGCTCTTATCCTTTGACTTTCATTTGTATTGGAAAGTTAGGTCTTTAATCCATTGTTTCGATTTAGAGACCGGGCCAGTTGAACCAGTTGATGTTGATCTATCTCTAGCCCCCGCAACACGTTCCGAAGTAGAACATGTCAGCTCTGGCTCACGGTTATGACTACATTGTGAGCCTTGCGATGACGAGGCTGCTACACCCTTACCCTTGTCGCGTGCTGATGGCGCTGTAGAAGTAGGCGCAGCAGATCTGCGAGTGGGACGTTGTGGTGGGGAATTTTGTCCTTCATCCGACTGAAAGTCTTCAACATCGGCCATTGCTTCATCGAAGAATGTTGTATCATTCAATACTGGATCCTCTCTTTCAGCCAACCATTCATCAAGGGGGTCATCTTCCTTGAATATATAATCCAAATTAATCGGTTGGTAGTCTCCGCTGTCTTTTCTCGTCAGATTCCTTGCCCTTGACCTCATGTTGTAATGGACAAAGACCAACTTCACCAACTTAGCCATAGTAAGGCGATTACGGGTCTTAGTGTGTATCAAACTGAATGTGCTCCAATTCTTTTCACATCCCGAAGATGAGGCTGTTTGGCTCAATATTCTTTTTGCAAAAGCTCTTAAATGGGGAACATGTTGCAAAAGCTATTCTGATTTTTTAATATTTTAATAAAAAGGTTTTCTCATAATCAAGAAAATCACATTCTTTTAACCAAACAATAGTTGAAATATCATCTACAAATAACCCCCATCTATTCTACATAATTTAAGAATGTAAAAAGCAAACAAAACATATTATTAATAATTAGTTTTACAAGAAAAAGTAAGGAAAATATTATTATTACACATACAAGCATAGATCTAGAGTTAGAACCATAGAACCATGTTAGATACACTCCCAAAATTATAGTCTCATACAAAAAAACATAAATAAATAATGAAAAAGAATTCAGATTTTTATTTTTTATTTTTTTAAATTACATGATAGTCAAGAAAATCACATTCTTTTAACCAAACAATAGTTGAAATGTTATCTACAAACAACCCACACATGTAATCATCTATTCTACATAATTTAAGAATGTAAAATGCAAAAAAAACATATTATTAATAATTATTTTTACAAGAAAAAGTAAGGAAAATATTATTATTGTACATACATGGATAGATCTAGGGTTAGAAGCATAGATCCATGTTATACACACCCAAAATAATAATTTCATACAAAAAGCATAAGTAAATAATGAAAAAAAATTCAGATTTTTTAATTTAAAAAAAAAAGACCCAAAAATACAAAAACATGCATTTTTAGAAAAAATAATGGTCCTCCAAACCATCTTCAAGCAATATCTTCATTTTAGCATCTTCCCTAAACCATATATACAAGTAGAATCAAGATAACATACCTCAAAGTTGAGAAATAAAAAAACCCTCTTTGATGTGAATAGTGGTTGGATTCTTTGGTAGGCTTGATCTTTCAAAATGGATGGATTTGAGGACGTTAGTTGCTTGAAAAGAGATTTGGAGGCTGTTTTTCTCCCATCTCCAGAAAGTTGAAACAAAGAAAATGAATGTTTTTAGGGTTTAGAAGGGCATTTTAAAGCCCCATGTTCGTCAGTTAGTCGACTTAGACGAGTCCCTTGGGACTCGGACTCGCCCGAGTCCTACTAAACCTGTACCGAGTCCAACCGACTCGGATCGTTAAACTTGGACTCGGATGATTTTTAAAAACTTGTTGCTGCCTCCTTATCCTCTATTTGAGAAATCCATCAGACGGGTCAGCAGGATCAATTTCTGATGAAATTACGGCCACAATTTGAAATTGTCCGCTCCAACTTAATGATCAAGGTGCCATCTCCCTCACTCGAATCATGTTTGGGTGAACTCCTTCGAGAGGAACAATGCTTGGTGACTCAGACAACACTTGCACATAATGCCCCTGTTGCTCAGGGTAGGCCTCAAGCATGAGACATGCGCAAGGTCAAATGTTTTTGCTACTAAAAACTCGGACATGTTTCCACTCAGTGCAACCAGAAGTTTTGTTCCTACTGCAAAACCAAAGGTCATGTTCTTCCGGAATACCGGACGCGACCTCATAATAGGCCACAGCAACAAAGATCATATTCTGCACATCTTCCTGAACTTTCTTCAACAGTCATGCCTGCGCCACTTGCTGCCACTTCTTCTTCTACCCTTAATCTAGGGATGGTTAGGATCAAGCAAGGTTTTAAAAATCGTCCGAAGCCAAGTCGAGTCGGACTTGGTCCTTAACGATCCGAGTCGGCTGGACTCAGTAACGGTTCAGTAGGACTCGGACGAGTCCCTTGGGACACGGCCGAGTCGACTGACTGACGAACATGGGGCTTTAAAAAGCCCTTCTAAACCCTAAAAGCATTCATTTTCTTTGTTTCAACTTGCTGGAGATAAGAGAAAACAGCCTCCAAAGCTCTTTTCTAGCAACTAACATCCTCAAATCCATCCATTTTGAAAGATCAAGCCTACCAAAGAATCCAACCACTATTCACATCAAAGAGGGTTTTTTGATTTCTCAACTTTGAGGTATGTTTTCTTGATTCTATATGCATATATGGTTTAGGCGTCGTTTGTCTACACCCATTTACATATGTAAATGGTGAATACGTGTAACATTTACGTATCAATCATGTTTGTCTACAATTATTTACGCATCTTGTGTGTAAATCAGATGTGTAAATGGTGTGAAAATGAGCCCATTTTCACATCAAGATTTGAACACCTGTTGAGGTGCGTTTTCAAAGAATACCCGTTATTGGAGGCGGACGGTTTGGTTTTGGGGCATTTCCGTGAAATAGGTTCCAGGTTCGAAACCCCTCCATTGCATTAGAAAAATAATAATAAAAGAGTTCTCAAAGTTTGGGCATTTCCATGAAAAATGTTTTGGGTTCGAAACCCCCCTCCAACACATTAAAAAAATTAATAATAAAAGATGTTTCAAAACGGATGATTTTAAGGGACAAGATTTGTAAGACAAAAAAACATATTAGAAGATTAAAGTAGCTCCAATGATTTTAAGGGACAAAATCTGTAAGACAATATATATTGAAGGGACAAAATCTGTAAGACAAAATATATATTGAAAATAAAGATTTTAATGAACAATCTATAAGATAAATATCTCAATGATTTTTCTATATCAACTTTTAACTAGTTAATTACCTTATTATATTAGTTTTCTTCCAATATCTCAATGATTTTTCTAAAGTCATTTATTATTGCAATACTTTAAAAATCTTTAAACATGTATATATGAATGTAAAAGAGAAGAAATAATTTATTTTATATAGCATTATGGCATCATTCAAAAATAAATATTAGCATAAAGCCTATAAGATGCGTGGGTTAAGTTTTATGCAAATTGAATAATGAATTAAGATCAATATTGAATCAAATATCAATTAATAAATATAAATAATAATGCTATTTGCTTAACCATCAAAATATAAATTCATATTTAATTAACCAAACATGTTGGAATGTATTTTTGTGAAGGTGATCACTGATAGAAATGTATTTTTTTGAAAAATATATTTCATGTTGAAAGACATGCTCTTTTTTAAGGATCTAAAATGCAAATGAAAATTTTGATATAAAATGGACCTTTTTTCTCCTTTTTTAAATCATTATATTAAAATTTAATTTAATGAATAATAAGTATCATTTACAAAATCTTTTTATACATTTACACATATCATTGAAACAAATATGGTAAAATAAATCACATATATAAATGATGCGAAAATAGTGTTGTTAGACAAACGTTGTAAAAACAACGCATGTGTAAACGTTACATACTTAAAATTTGAATATTCATAATTTACATGTGTAAATTGTATTTACATATCCCATGTGTAAAAGACAAACGACCCCTTAGGGAAGATGCTAAGATGAAGATATTGCTTGAAGATAGTTTGGAGGACCATTATTTGTTCTAAAAATGCATGTTTTTGTATTTTTGGGTCTTTTTTTTTTAAATTAAAAAATCTGAATTTTTTTTCATTATTTACTTATGTTTTTGTATGAGATTATTATTTTGGGTGTGTATAACATGGATCTATGCTTCTAACCCTAGATCTATCCATGTATGTGCAATAATAATATTTTCCTTACTTTTTCTTGTAAAAATAATTATTAATAATATGTTTTTTTTTTTTTTGCATTTTACATTCTTAAATTATGTAGAATAGATGATTACATGTGTGGGTTGTTTGTAGATAACATTTCAACTATTGTTTGGTTAAAAGAATGTGATTTTCTTGACTATGATGTAATTTAAAAAAATAAAAAATAAAAATCTAAATTCTTTTTCATTATTTATTTATGTTTTTTGTATGAGACTATTATTTTGGGAGTGTATCTAACATGGTTCTTTGGTTCTAACTCTAGATCTATGCTTGTATGTGTAATAATAATATTTTCCTTACCTTTTCCTGGTAAAACTAATTATTAATAATATGTTTTTTTTTTTGCTTTTTACATTCTTAAATTATCTAGAATAGATGATTACATGTGGGGGTTGTTTGTAGATGATATTTCAACTATTGTTTTGTTAAAAGAATGTGATTTTCTTGATTTTGAGAAAATTTTTTTATTAAAATATTAAAAAATCAGAATAGTTTCATTATTTATTTATGTTTTTGGTAAATGGTAAGACTAAGAGACTATTATTTTGATTGTGTAGAACAGTCTATAACATGGATCTATGCTTTTAAGTGTGCATTAATAATATCTTCTTTTTTTTTTTTCTACATTCTTAGAAAATAAACATTTGATTGTCATTGTGTAGAGTCTTGAATTCTTGATTGTGCAGATTACTGTCACTTAGATTAGATCATAATGTCCCCAAAAAAGAAAGAGAAAGAAGTTGACCCCGGATGGGAACATGGGGAGATGGTTGCAGGAGACCGTCATAAGGTCAAATGCAAATGGTGTCATAAGATTGTCAGTGGTGGGATCCACAGATTTAAACAACACCTTGCAGGTATACAAGGGGAAGCTAAACCATGTGCAAATGTCCCCACTGAAGTGAGGAAACAAATGAGATATTTTGCAGGGAAAGAAGAATGAGAAAGAAAAGAATAAAAAATTTGATGAGAGGGTTGCAAATATGCAGAGGATTGACACTTTTGAGGATGACTCTGACAGTGGTTGTGATGACGAGGAGAGGGAGCTAGGGAGGGCTATAAGAGCGAGCCGTGAGCAGTTTGCTTCTGAGCAGGCTTGTATGGATGAGACATGGACTGGGGCCGGTTCTTCAAGAGCTCCTCTTGACCCTTATCAGGACACAACGAGGTGAGGGACAATGGGTCCATTATTACATCGGTCCCAAAGTACGAAACAACCAAATATTAGTAGCTCTTTCATGGGTGATATGAAAGTTAGAGCCATGAAAATGGGGAGAGCCATCTCAAAGTTCTTCCATTATAATCGGATTCCACCGAATGTCGCTAATTCACCATACTATCGGTCCATGGTTGATACTATAGCTGAGGTGGGGCCCGGAGTTAAACCTCCATCCGCTTATGAGATTGGCAGAAAGTATCTTGACATGGAAGTTAGCGATTATTGGAGATACTTGGAAGATCACTTCAAAACTTGGGAGAAGTATGGGTACACGCTTATGTGTGATGGGTGGACAAGCAACAATAGGTGGCACATTATTAATTTCATGGCTTACTGTGTAACGGGAATAGTTTTTGTCAGGTCTGTAGATACAAGCAGGCATAGAATGGATGCACAATATTTGTACAGTTTAATTGATGATTCCTTGGCTATGGTTAAAAATTGGCACAAATATGTTGTTGCAATTGTGACAGATAATGCAGCTAACTTTAAGGCCACGGCGAAGAAATTGCGCGAAAAGCATAAGAGTATTATTTGGGTGCTGTGCGTGGCACATTGTATTGATCTCATGGTGGACATTGGCAAATTAGATGATGTACGTGATACTATTGATGAGGGAAAGATGGTGACATCTTTGATCTATAACCATCAGTTCATGACCGATCTGCTAAGACAAATGAATGAGGGTCGTGAGATTTTGAGGCCGGGTATCACACGCTTTGCTACGCACTTCGTGGCCCTTGAGAGTCTTTGTTGTGCCAAGGCTAACATAATGCAGATGTGGACGAGTACAACATATGTGAATTCAGATTTTTCACGTCAACCTTTGGCACGCCGTGTACAATAGATTGTCCTTGGAGAGGATTTCTGGAACAGGGAAGAACGAATTACTCACTTACTTGAGCCTCTTGTATTGGTCTTGAAACTAGTGGATGCTGATACGAAGCCCACAATGGGCTTTGTGTATGATGCCATGGATAGAGCAAAGCTTGCTATAGAGCAAAGGTCCAGAGGAAAGTATGGGACTTATTTTAAGAAGCTTTGGAAAATCATTGACAATCGATGGGACAACCAGATGCATCAAGACATACACGCGGCAGGTAAATTTTGACTATTATGGTTATTAAAAATACTAACTAGTTACTACTAGTAACTTACTGTTTATTTTGGAATCCAGTAGTCAATACTTATTACCTAATGATGTCATGGCATGCAGTGTACTACTTGAACCCAAACCGCTTCTATAGCAAACACTTTTCCAAGCATGAAGAAGTTTTTCGTGGCTTGAAAAAAACGTTAGAGACCATGACAGATAACCCGCAACATCAAGTTACAATTCTTAACAGGTAAAGATGTCATAGATCATGACATTGTTAGTCACAGATTTGTGGGCTAAGTGCTAACTTCTAAATTTAACTTTTATAGTTGAGAAGCTATAAGGGCGCTCTAGGTAGTTTTGGATCAGACGCAACCATATTGGGTCGTAAGTAGATGGATCCAGGTATTATTTCAATACTTAAATGAGATGAAATATAGTAATTTATGAATTATGACAAACAATTGACTTTATTGTTTTGATCTTTTAACATAGCTGAATGGTGGGCTACATTTGGCGATGAGGTTACCCATTTAAGAGCTTTTGCAAAAAGAATATTTTGAGCCAAACAACCTCATCTTCGGGATGTGAATGGAATTGGAGCACATTCAGTTTGATACACACTAAGACCCGTAATCGCCTTACTATGGCTAAGTTGGAGAAGTTGGTCTTTGTCCATTACAACATGAGGTTAAGGGCAAGGAATTTGACGAGAAGAGACAGTAGAGACTACCAACCGATTAATTTGGATTATATATTCGAGGAAGATGACCCTCTCAATGAATGGTTGGCTGAAAGAGAGGATCCAGTATTGAATGATACAGCATTTCTCGATGAAGTAATGGTTGATGTTGAAGACTTTCAGTCGGATGAAGGACAAAATTCCCCACCGCAACGTCCCACTCGCAGATCTGCTACGCCTACTTCTACAATGCCATCAGCGCGCGATAAGGGTAAGGGTGTAGCAGCCTCATCATCGCAAGGCTCACAACATGGTCATAACCGTGAGCCAGAGTTGACATATTCTACCTCGGAACGTGTTGCAGGGGCTAGAGATATATCAACATCAACTGGTTCAAGTGGCCTGGTCTCTAAATCGAAAGACCCAACTTTCTAATACAGGCGAAAGTCAAAGGATAAGAGCACCCATGCAAAGGCAAGCAAAGCCAAAGGTTGGCCACTCATGAAGAAGAAGAAGAACAACACAAAACATCATCTTCTAGCAAGAGTGGCTCACGAGAAGGAGGTGAACAGGGCCAGAAGGAGGAGGCACACGACGGTAGTGATGGTGATGGTGGTGGAGATGACAACATTAATGTATATGACCCGTTACATGGTGGTCCAAGTGAGCCTGCTGGTGGGTCACATGGGTGGGGTAGAGGTGAAGGAAATGAGCCATCGGATGAATATCCTCAGCCGTATCAAATGGCATCAAGTCCTTGGATCACAAGTTCTGATAGTTCATACGGGTATGGGCAACAATATGGACACTCACAACATGATCCTTCGTCTGAGTATGGGGCCTATGGGCAGCCGCAGCAGTATGGTGGATACGGTGGTCCTTCGCATGTGTATGGGCAACAACAGTATGGAGTATTATTGGTACCCGTACCTCCACAAGTGCAACCACCATATGCATATCCTCAATTTCAAGTTATGGCTCCATCATCAAACTATGGAGAAGTACCTATAACTCCAAGAGCGGGGCAGGGGTTCTTTCATTTTGACGTTGCTCAATACTATCGTCAAAGTCAAAATAACGACGAAGATGAAGATCTACAACCCGCAAGGCATTCAACATGGAATTAGTATTTAAATTTTAAGAGGAAAGCGCTAAGGTATGGTTCTACATTTTTATATGCTATAAATATAATTAAAGCTTAGTTACATCTTTGATCTTACTAGTTGACTTGATAATTGAGAGTGGATATTGAAAGTTGGAAACATGTATATTGTATTTCTACTTTTTAGTTTTAAATTTTAATTGCAATTAAATAATAAAAGGGCTTGCAATAATGTTATTACTTATTAATTATTATTGATTTATTGATTTATTCTTTAAAAAAATGGCAAAAGCTATCCTTAACGTACAAGAATGATCAATGAAGAGAGTTAAACTATATACAAGGATGGATGGAGGGAATAACAAAAATAAAAAAGGAAAAGACCACTTTTTTCTTCTTTTTTTTTTTAGTTTTTATTGGGATTCAAGCCGACTTGGTCGAGTCGAGTCCTGAGTCCGTTTTTTTAACCCGGGGATCAAGTGTCGGGGAAGGTGCTAGCGAATGCCCTAAGCAGGGTTGACCGTTTCCGCTACAGATTTCGTCACAAGAACGGCTCCCTTCAGAGTCTGCTTTGTTCTCATTCTAGTCATAATAAATGCCAGTTGTGGCATAATCGTTTAGGACATCCTAATTCCGAAACTTTGATGTTTTTATTAAATTCTTGTTTGATTAATGATAATAAAGTTTCTTTTAATGATGTTTTTTTTTTTCAATTGTGATAGCTGCAAGATGGGGAAAGGGAAAACCCTTCCTGTTCCTCTTCATGATTCTTTAGCCATGAAATGTTTTGATATTGTTCATAGTGATGTATGGGGTATTGCACCTGTTATCTCTCATTCTCATTATAAATACTTTGTTACAGTCATTGATGATTATAGTCGCTTTACTTGGATTTATTTTTTGCATTCTAAGTCTGATGTTTTCTCGGTTTTTAAAGGTTTTTTTGTCTTATGTTGAGACTCAATTTTCCACTACCATTAAAATGCTTGGGTCCGATTCAGGGGGTAGTATGTTTCCAAGGACTTTCAAACCTTCTTGCGATCCAAAGGCATTATCTCCCAGTGATCTTGTCCTTACCCCCCCACCCAAACAAAATGGTGTGTCTAAACGGAAAAACCGACATCTCTTAGATATTGCTCATTCCCTTTTGTTAGCATCTTCTGTTCCTACTCGATTTTGGCCCGAAGCACTCTCAACAGCTGTGCATGTAATAAATCGTTTACCTTCCTCTAGATTAGACAAGCAGACACCTTTTTTTAAAACTTTTTCAAAAACATCCTCTCTATGATCATTTTCATCCTTTTGGGTGTGTGTTTTGTTCTTCTCCCTCCCAATGAACGGACTAAGTTAACAGCACAGTGCTCCAAATGTGCCTTTCTTGGTTATGCTCTTAATAAAAAAGCTATCTATGTTATGATCCTCAAGCCAAAAGAATTCGGGTGTCTTGAAATGTCGTGTTTTTTGAAAATCAATATTTCTTTCCAAAGCATGGTGATTCAAATGACTCTCTTTATCTCTTTTACCACCTTTTTCAGATGCATCGCCTCCATGTGTTTCTCGTTTTAAGACGAATTTTGTGTATGAACGACGGAAGGTTACAGATGACCCTGCCTCTGGGTCTCCCACTACGCCTACCGTTCGTGCACCCGATCCACCTCCGGATCCTCCTGCTATTCGACAATCCACTCGCCACATAAAGCCACCTGATCGTTATGGCTTTACTCATGCTTATTTATTAATCACTTTGTCTTCTGTTTCTATCCCTAACTCATACTCTCAGGCAATACAGCATGACTATTGGATAAAGGCTATGCAGGAAGAACTTACTGCTCTTCAGACAAATCATACATAGGACGTTGTTCCATGTCCTCCATCTATCAAACCCATTGGATGCAAATGGCTATACTTGGTGAAATTGAAGCCTAATGGATCCTTGGATCGCTACAAAGCCCGTCTGGTTGAGGAGACTTTTGCTCTGGTTGCCAAAATTACAACCGCACGCACAGTTCTTGCGATAGCTGCCTCTCAGTCGTGGCCCCTATATCAGATGGATGTGAATAATGCATTTCTTCATGGGGATCTTAAAGAGGAAGTTTATATGCGTCTCCCTCAAGAATTTCCTTCTTCTTCCAAGACCGATGTCGATCGTTTAAGACGCTCCTTATATGGTCTTAAACAGGCACCCCGGGCCTGGTTCGACAATTTCCGAACTACTCTCCTTTAGCTTTCTTTTATCCAGAGCCCATATGATCCTTCGATGTTCACGCTTCATTCTTATAGAGGATCCACAATTCTCCTTGTGTATGTCGATGATATCATTATTATTGGCCCACACAGTGATATGATTCGATAGATACAGGCCTCTCTGCAAGATAAGTTTCATATGAAGGATTTGGGACCTTTGAATTATTTCTTGGGTTTAGAAGTTCATCAATCTGAGAAAGGTTTGTTTCTTCATCAACACAAATATGCTACTGACCTAGTGGACCTGGCCGCTCTAGGTGATTCTAGCTCGGTCGACACCCCTTTGGAAGTGAACGCCAAGCTTCGTCAACAAGACAGAGATGTCCTTCCTGATCCTACATTCTATCATCGGTTAGTTGGTAGCCTGGTTTACCTAACCATCACTCGCCTAGATATCTCTTATGCTGTTAATCTGGTCAGTCAGTTTATGACAGCTTCGCGGCATCATCGTTTGGCGGCCATCAAACGGATTATTCGATATATCCTTGGTGTTAATGATTCTGGATCCATTGGGCCAAATCCAACATAAAGCCCGACTCATTTGCATAGTCAAACTGTAATATATTGTACAGATACTACATTCTATCTTAGGATATAGCTGACTAGACAATAACTAAATTGTAGCCTTAATCAAGGATTATACATTAATATATATGGATATCAATCGATCCTTGGCAGAACATCCCATTACAATCCAATTTGTCTACAATGCTTGTAAAAATGGTAAAAATTATCCATCTTGGGCCTTTCAATTTGAACTTTACCTAGAGGGTAAAGAATTATGGGGCCATATCTCTGGAACTGATCCCAAACCAACAGAAGATGAAAAGAAAATTGTGTCCTGGAACACAAAAGATGCTAAGGTCAAAACTTGGATTCTCGGGCCCATGGAACCACAATTTTTCATGAATTTGAAACCATACAAAACTGCCAAAGATATGTAGAACTATCTAAAAAAGGTGCATCATCACGGGAATTCTGCACGACGGTATCAGTTGGAATTTGAAATTGTAAATTATATGCAAGGAACTTCCTCCATTCAAGACTATTATTCTAGTTTCCAAAATTTATGGCCAGAATTAGATGAACTCAAATATGCAAATATCTCTGCACGGGCTCTTTCCAAATTGCAAAATATACTAGCGACTAGTCATCGTGATCAATTTCTCATAAAATTACGGCCTCAGTATGAATCGGTCAGATCTAATCTCATGAGTAGGGTACCTTCTCCATCACTAGATGAGTGTCTAAATGAATTACTGCGAGAGGAACAGAGACAATTGACTCAGTCTGGTGTGCTCCAACAAGCCACTCATGGTGCAATTGATGTTGCCTATAGTGTTCCCACTCAATCTCAATCATCGAACTCACCAGTTCATGTTGCTTATGCTCCCAAGGGAAAGCAACCAAGCAGGGATGTCAGTAAAGTGCAGTGCTACAAGTGTCAGAATTTCGACCATTATGCAAATCAGTGCAAGCAGAGGATCTGCAATTATTGTAAAGCATCTGGACATTCGATCAATGAATGCCGTAAGCGTCCTCATAACAAAAATCCAAAAGTTTACCAGGCTATCACTGCTACTTCTGGCACTATTGATTCATCTTCCATATCTTTTTCTGCCCCTGCTTCTGTTGCTCCAGTCACCCCTGACATGATCCAACAGATGATCCTCCAGGCCTTTTCCACTCTTGGTATATCTGATAAAAATCACTCTCTCTCTCATTGGTATATCGATTCTGGTGCTTCCAATCATATGACGTCATCATCCCAGCACTTCTCCAAAATAAAACAATATGATGGAAAAATTCAAGTCCATGCTGCTAATGGTACAACAATACCAATTACCTCTGTTGGTGATATTTCTCATTCTTTACCCTTACATGATGTTTTTTGTTCACCAATTCTTTCTATCAATTTAATCTCCGCCGGTCAATTGGTTGATGGTAACTGCAATAATTCTTTTTTCTCCTCTGGTTGTGTGGTGCATGATAAGGAGACGGGGAAGGTGATAGCGAAGGTACCTAAGTGTGGGCGTTTGTTTCCTCTTCACATACCAACACCGAATCCAGATATGTCTTTGTTTGCTTCCACAGTTGTCTCTAAGAATAATGTACAGTTATGAAACAACAGATTAGGCCATCCGAATTCCAAAGTATTGTTATCTTTATTAAATTCTGGTCATATAAATAAAACGAAGTTTTTATCATCAGATGTTGCTCTTGATTGCACCACTTGTAAGCTGGGAAAGAGTAAAACTTTGCCTTTTCCATTACATGGTTCTTCTATTACCAAATGTTTTGATATAGTACATAGCGATGTTTGGGGTGTTGCACCAATTGTTTCTCATTCACAGTATAAGTATTTTGTGACTTTCATTGATGACTATAGTCGTTTTACATGGGTTTATCTTCTACATGCCGAATCTGAAGTCTTTGATGTGTTTAAAAAATTCCTAAATTCTGTTCAAAATCAATTTTCAACATGTATTAAGATTTTTTGTACAGACTCAGGGGGGGAATATGTGTCCGCGAAATTTTAAGAATTTTTACAAGACAAAGGGATTATATCCCAACGGACTTGTCCCTACACCCCCCAACAGAATGGTGTTGCAGAACGGAAAAATCTTCATCTTCTAGACATGGTCAGGTGTTTGTTATTAGAATCCTCAGTTCCACCTAGATTTCGGCCAAAAGCATTAACCACTGCTACTCATATCATCCAACCGTATTCCTTCTCCAAAACTTCAAAACACATCTCCACATTTCCGTCTTTTCCAAACTGAACCACAATACACATATTTACACACTTTTGGATGTGTTTGTTTTGTTCATCTTCCAACCCATGAACGTTTAAAGTTATCTGCAAAATCTGCAAAATGTGCCTTTCTTGGTTATGCTTCCCAACAAAAAGGTTTTATTTGCTATGACACCACCTCCAAGCATATTCGGATTTCTAGAAATGTTTATTTTTTTTAACACCAATATTTTTTTCTGTCTTATCTTGATTCATCTTTAGAAATCACATTTTCTAAAGTCCCATCCTTTGATGATGAATGCCTTCCTTCACCTCTGTGATTTCATCCGGACAAGGTGTATGTTCGTCGACAAGGAACAAATGCCACTCCTTTGCCTCTTCTACAAGAACCAGGCCCAGATCCTCCTCCAAAACCAGATCCACCTCTACTTGCTATTCGTCATTCTTCTCGTATCTCTCGACCTCCGGATCGATACGGTTTTTCTCATTCTTATATTTAGATACTTTATCATCTGTTTTAATTCCTAATTCCTATTCACAAGCAGCAAAGCAGGAATGCTGGAGAAAGGCTATGGAGGAAGAACTTCATGCTCTAGAGCAGAACCAAACATGGGTTGTTGTTCCATGCCCAGCCTCGGTTAAACCTATCGGGAGTAAATGGGTTTACTCTATCAAATTGAAGGCAAATGGTACTTTGGATAGATACAAGGCAAGGCTTGTGGCCCTTGGCAACAGACAAGAATATGGCATCGACTACGAAGAAACTTTTGCGCTTGTAGCAAAGATGACCACAGTTCGCACAATCCTTGCCATAGTTGCATCCCAATCCTGGCCCCCTTTTCAATTTGATGTAAAAAACGCTTTTCTTCATGGTGATCTTAAAGAGGAAGTTTACATGTGACTGCCTTAAGGTTTCCCCAAACCATCAGAAGGACAAGTTGCTCATTTGAAACGGTCTTTGTATGGGCTAAAACAAGCACCAAGAGCATGGTTTGACAAATTCAAGGATGCGTTACTCAAGCTGCAGTTTCAACAGAGTCCTTATGATCCGTCATTATTTTTGCATCAGAATTCAACAGGAATCACCATTCTTTTAGTTTATGTGGATGATATCATAATCACCGGCACAGATACTTCCATGATTCAAGATCTCCAATTTTCTCTTCATCAATCTTTTCAAATGAAGGATCTGGGACCTCTGACATATTTTTGAGGATTGGAAGTTCATCAATATGAGAAAGGGATGATTCTGCATCAACATAAGTATACTATGGATTTAATTGAATCAGCAAGCCTATCAAATTCCACACCTGTGGATACTCCTTTTGAACTGAATCTTAAACTCCATAGTGACAGTGGTGATCCCCTTCCTGATCCGACATATTATCCACTGCTTGTCGGTAGTCTTATATGTTAATGAAGCTGCTCCAAGCCCAATCTCGCAGGCCCATTTAGGCCCATTGTTTGATCTTATCATTAGTCACAGCCTCATGTACATACTATATTAGTTAGCTAATTATTAGGATCTAGATTAGTGTAGATTTGCTTAATTGATTGTAATCAGGATTGATTGATTGTAATCTGGGCTTTTCAGTCCCTATTTATATGAGATACAAACGACCCTAAAAGGGGATCGATCACTATTCATTTCAGTCTCTCACATTTCAGTCTTTCACATGGTATCAGAGCCACTGCTCTAGTGTTCTTCAAGATCCAAGTTTTTTTTGGATCCCTCCGGTCATCTTCCAAGATCTGGAAGCCATTCAGAGACTTTCATCCGGACAGATTATCACAGATCATCACAGATCATCTCAGATCCTTGCGTGGCCCACCTATGATCATCACCATCTTGGCGGAATATACCCTTCATGGTCGTCTGAATATTCCCTTGTTTATGAAGATTTTTTCCAGAATTTTTGATCACCAGAGGTAGGTCATCTGCTCGATTCTAGTGTTTGTCATTTTTATCCAACAGTTTCAATCTCAGCCGTCTAGTTTTTTGGATCTTGATCTTTTTTGAGGGATTCTTCTTCCATAAGTTGAGGATTTTAGATCTCCTATCATCCATCTCCTCTGATCTGTCCAAAGATCAGCTGGTGGGGCCCATGTGATGCTAATACACACTGACGACCTGGACGTGTTTTCCTTTTGGTTCACTTCTGGTTCCTGACGACAGTAACTTCTGATTGTGTATTTTTTATGGTTGGCTGCTGATTGTTCTGCTACTATTGTCTGCTCTACTGATGTTTCCTGTTGTGTATTGCTATTTGTTTGGGCAGTGCGTGTATACACTTAATTTCTGTGATTTCCATATTGATCAGACACTTGTGATTGGTCTTCTTTTGCTTCATCCGACTGTTTGATCAAATGGAGAAATCTGAAATTCATTTAATCAAGTTTAATGCTACCAATTATCCATCCTGGTCTTTCCAATTCGAACTTTACCTCGAAGGTAAAGAATTATGGGGCCATATCTCTGGGACTGATCCCAAACCAACAGAGGATGAAAAGAAAATTGTGTCCTGGAACACGAAAGATGCTAAAATCAAAACTTGGATTCTTGGGTCCATGGAACCTCAGTTCTTCATGAATTTGAAACCTTACAAAACAGCCAAGGATATGTGGAACTATCTAAAGAAAATATATCATCAGGGGAATTCTGCACGCCAGTATCATTTGGAGTTTGAAATCGCAAACTATATGCAAGGCACTTCCTCAATTCAAGAATATTATTCTGGTTTCCAGAATTTATGGGCCGAATTAGATGAAATCAAATATGCAGATGTCTCCGCACAGGTTCTTCCAGAATTGCTGAATATACTCGCAACTAGTCATCGGGATCAATTTCTCATGAAATTAAGATCTCAATATGAATCGGTCAGATCCAATCTCATGAGTAGGGTCCCTTCTCCTTCTCTGGATGACTGTCTTCATGAATTATTGCGAGAGGAACAGCGACAATTGACGCAATCTGAGGTGCTTCAACAGGTTAGTCCAGGTACTATGGAGGTTGCCTATAATGTACCCACTTTTCAATCACCAACCTCCTCTGTTAGTGTTGTTCATTCTTCCAAGGGGAAACAGCCGAACAGAGATCTGAGTAAAGTACAGTGCTTCAAGTGTCAAACTTTCGGCCATTTTGCAAATCAGTGCAAGCAGCGGATCTGCAATTACTGCAAGGCATCTGGACATTCGATCAATGAATGCCGCAAACGTCCTCAAAACAGAAATCCGAAAGCTTACCAGGCGATTACTGCTACTGGAACTATTGATTCATCTTCCGCATCTTCTTCAGCACCTGCTTCTGCTGCTCCAGTCTCTCCTGAAATGATCCAACAGATGATTTTCCAGGCATTGTCCACTCTTGGTATATCCGGTAAACATCAATCTCCTTCTCACTGGTATTTTGATTCTGGTGCCTCTAATCATATGACATCATCCTCCAAAAATTTCTCCACAATTAAACCATATGATGGCCAGATTAAAGTCCATGCTGCTAATGGAACCATTATACCTATTACATCTGTTGGTGATATCTCTCATTCTCTACCTTTACATGATGTCCTTTGTTCCAAAAATCTATCTACCAACTTAATTTCTGTTGGTCAATTGGTTGATAATAACTGCAATGTCTGTTTTTCCTCCTCTGGTTGTGTGGTGCAGGATCAGGAGACGGGGAAGGTAATAGTGAAGGGGCCTAAGTGTGGGCGTTTGTTTCCTCTTCACATAGTAACACCGACTCCAGATATGTCCTTGTTTGCTTTATCAGTTGTTTCTAGGAATAATGTGCAGTTGTGGCACAATAGATTAGGCCATCCCAATTCAACCATCTTGTTATCTTTGTTAAACTCTGGTCATATTAATAAAATGAAATTTTTATCATCAGATGTTGTTTTTGATTGCAACACTTGTAAGCTGGGTAAAAGTAAAACTTTGCCTTTTCCTTTACATATCTCTTCTGCTACCCAAAGTTTTGATTTAATACATAGTGATGTTTGGGGTGTTGCACCAATTATTTCTCATTCACAGTATAAGTATTTCGTAACTTTCATTGATGATTATAGCCGGTTTACATGGATTTATTTTCTACATGCCAAATCTGAAGTTTTTGATGTATTTAAAAAATTCTTAAATTATGTTCAAAATCAATTTTTAACATGTATTAAGGTTCTTCGAACCGACTCAGGGGGGGAATTGTAGAAGATAAAAGGCCTGTAGAAGATAAAAGGCCTGTTATCTTCTACAGGAATATGTGTCCAAACAATTTCAGGAATTTTTACAAGACAGGGATTATCTCCCAACGGACTTGTCCCTATACTCCCCAACAGAATGGTGTGGCAGAACGGAAAAATCGTCATCTTCTAGACATGGTCAGATGTTTATTATTAGAATCCTCCGTTCAACCCAGATTTTGGTCAGAAGCTTTAACCACTGCTACTCATATCATCAACCGACTTCCTTCTCCAAAACTTCAAAACACATCTCCATATTTTCGTCTTTTCAAAACTGCACCACAATACACATCTTTTCACACTTTTGGTTGTGTTTGTTTTGTTCATCTTCCCCCACACGAACGTTCCAAGTTATCCGCTCAATCTGTAAAATGTGCATTCCTTGGTTATGCTTCCCACCAAAAAGGTTTTGTTTGTTATGACCCCACTTCCAAGCGTCTTCGCATTTCAAGGAATGTTGTTTTTTTTGAACATCAGTATTTCTTTCAGGCTTATCCTGATTCGTCTCCAAAAATTTCCTTTTCTAAAGTACCATCCTTTGCTGATGATTGTCTCCTTCCACCTTTACGTTTTCATCCGGACAAGGTGTATACTCGTCGACAAAGAACAAATGCCACTACTTTGCCTCCTTTGCAAGAACCAGTCCAGATTCCTGATCCAGCATCATCTTCGCCTCAACTTGCTATTCGTCGTTCTGCTCGTATCTCTCGTCCACCAGATCGATACGGCTTCTCATTCTTCATATTTTGCTACTTTATCTTCTGTATCCATTCCTACTTCTTATTCACAAGCAGCAAAACAAGAGTGCTGGAGACAGGCTATGGAAGAAGAACTTGGTGCTCTACAGCAGAACCAAACCTGGGTGACTGTTCCCTGTCCAGCTTCGGTTAAACCTATTGGGAGTAAATGGGTTTACTCTATTAAGTTAAAGGCAGATGGTACTTTGGATAGATATAAAGCTAGGCTTGTCGCCCTTGGCAACCGACAGGAATATGGCATTGACTACGAAGAGACTTTTGCGCCTGTCGCAAAAATGACTACTGTTCGTACCATTCTTGCTATAGCTGCATCTCAATCATGGCCTCTTTTTCAATTTGATGTGAAAAACGCATTCCTTCATGGTGATCTTAAGGAAGAAGTTTACATGCGTTTGCCTCAAGGTTTCACAAAATCATCAGAAAATCAAGTTGCTCTTCTGAAACGATCGTTGTATGGGCTAAAACAAGCACCACGAGCATGGTTTGACAAATTCAAAGATGCGTTACTCAAGCTACAGTTTCAGCAGAGTCCTTATGATCCATCGTTGTTTTTGCATCACGCATCAACAGGAATCACCATTCTTCTCGTCTATGTAGACGATATCATCATCACTGGGACAGATACAGCAACGATTCAAGATCTCCAATTTTCGTTGCATCAATCTTTTCATATGAAGGATCTGGGCCCTCTGCAATATTTTTTGGGATTGGAAGTTCATCACTCCGAGAAAGGGTTGATTTTACATCAACATAAGTATACCATGGATTTGATTGAATCCGCAGGCCTGTCAAACTCCACCCCTGTGGATACTCCTCTGGAACTGAATCTCAAACTCCATAGTGACAGTGGTGATCCCCTGTCCGATCAGACATATTTTCGCCAGCTTGTCGGTAGTCTTATATATTTGACTACTACTCGTCCTGACATCAGTTATGCAGTCAACTTAATGAGTCAGTATATGACAAAGCCTCATCATCTACATCTGGCAGCAGTTCGGCGCATTATTCGTTATCTTCTTGGCACTTCTCATAGAGGCTTGTTCTTTCCTGTTGGCTCTAAGATGACATTGACTGCCTATTCTGATGCTGATTGGGCAGGTTGTTCTGATACTCGTCGGTCCACCACAGGTTGGTGCATGTTCTTAGGTGATGCTCTTATTTCCTGGAAAGTGAAGAAACAGGACAGAGTTTCAAAATCATCAACTGAGGCAGAATATCGTGCCATGTCTGCCGCATGCTCAGAGATTATATGGCTTCGAGGTCTCCTTGAGGAACTTGGCTTCTCACAGAAATCTCCTACACCGTTACATGCGGATAACACCAGTGCCATTCGGATTACTGAGAATCCAGTTTTTCATGAGCGCACTAAACACATCGAGGTTGCTTGCCATTTTATCAGAGATGAATATCTTCGCAATGTTATTTCCCTTCCGTTCATCTCCTCCAGCCTCCAGACTGCTGATATTTTCACCAAAGCACTTCCTCGACCACGTCATCAATTCTTAACAGACAAATTGATGCTGGTTGACTCATCGGCATCAATTTGAGGGGGGGTGTTAATGAAGCTGCTCCAAGCCCAATCTCGCAGGCCCATTTAGGCCCATTGTTTGATCTTATCATTAGTCACAGCCTCATGTACATACTATATTAGTTAGCTAATTATTAGGATCTAGATTAGTGTAGATTTGCTTAATTGATTGTAATCAGGATTGATTGATTGTAATCAGGGCTTTTCAGTCCCTATTTATATGAGATACAAACGACCCTAAAAGGGGATCGATCACTATTCATTTCAGTCTCTCACATTTCAGTCTTTCACATTATATATTTGACTACTACTCGGCCTGACATCAGTTATGCAGTAAACTTGATGAGTCAGTATATGACCAAGCCTCATCATCTCCATTTAGCAGCTGTTCGACGAATTATCCGTTATCTTCTTGGCACTTCTCATAGAGGCTTGTTTTTTCTTGTTGTCTCTCCAATGACATTGACTACCTATTCGGATGTTGATTGGGCAGGTTGCCCTGATACTCGTCGATCCACAACGTAGTGGTGCATGTACTTATGTGATGCCCTTATTTCATGGAAAGTGAAAAAGCAAGACAGTTTTCAAATCATCAACTGAGGCAGAATACCGGGCCATGTCTGCCGCATGCTCAGAAATTCTATGGCTTCGTGGTCTCCTTGAGGAACTTGGCTTCTCGCAAAAATCTCCTACACCCCTACATGCGGATAACACCAGTGCCATTTGGATTACAGAAAATCCAGTGTTTCATGAAAAGAACTAAACACATCGAGGTTGCTTGCCACTTTATCAGGGATGAATATCTACGCGATGTTATTTCTCTTCCGTTCATCTCCTCCAGCCTCCAAATTGCTGATATTTTTACAAAATTTATTCCTCGACACGTCATCAGTTCTTCATCAGTTCTTGACATACAAATTGATGCTTGTTGACTCATCGGCATCAATTTGACGGGAGGTGTTAATGATTCTGGATCCATTGGGCCAAATCCAACATAAAGCCCGACTCATTTGCTTAGTCAAACTGTAATATATTGTACAAATACTACATTCTATCTTAGGATATAGCTGACTAGACAATAACTAAATTTGTAGCCTTAATCAAGGATTGTACATTAATATATATATATGGATATCAATCGCTCCTTGGGAGAACATCCCATTACAATCCAATTTGTCTACAGTGCTTTTTCCTTGACACTTGGTACTTCTACCAGTTGGCACACCGCTTACACTTTGCTTATTCTGATGCAGATTGGGCCGACGGTCCGGAAACACGCCGCTCTACCACCAGATGGTGTGTTTACTTGGGAGACACCTTGATATCCTGGAAATGTAATAAGCAAGATAAAGTATCAAAATCTTACACGGAATCAGAATACCGAGCCATGTCTTCCGCTTGTTCTGAGGTTCTATGGCTACGTGGGTTGCTCTCGGAGCTTGGATTCTCACAGACTCAGCCAACTCCTCTTCATGCTGACAACACAAGTGCCATTCGAATCACTGAAAATCATGTTTTTCATGAGCAGATCAAGCATATTGAAGTGGACTGTCACTTTATTCGAGACAAGTATGATCGCCAAGTCATTTCTCTTCCCCATATTCCAACTGAGTTATAAATTGCTGATATCTTCACCAAGGGCCTTCCACGGTCGCGGCATGAATTCTTGGTTTGCAAATTGTTGCTGGTCAAATTCCCAGCATTATTGTGTGTGTGTGTGTGAAGAGAGAGAGAGAGGGGGGGGGGGGGGGGGGGAGTGGTAAAGCATTTAATAATAGGCCCAGCCCACTTGTAAATATGAGATCTAGTCAAACCGTGTAAAGAATGATAAAACCGTGTATGCTAGGATTTACTTAGGTTTTGTCTCCATGATTTGTAGCCTAGGCAATGTAAAGTCTATATAAAGAAGAGAAATCCAAGAAGGCAACAAGTTGAATTGTAGTATTTCACAGAAAACTCTCTCTCGTTCTTGTGTTCTTTTGCATATGCATTTGAATGATACTCCATACGTATCCCGATTAGCTCACTCTTGGAGAAATTGGCTTTTAGACCTGACACGGCTTCGAAGCAAATTAGAGTAGCTTGAACGTTTCTAATATGATCTTTGTCATCTCTACAAAGGTTATCATCAGCAAACTGTAGATGGCTGATTGCCGGTGAATTTCTAGCCACTTTGAATCCTTTAAATAGCCCCACATTCACTACCCCTTTTATCATTCTGCCCAGAGCCTCTCCCACTAGAAGAAAAAGGAAAGGGGAGAGCGGGTCACCTTGTCTGAGCCCCGTTTCAGCCGGAAAGAAACCCTTGGGAGTGCCATTTTTTAACAATAGATAGGTCCTACCATGATTATTATCACCTGTGATTACTAATTACTGGGTCATGCATTGGGTCAATTGATTACTTTCTCTCCATTTCTTGTTTTTATATCATCTTGTGAGTTTTTTTTTTTTTTTTTTTTTTTTTTATTATATTTTATAAATTGCCGAACACCAAGTAATACAATATAAGAACATGGCACTATTTTATTCTATGACAACGAATTTGTTGATATTATGTTATGCATTTATCCAAACAACCCCTTACATATAAGACATCCACTGAAATAATTTGTACCGGTCCTTCATTGAAATCTCTTGCAGTTTTCTATTATGTTCTCATAGAATGGGCTCACTGCTGCTAAAATCTCTTCAAATCTTTGAGAAAATTCACCTAAAATCAACATAATGTTGGTTTGGTGGAAGTTTTGGGTCAACTTCATGTTCATATATGTGACTGGTGGCTGCAACCATACTGTCCTTTAGGGCTGTGCATAGTGTGTACCTTTAGCAGATTCTTGAGATTGTAAGCAAGAAAGATGATGGAGATGAAGGAAAGAAGAAACTGGGACCGGAACTTGGAAATATCCTAGGACCTGAGCCTAGGTTTGACACGAGCGGAACCAGAAAGGGGCAGCGGTTGTTGGTGGGGTTGGGGGTTTTGCAGTTGCTCGGCCATGGGCCCTCCTAAACTTCTGAAAACCCTTTTAAGGATTTTTTTCTTTGCTTTTCTTTTTTACATGGTGGACCCCTTGAGAAAAAATTTCCTCCCTTTGCCCTTTCTTTGATACCATGAACAGATAAGGGGGTGTTTGGAAACCATATATTTCTAAAGATTTTGCTATATTATATCCTGGTTTAGAATATAATCTACCCACCTAAAAACTAGGTGTTTGGATAACTTAGAAGGTATTCTACAATATCTCACTTTCTTACAAAAATCTTCATGTTATAATATTCAACTATATGCTGTATAAAATAATATTTTATTAAGACAACTAACCAAAACATGGGTTTGGCCCAGTGCATTTTCTTAAATATTGATGGTTTCTATAGGAATCTTACAATGACTCAATATTAGATGAGCCCTTTAATGTTTATAAATTTTATGTGGGTCCCATAGCCCTGTCATAATTACATAATTTCTTTATTGATTACTAATATTAGGTGGGTCCTATAAATATCACATTAGGTAATTTCTACCACGATAACCAACATTAAGTGGGTCCCGTACTACCAACTTTAGATCGGTCCCATACTAATTACCAATATTGAATTGTATGACTAATTACTAGTTTGCCATCATTAAATGAGTCATATTGTTTAATGGCCCCCTCGTGATTACTATAATTAGCTTGGTTAATGTGATGATTAACATCAAATGGGTCTTACATTTATTTCTCATAGATGGATTCCTCAATGATGTTCAACACTCATAGGGTTCTCCGTTAAGATCACCATTGGATGTAATACATTATGGTTATTAACATTTGGTGGACCCACATTGATTAAACAATATTGCTTGTGGTTTTTAACATTTAGTCTAATGGTTTTCTAATTAGATGGGCCCCACCGTGGTTACTAATATTAAATCACTCTAGTGTGACTACTAGTTAGTGGGTTCCCACTCGGTCAATCATCCCTGTTTTTCTATTCATTTACTATTTCGAAGCATCAGCTAGGGAAAATGTTATAAATAGCTAAACACTTGAAAGATATATTGAAATTTGTAGAATTGCCAAACACCAAAATGACACAATATAATAATATGATACTATTTTATTATGTGATAATGAAATCTTACAATATTCAAATTTGATCATATTATATTCTACCTTTATCCAAACACCCCCTAAGATTAGAGAGCGAATAAGACCAGCTTTAGAGAGCAAGACAAATGAGATGAAAATCTTAGTGAGAGATGATCTGCACTTGTAATCAATTATGACCTCAATAGATCTAGTGGATTATGTGAGAGATGATCTCCACTTATAGTTAATTAAGACCCCAATAGATCTAGTGAATTTCACGGTGTGGTTATAATCTTTAATCTAGTGGATTATAAAGAATAACAAAGGATATTATTTTTCATGCACTTGAATATATGATAACTCCTAACTTTTGTACCGTAGTCCTCAGGTACACCACACCATAAACACCCTTTATTCTCCTCATTTTGCTTTATCAAGCCCCTGTTTGTTTGCATTACAATACATAAAAATTTATTACATAGGATTTGTGCGATAAGGGTTAAGAATGAAGACTTAAAATGTAGATTTTCAAAAATGAGTTTCAAATAATTTTTCCTTATATGGAAATAGAATCGAAGGAAGATGTTTAATGAATAACCAAGGGTGATGGCTGGTTATTTATTTCCCATTTTTCCTCGATTCTATTTCCATAAAGGAAAGGTCAATTGATGCTCATTTTTTAATGCTCTTCATATTTAACTACTAATGGCATAAATACTATGCATTCAATTCCTGTGTATTTTAATGCAAACAGTCCCCAAGAATTTTCTTATTTAACACTCGTTTTTATTGAGGAGATTTCGAATGGCACCGAGTTGATGGTAGTGATAATGATGAAGAGGAGGTAGGTGATGAATACTTGAGGTGGTTTGAGGAGGAGGAGGAGGAGACAACATTGAGGCGGTTTGAGATGCCTATACAAACTTATAAAGAAGTGAACTACTATGGGTTCTTTGCCTACTAAGATATTTGGATCTAAGCAGCTTCTATGTGATATAGCACCCATGTTATGGTGAATCTGATTAATTTTTTGTTACTGTTTTATTGCAATGAAGATTTTGATTTGTCAAAAAATGACAGTCAATTTTTTTTTAATCTTGTTCCAGCTTTAGAATTCTCTGCCAGATTTATATATGGAAATGATGTATTGTATGACATGATTTAACTTTTCCTTGTCTTGCTAATGTTATTTTTGAATTAATTGATCTTTATTCGCATGACTCAAATTTTCAATCTTCTTTTACTCATGGATCAGTGGGAGTCTTACTGAGATGCATGGAACTGTTCTCTGCAGTTTAGTTTTGTGGTGAACTTTCCATCTTGCAATGGAACATATTAGTTCTAACTAAAGAACTGTTTTATTTGTACTTGCAGGGAAGACACAATGCATCAATCATTTTCGGATAAATGATAGCTGGTACCTTGTGGATTTGCCTGGATATGGGTAAATACTTGAAACATGTTATATCATATATGTGTTAGAAGTTAGTATCTAGATTGGGTTTAGAAACAATTTTTCTTAGTGTAATTTAGGGCTTGTTTGTGTGCATGGAATACTGGTGTCCATGGATGCTAGGGTCCATAGAATCCTGGTGTGATTGGAGAATTGCCACTTTTTTGTGCGGACAAGTTCTCTTAAACGGTGGAAATGAAGATTCCATGAAATCCTTCTAAAATTTAATTCCATGGATCAACTTTAAATCGACGCACGTCAAAATAGGAGACAATGCTGTTGTGGTGATGATCAGCGAAAAACTCATGATATTCATAGACCATTGCGAGTTTCTGTATCACTTTCTATATTCAGAATGTATATCAGCTAAGGAAGAATGGGGGTCTTATATAGAGTTTTCCAAATGGTTGGTTGAGGGGTTTTTGTGGAAATGGATCCCCTGATTCGATGCAATGTCTGTGAGAGTTTTTGAGGAGCGACGACGTCTTTTCAGTTTTTCAATGTTGCCCAAAGGACTGTCCTATTATTGCATGGTCATCATGCTGGGTCCCACATGGTCATCGCGTGCGCGGGTGTTTTGTCCTTGAGTTTTACTCCCACTAATTTTACTCATTAATTATCATAGCATGTTGTAACAACTGCTTGAGTTATCTTTTATCCTGCTCTGTTTGTAATTCGGGTTTGGGTACAATTTGGTCCTGAGATGTCATCATGCCCGTGCATCATTATGGCTGGTAAAATGTGTGATGTTGATGTTCCACACATAGCTGAGCATGATTTAAGTTCCTGCTTACCATTGAGATTTGCATCCTGGATAACAGGTTTGCAGCAGCACCACAGGGGGTTCGAATTGATTGGGACCAATTCACCAGGGACTACTTCCTCAATCGGAAGACTTTGGTGTCAGTATTTCTCCTTATAGATGCTAGTATTCCTGCAAAAAAGATAGACCTCGAGTATGCCAGTTGGCTGGGCCAGAATCAGGTAATTGTTTTACTGCCCATTTTTCAAAAGGGTTTCTTTTATTCTGTTTCTGATTTACTCATTTTCGTTTTTTTATCATTTTTTTTTTCACTGGTATCCTGTAATTTTGTCTTTTCACTTTATGATTTCTTGTCTGTTTCTTCAGTCAAGGTAAAGATAAGTTCGTTTTGATGCCTGGGTTTCCACGGAAATACACCACTTGTATTAAGTGAAAATAAAGTACATTTTCTTATAAAATGTACATCTGAAAAGGACGTTTCCTAGTCATTCGTTCTGCTTTGGATGAGAGCAACATAAAGAATGAATAAGAGGGGAGAAGGGGTGGGGAGACAATGAAGGGACAGAAATGTACTATAGGCATCCAAACACCCAACCTCCTCCTAATGGAAATGGAAATAATGAAATACAGGGGCCACATGGGATTTACTCGGCTCCCCCTAGGCCTGTAGGGATTAGTCCGGCCCAAAGAGCTGGGACACCCTCTGTTATAAAGTAAATATATTGAAATACAGCCTTAATATTTGTTGTCTAGTAAGGGTGATGATAAGTGGATCTGAATTTGTTAAGAGTAATGTGAAGACAATAGTGGATCTGGAATTTCCATTGGCTTGGTTTTTAGATCTTGGTCCATTTGTGGAAGAACCTATTAGTTGATGGTTCCAACTGCCCAATTGCTGCCACATACAAAACTGAAGAGGGTCTTGGTTGAGACCTTCAATCTTTTCACCTTCCAGATGCTATTCTTTTCTCCTATGACAAAATCCCTTATGTTGTTTTTTTTTTTTTTTTTTTTTTTATCAAAAGGAAAGGATAAGTGAAGTAGTTTTTGTTCTTTCAGATTCCAATGACACTAATTTTTACAAAATGCGATAAGCGGAAGAGGAGGAAGAATGGCCTTAAGAGACCAGAAGAGAATGTTGAAGATTTTCAGAACTTGATAAGGGAATTCTTCCAGGCGGCACCACCTTGGATCATGACCAGTAGTGTTTCCAACATGGGTCGAGATGAGATGCTATTACATATGGCCCAGCTCAGAAACTACTGGCTCAAGCACTAGTTTGGAATCATACCCTACTCCCTTTTGATTTATTGTTCCAACTTACCCCATCATTAGATATACATATCTGATGCCGGAATCCTCTGCTTGAATTGTTTTCCCTGTTACTAGAAGGATTTTAACAGCTAAGTGAACTCCAGAAGGAAAATGGAATAGGTGGGACAGTTCCCTGGTAAGTTCAGCATGAGGTGCATTTTGGAGCTTGGCTGATCTAATACAAATTACACTGTATCATGTAGGTCCCATTCCATGTGAATTTCCTTTCTAATTGATCGGTTTTTTGAGATTTATATTGTATTATATGTAATTTCTTAAAATAGTTTCATTAGAATGGCCAAGTTTAGGTTGTATTTTATTATTTCAGAGTGAAATGCAGAGAGTTTCTGCAGGCGACTTCTTTGGATGCTACCTCTGCAAAAGCCACATCCCTGCCCCAGATTACTTTTTAAAATATTAAAATAGTAGTAAATATATTAAAATAGTAGTAACTATTAATTACTTTTAAAATTTTATTTTATTAATTGTACTGTCTACTAACCATATATTCAACAATATCACCTTTTTCTTGCAAGATTTATTTTTCTATTTTTATATAAAAAAATATTGTAATATTATTGGGAAACTGACATTTGCTGATGATATTTTTGATGATGCCATAGTATTTTCAAAATATTTTCAATATTTGTCAATTCCATTTTGCCCTTTCCACCATGCAACTGTCTATTTTGTTGTCCAGACTCAAACTGTTCCATTCAACATCTTCAATGCCTTACTCTTCATATTTCAGACCATTTTAGCTTAGTACTTAAGTAATACCTTCTTGGTGCATGTACCACATATGTAGACCTTTTAACTAGAGCAAGGAAATTTTGTTCCCATTAATGATAAACCTTTGATATGTCTATAATGAAGACGAGCGAAGGATGGAAGATGTAAAGTTTGCATTGAAGATCTATATACTTCCTTTTGGGATTGACCATGTATTTATAGCTCATGCATGGCCAATCACTGGCTGCAATCATGGATTACTACATAATTACAAGAAAATCGATCATCTATCCTAATATAGCTTAACAAAGTCTCCTATGAAGAGTACCTAAATCATGTTTGACTCAGACCCCCACATGGAGAGAGATGCATTCTAAGGAGCATGTGGATTGCCTGATATGGTCAGTTGGGCTGGTCATGTGGGCTGTGGGTGTTTTGATGGGCCACTCTCTACACTTACCACTCAAATTAATGTTGATTTTGATGAAGGCTCAACTTGGAAGTAAGTGAATCATGCTGAGGATGGGGCACAACTTTCGTGAGAGGGTACATGTTGTAAATGTATCATGCTAACCTCAATGTGCTTGGCTCGCTCACGAAGATTGTTGGTGATCTATATGGTGCTATTATCAACATTGAGTAGAGTGGGACCAAGGACATGAACACCAAGTTCACCACGGAGTCATCAAAGCCAAATCACTCCATTACTTGTTGAAGACATAGATCTGTACTCAGCTGTAACAAAAGATTTTGATACCCTTGTTTACTTTTTGCACTTCCAAAATAAGTAAGATGCCTAAGAAAATACACCGGCCAGTGGTGAATTTTCTAGTGTCAAAACATCCAACCCAATCGGCATTGACATTGCCTCGGAGATGCATAGAGGAAGCGGAAGAGTAGAAAAATCCACAATCAAGAGTACCACGAAGGTTACGGAGGACAGCATTGAGATGAGTTTGTGGGATTACTCGCAAACTAGTGGATTATTTGGACTGAACGTGGTATATCACTGCCTTTCATAATGAGATATAATATCAAACTGCCAACAAGCTGTCGGTACAATGTGGGATCAGGTAGAGGACTACCTTCCTCTCTTTGTAATTTGGCATTTAGCTCTAATGGAGTATCAGTGAGCTTGGAGTTCATCAGATGTGCCAGTGAGAGTAAAGCCTTAGCATTTTCTTTTGATAAATGTAAATACCATCTTTGGTGTGAGAAATCTCAAGTCCAAGGAAGTTAGGGTTCCTAAATCCTTCTTTTTAAAATTGTGCATAAGATATGTCTTTAGAGTTGTAGTGCTAATATCATCACTTCCACAAATAATTATACCATCAACATAAAGAATAAAGATAGTGCAACCACGTGTAGTCTGCCTAATACACATCGATTTATCGTGAGGACTTTTATGAGAACTTGCTCGAGGAATGGCACCCGAGATTTATCAAAGCACCAGCAGAGAGCTTGCTTGACTCCTCAAAGGTATTTGCGCATGCGACAAATGTGGATTGGAGGACATGCATATCCCAGGGTTGGCTTCATGAAAGTCACTTGGAGGTCACCCTGTATGAGTGCATTTTTTACATTTATTTGTCAAAGAGGTCAAAACTGTGCTAGTAGGGTGTGTACTGTATTGGCGACTGGGGCAAATGTTTCTTCATAATCGTTGCCATACTCTTGCTTGGATTCTTGAGTTATAAGACTGGCTTTATATTTATCTAGAGCTCGTGGAACCAAATTTCATGTTTGATTAGATTCGAGAGCAAGTAACTTTTCTATCATAGCATGTTGCCAAGAGGGTCTGTCTTTGAAATACAAAGAAGGGATAGAGACAAAATCGAGGGTGGTAAAAGTACGGTAAACCAAAGCAGTCAGGTGGTTTGGATATACCAGTGCAACCAACTAGTGGTGGTGGTTTAAGGGAGATGGTGAGTAATCAGGAGCTAGCAAGAGTAGCTGCAGGTGGAGGTTGCAGCGATCAAATATAGAAATGTAAGGGATTGTGAATGAGGGGTGGAGAGGTGGAACTGGAGAATTGAGGAAGATAAGGAGCATCCAAGATACAAGAATCTTGTTTGACAGAGTAAAAGAGAACATTTCAACAGATATGACATTACGAGAGATTGTTAGGTATTTTAGTATTGGCTAATTCATGTTAGACAAAACTTTAGGAGTCTTTGTGTTGTATGTTTTATTTAGAAAAGAACTCCGAAGATAGAAGAGGGAAGGACTCCAAGAAGAAAAGCCTTAATGGTTTAGAAGAAGAAAGCTGGAAGAAAAGAGTTCTGAATTTCCATATCTCATCCAGCAAGGAGTCCACTCGAGCGCTCTCACCTTCGCTCGAGCGACCGCGAGACAGAGCATCATCCGCTCGAGCGGTTGAAGAGTTCGCTCGAGCGAACAGTGCGCAGAATTTTGAATTTTGGGAAAGTCTCCTTTTTGCACGAAATTGTTTCCTTTTGAGACTCTGTTTTCCCAGTTTGAGTCCTACTTGTGTTCTAAGTATTAGGCACGAAATTGGGGCTATTTATAGGGTGTTACTCTCAACCCTATGGACACACCACTCTCATTAATCTAAGTCAGAGAGATCATAAGAGAGAGTTTATTCTCTAGAGCAATTGAGAGATCGTTCTGAAGGCTCCTCTAGAAGGTTGCTGCTGCTTCTACTTTTCGAAGGAGAAGATTGTTCATCTTGTGCTTGCAAGGTGCGAGGAGATCAAGTAAGGAGAACGGGGCACGTGGATTTCGTGTCAGTGGATTCTTTGCAAGAATAACTATAGACCTGAGGTCGAGGTACAGACTGAGGTACAAGAGCTAGTGAGTATATCTTGTAACTGTTCGTGAACTCTTGATTTCTAGTTCGTGGTTTTTCTCCCTGGATAGGGTTTCCACGCTATATTTTGTGTCTGCCTTCTTGTGGTGTGTGATTGGTAGATAGCTAGTTCTTGATTGTCTGATTGATTTACTTCCGCTTTGCATTGATTGTTAATTTGAGAACTAGTAGTATTCCATTCTAGTGGCCCATAAATTTGGACTTTCAATTGGTATCAGAGCGGGTTGCACTATTTTATTGTGTTGATCCATATTTGCTAGAATGGATATCTACCGCGAAGTCTCTTCAACCAATAAGCCTCCTTTGTTGGATGGTAGCAATTATGCTTATTGGAAAGTCAGGATGGTTGCCTTCTTGAAAGCCATAGATCTGAAAGTTTGGAAATCTGTTGTTAATGGCTATTCCTTGCCCACTATTACTGCTGATGGGGTAACTGATCTCAAACCTGAAGATAAGTGGACTAAGGAAGAAGAGTTGGCTGCCACTTATAACTCTAAAGCATTGAATGCTATTTATAATGGAGTTAATATGTATGAGTTTCGTAGAATCTCTACATGCACTACTGCGAAAGAAGCTTGGGATATTCTGCAGACTGTGCATGAAGGCACTGAAACTGTTAAACAGTCGAAACTTTAGAAATTGTATGCAGCATTCGAATACATAAAGATGGAAGAAGATGAAACTTTTGATGATTTCAATTCGAAGCTGAATGCAATTGTGAATGATACCTTTACTCTGGGAGAGCTAATTCCTGAAAATAGGATTGTGAAAAAGATTCTGCGGTCTCTTCCTGAAAGGTTTGATGCAAAGGTAGTGGCTATTGAGGAGAATAAAAATTTGAATATTCTCAAAGCTGAGGAGTTGGTTGGCAACCTACAAACTTTTGAAGCAAACCTTAGGTCTAATGGGAAGACAAAACCTCAAGGTATTGCTTTGAAATCGTTCAAGGAATCATTCAAGAAAGCGTCCAATGAATCATATAAGAAAGTTGCAAGTGATTCAGATTCAGATTCAGAGGAAATTGATCCCCAAGTTGCTGTACAATTCATGAAGCAATTTAAGCTTTTTATGAAGGGACATAAAACCAATGTGAAGATCCCTAAAAATTCTGGAAAGAAGAAATCTTTTAAAGGGATTCAATGTTATGAGTGTCAAGGCTATGGACATATTGCTAATGATTGCGGAAACAAAAAATCTCAAAAGAAGGCCTTGAATACTACTTGGGAAGATGACACTTCTGATGAGAATGATGAAAATCCTGAGTCTGACAAGTCTGACACTGGCAAGGGGAAGTTTATTGCTTTTATGGCAACTTCTAGTTCTGTTGCTTCCCATGTTTCTTCTGAAGCTGAGACTGATCAAGATACTGATTCAGAGGAAGAACCAGATTGGAAAGCTGAATATGAAACACTTTTCAAGAAAACCATGAAGATGGTTAAAGTGAATGAAAAAGTTGCTATTAATTGGCAAATGTCTGAAGAGCAGAATTCCTCCTTAAAAGCTGAACTTGCAGATTCTCTTGTAAAAGTACAAAAATTGGAGGATGAAAATAACAAGTTGGCTGACAGATTGACTGCAGAATCACAAAAGTGTGACTTACTTGATTATGATATGAAGACTTTGAAAGAAGAGAATTCTGATATGAATGGAAGACTCAAGATGGTTTTATCTGAGTTAGACACTGCAAAAGCTTCATTGAACAAGATGAATATCGGGTCTAAAAAATTAGATGACATCTTGTGCAGTCAAAAGGCAAACACTGACAAGCATAGCATTGGCTACGCTAACGGGGCATCTACATCTAAAGCAAAAGGTACTAACTATTTTATTCCAAATTCAGTGGTTACTAATCCTGCTGTTCCTGTTGCAAATACAGCTGCCAAGAAGAAACATGTGCCACGTCCTAAAAGAATTCCCACTTGTCATGCTTGCGGAATTAAAGGGCACATTAGACCTCATTGCAATAAGCTGCGAAAGTCACCAAATCGAATGCAATGGAAAACACAGAAGACTGCTCTGAAAAAGGAGACCAAAGCTGTTTGGGTCAAGAAAGAAGACTTATCTTCTGTGTTGGTACACACTTTGCTGAAATGTCTGAATATGCAAGTGTGTGTGCCAAAGCTTCATCACCCCTGACCTACAGGATCATGCCCCCACCCCAGTGCTGATACGAAGATCAAATTGAGGGGGAGTCAAAATTGAGGGGGAGCTAAAGAATCCAAATTGACAGAAGCTATTTGAAGATTATTGTTTAACAATTATGGACAAAAAGAGGGAGAATACTGAAGCTAGGGGGAGACAACAGGCAAAGATCTACAAGAGCTGATAATTTTTTTTGTACTGAAAATTCAATGTATTTTGGGTTTTTCTTTTGGGTAGATCTTTTGTAAAAGTTTTGTCCATGAATTGTCAAAGGGGGAGATTGTTAGGTATTTTAGTATTAGCTAATTCATGCTAGACAAAACTTTAGGAGTCTTTGTGTTGTATGTTTTATTTAGAAAAGAACTCCGAAGATAGAAGAGGGAAGGACTCCAAGAAGAAAAGCCTTAATGGTTTAGAAGAAGAAAGCTGGAAGAAAAGAGTTCTGAATTTCCGTATCTCATCCAGCAAGGAGTCCGCTCGAGTGCTCTCACCTTCGCTCGAGTGACCGCGAGACAGAGCCTCATCCGCTCAAGCGGTTGAAGAGTTCGCTCGAGCGAACAGTGCGCAGAATTTTGGGAAAGTCTCCTTTTTGCACGAAACTGTTTCCTTATGAGACTCTGTTTTCCCAGTTTGAGTCCTACTTGTGTTCTAAGTATTAGGCACGAAATTGAGGCTATATAGGGTATTACTCTCAACCCTATGGACACACCACTCTCATTAATCTAAGTCAAAGAGATCATAAGAGAGAGTTTATTCTCTAGAGCCATTGAGAGATCGTTCTGAAGGCTGCTCTAGAAGGTTGCTGCTGCTTCTACTTTTCGAAGGAGAAGATTGTTCATCTTGTGCTTGCAAGGTGCGAGGAGATCAAGTAAGGAGAACGGGGCACGTGGATTTCGTGTCAGTGGATTCTTTGCAAGAATAACTATAGTCCTAAGGTCGAGGTATAGACTGAGGTACAAGAGCTAGTGAGTATATCTTGTAACTGTTCGTGAACTCTTGATTTCTGGTTCGTGGTTTTTCTCCCTGGATAGGGTTTCCACGCTATATTTTGTGTCTGCCTTCTTGTGGTGTGTGATTGGTAGATAGCTAGTTCTTGATTGTCTGATTGATTTATTTCCGCTGTGCATTGATTGTTAATTTGAGAACTAGTAGTATTCCATTCTAGTTGTGGCCCATAAATTTGGACTTTCAGAGATGCGAGTCTAACGTGCCTTTGGATCATAGCACAAGAATCCCTAATGTTAATCACTATAGCCCAAGGCCTAATATTCATCACTACATCCCAAGAACACACATTTAGCGCGCTGCTTAATATGAGAGTTTGTTCCTTTCTAACCAATGAATATGGACAGAGAGAGAGCCAAAGTTGTGCTAGTGAGTATAAGGTGGATAATGGAAGAGGGATTCAAATGGAGAAATGTAGTTCAAAATAGGGTTGGAAGTCTAATTATCAGGTGAATAGCTTTATAGTCACAACCAAAAGATAGAAAGGATTTTAATTCAAATGTAAATACCCTATGGTTTATTGGATGTGCTTATTTTTCCTTTTCAATATCCCGTTTTTTTTTGTGGTAAAAGGACATGATTTTTTTTTTTTTATGAATGATGCCCTTATCAAATAAGAAAAAACTTAAGTCTCCAGCGAGATTTCATCCCCCCGAAGTCAGAACAAATGAATTTGATCTTTTATTAAACTAAGTTTCAATGAATTTGTAATTTTTTTTAAAAGCAGGCAAAACTTCAGTTTTAAACGAAGAAAATAAATTCAAGTAAAACCAGAATGATCATCAATGAATGTGACATTATATGTATAACCTAGCCTACTTGATGTTGGTTCTATTACCCAAACATCAATGTGTCATATCAAAAGAAGCAATGGTTCGTGAATAATAAACCTGAAAAGGTAAACATAACTTCTTTTCCTCAAGCAACATGAAACACATTGAGATTTCAAAAAGTAGCAAGCATATTATTATTGATTGAAGGTTCTAAATATCATCTTCTTAAACAAAAAAAAAAAAAAAGTTTTATCATTGTTCAAATGACCATGGCATCGATGCCAAATGATCCACAATTTATTGGTAGAGTTAACTGGAGAAGCAAACAAAATTGAAGTGGGAAACGGAGGTAGTAGAAGGAATGGAGTTATACCAACCATTAACAACCATAGATGTGAAGGCAAATGCGACAAAAGCATTGATCATTTCTTGAATATCATCTGAAGTCATTAGATGAAGAAGCTTCAACTGCTATTGGATCAACTTGGGCCTGAAAAGCATCCTGACTCTGGTTTGGATGGTGCTGAGGAGGTTCATTTTTCCTTTAAGGATGTCTAGTACATTTGGAAAGAACATGCCCAGTCATCTTACAGTATTTGCAAAAATTCTTCTCTTTACAGTTTCGCACAACATGCACATATTTTTTACATTCAAAGTACTTTAGGCCTTGCCCTTTTTGCAGCAATAAGAGCTTTCTCATTAGACTGAAGTCTTATCTCCTCTCTAAACACTCCGGAACACAACTTTCTAAATCCGAAAAGGCCTCCCTATTCGAATTGATTTAAATTCGATCAAGCCACAAGTTCATTAAGAATCGACTCATACGTGATTCCTCTTTCAGCTGATCACCTGAGAGGGTGCAGCAGTGGACACAGTTTCAAGGATCATGGAGTCCTTTTACATGCCACAAAGTGAGGAATCCATTATAATATTTTTGCACAGATTTGTCTCCGTAACAGTACTTTAGCCAATTTGGTGTCAATATAGTATTCCCATGCTTTGTTTCTTTGATGATGGATCTTCTTTATATGATTCCACATTTATGAGGCTTTGGTGAATGACTGCATGGATAGTGTGACAGAAGGATCAGTAAAATTCAGAATTTAAGTAACCACTTTAAAGTTGTTTGGACTCCAAGTAGCCTTGCCTTCATCCTCTGTTGTTTCACTAGAGGTTCCAACTAGAAAGCCTGCTGCCCTCTTTGACCTTGGACAATATGTTTGAGATGGAAGGACCACCCCCACATAATCTTTTCCAATTAGTTTTACAGGAATAATTTCACTTTAGCCTATATTGAGTGGTGCTGGAATTTTAGTCAGAAGACATTCTCAAAAGAAACTTCAGAAAATAAACAAGCGCGCGGCCCTGTCTTCCTTCACTAGATGTTGGAAACCTAATCCCAAAAGATCCCTGATCACTAATCTAACTTCCAGTTTACATGGAAACACTATTTTTGTACTTGCATATGAAAAATCAGACATATCCAACCATTAAATAAAGGGATCTACTGATTTGATGAAAACAGTCTCTAAGAATAACTGGCACAGAACTGGGTAAAAGATGACCTTTTGTGTTTGAAAAATCCAGAAAAAATACCAGAGATCTTTGAAATATTCAGGTGACCTTGCTAGTGAAATCTCGCCCTGATAAGATTATCAGAGGTGGGGTCTACTCAACTCCCTGTTATTGTTTCAGTTGAGGCTGGCTTCTAAATCTGATATTGATTGGAGAGAAATCCTTGTATGACACCAGATTTAAATAAAAGAGGTTTCAGAAATCCTTTGTTGAGACTAAGGATTTAGAGATCTTCTACCCTCTAAAGATGACAGGAAGAGAAATAAAGTCACTAAAGCATTCAAGAATGCAACAGATCTTCTTTGCTCTGGTACCATGAAATTAGATGAGCAAATGTTACACCCCAACCGCGCCTAAGTTTGATTAACGCTTAATTAATCTTGATTTAGTACCTAACGATTGTTTTGGATGGTTTTGTGATGGATTTAGGTAGATTAGTATGGTTTTGACCAAGTTAAGTAGAACTATGACCTTTTAATTAATTTTGAGTAGTGCATGTGTGTTTTAAATCTTGTGGGTCTTCATGTGCATTTCATCAAACACCTTCCCTACACTATTTTCACAATGAGACCCAACTCATTAGACCCATCTACAAACCCAAGACAAACCGAAGCCCATTTCCATGCTCTTTGACCAACCATTGATTAAATCTCTTCTTCTTCTCTTCTCCTTACCCTTTCCTCCTTTTCCAATCTCTACAAGAATGGATTGGAAGAACACATGGAAATCCAGAAATCTAGAATTCTGGACAGTTCGCTCGAGCGAACATGCTTTTGAACCCTAAGCTCGAGCGACCAAGGGGTTCACTCGAGCGACCAGCTCTCTGGATGGGGTCCGCTCAAGCGACTTGATTCCGCTCGAGCGAACCTGAAGCTAACTATTTGGCTTCTTTTAACCCACTAAATTGAGTGAAATTATCACTCTTAATCCTTATTAAACCACCCTAATCATTCCAATGGATAATTAGAGTGCACACCCACATTCCATAGGAAATTAGGTTCCTTAAAACCTTATGTCCCTAAAACGGTACCCTTAACCTTAATAATTTAGCCCAATGAAAAATCAGTAATCTATTTACTATTCAAGAAGATTAATTAGGAGACTCAACATACTTTATAAATAGTGACACCAATTAAGTAATGACACGTTGACTTTCTTAATTTATCTTGTACTGGATAGTGATAGGCTATGTGAATAATTAATTGGTTAATAAATGTTTTGATTTTCTTTAAATAAATTGCATTGTATCTTTAAATCGGAATTTCATCGTTATCAATTTTAATTAATATAGTCGTCATATTATTCACATTATTTGATTCAACCATCTACTTTTCAATTTGTTATTCAATTGTCGTATAATTATTTGATATTTGATGAAAGACTTGAATTGAGCAACATTCGATCATTTGAGGTTATTATTCAATTTGATTGTAAACGAGTACATAAAATGTATTCAGATTTGACTTGTTATAGATTCGATTTAGTTGGCACTACTTAGCTTCGACCTTGTGAAGCCCGACGGGGATAAACATTGGTTTAGTTATTTGAGACTGCTGCAGTATGTCATCTGGAGCACCGGAACTCCAGAACCGGGTAACCAGTTAGCCTTTGGCCGGGCCACTGATGACATCCCAACTAGTATATAATTATTGACTTGATTTCCAAAACATGAATTCATTAATTATACTACAATCATCCAGTTATTTCTTTACACTGATGTTTTATCAATCAAATTGTTAATTATTTCATTTTGGAACATTATGTAATCCTGTTTATTGCCTATACTTGCCAAACTGTTGTATTTGAGATACTACTCTTGGTGTCACGGGAATCCAGGACATCGAAGAGATTATTTAGTAGCCATACAGATTAGAGATTTGATTGGTAAGCACACCGTTAGCTATAACAGCCGGAGTACGTACTTGAGTGGTAGTCTTGAGTTAAGACTAAGTATTTTGTATCTCATTTAGTTTAAGGTAATGTATTTGATTAACAGAATTGCATTTGCATTTGTATTAGGACTATTTTCCTTTGAGATAAGCATTTAGTAGCTTTTCATTAGAGTACTTGTGTACTATGCATTTAAGAGATTTAAATTATTAGCTTTGTTAAAGATAAATTGTGATATTATAAATTCAATAGTGAACTGCTCATGGCTTTGATATTGATATTGTACATGCTTCCGCAATTAAATGTTGATTGACAGGTGTCAGTGAGTAACCCTCACACGTGAAATGTGGAATTTTCTCCTTCGTGAATTCAGATTTGGTTCGGAACAAGTGCGAGTTCATGGGAGTACGCGTGTCACTCCTTGGAACCACCCTAATCAGGGAATTCTCGGGTTCGGGATATGACATACGTAAGTATGGTATCAGAGAATGAAAAGTCTTTTCTAAAAGACTTAGAAACCTTAGGAGACGTGGTGAGGACACGATAGGGCATTGCGAATTTTCATTTCTAAGATTGTTTATGAATGTCTATTGTATTGTGTATTTAGTAAAACCAAAATTATAGAAGATGCCGCATCGACGAACCGCTCGAATTAGCTTAAGACCGCCAACGTAGTTCAATTTCAACCTCCACCGAATCAGACGGCCAATGCTTAGGGAACAAGATTCCCAAAATACAACTGAAGGCCAGCAGCCGCCAATACGACAAAGACCGGTCCAACAGATGACAGGACGTGTATATACTATGACTCTAGAGGAGGCTGAAGAGACAAACGTTGCAGAAGACGATAAGTTGATAATTATTAATTATGTGTATAATATTTGATTGACTCATTGCTTCACACACTCTATCACTGAATCGCACTCTGTGATTTTCCTAGTTAAGCTGTACGACCCTAGACTATCTTTCTGATGATATCTTTGATAGGTCAGTAGCAATAGATGACACATCATTTCAATATGAGACTTAGGTTAAGGAGTACCATAGTTTTGAGACATAGTTAAGCACACTAGGAAGCTAGAATAGATCTAAGTAGTTATGTGTTGGTAAGACATTCCTTAGGGAGAAATTGAATACTAGATTAGTTAGCAGACTATTGTGTCTATCTAGGTTAATTGGAGGGTAGTGACTTGTAGTCATACTGTCACACCCCGAAACCAGGCCCTGCAGTGATCCGACCTCGAGATGCGAAATTTTGAGATTAATTAAAATTTTTGTTGTATTTCCCAAGATCCGCGTGAATGAGGATAACAAAATTCGATCACGATCAGAATATATTTTTCGCGGAAGCTAATCATGGCGTTACGACCCGGAGTCCGTGGCCATCGGATTCCGTGTCGCACTCGACTAATATCATAAAGCCATCACATAAGCAGGCTGGTACAGATCATAAGTCATAGAATACTAAGCTGGCAGTAACAGGACATTTTATTTCCCACATATGTTAAAGTTACAAAACATAAGTTCTTAATTACAAATCCCAAGAAAAAGGCTAACAAAGCCATACAAAAATTCTAACTAAATAGAAATACTACCCCCAATAATTAGATACGAACTCTGGTGCCAAACTTGACATCTAGATGATATCAATGGGCAGCCTCTCACGTCAGACCGGCGGCTCAACTGCCTCCTCCGATCAAACACCTAAAAACAGAAGGAGAGAAATCTGGCACCAAACAAACAGGGTCAGACACGACGGTCTGGCAAGCAAATAAACAGGTAATAAGGAAATGGGCATTCATAAAACCTTATGGGATCATTGTAAATTCATTTAAAGAGTCTAAACAATAATAGCAATAAATCATGATAAAAAGATTGAAAGACCGAACATAAATATCAAAGCAAATAAATGGACAGTCTCTGAAATATAAATATCTTAAAAACATAACAGACTATGTAAATCAACGAATAATTGAAAATACGTTTAAAATCCTGAATAATATATAGACAATATGATAAAAGATCGATTCCTTAAACATTAACAAATTCAAAGACTATAATGAGCATAAACAAACAAGGATGGTTAAACAAAATATCTAACGGATAAAACATTGGCAACCCACATATAGCTATTTTCTCCTATTACCGAAGTAACAAGAGCAGACAGAACCGTAGCCACTATACGTGGGACCGGAAACAGAATCGGAGCCGTAGCCACATACAAGTGGGACCGGCAGATAAAAACAGTTGCCATGGTCGGTACAGACAGAATCCAAGCTGCAGCTGGCAGACAAATTAAAAATTCCAAGCCGGGTGATCAGCCCGACAAGGTGACCTAAGCCTAGTGGTGCCTTTAGTTTTTAAAACCTGAACCAATACAAATCAAAATAATAATCCCTTTGGCTCATGGGCTCACACCACAAAGCTCTGGCCCCATCTTGCCTCAAGGTTTTATCATCAAAATAATAGTCTCTTTGGCTCATGGGCTCGTACTACAAAGTTCTGGCCCCATCTTGCCTCGAGGTTTTATTTTCAAAATAATAGTTTTATCGATGTATTTCCGAACGTGGCGAACCACTCAAATCTTCTTCCAATTCGATTCGAAGATAACATACGAATTTCCATGGTAAACCACTCAAATACACATCAAAGTAATTTGTTTAAGAATCATACAGCCAATCCTTTCGAACATGGAAAACCACATGATTCTATATCAAATTAGTTTACCGAAGAATACATGTACATTTCTGATCTGGAATGGAATAGAATAATGTAGAATGACTTAATGACTTACCAATGAACCATCTCAATACACACTTAGCCTTTAAACATTGATTAATAAAAGAATCTGTTCGATGCCAATGAAAATCCATAACATTTAAAATGATAAAGTGCGCATTGAGACTTGAAAGATTCCCGGGTAATTTCACATATACTCATTCTCTCATTGTTCTCCTTCCATCTCACAATTTTCCAAGTATCACAATTTACCCAAATCTTTCATGGGCTTCCATACATCATTAGAGGCTAAATGGGCCTCAAACAAATGGAGGGAGATGGGATGGAAAAGACCCTGAAACAACCCAAGCAAATGGGCTGAAAAAAGCCCACAATTCAAGCCTTAAAAGGCCCTGGACTGGGCCCAGGTTCGCTCGAGCGGACCCCTAACAGAACCTGGTCCGCTCGAGCGGCCCAGTTCTGCTGGGTCCGGTCCTGTGTGCAGAATTTGCACTCTCTTCTTCTTCTTCTTTGATTTCCTTTCCATCCTTTCTCTTCCATACATATTTCACATAAAAATGGACCTCTCTTAGCCTCAACAAAATTCCTTCAAATCCTTGATACACTAATTCCATTTCATTTCCATCAAAGAAATCAAACATAAACATAAATTTCTTTCATCCATCAAGATATAAGGTTCCTTAAACATAAAGGTTCGTTCAAGATGAATCATTCCAAAAGCAAAACATACATATATTATGGTAAAACAATGTCTTAAATAGGGAAAGCATAAATCCATACTAAATCATTTCAAGATGAATCATAATAAAACATATTAAAAGTGGAAATACCAAGAAATTACTCATATTGCATAAAACCATCAAAATAACTTAATATTCACTTGCCTTGGGTCAAGAAGAGATGCATGCAAATCACTCTAAGATGGCCTCAATTAAGTCTCTAGCTCCAAATCCACAAAAACCCCCAAAATAACCCAAGAGAAAGCCCTAGAAATCAATCATTTGCAAAACCTCCATGAATCTCTTTGCATGGATGACAAAAACATTCTAAATGGTTTGGAAAACCAAGATTTGAAGAAAGAAAATCCATTGCTAACCTTTGGTAGCTCAAACAAGGAAGAAATGCTTGAAAAAGAAGGTTTCCTTGGCTCAAATCCTTTGAAAAATGCACCCTTGGAAAGCTTAGAAGGTGGGGAAGAAAGTTTGGAGATCATTCCCCCATTTAGCACCCAAGAAGAAAGCGTATATGAGGAGAGAGAGTGGCTGGAAAAGGGTTCCAGCCACAGCTGGAATAGTTGCAGGAAATGAGAGAAGAAGAAGAGGGTTCAGCCCCTTTTATAAAGTGGGCAAGTGGGTCCCATGGGCCCCAATATTACAAAGGCTAAAACTAACATTTGTGGGTCCCGAGTGAGATCGACGAAGAAGATAAAATCGATCAACAAAATATTTACTTTCCAAAAAGTATATTTTCCCCAATTTCTGAAATTTTCGAAATTTATGGACAGATTTGGTGAAAATGTCATTTTTGCCCCTTTTTCTCGAAAAACGCGATTTCTGAGCATCCAAATCAAAATGGTCAAAACATAAAAGTTGTTCAACTTAATGAGATGAGTCAAAATACACCAAATTTGAAATTTTTAGAAATCAAGAGTAATTCCTCATAAAAATACATATTACAAAGCCGGGTCAAACTAAAGTCAATGGTCTTCAAAACCCTCCAAGGTTATGAAAAATCTAGTCAAACTCAAAAACAAAGTCAAACCACTCTAATCTTGCTTAAAAAAGCCAAATCATGATTAAAATAATACTAAATAAAAGAACTGGGGGTCGGGGTCTTACACATACAAACCTGATACTAGTGTACGATTTTAAGGAACTTAAGCATATTACGATACCATACTAGTTCTAATTCTTAAGACAACGAGATGGTTTAGCAGTGATTATGAAATCACATAGATTTGTTCTGAGGGTTAATCTAAGGATAGGAAATATCTTAGTAACCTATTAGACTTGTTGAACCTCTTCCTCTAGTTAGAGATAGAATTGTTTATTATTAAAGGTATACTCCACCTTACTTAATTTTAGAGATAACTCTAGTATTGACCCCGATTGGTAATAGAGAACTTGATTATAGTTAGTTCTAAGAGAATTGAATTAGGACACGCTTACCACATATGAAAAATAATGATTTTCAGATTGACAAGATTAGCGTAGGTAGTGATGATTGTATATTAGTGGTTGAACTGATATGGACTTTGAAAACCAAAACATAGTTAGATCCAAACCATAATTACTTAGAACGGTGACATGACTATATACAAGTTAAGTCTTAAGATTGGAATAGTGCACACAGGTTAACTTTGATCATTTGAACATAAGAACTAGTTAGTAATGATTGGGACGACTACATAGCTATTCTAGAAGTTAAACCACCTGGGTAACTAGAAATGTATTTGCAGCTTGTTAGATCTACTAAACTCTATTCCATATGACAGTATGAGTATTTAAATCTCCACCTTCTAGACAGATAGATTTTACCATAGAAATAATGTCAGAAATAATTCTAGTAATAGACCCACAGTCTAATAGTGAGAGACTTTGATCTATATTAAGGTTATGATTTGGGTTAGGAATAGTTGATGCCTAAAGATCGGATTAGGTGTGATTGATGTAACTAAGGAGGTAGTAACCTATAGGTTTACATAGTTAAAACCATGAGTAGAAGTAGATCACACGGTTTAGAATTTTCTACTGTGATTTAAACTTTGGGTTTAGCAACACCTTTCATCATTGTGGGATTGAAGACGAGACAAACAAATGAATTGAGAATGACTTCCTTAGCAAGCCTGAGTATAGAATGAACTTAATTGAGTAGTTTAAAATCTTAGTCGTTGAAATCGAGTCTATTTGAGATAAGTGATATGTTAATTAGGCGAGACTATAGTTGTTGTTGTCAATCCAACGAAATTAGGATGACTAGTGCCACAACTTTGTCTGCTTAGGGAGTAGTGTTGAGACCCCAACATATTAGACTCTAGAATAGTGTTCTTCCACCGGCCTTGTCAGACAAGTTCATCATCTATTTTATAATTTTGAGACTTAGCCCGATCACAAGAATTGACCATATTATATATTCTTTTAGTGGGATCTAAATTTGAGATAGACCAGCTGATTTAGAGACTGATTTTCTTAGCTAGTATATGTGATGAACGAGTGTTAGTTAATGCATGACAGATTCAAACTTAGTTTTAGAGACCACTATTGGAGACTATTATACTGTAGAATTGAATCATTGATGATTTTATAAATTAAAGTAGTCAGTTTAAAACCTGGACTTTTAGAATTAATACGACTAAATCCAAGACTTTATCTATTTTAGTGTTAGCATTGAGGTTACGACAGTTTAATGTAGAATTGTTAATAGCATGATTACACCTATGATGTTAGCCGAAATTAGTCACCATTTTCTTTAAATTGAAACCTAGTAGGATGTGACAAACTTTGTGTTTTTACCATAGGAACCAGATATACAAAGGACTAGTTGAAATAGTACAACATCCTCGGTTAACATGTGTACGATCAGACTTTGATTGCTAGGGTTGGATTAGTTAGGGAATTTGATTGTTAGATGTTAAGACCAGACTTATCTGAGATAGGTAATAACCATGATTACATTGCGCTAAATAGATTAGATTCACAAGTGATATTAGAATTTTGACACCTATATTGCCCAACTAGATTAGTTACTTTATTCTTAACTTAGTTGTCATTCAGTAGACCATATATAAGATCAATTGAATCCTTATATTGTATATTATACACCAACTAACGACTAGCCAGTGTGGACGATCCATAGGTCTGAAGACATGATTAGATCGTACGTGTTTAACTTCCAACTAGAGTAATATCGAATTGACTTAGTATAAGTCGGCAGACAATGACAACTTTCCTGACCAAAATTTTTTGCAATTGATGTAGGACATCAGTGCATAGAAAGAAATCTCCATGGGCTGATTTTGGACGAGACCGACGTTAAACTCAGCTTACACCAAAATACCGGAGACAACTGAAGTAAGCAAGGGAGCTATGCAAACAAGTGATGAGTTTGATACTGAAGTTACACAGCAAAAATGTGAAAAGCATCACGAAATCTAAACCAGAGTCATGTGACTTCTCATTCCATTGAACAATGCAAGATTCACTATGAAGTCAATGACTTAACTATAGATCGAGATCACGGCAAAAATCATATAGTAATCAAGATGTACCCCACGTGACCATGCTGAGAAGATAATTCAAGATCCATTTCAAGTCATTCAGTATGATCAAGTTCAGAACAAACCTGACTCGACACATATTGAGCGCTCACTCCTTATCATTAATGAGAAAGAGCAAGTATTGTGGGCGAGGGCCATTGTTCAAAGAAACTTCTTTGGAGTCATCATGAACCAAAGAAGCCTTGCAGAAACTCGAGAAACAAGTCACACGGCACCCCCCGCACTCTTTACTTAGATAGGTCCATTCGGAGGATCGAATGCTTCCTAGAGGGGGAGAATGTTACACCCCGACCCCGCCTAAGTTTGATTAACACTTAATTAATCTTGATTAAGTGCCTAATTATTGTTTTGGATGGTTTTGTGATGGATTTAGTTAGATTAGTATGGTTTTGACCAAGTTAAGTAGAATTATGACCTTTTAATTAATTTTGAGTAGTGCATGTGTGTTTTAAATGTTGTAGGCCTTCATGTGCATTTCATCAAACACCTTCCCTACACTATTTCCACAATGAGACCCAACTCATTAGACCAATCTACAAACCCAAGACAAACCTAAGCCCATTTTCATGCTTTTTGACCAACCATTAATTAAATGGACCATCAATTGACTTTTTATGTAAATACTAGAATAGGAAGGAGCTTACTTGTAAAATGGACCCCCTTATCCCTATATATACAACTGAGCCCTTCTTTTTCATTCTTTCATTCCTTTCTCTCTACTACTCTTCTTCTTCTCTTCTCCTTACCCTTTCCTCTTTTTTTCCAATCTCTACAAGAATGGATTGGAAGAACACATGGAAATCCAGAAATCTGGAATTCTGGATAGTTCGCTCGAGCAAACTGTAGCATCCGCTCGAGCGAATATGCTTCTGAACCCTAAGCTCAAGCGACCAAGGGGTTCGCTCGAGCGACCAGCTCTCTGGATGGGGTCCGCTCGAGCGAACTTGATTCCGGTCTAGCGAACCTGAAGCTAACTATTTGGCTTCTTTTAACCCACTAAATTGAATGAAATTATCACTCTTAATCCTTATTAAGCCACCCTAATCATTCCAATGTATAATTAGAGTGCACACCCACATTCCATAGGAAATTAGGTTCCTTAAAACCTTATGTCCCTAAAACGGTACCCTTAACCTTAATAATTTAGCCCAATGGAAAATCACTAATCTATTTACTATTCAAGAAGATTAATTAGGAGACTCAACGTACTTTATAAATAGTGACACCAATTGAGTAATGACACATTGACTTTCTTAATTTATCTTGTATTGGATAGTGATAGGCTATGTGAATAATTAAATTGGTTAATAAATATTTTAATTTTCTTTAAATAAATTCCATTATATCTTTAAATCAGAATTTCATCATTATCAATTTTAATTAATATAGTCGTCATATTATTCACATTATTTGATTCAACCATCTACTTTCCAATTTGTTAGATCGAGGGTGATTGTCTTGCATGTTGGAAATAGGTGGGCCTCGTGGAAAGGTTTCAAAAACTTTTGACCCACTTGATGCAGGGATCAACTATCCAGAAGGCTATAAACCCAATCCAGGATTGAAGTCTTCGATCTCATCAACCAAGATCAGTGAATAACTCTATCTAGAAGATAGAAACAACACCATACAAGCAACCATGAAATCTACAAGAAACAACACCATACAAGCAACCATGAAATCTACAACATGTAAGGAAGTAGATTATACCTTTGGAGCTCGGTTGTACTCTAATGGAGAATTTATTCTCTTTCTTTGATGTGGAACTCTTTCACAAATCAAAATAGGATCTTCAAGACCTATTAACCTTCCACACTATTCCCGTATCAAATCTCTAATCTCAAGGAGAAGGGTGGTGTCTCCAAGAGAAGACAACTAGAAGCTCTTAAGGGAAATCGGAAGAGAACTAGAAGAGAGAGGAGAAGAGGGGCCATGCAACACTTGCATAAAGGAGGTGTGGGCGTGAATTCCAAGGAGGAATTATGGCATGGACGTCCACCTCCCTTTCCTCCTGTATTTATAGCTTGAGCAACCTCCTCTTTACTAATTAAAATAGAAGTCTTACTTCCATTATAATAAGTAACTTTCTTCTTTTCTAATCATTATTAGAAGTCTCACTTCTATAGCAATTAATAACTTACTACATCCACTGTTAGAAGTCTCACTTCAAATAGAAATAGTAACTTTCTACTTCCTTTCCTTTTAGAGTTCAAAGAGAATTAGTAACTTGGGCTAGCGTGTGGACCACTAGGGATTCCATAGAAAGCTGGCTCCAACTAGGACACCCCGACCCCACATTTCATGTGCAATCCGGGCCCACAGTTATTGCAAATAACTCCACTATATAAATGCAATTGAACTCCAGTCTTAGGAATAAATTATAAAGAAAACCCTAAACTTCCCTATGACTACAAGTAGGCTCCTCCATTTATATCCAGTGATCAATTGGACCTGTCCTCCAAATTAGATACACAACTTATTATCCTTAAGACACAATTAATTATAGTGATAATCGGTACCTATCCAATTAACTCTTAATTGGGGTGGGTGCGCACTTACTAATGATAAATCCATTAATTGGCACTAAGGGATAATGAGGATAGATTCCATCTTGACCATTGAATGTTCCCACAGCTCTACTACCACGTACCCAAACCACCGAGGTGTTGACCTACAATTGGCCTCACTCATTCATGACTCAAAGCAAATGAATAAGTAGAAACTTGAGTTCATTAATGTCTCAAGATTATAAGCCTATTGCTAGGGAATTATGAGAGCGGACCTTAAAGTAAAGACAGTGTTCATAAGGTGCTTCTCATGATCCTTCAATACATTCAATGTACCAGCACCATGATCTAGAATCTTACATTCTGATGATCGAGACAAATCACACTATCTCATAGTGATCAAAGTGCTGCAACCTTATCAGATGAGATGCCCAATCTCATCACTGGTTGTGAAGATATTTAAGTATAAGATTTACAGCACATATCTCCTGTATGTGGATCCCATCCATACACATGTATTACATCTAGTATACTTGTGGGCTCTGGTTCATCTCATGAACCATTATGTCATTCGTATTGGTTATGTGCAAGTAAGTAATAAAACATCATTCATCTCATGAAAGTAAAGTATGATTATATTGATAAATAAAGAAATAAATCAATTTATTACATCATCTACTGGATTGAGACCATATAAACTGACATTGCACTCATCACTTCTGTCCAGAACTCAGCTAACTTGACTTGGGACCTGATGCCCACATGGAAACATACCATGAATATGCTAGCTTCATTGGATACATGGACAATCAATTACTGCAAGCGCACTGTAAATATAATGGCGGATCTACTGGCCAAGTATGAGCTCCCTGACGTGCTAGAGGTGGGAGCCTCCCTACCACAACACATTCGCAACGCGCTGAATGAAAATAAGGAACGTGCAGAAGACTGCACCAGGACGTTTTTCCTTCTTCCCCCAGAGGCTCAAGCTTCTTCAAGCGGCCATAGTCATGGGGAAAGTTCCAGTTGCAGTAATCGCACGGGAAGGACACTTTTTCTCTGAACCTAGAATCACATGTGACTTCTAGCATCCATTGTCATGGGGAGAGCTCTAGTAGCAGTCATCCTAGGAGCACATCGCCTCGATCAACTCAGGAAGAATGAAGGGCGAGGTTTTCTCAATCGACACTAGTGATGTTGGGCAACAAGTCAGATCTTGGAAGTTTTTTGTACTAAGATGGTGTCATGTCTTTGGTTTTATCTTCTGTTGCTTCTTCTGTAGGCTTGAGTTACAAACTCAGCACTGTTTTGTTTACTCTACCTCTTAAATAGACTCCACTTTCCGCAAAAAAAATTTTAAAAAAAACTGGAGTTATATGGCAAATGGCCAAAACAACTAGAGGAAAGATTTGCACAAATGACATCAATTTTTGCCTTGCTAATGCTTTGGATATTCCATTGGTGGTTTGGCATTCAACAGAATGTTAGCCATTTATATGTTTAAGATTCATCTTCATTGAATCACCACATCAAAGACTATGTTTACACAAGGGATAGATAATGAATTATTCTTAGAAGTTCCAGTGATGGTTTTAAATCCTAATATGGGTTAAGGTCCCTGATCAGATCTATGATATGCAATTCAATAACAAATGGGCAATCACACAAGAAGCTAGTAATCACCCACCAAAAGAAACACACAATGTAACTGGAAACCCGATATCATAAAAAAAGAAAAAAAACCATGGATCCTGGAACTCGGTTTAGGGAAAATAATCAAGCACGATAACCAAAAGATTACAAGAGTACTTATAACCCTTCCGTAGTTGAATCTCAACCTAAGGATTGCAAAACCTCTAGTCGACCACTCGCCATTCACCTTCAACTGCGCTCGAGTCTCTGTCTGCAATCACGAAGCCAATTCAAGATGTGAACCACTATAAGGAACCAAGAACTGGTCTCTAGATGATGAATTTTCAACACATCAAAGAATGAATGACTCTAGAGAACAAAGTATTCTCTCTTAGGTCTGTAGCCATTGTTGGTGTGTTAGAGAGATCTAGCACTACAAGAAATTTGGGGTTTATGGACGACACAAATTTGTCCCAAAATGTACACATTTCGTCACTAAAACTAATTAAGACGAAAGAGAGCAACCCCTATATATTGCCTTTCCCTGTAGGGTTATCGCTCTGAAAATTTCTCCTTCGTCCGTTTGAACGTGACTTAGTGTCTACTTGAACGCTCGTGACTTCTAAAGTAAAATCACAAACAACTTCCGTTCGAATGCCCATAACCCTTGTTCAAGCGCAAAGCCTATCGGATTCTTGGCTGAGGAACACTGAATAACTTCATTCGGACGAGAATGATGTTCGTTCGAACTTAGGCCCTCTCGGATACTTATCTAGGAAGATTTTAAGAAATCCGCTCAAACGTAAGTGACGTCCATTTGAACATGAGTGGCGTTTGTTTGAACTTGAGGCTTCTTGGGTTTCTTAACTTGAGAACGATCTCTTCGTCAATTCGAGCGAGAATGGGAGCCGTTCGAACGTTGAGCCTCTCGGGAATTCTGGCATGTAGCTCTGTTTCAAGTCCGTTTGAACGTTCATTCTAACGCGCACTTCTCACTTGAGCTTCCTTAGATTTTTCTTCCGAAGAAGATTTTGCAATCCATTCTATAAGAGAAGAAAATACATCATGCAGTCCAAAGATTTATCCATTCTCATAAATATGCCAACACACTCAAAATCTTACATACAATTATTTGAAAACTCTGATAATCTAATTTATACCTTAAAACAAATTACAAATAAATAGTTGTGCATGGTCATGGGAACACTATCATATAAAAATGGTACTCATGGGAACACCATCATATAAAAAATACTCAATCTACAAAGTTATCTACCCACTACAGAAAATAAAAAAATAATTTCAACTTCTAAAAGCACTCCACGCGCGTACTACACAAAATATAAAGTTGTTTGTCCTTAAAAACAATTAAAAGATTTATTCAAAAGTATTAAGAATGACCTAGCATCAATATTTGATTTAAAGAGTCTTATAATATAGTCTAGGTATTGATATGCACATGCATAAAATGAGGTAGATAGTCTCTAAATTTTACAAGTTCTTAAATTTTCTATTTTTCTTATTTTTCATACATAGTTTGGGTTTTTTTTTTTTAAAAACCCTTTTATGATTTTTTGGCTTACATAGACACTAAAACCTAATTAATATTCCCGTAGGTTCAATGAAGCAGCTCACTGAAAAATCTAGTTTTGTTATTATTTTAATTGTGATGTTGAGTGACTCCTAGAGTGGGTAGGGGACTCGATCCCATGGTTATATAGGGGCTTTTTTTTTCTATTGCGGTTGGCTAAATGGTTCTGGTTGTTTTCCCACTCTTTTTTAATATAATGCTTCTTTACAAAATAGAAAAAGAAAAAAAAAGATGATTGCCATGGAACGCCAGAAGATTCGGGTTTTCAAGGCAAGAGGTGACTATTGAGGAATTTGGATGCTATGAGGCTCTAAGGGTTTATGAGTGTTGTCTAATTCATTTGGTGATGGACAAAGCTACGATTTATGTTGTATGTAATTTCTAGAATGGACTGCCCCAATTTCAATGGAGAAAGTATTGAAGAGATTTTCAAGAAAACAGAAGTTTATTATGGCCACTCGAGCGGACCGACACAAATTGTCAAGCGCTCAAGCTCATCCTTTCAGTGCTCGACCCTGTTACGCGAAAAGCAGATTTTTCTAGAAACAGAACCTCATCCGCTCGAGCGGACCCCATTCTACGGTCGAGCGGACCATGCGCGAAATTGGAATCATGATCCGGAAACCACTTCCTAATGTCTCTCGATTTACTTATTTGAGTTCTACTTGTTCTACAAGACTCAAGGCATGACATAAGGCCTATATATTGAGCATCCTAACAACCCTAAAGGCATTCATTAGGCTCTTCTCTCCTATTCTAAATTCTTGAATCAATTGAGAGATATTTTCTTCTCCAAAGCTTCATCAAGTTGATATGCTGAAGCTCAAAATCTTTGGACCTCCTTTCTTCTACTCTCTTGAAGTAGACTCACCTTGAAGAGGCTGTCAAGGTGGTTGATTCAAGCACGATGAAGGTGTAGGGAGAGGCATCAGCAAATCAAGCAGCCCTTAGATTCAGTTGCAACTGGGAAGGGTACTGTGAGTTTTGTAACTTTCAATTTATAGTGCTTGGTTGCTTGTTAGCTTAGACAGTAAGGCCCATGGGTTTTTCCTGAGTAGGGTTTTCCACGTATAAACCTTGTGTGCCCTCTTTGTGGTTGATTGCTTTTAATTGGACTTAGGTTAATCAACTAGTTTAATCACTGGAATTGAGATATAATAGAGATACTGTTTAAGGGACCTTAGCCTCCGTTAAGGCTTAGTTTCAATTGGTGTCAGAGAAGGTTACACTAATTCATTGTGTGATATAACAAGCAATATTTTCTAATGGAGTTCAATAGAGAATGAATTTTTACTACCAAGCCCCCACTTCTAGACGGGTCCAATCATGTTTACTGAAAAGTAAGGATGTTGCATTCCTCAGGGCCATTGATGATCAAGTTTGGGACATCATTCAAAAGGGATATTCTTATCCCACCATTGTAGTAGATGGGTAGATCGTATTGAAACCCAAAGCCCAATGGACCGATGCTGAAAAGACCAAGTCTAACTACAATAATATGGCCATTAATGCTATCTACAATGGAGTGACCCAAAAAGAATTTCATAGGATTTATACATGCCCTAATGCTAAGGCCGCATGGAATTTGTTACAAACCGTCCACGAGGAAACTGATACAGTCAAGCAAACAAAGCTTTAAAACTTGACTACTGCCTTTGAGATGATACAGATGAAAGAATCTAAGACTTTCGATGAATTTAATGCTAATCTGAGTAAAATTGTGAACTCAAATTTCAATTTGGGTGAACGTATTCCTCAGCGCAAAATAGTTAAGAAGATTCTAAGGTCTCTTCCAGAAAGATTTCATCCAAAGGTTGTAGCCATTGAGGAATACCAAGATCTTAATTCCATTAGTGTGGAAGAGTTGGTTGAGAATTTATAGACATATGAAGCCAACAATTGTCGGAGTAAGAATGGTAAAGAAATTGCACTCAAGTGTTCCAAATCTGTGGAGAATGATTCTGAATTGGATTGTAACTCGGATGACGTGGAGTTTGAAAAATTCATCGTTAAAAAATTCAGAAAGATGTTGAAGAATAAAAAAGCTAGGAAGGATTCACAGAACCTTAAGGCACTTCAAAGACCAAATTTGTGCCTAAGTCTGAAAGGAACCCATCAAAAGGATTGTACAAGCCAATTAATTACTTTGAGTGTCAAGGTTATGGTCACACTGCTGCTAAGTGTGCCAATTGTAGAGAAAAAAAATAAAGGCAAGGCTCTTAATGTGTCTTGGGATGAGGATACAGCTGAGAAAAAAGTGAGCCTGAGTCTCCTACTCATGAGCCAGGGAAATTCGTTGCTTTTATGGCTGTGTCCAATGCTTCTTCTGTGCAGGGTTCATCTGACAAAGAATCCAAGTTGGACGAAAACATAGATAATGATGATTTTTCTGACTAGGAACAGGAGGTTGAAGAATATTACAGGAGATTGCTGCAAGAGTCAGTGAGAATGTTCAAAATCAGTGAGAAAAGAGCTTTAAAGCTAAAGGCTATGGACTCAAAGAATGCCTCTCTACAAGATACCTTGGAAGACTCAAAATCTAAGGTAAAATAGTTAGAAGAAAAAATAAATAATTTTGTCTAACAATCTGATCACTGTAGGGAAGGAGAACGAACTGTTGAAGTTACAAGCGATGAAAGCTAAAATTGAATTGGAAAGTCTGCGAAACGAGCTGTGCACATGTAAATCTGAAAAAGAAGACCTGCCTGGAAAACTGAAGATGGCTCTCACAAAACTTGACCCTGCCAAAGCCTCGATCAAGCGGATAAATACTGGGTCCAAGAAGTTTGATGAGATCGTCAAAACCCAAAAGACTAAAAAGTCAAAAACTGGAATTGGCCACACCCATGGTGCTTCATCCTCAAATGATAAGTAAATCTGTATTTGTTCGAGGACCTACTGTGTACACCATGACACCCATTATTCATAATGCTCCACCTAGGAAAAGTGTCAATGCATACCATAAGAATGTGCCAAAGCCTAAATCTACACCCACTTGTCGTTTTCTAGAATCAAAGGGAACATTAGACCATACTGCGATAAGATGCGAAATCATGTGAGAGATCAGCGGAGGAAGAAGTATGACTTTCCTCATCGGGTCAAGACAAAGTATGTTTGGGTTTGTAAGTCTAAACTGTGCTGTAATGTGGTACACACTGCACTACGAAAATCAATTCAACCTAGTAAATCTTATTACCCCTAAAGCCCCTAGGCATAGGCCTACACCCTTAATCCTAAAATCATGTTTTGACTTGCATATGCATACTTTTTCGGGCTGAATTTTATGATTATCTAGTATGTCATTCACTTTGATTTGATTAGTTTTAGAACTGAATTGCTTTATTCACTATTTAAGGATATTTGATCATGTCCACAAGTACATGATGACTCACTTAGACACTCACTTAGGGTTAATGTGGTATTAGTGGTTTTGCACTTATTCAGAGCATCGATCATGATTTTCCCATTCTCTTACACTCCCATCTTAATTATTATATAAATGTGGCCCAATGTTCGTAGAGATTTCTATAGACCGACGTGCTGAAATAAATAATGACTAGGTCTGCTCCTTAGGTCTTATTTGTGTTGATCTCACAGGGTTCAGAAATTTCTACATTTAAAAAATGAGCAAGTCAAAATGTTAATAACTGGGTTTGCGCCCTTTATTTTAACTTTTCATATAGCACTTGAACTTGAGCATCTTTAGATGTGAAAAAGTTTTTACTGGGTTAATATGGTTTCAGAGAATATTGTGAAATTAAGGAGGAGCTTCACATTTCATTGTAGAAAGGTGTGAACTTCATTTTGGTACCGGATGAATGTTGATTTCTGGTCAATCAGCGGCTTCTTCGTGTTTTTCATTTGAGATCATCTCCTACACACATAATGTACACACACGTTAGATTCTTGAAAATCATGTTCCTCATGCATTGCAAATTCTTGTGCTTGATCATCGAAGATTTTTTATTTTTGGCCTGATTAAGTTCTTGCATTTGTGAATTTTCTCCGAGGATAAAGATTATGTGATTTAGGGGGAGTTCTAACTTAGTAAATTTTGAACAAAAAGGTGGAGAGAATTTCTAACATGAGTGGTGTTGCTGATTGTGTTGCTGATTAAATCTCATAATTAATTTCAATTTCATGATCTAACACTTGATCTGTTGCCAAATTCTCGTGAGCAGGATTTGTAAGGGTTGCAAGATAACACTGAACTAAAGAAAGAATTCTTGATTGAATTTTTTTTTCGGGTTATTTTGTCTAGGTAGAATTTTTATTTATCTAGGTGTTTTGTCCATGAATTTTCCAAAGGGGGAGATTGTAAGGATTTATGAGTGTTGGCTAATTCATTGGGTCTTTTAGAATGGACTGCACAAATTTGAATAAGAAAGTGCTGAACAGATTTTCAAGAATTTTATTTTTTTACTATGGGCGCTCGAGTGGATGCACAACCCCCGCTCGAGTGGACCCACACAGAATGTCTAGCGCTCAACCCCATCCTTCCTGCGCTCGACCCTTGTACTCGAGAAGCAGATTTTTCTAGAAACAGAACCTCATTCACTCGAGTGGACCCCATCCTACGCTCAGCAGACCATGCGTGAAATTAGAACCATGATCTGGAAACCACTTCCTAATGTCTCCCGGTTTACTTATTTGAGTTCTACTTGTTCTACAAGACTCAAGGCATGACCTAAGGACTATATAATGAGCATCCTAACAACCCTAAAGGCATCCATTGGGCTCTTCTCTCCTACTCTAAACTCTAGAATCAAATTAGAGATATTTTCTTCTCCCAAAGCTTCATCAAGTTGATGTCCTGAAGTTCAAAATCTTTGGACCTCCTTTCTTCTACTCTCTTGAAGTAGATTCACCTTGAAGAGCCTATCAAGGTGGTTGATTCAAGCACGGTGAAGGTGTAGGGAGAGGCGTCGGTAAATCAAGCAGCCCTTAGGTTGAGTTGCAACTGGGAAGGGTACTGTGAGTTTTGTAACTTTTAATTTATAGTGCTTGGTTGTCTGTTGGCCTAGACAGTAAGACCCGTGGTTTTCTCTCGAGTAGGGTTTTCCACGTATAAACCTTGTGTCTCGTTCTCTTTATGGTTGATTGTCTTTAACTGAACTTAGGTTAATCAAATAGGAATTGAAATCTAAAAGCGATATTGTTTAAATGGACCTTAACATGCATTAAGGCTTACTTTCAGAGGCTTTTAACTTAGAGAAATCTTGAGTTAAACTAGTGAAACTCCACAATGAGGCCTACCTAGGCCTCCAGGTATATGGGTTAAACCTTATCAAAGTTTGTACATAGCCTGATTCTCTCCACTGTTGGATTCACTGTTTGACAAAGCGTATGATTAAAACAGACAGTCTTATGCATATCTATTATCACGTGTTTCATCAAATAGTAAATCTAATAGTGTAAAAAACTTGGATTAACGTAAAATTTTAAAACAGCCTATATTTCTAGAGGTCGTTTATCTTCAATGGTTCAAATTCTAATAGATATGCCCCACTATGGACTCATAGGACTATTTTAATAATAATACTTTTGTTGTCTACATCCCCTTGAATGGTAGCCCTCAATATGTGAATGACTTTAGACCTAGTAGTTTATGCAATGTTATTTACAAAACCATCGCCAAGGTAGTGGCAAGCAAAGTTAAAAAGGAGCTAAATAAGATAATATATCAGCTCCTACCAAAGTGCCTTTGTGGAAGGCAGAGCTATATCAGATAATTATATTGTGGCACATGAGGTCATTCACTCTTTCAAAAGAAAAAGGAAACAAAAGGCCATGGGTCTAAAGCTTGACATGGCTAATGCTTATGATCGAAGGTGAGATTTTCTAGGAACAGTTCTTGAGGCTTTTGGATTCCAAGAGGAGTTTATCAAGATTATCATGGAATGTATTTCATCAATCTCGCTCTCTATCTTTCTCAATGGATCTCCATTCGGGCTGGAAACTACAATGAGAGGATTGAGGGATTGAGACAAGGAGATCCCATATCCCCTTATTTGTTTATTCTGGGAGCCGAAGTCCTCTCCCGAACTCTATTGAAAGAGGAAAAGAGAAGGACTATACATGGAGCTAAGGTCTTTAGACTTGCGCCTAGCATCTCTCACTTGTTCTTCGCTGATGATAGCCCTTCTCTTTTGCAAGGCTAAAATTCATAAGGTTAAAGTGTTTAAACATACCCTTGATGGCTATTGTTGCCTCTCTAGTCAGCTTATCAATTTGAAAAATCTGCAACCTAGTTTAGCAAAGGGACTAGTAATAGTAGAAAGAGAGAACTAGATAAGATCATAGGTGTTAAACTCATATCAGACAATGAGAGATATCTAGGTAACCCCCTCATCATGAACAAAAAGTGAAACATCATTTTTCAATCCTTCCTTGATAAATTCAGAAACAAAATTATGTCTTGGCAAGCTCCCTTACTCTCACAAGCAGGTAGGAGTACCCTAGTAAAATCAGTCGCCACGACCATTCCAATCTATAATATGTCGGTGCTACAGCTCCCTTCAAAAACTACTAATGTTGTGGGCAAAATGCATAGGAGATTTTTTTTTTGTGACTTCCCTAACAAAAAGAATATACACACCATTAAGTGGGGACAAACTTGTAACCCCATTGAAGATGGAGGACTGGGAATTAGAGATACAAAAGTGAACAATCTATCTCTTTTGGCCAAAACATGTTGGCAGTGCCTCTCAAGTGACAAACGACTCAGCTTAATGATCTTGAAAGCTAAATATTGCCCAAACAAATCTTTATGGGAGGCAAATTATAGAAAGGGCAACTCCTGGTTCTACAAAGGATTTGTAGAAATTTTATCAAAGAGAGGGTGACTTAGAATAATAGGCAACGGAGATCAAATATCAATATGGAAATGTAACTAGACACCTTCGGAGGGGACCTTTGGAAACTGATGTCTAATATACTACATCATGATCTTGTGGTTAAGGACCTCTGGAACCCAGATAAGAGCTGGAATGAGCAAATATTATTTAGGAGCTGGAATGAGCCAATTATGATGTGGAGAATATACTAAAAATATACATCCTTCAAACTAGTAGATCAGATGATAGAAAGATTTGGCCCTATTCGAAAAGGGGGAATTATCCTCAAAATCAGCCTACAGAACTATCCATGAAGAAGGCGGTGATAGCACTAACTCTCCTTTTGAATGGAAGGTATTGTGGCAGTGTCGTCTCCCTCAAAGAGGGCTCCTATTTGGCTGGAAATGTCTTAACAATGCAATCCATATGCGTAAATCTCTTTACAATAAAAATATCTCCCAAGATGCCATTTGTCCTATTTGCACAAACATAGAAGAATCTATTTAGCATGATCTCTTCCTTAGTGATCACACGAGAGTAGTTTGGTTTGGCTCTGACTTAGGAATGTTAACGAGGTGTATAGCTCCTTTCATAGTTAGAGATTGGTGGACCATATTCATTGACCACTCTAATTCAACAAGACCGCTAACCCACCCTCAAGCCAGATCATTGGCCCTCGATCTTTGGTGTGTAAGGAAATTACTTTTAAGTCCATTACTTGGACCACAAGTCATTACCTTTCCCGAATTGTGGTCATTATAGGAATCCCGTTTTCATAGGATACATGCTATCTTTTACTCAAATACGGTTTCCTAATGAGATATATTCCATAATATTCTCTATCTTGATGGACGGTTGAGATTAAAACTAATGAAATCCTAATTGGAAATTCGGTCCTCTCTCCACCTATAAAATGGAGTCTTTCCTCCATCACAAAGACTCACTCACAAAATTCAACACATTAAGGTTTATAGGCAAGGAGAGAGAAACCGAAGTTGTTCCCCTAAACTCTTCTTGGACGGATCTCATCATCAATCAACAACAGCATCAGACAGCAGGATCGGAAAGCTATCTGCATCAGGATGTCTGGAGGTAATCTTTAATCTATTTAAGATTAAATCCTACATGTGATTATCATGATGTTCTCGATCTTAGGGTTCATGTTAATAATAGAATAACATGTGGTATCAGAGCTTAGGTTATTGGAGAACACATGATCGTCCATTAATTAGGATAACTATGCATTGCCATAATCGGCAAAAAAAAAAAAAAATAGATCCGTTTCTAACTCTGTTTTGCAGCAATATATCGATCCAACTATTATGGCTTGCATGAATGGTTTATATTTATATTATTCCACAATTTTAATTTGACCACGACTGTTTGATCGTGATTTATTTAAAGTTTTGAATTTTTTCTTTCGTTATGTATAAAACTCCTGCGTGAGTAATAACTCAATGTAATAGTTAAATAGATCTGTAACTGGAACGTCGTGGCTGAAGTGGAGGCTGTTTTGAGACTGAAGATGGCGTTCTTGAAGCAATCGAGATAAAAACAGATGATAAAAAAGGATGACAGAAAATAGGCCATATAGTTGGATCATATTTTCATAACTATTCCGTATTATGCTGATTATCTTTAGTATGTTTCTTCATAATCAATGATATAATGCCTCAAAGATTTTTTATGGTCAGCAACCCGGAGTCGGCGAACCGGAGGACTGCCCTCCGGGGCTCGGCCTTCTTTATCAGTACTTTTCATATAACAAATGATCTATCATGAATGCATGCAATATATAATGTTATATATTCATATTAAACTAATTTTGATCACCAAAGTTATATGCTTAAGGTTAAGTCTCACCACAGTGACCCTAACAATTAAATACTGAAATTTGGCCCTAACAGTACCATCATGATGTTTACTTTACCCATTGTTCAAGCACATGAAGCATTTTGTCGCCCACAAGCGGATTATATTCATACGTTTGAACAATAATTAAGGAGTGTTTGTTCATACATGGACCCAAGATATCCACAGATATCTTACTTGTTCTAATTAAAAGTAACATCACTCATTTACACCACCTTGAATATGATGACCTTAGATGGTATAATGTGTAGAAATTATGGTGACTACCCACAGGATCACCTAATTTTTTTTATCATATATATTCATATATTATGCATGTGTTGTCTTATTTTAATTAAAGCCTTATTGTTATATCTCTATTGCAATTATTGTACCCACTAATCTGAATTCGCATGCTACCTCTGTCACTAAGCTCAATGGAACCAACTTCTCTGAATGGAAAGAGCAAGTTGAGTTTACATTGGGGGTACTTGAACTGGGTATGGCTCTTCGTAAAGATAAGCCAGCTTCACTCACTGAAACAAGTAACGCTGAGGAAAAGACCCTCTTTAATGCCTGGGAGAGGTCTGACAGACTAAGCACTATGTTTTTGAGAATGACTATTGATACCAACATTAAAACATCCCTTCCTACACCTGAGAATGCTAAGGACTATATGAAGGCCATTGAAGATAGGTTTAAGACTGCAGATAAATCCCTTGCTGGGAAACTAATGGCAGATCTTACAACCATGAAGTTTGATGGCACTTGCTCAATGCATGAGCATGTCATTGAGATGACCAACCTTGCCGCTAAACTAAAGAATTTAGGACTATCTGTGGATGAGGCTTTTCTCGTCCAATTTATCCTAAACAATTTACCTCCTCAGTACGGGCCTTTCCAAATTCACTACAACACTATTACGGAAAAGTGGACAGTGAATGAATTGGCTAACAAACTGGTTCAAGAGGAGTTCAGGCTGAATCAACAAAATATTAAAGTAGCTCATCTCGTTCAAGGAGCTGGAAACAAAGCTGGGAGAAAGCAAAATTCAGGCCAGAAAAGGGCACCACCCAAATCTAATGAGGCTAGTCAGAATCCCAAGAAGAAAAAGAAGGACAACGTATGCAAATTTTGCAAGAAACCTGGACATTTTCAGGCAGACTGCATTAAACGTAAAGAATGGTTCGAAAAGAAAGGTAACCCTATGAGTTTCGTAAGCTATTTCGAATCAAATCTTACTTATGTTTCTTCTGATACTTGGTGTGTAACGCCCCAATTCCGGATACCGAGAAAATCGTCAAAGTACCGAAATTGGCGCGCTACTTCCCGGAAAATCCGAGAACTTCCAAGATCGTAGGTCCGCAGTGAGGTCCAATTTAAAACTTTTTCATCAACATAGTAACAATGGTTAATTGCGGAAGCATGATAGTATAACGGAAGCCATATCAGAGATAGCGGAAGCATAAGGTATCATCCATGTATCAAATATAAATGGGCTGAAGTCCAGCCTAAATGTGACAATGATATAAAACCAAATTTAATTACAATAATACACTCTCACTACAACAGACTCTCTCAAAAATCCCAAAACAAAGATATCACTCAACCCCAGGTGTAGGCTCTCCAATCACCGGCTCGACCTCATGGTCGGCCTGTCCCCATCCGTAGTCGCCTGCTACGGGCACCTCAACGAGCGCGAACGCATCGCCCTCGAACTCGGGGTCAAGACCTAAGCACCAAGAGTGGGTCAGATCTAAAGATCTGGCAAGTCACAATATGCAGATAATATAGAATGTATGCATCAAAATGAGTAGAGACATGTATAAAGTTAAGAGAGTAACAAAGGTACATATGCTGTGCAGTCGTGCAAGATAACAATGTAGAATCATAATAAGCATGACAGTAATAAACCTACACAATATGGCACATCCACATAAGCTGGTCACCGCGGGATATTATGCCGCGGCCCTCCCATACTGAACACAGTCACGGTAGGGATCCTAAGCTAATGCTAGGGATTACTAACCCTGCAAAATGTCATCAACATCATCCACAACGACCGGAACCGGCATCACACCGTCCGTCCCAACAGTGCTCATCATGATAGCCACACAACAAATCTCAATAGCTCCTACCAGTGATGATCAGTCCAACTGGCTGAGCTTAAATCAGCTGAGTGAATGTCTATGCCGACTCGGAAACAATAAAGGTCTGTGTCTGTCTAGGCTTTGCCTTGCGTGAACAAGGTCCTAACAAAAGTCCCTAAGAGGTCTAAGTACTCAATACAAATTGTGGATCATAGTCCAAGTCCAATTCCATCATTGGATCCATACCAAGGCCCACCAAATACATGGCTTGATCTATAACAGTCCATATGAGATACAAGTCCATATTCAATGACATATGATCCATTTACAACCTTAATGGGTCACAAGCCCATACAATCTAACCTCTCCATTCTAGGGTAATTCACATCCAACTTAGGCCATAAAAAGGGCCCGCCTAGCCACAGACACGGGTCAATGATCCACCAAATCAGATTACCGGGTCACCTCTAAGTATTCCTAGGTTTAGGTCCTCCATTTTCCATTTAATTAACAGGTATGAGCAATAATAAGGACAATAGAGTGATAATCGTAGTATGAGGGAGATGAATCTCCAAGTACACGAATCATAGGGAGATAGCAACAGTCCAACCTAGGTAAATGGTCCACTTTCGGATACAGGTCCATCTCAGGTAATTCGATCTTTAAGTGAAACCACAGATGCTAAGGAATATTGTGTTTGGTGCTTAGAAGTTATGTGCATCATTTTGGTAACGTATAAAGGTCGAATCATCTTAGATTGCATAACCTGGACTTTAATTAGTGGACCCCACGAGTCAAGGTTGAGCCGTACCATTGACTCGTGGCTGGCACAGTGATGGAAGTCTATTTGAATGGTCAATGGGCCCTACATATGATTGCAACAATAGAAATTAGAATCTGGGGATCGTCACTGTACACAGTGTGCTCAGCCGACCTCCTGGCCTGGGCGGTCAGCTCGGCACACTGTGATCAGAGAAGGAAAAACATCCTGCAGGCAAAGCCTGATTGTCCAGGACTTCCTGTGAGTTCGGCTAACCCCCTGGCCTGGGTGGTTGGCCGTGCGCACTAGGAATTCTGGCTGGAAGAAATGTCCCAGGTTCTAGTCTCCTTTGTTGAAATCCCACCTTTTTGGAAATCCATCTCGGAGTTCGGCTAAGCAATGGAGCTCAATTGAATACTCAGTTCGGCTACCCAACTCAGTTCGGCAAAGGGCCTAGCTCAGTTGGATCACCCAGCTGAGTTCGGGAAAATGCATTGGGCTTGTCAGGACATTGAGGTTGGTTTAGCTCTCAGCTCGGTTAAGCACTGAGTTCGGCTAAGCTCGAAGTCCGGTCTGGCACGGAACCCGGTCTGGCGCTGAGCTCAGTAAAACACCGAGTTCGGCCATAACACTGAGTTCGGCCGTAACACTGAACTCGGCTTTGAGCACTGAGCTCGGCCTAGACACTTAGCTCGGCTAAACGCTAATCTCATCCTAACCATTATGCTCGGCAGAACTCTGAGTTCGGCTAGTGTTGAATCCAGCCATCGCTGAGTTCGGCCAGTGCTGAGCTCGGCAGTTGCTGAGCTGCGCTAACGCTGAGCTCGGCAACCGCTGGGCCCTGCAAGTGCTGAGTTCGGCAGTTGCTGAGCTGCACTAATGCTGAGCTCGGCAACCGCTGGGCTCTGCAAGTGCTGAGCTCGGCCATCGCTGGACTCTGTCCATCTCTCCTATCAGTGTTGTATTCTGTTACAGAACCCAGTTCTGCGACAGGACACAACTTCTCTTCACTAAGCACGGGAATGTGGGTCCACCCCTGATAAAAATCCAGATCAAGTAGCACTCCATGGTCGCACAGACCCCCTCACATAGACGTAGGGTCCTGATCTACCAAGGGTGGTCCTACTTCGATTCCGATCACAACACAACGAGGTGGGTTCTCGTCATTCCATCTCCGGAAAACCCATCACTGCAACCCAATTCTCCTGGGTTTCTCCATAGACCATTACAGAAGCAAAATAAATCATTCCTACATCATTCACCCATCATCAACCGGCCATTGATCATCCAAATGAGGTAATCCCATCCAACAATTGGCCAAAGGAACCAAACAAACATGCTCAAGGATCGATCTAAACATATATATTACAAATTGGAATTCTACTGCAAATCAAAGGAAGGAAACATGCAATCTAGACTACCAGCACAGTGCACTTGCCTTGATCAATTGAAGGTAGAAGGAAAAGAGAGAAAACCACAGGGAAAAAGAGAAAAGGTCTCGACAGTAGCTCTTATGGTGCAGGTCGATCTCGGCTGGCCTTCTGTTAAGGGATTTCTGGGGCGAGGAAGAGAAAAGAGAGATTGGAGGGGGAGATGAGGGTTCGTTGGAGGGAATTGGGGAAAAAGAAGAGAGAAGAGATTGGAACTTGAGAGAAAAGGAGATGAACAGTAGTTGTTTGGGCAGGGGAGGGTTTTGTTTATATAGGTTGGGTTTTTGGGTTAGGGACAAAATTGCCCTTGGGGTTAGAATAGGATTAGGGTTAGGGTAGAGGGTATTTGGGTCTTTAGGTGATCTTCTAGAAGATTCTTGGTGCAAACCCCCCTATAGTAAATACAAAATTCTAGCTAGGGCCTCTAACAAACTAACTAACTCTAAGAATAACAAACGACACCCTATTGACTCTACTAATTACACCACTAGTCTAACCCTAGGAAAATACATAACTACCCTCACTAAGCCCCATAATTAGTATAACTAAAATACTTAGGCTTATATATAGTATTCAAATTCACATTGAGGGCCCACCAGGGGTGGGGTCTCACATTCCTCCCTCCTTTAAAACATTTGGTCCCCAAATGTAAAAGCAAAGTAGGGACATACCTGCGGTAGAAGATGTGGATAATCTCTTGCCACCTGGTCTCGTAGCTCCCAAGTAGCCTCCTCCGGAGTGTGATGCTCCCACTGAACCTTCACGAACTGGATGGTTCGGTCCCGAAGCACCTTCTCCTTGGTGTCGATGACGGCGACTGGTTTGGCGATGTAGGACGCGTCGGGCTGGATGTCGAGTGGCTGGTGATGCAGAATGTGGGTAGGGTCCTCCACATACTTCCTCAACATCGAGACATGGAAGACGTCGTGCACACCCGTAGCTCTGCTAGCAACTGAAGTCTGTAGGCGACATCTCCGATCCTAGCCTTGATCTCAAAGGGTCCGACGTATCTCCGTGCTAACTTGCCCTTCTCGCCGAATCTGAGGGTGCCTCGAGCTGGGGAAACCTTCAGGAAGACACGGTCTCCCTTCTGGAACTCGAGTGGTCTGCGCCGATTGTCTGCGTAGCTCTTCTGTCGACTGCGGCTAACCTTCAGGTTCTCCACTATCTGGCGGATCTTCTCACTGGTATCGCCGGCAATAGATGGTCCATGGAAACTCCTGACACCAACTTCCTCCCAACAGACTGGGGTCTTGCACTTCCTGCCGTACAACGCCTCGAACGGTGTCATCTTGATGCTCGAGTGGTAACTGTTGTTGTAGGCAAACTCACAGAGTGGCAAGGAATCCTCCCAGTTCTCCTTGTAGTCTAGGACACAAGCTCGCAACATATCCTCCAAGGTCTGGTTGGTGCGCTCCGTCTGTCCGTCTGTCTGGGGGTGGTAGGCTGTGCTGAAGCTCAACTTAGTACCCAAAACCTGCTGTAGACTCTCCCAGAAATGAGATGTGAAGCGTGGATCTCTGTCTGAAACAATCGAAGCTGGAACTCCGTGCAAAGAGACGATCCTATCCACATACAGCTTAGCAAGGACGTCGAGTCCTACTCTCATCGACACTGGCAAGAAGTGAGCTGACTTGGTCAGCCTGTCCACGATCACCCAAATGCCATCACTGCGTCTCCTGGTAGCTGGAAGTCCTGCAATAAAATCCATGGTGATGTGTTCCCACTTCCACTGAGGTATCTCGAGCTGATGAAGTAGCCCTGGTGGCTTCTGATGCTCGGCTTTGATCTGCTGACAGGTCAGGCATCTGGCCACATAGCCTGCAATCTCTTTCTTCATGTTGTTCCACCAGTAGTAGCTCCTCAGGTTCCTGTACATCTTGGTGCTGCCTGGGTGAATCGAATATCTGCTGTGGTGTGCATCTGCTAAGATCTGGTCCTTCAGCTCCTGGATATCTGGTACACACAGCATGTCCTGATAGTAGAGTACTCCACCAATCAGTCTGAACTCTGGCCTCTGGTCAATCTGCTCGATCACTCTGACAAGCTTAGGATCACTGCGTTGACTGTCCTTGACCTCTCCAAGCAACTCCGGTTCCCATGCGGACATGGTAGCAAGCATAACTCTATCGCTGAGCGGCTGAAACTGGACATCCAAGTCACTGAAGACATCGGTCCACACACCCTCTGCTGCTAGAAAACTGACTAGGGCGGTCTTCCTGCTCAAAGCATCTGCTACGACGTTCGCCTTACCCGGATGGTATTTGATAGGGAAGTCGTAGTCCTTGATGTACTCCATCCAACGCCTCTGACGGTTGTTGAGATCATGCTGAGTGAACAGGTACTGCAAACTGCGATGATCTGAATGGACTTCGAACTTCTCTCCGTAGAGGTAGTGCCGCCACATCTTCAGTGTGAACACGACTGCTGCAAGCTCCAGGTCGTGAGTAGCATACTTCTTCTCATGTTCCTTCAGCTGGCGTGATCCATAAGCAATGACTTCGCCCTCCTGCATCAAAACACAACCAAGACCGGTCCCTGAAGCGTCGGTGAAGACAACGAAACCGCCTGTACCAGAAGGTAAAGATAAGATCGGTGCTGACGTCAGTCTCTCCTTCAGCTCTTGAAAGCTGTCCTCGCATGCATCGGTCCATACGAACGGTACGTCCTTCCTTGTCAGCTTGGTCAAAGGGGCTGAAATAGAAGAGAAACTCTTGACAAATCTGCGGTAGTAGCCTGCTAAGCCAAGGAAACTCCGAACTTCTGTAACATTCTTCGGTCTCTCCCAGTTCACTACTGCCTCGATCTTCGCTGGATCCACTACTAGGCCGTCCCTGGAGATGATATGTCCGAGGAAGACTACTTGCTCTAACCAGAACTCGCACTTGCTGAGCTTCGCGTACAGCTGGTTGTCGCGTAGCAACTGTAGAGACGTCCTCAAATGCTGCTCGTGCTCCTCTCTGGACTTGGAGTAGACCAACACGTCGTCGATGAACACCACCGTAAAGCTGTCGAGGTACGGGGCGAAGATCTTGTTCATCAGGGCCATGAACACTGCCGGCGCATTCGTCAACCCGAACGGCATCACAAGGAACTCATAGTGTCCGTAACGAGTACGAAACGCTGTCTTCTGCACATCCTGCTCTTTGACTCGCAGCTGATGGTATCCCGATCTCAGGTCCACCTTTGAGAAGTACTGCGCTCCCTGAAGCTGGTCGAAAAGCTCGTCGATCCGGGGAAGAGGATACTTGTTCTTCACTGTTGCCTGGTTCAGCTGCCTGTAGTCGATGCACATCCTCATCGATCCATCCTTCTTCTTCACGAAGAGCACAGGTGCTCCCCAAGGTGACATGCTCGGTCTGATGAAGCCCTTGTCTATCAACTCTTGCAACTGGGTCTTCAACTCTCGCAGCTCTGCTGGAGCCATGCGATAAGGAGCTCTGGAAATTGGTGCGGTGCCTGGCACAAGCTCAATGGTGAAGTCGATCTCTCTGACTGGAGGCAATCCTGGGATCTCGTCGGGAAACACGTCTGGAAACTCGCAAACGACTGGGATCTCCTCGACTCCCTTGGACTTCTTGTCCTCTGAGATGAATGCGATGTAGCCTTCGCAACCTGATCTCACTAGCTTCTCTGCCTTCAGTGCTGAAATCAACCTAGTGCTGGGTGGTCTCCTCTCACCCACAAACTCGATCGTGGCATCTGAACCGTCGATAGTAAGTCTGACTATCTTCTCGAAGCAATCCATCACCGCTCGATATCTGGCCAACCAATCCATCCCCAAGATAACGTCGAAGTCATGCATGGGTAACACGATCAAATCTGCAAACATAATGTACTCCCCGATCTGCACTCGGCATCTGGGGTGGTAAGTCTGACACACTACCCTCTTGCCCACGGGCGTAGACACAACTAGCGTGTAAGGCAACTCCTCTCCTACCCCACCAAGAACTAAAGCAAAAGCAGAAGACACATAGGAATGTGTCGCACCAGGATCAAACAATACTCTAGCAATCTGATCACAAATAGAAAGAGTACCTTCAACGACGTTCCCTGCAGCTTCGGCCTCCTCATGTGTGAGTGCGAATGCCTGACCTACAGCCTGAGGTCTCTGCTGCTGTCGCTGCTGTCCATGGGGCCTCTGGTATCGTCCCCTCTAGTAGTGCTGTCCCCTGGGCTGCTGGGGTCCACGTGCCTGCTGCTGGGCACGGTACTGCTGCTGAGGTGGCTGGGGTGCCGGTGCAATCTGCTGAACGGGTGGAGCTGGAGCTGGTGCTCTCGGTGGTGCTGGAAGCTGAAGCATCGGGGCCTGAGGCTGTCCCCCTCTGAATGGGCAAAATCTGGAGATGTGTCCTGTCTCCCCACAGTCATAGCATACTCTGGGTCCACGCTGCTGCTGCTGCTGAGGCTGCCGCTGATACTGATGCTGCCTGGCCTGGCCTGCTGGCCTCTGTCTCTGAAATGGCTGCTGCTGTATGGGCAAGGGCTGCGGTCTGACCAAGGCGGCTCTAACTCGCCTCTGCTGCTGACTGGCCTCTATCCGCTGCAGACGCTCCTCTGCCCTGTAAGCTCTCCTCAAAGCCTCCTCATATGTGGGCAGCTCGATGCAGGACATGCTCAACTGAATCTCATCTCTCAGCCCATCGACGAACCGACGGATCCTCTCGGACTCAGGTGTGATCAGAGCCTCTGCAAAATGAGAAAGCTGGGTGAAGCGAACCTCATACTGGTAGACAGTCATGCTGCCTTGCACCAGCGCCTGAAATTCCCGCAGCTTGCGGTCTCTGACGTGAGATGGTATGAACTTCCGAAGGAAGTCCGCCCTGAATGCAGTCCAAGCGATCTCGTCTCCTATCGTCTCGAAATGACGCTGAATCGTCCTCCACCAGTCCTCCGCGACTCCCCGGAACATGTAAGCGGCCAACTGCACTCTCTGCTGACCGGTGCACTCGAAGACCTTGAAGATCTTCTCCATCCGCACAATCCATTCGTCGGCCACCAGCGGGTCATCGGCGCCAGTGAACTCAGGCGGTCCTCTTTTGAGGAACCTCTCAAATATGACGTTCGGGTCTGCCTCCCGAACGGATGCCGCTGCTGTGCCTGGCTGAGCCACTCTGTCCATGATGTCCAAGACTTGCGTCTGGAATTGGGCAAAATCCTCGGCCTGCTGCTGCTGCGCCGACGCCTGGGCCTCCTGGGAAATGAGGAAGGCCTGCAAGAACCTCTGGAAACGCTGCTCGAAGTCTGGCTGACTACCGGCTGCTGGCATCATATGTGATGGAGAACCCTCTCTAGACATCTGTTAAGAGAAAGAAATTAGGTTAGTTTAAGTCCAACACTTAGGACTACACTGATTCTACCCGATCCATCGACCCTACACGTACTCCCACACTGAGATCCTCACTACGTCCTAAAGTTTCTAGTGTATTTTATTTCCTAGAGACTTGCCCGCTCTGATACCATAAAATTGTAACGCCCCAATTCCGGATACCGAGAAAATCGTCAAAGTACCGAAATTGGCGCGCTACTTCCCGGAAAATCCGAGAACTTCCAAGATCGTAGGTCCGCAGTGAGGTCCAATTTAAAACTTTTTCATCAACATAGTAACAATGGTTAATTGCGGAAGCATGATAGTATAACGGAAGCCATATCAGAGATAGCGGAAGCATAAGGTATCATCCATGTATCAAATATAAATGGGCTGAAGTCCAGCCTAAATGTGACAATGATATAAAACCAAAGTTAATTACAATAATACCCTCTCACTACAACAGACTCTCTCAAAAATCCCAAAACAAAGATATCACTCAACCCCAGGTGTAGGCTCTCCAATCACCGGCTCGACCTCATGGTTGGTTTGTCCCCATCCGTAGTCGCCTGCTACGGGCACCTCAACGAGCGCGAACGCATCGCCCTCGAACTCGGGGTCAAGACCTAAGCACCAAGAGTGGGTCAGATCTAAAGATCTGGCAAGTCACAATATGCAGATAATATAGAATGTATGCATCAAAATGAGTAGAGACATGTATAAAGTTAAGAGAGTAACAAAGGTACATATGCTGTGCAGTCGTGCAAGATAACAATGTAGAATCATAATAAGCATGACAGTAATAAACCTACACAATATGGCACATCCACATAAGCTGGTCACCGCGGGATATTATGCCGCGGCCCTCCCATACTGAACACAGTCACGGTAGGGATCCTAAGCTAATGCTAGGGATTACTAACCCTGCAAAATGTCATCAACATCATCCACAACGACCGGAACCGGCATCACACCGTCCGTCCCAACAGTGCTCATCATGATAGCCACACAACAAATCTCAATAGCTCCTACCAGTGATGATCAGTCCAACTGGCTGAGCTTAAATCAGATGAGTGAATGTCTATGCCGACTCGGAAACAATAAAGGTCTGTGTCTGTCTAGGCTTTGCCTTGCGTGAACAAGGTCCTAACAAAAGTCCCTAAGAGGTCTAAGTACTCAATACAAATTGTGGATCATAGTCCAAGTCCAATTCCATCATTGGATCCATACCAAGGCCCACCAAATACATGGCCTGATCTATAACAGTCCATATGAGATACAAGTCCATATTCAATGACATATGATCCATTTACAACCTTAATGGGTCACAAGCCCATACAATCTAACCTCTCCATTCTAGGGTAATTCACATCCAACTTAGGCCATAAAAAGGGCCCGCCTAGCCACAGACACGGGTCAATGATCCACCAAATCAGATTACCGGGTCACCTCTAAGTATTCCTAGGTTTAGGTCCTCCATTTTCCATTTAATTAACAGGTATGAGCAATAATAAGGACAATAGAGTGATAATCGTAGTATGAGGGAGATGAATCTCCAAGTACACGAATCATAGGGAGATAGCAACAGTCCAACCTAGGTAAATGGTCCACTTTCGGATACAGGTCCATCTCAGGTAATTCGATCTTTAAGTGAAACCACAGATGCTAAGGAATATTGTGTTTGGTGCTTAGAAGTTATGTGCATCATTTTGGTAACGTATAAAGGTCGAATCATCTTAGATTGCATAACCTGGACTTTAATTAGTGGACCCCACGAGTCAAGGTTGAGCCGTACCATTGACTCGTGGCTGGCACAGTGATGGAAGTCTATTTGAATGGTCAATGGGCCCTACATATGATTGCAACAATAGAAATTAGAATCTTGGGATCGTCACTGTACACAGTGTGCTCAGCCGACCTCCTGGCCTGGGCGGTCAGCTCGGCACACTGTGATCAGAGAAGGAAAAACATCCTGCAGGCAAAGCCTGATTGTCCAGGACTTCCTGTGAGTTCGGCTAACCCCCTGGCCTGGGTGGTTGGCCGTGCGCACTAGGAATTCTGGCTGGAAGAAATGTCCCAGGTTCTAGTCTCCTTTGTTGAAATCCCACCTTTTTGGAAATCCATCTCAGAGTTCGGCTAAGCAATGGAGCTCAATTGAATACTCAGTTCGGCTACCCAACTCAGTTCGGCAAAGGGCCTAGCTCAGTTGGATCACCCAGCTGAGTTCGGGAAAATGCATTGGGCTTGTCAGGACATTGAGGTTGGTTTCGCTCTCAGATCGGTTAAGCACTGAGTTCGGCTAAGCTCGAAGTCCGGTCTGGCACGGAACCCGGTCTGGCGCTGAGCTCAGTAAAACACCGAGTTCGGCCATAACACTGAGTTCGGCCGTAACACTGAACTCGGCTTTGAGCACTGAGCTCGGCCTAGACACTTAGCTCGGCTAAACGCTAATCTCATCCTAACCATTATGCTCGGCAGAACTCTGAGTTCGGCTAGTGTTGAATCCAGCCATCGCTGAGTTCGGCCAGTGCTGAGCTCGGCAGTTGCTGAGCTGCGCTAACGCTGAGCTCGGCAACCGCTGGGCCCTGCAAGTGCTGAGTTCGGCAGTTGCTGAGCTGCACTAATGCTGAGCTCGGCAACCGCTGGGCTCTGCAAGTGCTGAGCTCGGCCATCGCTGGACTCTGTCCATCTCTCCTATCAGTGTTGTATTCTGTTACAGAACCCAGTTCTGCGACAGGACACAACTTCTCTTCACTAAGCACGGGAATGTGGGTCCACCCCTGATAAAAATCCAGATCAAGTAGCACTCCATGGTCGCACAGACCCCCTCACATAGACGTAGGGTCCTGATCTACCAAGGGTGGTCCTACTTCGATTCCGATCACAACACAACGAGGTGGGTTCTCGTCATTCCATCTCCGGAAAACCCATCACTGCAACCCAATTCTCCTGGGTTTCTCCATAGACCATTACAGAAGCAAAATAAATCATTCCTACATCATTCACCCATCATCAACCGGCCATTGATCATCCAAATGAGGTAATCCCATCCAACAATTGGCCAAAGGAACCAAACAAACATGCTCAAGGATCGATCTAAACATATATATTACAAATTGGAATTCTACTGCAAATCAAAGGAAGGAAACATGCAATCTAGACTACCAGCACAGTGCACTTGCCTTGATCAATTGAAGGTAGAAGGAAAAGAGAGAAAACCACAGGGAAAAAGAGAAAAGGTCTCGACAGTAGCTCTTATGGTGCAGGTCGATCTCGGCTGGCCTTCTGTTAAGGGATTTCTGGGGCGAGGAAGAGAAAAGAGAGATTGGAGGGGGAGATGAGGGTTCGTTGGAGGGAATTGGGGAAAAAGAAGAGAGAAGAGATTGGAACTTGAGAGAAAAGGAGATGAACAGTAGTTGTTTGGGCAGGGGAGGGTTTTGTTTATATAGGTTGGGTTTTTGGGTTAGGGACAAAATTGCCCTTGGGGTTAGAATAGGATTAGGGTTAGGGTAGAGGGTATTTGGGTCTTTAGGTGATCTTCTAGAAGATTCTTGGTGCAAACCCCCCTATAGTAAATACAAAATTCTAGCTAGGGCCTCTAACAAACTAACTAACTCTAAGAATAACAAACGACACCCTATTGACTCTACTAATTACACCACTAGTCTAACCCTAGGAAAATACATAACTACCCTCACTAAGCCCCATAATTAGTATAACTAAAATACTTAGGCTTATATATAGTATTCAAATTCACATTGAGGGCCCACCAGGGGTGGGGTCTCACATGGTGGATTGACACTGGTGCTAATGTTCATGTTTCCCATTCAATGCAGGGATTCCTTACGATCCAAACCATAAACCCAAGTGAGAACTTCCTTTTTATGGGCAACAAAGACAAAGCTCCAGTTGAAGCTATTGGCACTTTTCGTCTTGTTTTAGATAGCGGTTATCAGTTAGACTTATGTCAAACTCTTTATGTTCCGTCTATTTCCCGCAATTTGGTTTCTTTAAGCGCACTTGATAAAGTTGGTTATTCATTTGAACTAGGAAATGGTAATTTCAGTTTACTTAAAAATTCTAGTCGTATTGGTTCTGGAATTTTGATTGATGGGCTATACAAGTTTCATCTTAGTAGTCAAATTGCTGAAACCCATATTACCCTGCATTCTAAGGAAACCGAACGAAAGTCATCTAAAAATGACTCTTATTTCTTGTGGCATAAAAGACTGGGTCACATATCCAGTGAAAGAATCAAACGATTAGTAAAAGATGGTGCCCTTCCGGATCTAGATTTTACTAATATTAAGGTATGTGTGGATTGTATTAAAGGCAAATCAACAAAACACACAAAGAAAGGAGCCACAAGAAGTACTCAGCTTCTTGAAATAATTCATACAGACATTTGCGGACCCTTTGATGTTCCAACCTTTGGGGGAGAAAAGTATTTCATTACCTTTATTGATGATTACTCACGTTACTGTTATTTATACTTGTTGCATGACAAATCTCAGTCTGTAAATGCTATACAAGTGTTCATTACTGAGGTCGAAAGGCAACTAGATAGAAAAGTGAAAATCATAAGGTCGGATAAAGGTGGTGAATTTTATGGTAGGTATGACGAAACAGGACAACATCCTGGACCTTTTGCAAAACTTCTCCAAAAGCTTAGAATTGTTGCCCAATACACAACGCCTGGTTCTCCATGGCAGAATGGTGTAGCTGAAAGGCGAAATTGTACATACATGGAAATGGTTAGATCCATGATGAGTCATGCTAACTTACCTATATCCTTATGGATGGATGCTCTACGCACAGCTGTTTATATCTTGAACAGGGTTCCCAGTAAGGCGGTTCCAAAAACACCCTTTGAACTGTGGAAAGGATGGAAATCTCGTTTAAGACATCTTCAAATTTGGGGCTGTCCAGCTGAGGCTAGAGTCTACAATCCACATGAAAAGAAATTGGACCTTAAAACGATCAGTGGTTACTTTATACGTTACCCAGAAAAGTCCAAAGGATTTAGGATTTACTGCCCTAACCATAATACGAGAATTGTTGAAACCGGTAATGCTAGATTCTTTGAGAATGGCGAAATCAGTGGGAGTAATAAACCTCAAGATGTGATCATTCAGGAAATCAGGGTACCGATCCCTTTACCCTCTATTCCGAAGATGTTGGAAATCCTCCCGTTGTTGAACCATTTAACAATGAGGAAAACCCATTCAATGATCAACAACTCTATAATGAGATTGTTGCCAATGAACATATGGATGAAGCACCAGAGGAACCAGCATTAAGAAGGTCTCAAAGACAAAGGAGATCAACTATTTTCGATGATTACATGCTTTACCAAGTAGAATCTGAAGAAGGGACAATTAAAGACCCGGTTTCTTATTCACAACCCATTAAGGATGTTAATTTTAATAAATGGATTAATGCCATGACGGATGAATTGAAATCTATGGATGAAAATCAAGTATGGGAAGTTATTCAATTGCCTCCAGGACACAAACCAATTGGCTGTAAATGGGCCTTCAAGACCAAACGCGACTGCAATGGCAATATTAAACTACATAAAGCCAAACTTGTTGCCAAAGGTTTTAATCAGAAAGAAGGCATTGATTATACTGAGACCTTTTCCCCTGTGTCCATGAAGGATTCTCTTAGAATTATCATGGCATTAGTAGCTCACTATGACCTCGAGTTACATCAAATGGATGTGAAAACTGCCTTTCTTAATGGAGAATTGGATGAAGAAGTCTACATGCGTCAACTTGAAGGCTTCATAATTGAAGGTCAGGAAGACATGGTCTGCAAACTTAAGAAATCAATATATGGACTGAAACAAGCTTCGAGGCAATGGTACCTAAAGTCTCATGAAATCATTACTGCCTTCGATTTCACGGAAAATATGGTTGACCCTTGCATATACCTCAAGATCAGTGGGAGTAAGTTCATGTTTTTGGTTCTGTATGTTGATGACATATTACTGGCTAGTAGCGACCTTGGTTTATTACATGCTACAAAGAATTATCTCTTTAAAAACTTTGAAATGAAAGATATGGGTGAGGCTTCCTATGTGATAGGAATAGAAATATTCTGTGAAAGGTCACTTGGTATTTTGGGGTTGTCTCAGAAAGCATATATTGACAAAGTTCTAGAGAGATTTGGCATGATAACATGTTCCCTCTAGTCCTGTTCTACTGCATAAAGGAGACAAACTTGATCTTACGCAGTGTCCACAGAACGAATTGGAACGTAAAGAAATGAAAAAATATCCTTATGCTTCTCTTATAGGGAGTCTGATGTATGCACAGGTCTGTACAAGACCTGACATTAGTCATGCTGTTGGCATGCTGGGTCGATTTCAAAGTAACCCAGGAATCTCTCATTGGAAAGCTGCAAAGAAAGTGCTGAGATACCTTAAAGGAACAAGGAATTATATGCTCACATACAGAAAATCAAGTCACCTACAGGTGACTAGTTATTCAGATTCAGATTTTGCTGGATGTCCTGACACCAGACTTTGCACTCTTGGCTATGTGTATCTTTTATGTGGATGTGCAATATCATGGAAAAGCCAGAAATCCGAGTTACTTTATACATCCACCATGATGGCTGAATATAAGGCATGTTATGAGGCTGTAATTCAGGGAACATGGTTGCGTAAGTTTATCTCTCAGTTTGGAGCTTTGAGTTTCATCTCTAAGCCATTAACTCTTTACTGTGACAATGACGCTGCAACCTTTTTCTCCAAGCATGACAGGATATCTAAGGGAGCCAAACACATGGACCTTAAATATCTATCACTGAAGCAAGATGTTAGATTACAGAAATTTATCATTGTGTTTATACGTACAGATTTCATGGTTGCAGACATATTCACGAAAGGACTACCTCCAAAGACCTTTCAGGGTCATACTGAAAGCATGGGTCTTGAAGATAGTTCTTAATTATCATTTTCTGCCTTTTATTTCTTTACTTTTATTTGACATTTATTGAGCTCTTAATGCATCTCTACATCTGCCATTTCTGTTTTTCCATTGTGTACATATTTATGTTTGGATGAATAATAAACAGAAATAATATTTAAACACAGACATTATGAGACCATTACGTCAATCTCTTATTACGGTCTAGTTATGACGGTTGTAAATGATGTAGTACATGGAAGTAAGCATGTTGCAAAATAATGTGTGCACGCCATGACTCTCATTCACAACCGAATTAGCCAAGACACTTATAATAACCGACTAAAGAATTGTTTGACATCTCATGTGCGCCTTATGATTCCTAAAATCAAAACATTAATGGGTCTTCCTATTGACCAAGTGGGAGACTGTAAGGAAATTACTTTTAGGTCCATTACTTGGACCACAAGTCATTACCTTTCCCAAATTGTGGTCATTATAGGAATCCCGTTTTCATAGGATACATGCTATCTTTTACTCAAATACGGTTTCCTAATGAGATATATTCCATAATATTCTCTACCTTGATGGACGGTTGAGATTAAAACTAATGAAATCCTAATTGGAAATTCGGTCCTCTCTCCACCTATAAAATGGAGTCTTTCCTCCATCACAAAGACTCACTCACGAAATTCAACACATTAAGGGTTATAGGCAAGGAGAGAGAAACCGAAGTTGTTCCCCTAAACTCTTCTTGGACGGATCTCATCATCAATCAACAACAGCATCAGACAGCAGGATCAGAAAGCTCTCTGCATCAGGATGTCTGGAGGTAATCTTTAATCTATTTAAGATTAAATCCTACATGTGATTATCATGATGTTCTCAATCTTAGGGTTCATGTTAATAATAGAATAACATGGTGGGCCTTGTGGAAAAGCATGAATGATTACATATTTAGGGGGAAAATATTAAGCCACTTAACACAGTAAGTTGTGCAAGGAAAATGATTCAAGAGTCTATGGGCAAACCTAAAGAGGAATGGCAAAGTGTCCCAAGCCTACCTATGTAGTTTAGCCTAAGGACCTCTAGAGACCACGCTCAAGTGTTCTCAGATGCATCGACTACTAGAGATTAGAGCATTGGCGCAGCAAAAGCGGGCGGCCGTAGCTTTTGTGGCTGCCAGGCAAGTTCCTACCTCTTCCGTTGGAATGATTTTACTATTATAACACCCTACTTGATTGCTTTAACATGACAAGATACTAGTTGCAACTTGAAAGTCTCGTATATACATTCGCACAATCATATATGGAAATGCTATTTTAACCTCTGAAATTGCTAAGTGCATCTCCAACGACGGTAGTCTTGTCGTAGCTTTTGTGGGATTTGTGGGGGGACCACTATAGTCTTGTGGTTTGGGCCAACAAAAATCAACCATTGATAAGATGAAAATTTTCAAGGGCTTAGACCATAAGGCTAGGCTTGATTGGATGAGGTTGACTATTCCCTGTCCACATGTCCCCTACACATCCCTCGAAGTTGACCATAAATTGTATTCAGACCACAAACATGTTATGGATCTTTATTTGTTTCAGGTGGATAGCAATCCCGCTCCTTGCACTTCCTAAACAACCCATAAGTTTTTCTTTTCTGTCAATTGTCACAGTAGTCCTCTCTTTTGCAGCGCCTACACTATGGGAACAACTGCAACCTTTAATGGAGTGGCCACTTTTGGGGTGAGTAGGGCTCATGGTTGGGTAGGTTCTCATGTATTAAAACATGCCCTTTACGAAGGGGGTCCGGGGGTATCCCCCGGCGGGGGTCGAGCTTTAGTATTAGCGGCCGCCATTGGCGGTCTCTAATAGTTTTAAAATTTTTAAAAATTAAAAAAAAAGTATTAGCGACCGCCATTTTACTTGTTGCGACCGCCAATGGCGGCCGCTAAAAGTGTTTATCAGTATATAGAAAATAAAAAAAAGAACATTAGTGACCGCCATTTGTACATTTAGCGACGGCTGATGGCGGCCGCTACAGATGGTCGCGCGGTCGCTAATAGTTTTAGCGACGAAGTTTCCGCGGCCGATATTTAGCGGTCGCTAGGGGTCGCTAAAGAGTATTAGCGACCGCCATGTGACTTTTAGCGACGGCTAATGGCGGCCGCTAAAAGCCTGTTTTCTAGTAGTGATCTTTTAAAGCCAAGGATGGAAAAGCAGGACTTGACTTCGCTACTTCCTTTAATGGAGTTTGGGTGCATGCAAGCTCGTGTGATGGAGCCAAGGTCTCTTCGTCGAAAGAAGCTGAGGCAAGTGCTACTTATGCGCGCTAAAAGAAGTGAGACTTTGGGGTTTTTTACAAGATTCATCTTTTGTCCGAGGCCCAGGAGGTGATTCGAGCTAATGGATTAGTCCATCCATCATATGTTGCTGGATATCAGAGATATGAGTTCAGAGTTTAAGGACAACTTTTTCTCTCATATTCATAGAATACTTAATGGTTTTGCTCATGAACTTGTCAAGAGTTCATATGGTTCAGATTGTTTTGGTAGGTTCCATTTTGCGGGGTGTGACTTAGATGTTTTTTAGTCTTTTATTTAGTTTCTCCGTTATTCTTGTTTGTTGTTGTTCTTGTTTGTCTTCTAATATATGAAAGTTTACTCCTAAAAAATTTTTAAAGATTTCTCTTGGTTAAACCCTCAGAGGATCCAAACTCGACTCTTGAGATGGCACCTAAATAGCTACTTTCCAGTTCCCACCCTCCGGGGCAAGTAGCAACAAGCAACCGAGGTTGTGACTCATGAGATGCATGAATGACACAAGTAAAACTCCACAATAAGGCTGGAGTTTTTAAAATTTAAGTACCACATGATGACCTCCCTCCTTTTGTACGGGATGTTGTTAAATTTTATTCCAACATGGTAAGATTGGGCACAAGAGCTTTTGTCTCCAACACTCCCAAAGAGGCCGAAGCACTCGCGATCATCTTTGCAATAAATTATGTTGTGGCTAAATGATTTTCATGGATTCAAGTTTTTTTCTAACGCTTTGGAAGTGGTTCAATGTATCTATGGATCGATGGATTGGTCCTTAATTAATCTCATCAACGACATTTTGAACATTGCTAAGTCCTTTGAATGTGTTAAGTTCTCTTTTATTCCTAGAGAATTTAATAAGATTTCTCATTTTATAGCTCAGTTTAGCTCCTTGGCAAGTAACGATTGTTTTTTGGATTGGTGCTTTTCCTCCTTGGCTCCTATCCAATATGGATGGGATGTAGCCTCTATGGGGTTTTTCTTTCTTTCTGTTGTTTTGTTGTTCTCTTTATTGGAGTTCTGCTTTACCAAAATAATAATAATAATAATTGGGCACATGAAAAAATAGGGGTCTTTTTGGGTTTTTTTTTTTTTTTTACAAAACGACCCCTATATTTTCACTAAACCTAAAAAACACACCTACATTTTGTATTTTTCATTCAGAGACTCCTTGACAACATTAGCGAAAGCAATTTCTCATTCTTACTATCCGAAAAAATACAACTCGCACTTGCGAGGTAATAAAAACTCAAATATGCAAAAAGGGAGGAGGCAGGGTTCAAACCAAAAATCTTCCAATGAGAACTGCTACTCCTTACCACTAAGGTAAGGAGCTGTTCTCATGTTTCTCTCCCATTAGAATAGTCTTTGGCCAATATTTTTTCCATCGATGAGACGTGGGAAGATTTGTCAAGTCCAATCCTTTAAGGCTTTAACCTAGGGAAGTCTTGGTGTTTTTTTTTTTTTTTTTTTTTTTTTTTTTTGCAAAAAGGTAACCAAAACTTACATTAAAGGAGAATGAAATTACAAAAGGATAAAAAAAAAGGAGGCACAAAAGCATTGTAACCCACCCCACCAATAATTACATCCTCCTAAGGAGATACCCTTTCAACTCCTTATTTAGCGAAAGCATCGGTGAAAGAGTTGGATCATACCTCTTGAGAGAAGACAACAGAGAAAGATGCTGACAACATCCGGATCTCATTAAAAAGGAAATGAAGTTTCATGGGTTGATCTTTCTATTAGACACCCAAGCAATTGGGTCAGAAGAGTCACTCTTCATAATAAAGGCACCCTGAAAATTTCTCTTAAAGTATAAGAGAGCTTCTAAAGTATCTAGCACCTCCACTTCATTGGAATCACGGACGTTCACATTCTTTGATAACATAAAAAAGGACATCACTATTACTATTACAAATAACACCCTTAATACCTATGGAAATCCCGAGTTAAAGGAGTGGGACTCCTTAATGGGACCAACCTATTGAAATCCAAACCATTCAAAATAAATGCTCTTTAGGTACATGGGACATCTTCAAATTTGACATGCCATTGGGTTGAATGTTTGATAACAAAAATATGATTAACATAATCTTATGCATATTCATTATCAAGTTTTCATTAAACAGTCAATCCAAAGGTCAAACAAACTCGGATTGATGTAAGATTTGAGTATACCCCATATATTGGGAAGAAATTTATTCTTGAACGGTTTAGATTTCAGGTGGGGCCTACTGCAGAGTTCCACTCTTTTCCTCTAGGTTAAAGCCTAGAAAGACAAAACACATGGTTGGAGTAACTTAGGGCACCCAAAGTCTAACCAAATTTGAATGTGGACCGCTGAGTTGAATGGTCCATTGATTGTTCGTGGTTAGTAATAAGAAGCAAGTTCAGCTTGTGTGGGAGCCAATCCAAACCAATTCAACTTAACTCGAACCAGAATCCATCCCAATCTGAACATGATTGGAGTTTCAAGTTGAATTTTAAAATTCAATACCTATTACAACAGGAGGGAAAAGCGCTCAATCATTCAAAAATAATAATAATAAATTTGCATTGCATTTGTCAAGTAATAGAGAACTCTACACATTTTTCATTTTTCACATGGGCATATGAATTTAGGACTCTATTTTTTTTTTTTAACTACCCGCTGCAAAGGGGCTGGGACCCAACAGAGAACCCCACACGTATGGGAAGAAAGGCTATATGAATGGGAAGGAGCCCGCACATGCGGGAAGAGGCCCAGGGTTCAAACCCTGAACACCAAAGTGAAAACTATCACACATCACGTAAGGAGCGGTTCTCTTGAATTTAGGACTTGGTTGTGCAATGAGAACCCCATTCTTGTTTTGAGCTTTTTGTATATACCCCCCTAAGGCTTGTAGGATTTGTAAATAAACCCCTACGGTTTTAGTATTTATAAATAAGCCCCTGCTTTTTCTTTTTAATACCTTTCATGTCCCAAATATCAATATTCCTTGCAAGAATGGGCAGCCACCATGAGCTTTGTGTTAGATTTTTATATAAATGACAACTTTGCCTTTACATCTATTAAATAAAAATGAGTATATTATTATTTATAAAAATACCATTATTTTATCTCAAGTTCCAATGGTTTCTCTCAATAACTCTTTCATGCATATGGCCAAGGGTGGACCCAAGTACATGAGCCTAGGGACTTAAGCCGCCTCCCATATCTGAGAAAAGTTAAAACTCCGTCCCCTCCCCTCCCATAAATCCTTAAAATTAACTACTTTTTTTTTACATTTGCTTCTTCTCCCAATATTTCTTTTATATAGAGTCAAACACCACCCTCCCCCCTCACGTATAAATACTAAAAACTAATATTTTTTTTATTACATTTGCCCGTTCCACCAATATTTATTTTACACCCCCTACACATAAAGCATAATCATGTATTTTAAAACTTTCGTCGATCTGGTGGTTCATGTATGGCTTGGATAAATCATAATAGGTTATAAGTATAGGTGTTTATTGTCATATGATCAATTTGGATTTAATGAAACGAGCCTAGTATTGATAAAAAAAAAGAATTTATCTAGAGTTATTCTCTCCTACTAATCAATTGTTAATGTTACATGCTTTCTAAAAAAAAAAAAATTGAGTCCAACCTTTTGAAATTATGCATATAAGGACAAAAGAAATGGATAAAAGTGTCATTTCGCTCTAAAAATCTATCGTGGTTGAAAGACTATTGATTTTGTGGACATGGAAAGTATTAAAATAAAAATGTAGGGCCCTATTTGCAAATACTAAAACATCGGGGGTCTATTTATAAATCTTACAAACCTTAGGAGGGTATATACAAAAAGCTCTTTTTATTTTATTGTGGTCTGATCTTATAGTGGCTTATCAGCCATAAACTTGGAATAATAACCCAGTATGTACAGTCCATATTATTGTATTATCTTAAGATACTAGAAGTATTTATTGTTTAAAGTAAATCATCGAGAGCCTTACTTCCCACTTTGATCGGGGGACCCGCCTAGGATCAGTCCGATTCCTCTCGCACGGCCATTTATACCATGAATTAGGGCTGATCTCAATTTGACACTGGATCAGTAAAATGACTCGGTAAACATTTGGAGGCCCTTAAATTAAGGATTAGGATAGACTGATATTATAGAGGCCAGCCACTTATTCATGCAATCAGAAGGTAAGCTTCAGTTGATGGGAGAACTCAAGTTCAATCTCTTATTCAAATCAATATAAAGTCAAACAGATAGACAGAGAAAATAATAGGTCTATTATATAACCCCACTCATCATAGTTTGGTTGATCAGTCTGATCAGGTTTCTATTTTCCAATTGGAAATGGGACTCGATTAATCTGGGCCGTCCATCTCCATCTATTAATATTATACATGGGTAATGTTTAAAACTTGGACCCATCCGGCAATACCCATAAATTGTTGGTTCACTAGATTAATATAACCTGCATCCTGCTACATTATTAGTACAATAAATTCATACTTCTTTTTCTGCTGTATGCCATCGATCAACTGCTGCAATTAGGCGTGGACCACAACAAATCAGATAATCTAAAATGGTAATATGCACTCAGGCGTGGACCAAAACCAAAAAAGATCATCTAAGATAAAAATCTGCTCAGGCTGTTCATCAGGTGGGGCCCCATCCAATCAGCCAGTAGATGTTGACAGGGGAGAAGAGTGTCCAACTTTAAATGGTGTTGATGCATGTTAATGGTTACTGTGGTGTTCAGATGGTGCATTTAATAGCATTTCATCTCTTTGCATCTACACATGTACAGCTTGATATGGAAAGTAGGAGGAGCCCATAACTAGTTATTAATTGTAATGGTCAACATCGTGCTCATATAATCCTAAGGGTAGCTAAGCTGCTCTAAGGCCACGGTTTGCATCTGAAAATTATATGTTCGAAATTTTACTACCCGTTGGCATTTATGATGGGACCCACTTGTATTTATATGTGGATGAACCCCACTCACAAAGATACACCCCTCACAAGGAGTCTCATGGTGATATGGATAAGGATAGCTTGAGTTTTATCCAACTCTCTTTCTCTTTATCATATCTACATTCAAATTCAAATTGAGAGAGATTGATCATAATCATCTCTCAATTCGAATTTGAATAGAGATCTCATCACCCATTAGCCTAAGGGTTATATATAGACATGAGAGATATAGCTTGAAACAATTTTGAAGAATTCATCTTCCTTCCACTAGATCTCCAATTCTCCATCATCATCTTCTGCATCCAGGGTGTCCATCCTTGCCCTTGGATATTAAAGAGTGACTCATATGTGACTGATCTCTCGTAGACAGTCACAGATCTCCACACAATTGCCTGATTCAAGCCGACACTATCCTTATCGCGTTTGTAGCAGCCAGCACCTATAGATCCTTGCTTCCGCAATATTTACTACCTTCATTGGTATCAGAGCATTTATTGGCGTGCTCACACAGGAATTGGATTGATTTTGGTTGCGAATCAGGTAACCCGAAACCTTGGCAATAATATTAGATTGTGTACAAAATTGGATGAGTTTTTCTATGTAAACCGTGTGATTGCATGAGGATTGATAGATCATGAGTGTTATTAAATATTTTTTTTATATAATAAATAGACCTTAGTGAGCCTGTTGGGGAGCATACTTCTTAGTCAAGAGAGGGAGGTAGTCGATGGCCTGGCGATGTGCCCTCCGCTTTAAAGGGCCAGGAAACATGGGCCTTCACCCAAGTGACATGGCCCACTACCTGGCTATGAACGGGCGAGCCAGCAAAGCAGTTCCAAACCCAACCCTTTAGGCCTTTCATAAACCAAGGCTGATAACCCAGTTTAAATGGAGGGTTCGTGCGCTTGTAAACCTGAGTTGCTCATGAGTGACAATTGTTTTGTTCTAGTTACCAATGCAACATCGAGATGATAGAATTTCAGTTGTGAATTCAAACATATTCAGCACTCTCTGGTCAACGTTTTGTTCGTATAAGGCAATTGTGATGATATATACAATGGACCCCATGATGATATTACTATCTATGGACCAATTATGGGGCAACATGCATATGGGTCGGTCTCCGCAGTGGTATCCTTTCTGTAATTATCTATCTATGAGTGATCAAAAGGTGGTGTGCACCACCTAGTAAGGGTTGTGGCCTTGTGAGCCCTAGCTGATATCTATCCTTTATCAGGTGGTAGGCCACCATTTAATCACCTTTTTTTCTTTTCTTTTAATTTATTATAAATGCCCATTTGCCATCATGTGTATATATCGAATCTTTCAAATCAGTTTGTCTTCATGTTGAACATGTGAGTTCCGGGACCTACTTGCTAGTCCTATGTCAAACTTTTTATATAATGAACAATATTGGAGACAGCAAGATGTACTGACAACAGTTGGCCAATCAAGAATTAGTTCTGGCCCAAATGGTATTAAGGCTAAGTAGTTCATTGCTTGATTAATTTTTTTAGTTTACATGTTAATAATTTATTAATCAAATTTGCTATGATGGATTGAGTAGCTATGATGCCTCTGCTTACTCCTACACACTGTTTACCATTTGAGCACTAAATTTTGTATCATTTGCAATTATTTTTGAACGATGATGGGCCATATTATCATGTTTATGGGTAGTCCTTAGTTTTTTCTAGCTTAATGGGACGAAGACCACCAAGTTGCACCAAATTGCGATCTTTGATAGAGTCGATTCCAAGAAAAGCCTTGTCCCACTAAAGGGAGACAGTCTATGTTCGAGGAAAGTGGTTTTTAAGCGAGACCATTGTGACCCCACCACTTTCCTGGGGGCTTACTTGATTGATTTGATTTTATAAGACCGAATTGTAGGCTTAGGTGCAAGCTTTATCCAGTTGAGCATTTTCGATTGGGCCCTAATAGATGCAACATGCAAGAGACCAAAGCTTGGTTGTCAACTGTTTTTGAATTTATTGTATGTTGCTATCCCTTTACGTTGATGATATTCTTTTGGCTTGTAATGTTATTGGTTTTTTACTTGAGACCAAAGCTTGGTTGTCAACTGTTTTTTAAATGAAAGATTTGGGTGAGGCTGAGTTCATTTTAGGGGTTAAAATTACGCGGAATCGTTCAAAACGCGTTCTTGGCTTGTCCCAAACAACTTACATTGAGAAAGTTCTAGAGAAATTTAGAATGGCCAGTGCTAGTCCCGTTGAGACCCCGCTTGATAAGGGTTGCAAATTAAGTGTAATGCAATGTCCTCAAACCGATGCTGAAACAAAAAGAATGGCTTCCATACCCTATGCCAGCACTGTAGGAAGTTTAATGTATGCTATGTTGTGCACACGCCTGATATTTGCTATGCGATTGGGTTGCTTAGTCGATTTCAAAGTAACCCGGGTATTGCTCATTGGAATGCTGTCAAACGAATCTTCCGATATTTAAAGGGCACCAAAGATAAGATGCTTTGCTATCACGGTGGTGGCTTGAGTTTATTAGCATACAGTGACTCATCTTTTTCGGATGATCCCGACGACGGCAAATCCACATCGGGATATGTGTTCTTACTAGGCGGGGGAGCCATTTCATGGTCCAGTAAGAAGCAGGAGTGTACGGTCATGTCGACCACTGAGGCCGAATATGTTGCTTGCGCACTGGCGGCCATGGAGGCTGTATGGATTCGCCGTTTTTTGTTGGATTTGGGACTTGTATCCATTGCCCGTGATCCCATTCCATTGAGAACAAATAGTACAACTGCCATATGCTTGGCAAAAGGCCCCCAGTTTCATCAGAGGGAAAAACATATCAAACGTAAGTGGCATTTTATCCGTGAACAAGTAGAAGCAAAAGAAATAGCAATATCTCATGTGCCATCTTTGTAAATGATTGCTGACCCGATGACCAAACCCTTGGCACGAGAACTATTCACTATTCATGTAAGGCGTATGGGAATGCAATATATGTAATCCTTTTTTTTTCAGTGGGAGTGTATTGGACTTATTTCAATAAAAGTTTTTTTTTGTGGTTATATGCGTGTTATATTCCTTTCAATCATACATGTGCATATACTTTACATTGGCAACATACACAATAAGCATGTGTATTAGATGCACACGTGGCACCAAACAGGTGAGGTCATCCACTCGCACGGATAAAGACCGCCCTTGATGTCTTAGTGACTGATAGGATGAGGTGCATGCATTTGTATGATATGCTGATTAAGCCAATATGGATCTTACTGGTGCGTACAGATGTATGGAATGCCGACTCAGTCTTGTGTGCATTGGGGTGATGTGGATCACAAGACTGAATGAGACTTAGCATTAGTCGTCGGACAAATCACACCCTAATAAGTCCGATAGCCTGTTTTAGAAACCAAGCGTGGTTGTGTTTGTTACGATCAGCTTGTGCAGTAGTGAATCGGTGCAATGTTAGCATGGGCTCCGTTATAGAGCTAATGCTTTTCACACTGCGACGCGTGTCTACAGACATGCGTGTTTAAGGACCTTCCTACGAGCAACGGGATATTACCCTAGAAATCATGTTTGTTGTGCGAGAGTTAGTCCCGTAGGTGACTCTTGAGCTTAGAGTTGGTTATTGTGTGAACCAATTCTTGAGGCTCTTGTGCCCTTATACTAACCTCTTTGTTGGAAAGATGAGATCGGTGATGCTACTTTTGCTGCGGTTGTGCCACGGCAACATTGGAGCCTACGAGCCACCGTGCAAGGAAAGCTGCTTAGTTGATTCTGACCCTCGTAAGTCCATGGGAAGACCCCTTGACATCACACTCTAGTTTATACGTGCTTACGATACTTATCAGCCCGGGCTATATCGAGTATTTTGAAAATTTTAAGGCAAACAAAATTTTATATTATCTATATGTATAAATATGTTATTTTATAAAAAGAAATGTTTGTAAAAGGTTTTACTCGATAAGTTGAATAAGCACATATGTGGGTTGAACACGACTCAAGGGTATGAGTGAACATTCAATCCGGTGTGGTCATGCGAGTGTCTAGGGCAGACTGATATGTCGGTGAGTTGGTGTATTCTAGTCAGATGGCGACTTAGTGTGCATTCTCTCCGTGAATAGGCATAGTGGAGGTCCCACTCTTCAGGTCCATTTTTACTTTGTAGAATTTGATGATGGCAATTAGTGATCAAATGGAATGAATCTTGTTCGGTGCGAGTGGGAGATGTTGCCATTTGTGATGGGACCCACTTGTGTTTACATGTGGATGGACCCCACTCACAAAGATACACTCCTCACAAGGAGTCTCATGGTGATATGGATAAGGATAGCTTGAGTTTTATCCAACTCTCTATCTCTTTATCATATCTACATTCAAATTCAAATTGAGAGAGACTGATCATAATCATCTCTCAATTCGAATTTGAATAGAGATCTCATCACCCATTAGCCTAAGGGCTATATATAGACATGAGAGATATAGCTTGAAACAACTTTGAAGAATTCATCTTCCTTCCACTAGATCTCCAATTCTTCATCATCATCTTCTGCATCCAGGGTGCCCTTGGATATTGAAGAGTGACTCATATGTGACTGATATCTCGTAGACAGTCACAGATCTCCACACAATTGCCTGATTCAAGCCAACACTATCTTTATCGCGTTTGAAGCAGCCAGCACCTATAGATCCTTGCTTCCACAATATTTACTACCTTCATTGGTATCAGAACAAGGTTTCATGTATATTTCCTCCTCAAGATCACCGTTTAAAAAAGCGGTCTTAACATCCATCTGGTGTAATTCTAAATCCATGTGGGCCACAATAGATAAGATCATGTGGACAGAAGAAAATCTCACCACAGGGGAGAAAGTTTCTTCATAATCCACACCTTCTTTCTGTGTGAACCCCTTAGCCACAAGCCTAGCTTTAAATTTGTCAATGGAACCATCGGCTTTTCGCTTAATCTTCAAAACCCATTTATTTGTAATGGTTTTCCTATCCTTGGGAAGATCCACAAGATCCCATACATGGTTCTTACGCATAGAGCTGATCTCATCATTCATCGCGAGCATCCATTCCTTCGAGTTTACTGATTCCATTGCTTCTTTATAAGAACGTGATTCGTCGTCGTCAGTTACATTGTATGAATAAGAAGTTCCCTCAATTTCAAAAAACTTCTTTGGAATCAATCCACGAGAAGAATGACGAAGGGCATCATGATCACTCCCACTTGCCTGTGACTCCATAGTGTCTCTCCCACTAAGACCAGCAAGTGGAGTTGGCTCCTCGTGGTAGGAGAAGTCATCCATTTCAAATAGTTCAATGGACACCCCTGTCTTCTTCTTTTCAGGATATTGAAACTCAAAGAAATCTACATCACGAGATTCTTTTTCAATTAATCTACCATTGACATCCTCATGAACTAGAACGTATCCCTTTTACAATTCAGAGTATCTCACAATGATACTTAGGATTGTCTTACGCTCCAATTTATTAGGATTCGTGATAAGGACATGCCCTAAAGGACCCCACGGGCGTAGGTCTCCCAAGGAAGGTTTTCTACCGGTCCACAACTCATACGGAGTCTTAGGAACAGACTTAGAAGGGACTCTATTTAATATATATGATGCAGTTAATAACGCATCTCCCCAAAAGGAGATAGATAAACTTGCATGAGCCATCATTGATCTAACCATGTCTAATAGGGTCCTGTTATGTCTTTCCGCAACTCCGTTTTGTTGTGGGGTGTAGGCAATAGTCAGTTGACGAGAAATTCCATTTTCCATGCAAAAACTTTTAAAAATCTCCGAAGTGTAATCTCCATCTCGGTCGGTCCTAAGGTTCTTGATGTTTTTGTCAAACTTATTTTGAACTTCTTTTGTAAAAATTTTGAAAAAATCAATTGCCTCATTTTTGTGGGAAATCAAAAACACACGACCATAACGAGAGAAATCATCAATGAAAGTAATAAAATATCAATTTCCTTGTCTATTAGCCACGTTCATTGGTCTACAAATGTCAGAGTGGATGATCTCAAGGGAGGCTTTGGATCTTGCAGCCTTTGGAAAAGGTTTTCTTGTTGCTTTGCCTGTCACACAAGATTCACATGTGGGCAACTGTACTTGTGTGAGAGATCCAAGCAGGCCTTCCTTAGCCAATCGGATCTTGCAGCCTTTGGAAAAGGTTTTCTTGTTGTTTTGCCTGTCACACAAGATTCACATGTGGGCAACTGTATTTGTGTGAGAGATCCAAGCAGGCCTTCCTTAGCCAATCGGATCATTCGATCTTTTCCTATGTGGCCCAATCGAGCATGCCACTTTATAGATTCGGAAATTATGTCATGCACCATAAATAAATCAGAAAACCCAACCCTTTAGGCCTTTCATAAAACAAGCGCTGATAACCCAGTTTAAATGGAGGGTTCGTGCACTTGTAAACCTGAGTTGCTCATGAGTGACAATTGTTTTGTTCTAGTTACCAATGCAACATCGAGATGATATAATTTCAGTTGTGTATTCAAACATATTCAGCACTCTCTGGTCAACATTTTTTCGTATAAGGTAATTGTGATGATATATACAATGGACCCCATGATGATATTACTATCTATGGACCAATTATGGGGCAACATGCATATGGGTCGGTCTCCGCAGTGGTATCCTTTCTGTAATTATCTATCTATGAGTGATCAAAAGGTGGTGTGCACCACCTAGTAAGGGTTGTGGCCTTGTGAGCCCTAGTTGATATCTATCCTTTATCAGGTGGTAGGCCACCATTTAATCACCTTTTTTCTTTTCTTTTAATTTATTATAAATGCCCATTTGCCATCATGTGTATATATCGAATCTTTCAAATCGGTTTGTCTTCATGTTGAACATGTGAGTTCCGGGACCTACTTGCTAGTCCTATATCAAACTTTTTTTATAATGAACAATATTGGAGACAGCAAGATGTACTGACAACAGTTGGCCAATCAGGAATTGGTTCTGGCCCAAATGGTATTAAGGCTAAGTAGTTCATTGCTTGATTAATTTTTTTTAGTTTACATGTTAATAATTTATTAATCAAATTTGCTATGATGGATTGAGTAGCTATGATGCCTCTGCTTACTCCTACTCACTTTTACCATTTGAGCACTAAATTTTGTATCATTTGCAATTATTTTTGAACGATGATGGGCCATATTATCATGTTTATGGGTAGTCCTTAGTTTTTTCTAGCTTAATGGGACGAAGACCACCAAGTTGCACCAAATTGCGATCTTTGATCGAGTCGATTCCAAGAAAAGCCTTGTCCCACTAAAGGGAGACAGTCTATGTTCGAGGAAAGTGGTTTTTAAGCAGGATCATTGTGACCCCACCACTTTCTTGGGAGCTTACTTGATTGATTTGATTTCATAAGACTGAATTGGACGCTTAGGTGCAAGCTTTATCCAATTGAGCATTTCCGATTGGGCCTTAATAGATGCGGGGGATAATAAACTTTTTACAATAATTTTTCCTATTAAAAGGATTCACATCATCCAATAATAGTCTTTTGTTGTATTTTTTTTATGCATATTTGTCATTGCATCAAAGTATTACATTGCATGATGCTATCAAATCACCCATGTAATTACGATAATTGTTTTTGATTGCCCCGAATTAGCCCTAGGCATGAAGGGTTTTCACTACAATGTCCTAATTCTCGGAATGATTTGAGTGCAAAAAGGGCAATCGATACGTATGTGTGAGTTGCCAATGTTGTGCATTAATTGATCATCATATTTTTTTTATCATATTTCTTTTTCAGTGATGGCTTTCAAAAATATCATTGCTGACCTAAATAAAGGAGATAAGTTAGATGGTAATAACTATGATAAGTGGTACCGGACCATGATTTACTTGTTCGATGAACAAGATGTCACGTATACCTTGGAATCGATTAAGACCCGACCTGAATTAGCAAATGATGCTGCACCCATGCCCGCATTGAATGATTTTGAGAAATGGGATAAAGATAATCGGACTGCTCGCAACATTATACTGAGTAGTATGCATTTTGAATTGGTTCCCACTTATGAAACCTACCGCACGGCTAAGGAGATATGGGATGTGTCACGTCCCCCGAACCCGATTAAAGAAATAACCGGATCCGGAGAGTGAATTTTAGGACTATTTAAAAATTTTGTCCCTTGGGCCCACGGATCATAGTCCGCGGTGAGGATTTAATATTTCCAACCTCATGTGTAAATGTAGAGTTAATACAACTCTAGGCATATAGGATCCCAAGCAATGATTAATAAACTCTCATTAATTAAACAGAACTAAGAGTTAAGCAAGAAGAGTAAACAGAACTAAGAGTTAAGTAATTTATTACAATGGCCAACCCACTAAACAAGGCCAATAAATGAAATGAGTTAATGAAGTAAAAGGTCCAACGAGAGAATCAATAAAAGAATATAATCTATATAAATCAAAAGTATGTCTCTCTCGTGCCAGGAGTGATGACGCTACTCTACGTCATCGGCACGCCACTCTCGTGCCTCCTTGGCTAGTTGGAGATCCTTTGGGATCTCCTCACCTGCCTGCTCCTCGTAGTAGAAGTATTCACCTGATGTGTCTGCACATCAAGGAACAAAGTCAACAACATGTTGAGCAACAGATATACAAAACATAATAAACACGACATGCATCAAGTGTAGAGTAATGGCAGGTATAAGATCATAAGAATATAAGAATCTGAGGCTAGGCATAAAGCGAGATTAATATATAGAAACAATAATAGGAATCCTAGCAATCATCTAACTATAACCACTATCCATGCAAATGCAAGCAAGACAAGCAAGAGGGAGACTCCGAGGATGTCCTATGCCACCTCCCGGGGTACCAGTAACAATCCCCTTGGACTACTGATACCATAGTCCGGCTCCAGTGGGATCCTAGCTCCCTGTCCTGGGAATAGCAGCACGGTCCTAGCCCGCTCCCAGCTATTTAACGCCATGGACGCCGTCCTACGCCGACTGCCCACCCCGACAACCGGAGTAACCGATTCGTCATTAAATCCCAAACTACAGCTGCCCATGATATGTAAACAATAATAAAGTGGTTTTAACTCAAGGACAGACAAGACAAGCAAGTCTGGCTAGTTCCAAGTACAAGACAAGTTCTTAGGGATTATCTCTTCCAGATCAATACAAGACAAGCCACGTGATAATCCCCTTCATACTAACCAGTCATGTTCATCAAAATAAGACACGGGTTCCTATGGTACACTCTAAGTCAAGTCCAAGTCTTATATTTTACAAGAATTTATGTTTCATAATTGATTACGTGTCTTATGTCAAGAGAGTGTACAAGGAATGTTATCAATGGATACAATCACAAGTCAAGGGGAAATTACAATCCAATCCTAAGTAAGTGGTGTCATCCCTGTATTCAACGTATTTAAACGGAGTACATGAGGAAATTGGATCAATGATGCTCTTAAGATAATTTCCTTGGTGTACAATCATGTTGAGCATCATTAAATTCAACTCCTTGTGCATTTGGTTACACTACTTGTAATACACGAATACCTAGACAACCCATCGAATTCACACCAAGCACGTGATTCGATTTTAAATCCATTTATGGTCATGTGATAGTAAGTTTATGGTTTCCAACCTCTAAGGCTCAAACCTAAGTTAAACAGTCTTATTTCCAATAAAACATGAGCTGGATTAATAATCCAAGTATTTACATCACTTCCCGACCTCCGATCGTGATGAAACTAGAACCATTGGATTCTACGTCTCAAGGGCTTTCCAACGGTATATTATACATAGAAATCCAACAGGCGGATCGAAACTTACAGGCCTTCGAAGTTTCCAAGTGCTGTCAGAAAATTACCCTCCGATCGATCGAACGTACTGTGCGATTGATCGGACCTGAACAGCATCCAGTTAGTGCACAGTCCGATCGATCGGATGTATTGTGCGATCGATCGGCATTGTACACGTCTCAGTTAACACACAGTCCGATCGATCGGATGAACTGTGCGATCGATCGGACGTACTGTGTTGTAACCTGAAAATGGGTTTTCTGCCCCTTTTTCCTCCAGCCAAACCATGGCAAACCTGCAGAAAATGAGCCTCCTGCTCCCCAATCATCACAATCATCATCCTCATCCATTCTATCAATTTAAAAACATAAAGGGCTACCAATTTAATAATTAATCTCATTCATTCCATAAACCTAACCTAATATTAAAAATCCCTAAATCAATATCAAAACATGCTTGGAATTAGAGGGGAAATCTATCAGAATCATAACCAATCAATAATAAAATAACACACATGTTTATGATGCAATGCATATCTACTTGCCTCAACCAAAACGAAGATTGAAAATGGGTGAAATTTGAGGAGAAGCTTTTCTACCCTCAAAATCACAATCTACCCCGATGAAACACAACCTAATACACCAAGGAGAAGAAAGAAGGAAAAGAATCAAGATCGGACCTAAATCTAGCCAAAAAGGAAAACAAATGAAAAGATGAAAGTATGAGAATGCTTACCAATTTGATACCGGAAGCAAGAGGGAAACGCGAGGATGACTTCTAGCGAACCAAATCTTCGAACGGGGTCTTCTAGGGCTGAGATCTGGCTTGAGAAAGGAAAATGAAGAAAGGGGGAGGCTGCTGGGTTACTTCGTTGCAGAGAACGAAATGAGAAGTTAGGGCAAAACCTCGCTTAAGAAGACAATAGAGAGGAAAAGACCAAATCGCCCTTTAAATGGGTCCGGTAAAAGAATGGACCACTTGAAAGGTTTTTGATCGCCGGATCGCGATGAGTCAAGAGACAAAAATCATCAAAACAACGAGACCTTTCCAACGAACCCAAAAATTACGGCGTTTGGAATATTTTGGAAAAACACTCAATTTTCCCTAAATTGCAAACTACCCCCTTGCTATGATCAAACGAACTCGGAATCAAACGAAACTTCGCAGATACTATTCTAATGCTAAAAGAAACTCGTTTATGATCTAAACCCACTTAAATATCTAAAATACAATTTAAATAAAATAATAACAAATTAAACTGGTCAACGGGCCGGGTTTTGGGCCCAACTGACCCAGTAAGGTCACAGACCTTACAGGATGCCTTGAAAGGAGAATATGGTGAAATTACCTCTGGTAAGACCCATGTAATGACCATGGAATTTGATGCGTATAGGATGGCCCCAGGTGTAAACCTCAGGGACCACCTCCGCAAAATGAGTCAAATGATTGTGGATCTTGCAAGGGCAGGTAATGTACTAACTGAGGACCAAAAGATCATTGCAGTCCTGCGATCTTTACCTGATTCTTGGTGCACAATAAAACAAATTTTGACCCACACAGAGGCAGTCAAAACTTTTAAGGATCTGTGTCGCCATCTCAAACTCGAAGCCCAAAGAGTTCAAGTAGAGATCGCTGGACAAGCACTATTTGCAAAACAACAGCCAGTATCAGGGTCGGGGACTAAGGGGACCAAAAGTAAACGTAAGTTTCAAAATGGGACTTCTCAAAATGGGGTAGACAACAAGAAGAAGCCTAAACAGGACCAGAGTGCACCCAAGCAAGACCAAAAGAAGCATCGAAAGCGTAACAAGCCCAGGGACCTAGCCAAAACCAAATGCTATAAATGTTAGGAACTTGGCCACATCGCTAAAACTTGCCCCAAACGAAAATCGGTGAACACCCTAACTTTGTCACTCTCTTTGGTTTGCTCCGAAGAACTTTATGTGGATGAAAGTTCTAATGGATGGATAATTGATTCAGGGGCAACCAAGCACGTGACAAAGGATAGGAGTGGTTTTCGGGAGTTTCAGTCAATAGATGTCGGTTGCAATAAGCTCTACATGGGATAATTCTTCAGAAGACATATTGGGAATCGGTGATTATTATCTTTCAACGTCTACAGGAAAAACCATGGTGCTCCATGAGACGCTTTTTGTACCTGGCATGAGACGGAACCTCCTCTCTGTTTGCCGACTCGCGAGGGACGGTTTTGATTTTCGTTTTACTAAGGATGGAGTTTCCATTAGAAAAAATAGTTCTATTTATGCATGGGGTTTTATTGTAGGAGACTTATATGTTTTGGATTTCAATAATTCAATGGTTGGATTTTATAGATTTATTTATGGTGCATGACATAAGTTCCGAATGTATAAAGTGGCATGCTCGATTGGGCCACATAGGAAAAGATCGAATGATCCGATTGGCTAAGGAAGGCCTGCCTGGATCTCTCACACAAGTACAGTTGCCCACATGTGAATCTTGTGTGACAGGCAAAGCAACAAGAAAACCTTTTCCAAAGGCTGCAAGATTCAAAGCCTCCCTTGAGATCATCCACTCTAACATTTGTGGACCAATGAACGTGGCTAATAGATAAGGAAATCGATATTTTATTACTTTCATTGATGATTTCTCTCATTATGGTCGTGTGTTTTTTATTTCCCACAAAAATGAGGCAATTGATTTTTTCAAAATTTTTACAAAAGAAGTTCAAAATAAGTTTGACAAAAACATCAAGACCCTTAGGACCGATCGAGGTGGAGAATACACTTCGGAGATTTTTAAAAGTTTTTGCATGGAAAATGGAATTTCTCGACAACTGACTATTGCCTACACCCCACAACAAAACGGAGTTGCGGAAAGACGTAACAGGACCCTGTTAGACATGGTTAGATCAATGATGGCTCATGCAAATTTACCTGTCTCCTTTTGGGGAGATGCGTTATTAACTGCATCATACATATTAAATAGAGTCCCTTCTAAGTCTGTTCCTAAGACTCCGTATGAGTTGTGGACCGGTAGAAAACCTTCCTTGGGAGACCTACGCCCGTGGGGTTCTTTAAGGCATGTCCTTATTACGAATCCTAATAAATTGGAGCATAAGACAATCCCAAGTATCTTTGTGAGATACTCTGAATTGTCAAAAGGATACGTTCTAGTTCATGAGGATGTCAATGGTAGATTAATTAAAAAAGAATCTCGTGATGTAGATTTCTTCGAGTTTCAATATCCTGAAAAGAAGAAGACAAGGGTGTCCATTGAACTATTTGAAATGGATGACTTCTCCTACCACGAGGAGCCAACACCACTTGCTGGTCTTAGTGGGAGAGACCCTATGGAGTCACCGGCAAGTGGGAGTGATCATGATGCCTTTCGTCGTTCTTCTCGTGGATTGATTCCAAAGAAGTTTTTTGAAATTGAGGGAACTTCTTATGCATACACTGTAACTGACGACGACGAACCACGTTCTTATAAAGAAGCAATGGAATCAGAAAACTCGAAGGAATGGATGCTCGCGATGAATGATGAGATCAGCTCTATGCGTAAGAACCATGTATGGGATCTTGTGGATCTTCCCAAAGATAGGAAAGCCGTTACAAATAAATGGATTTTGAAAATTAAGCGAAAAGCCAACGGTTCCATTGACAAATTTATAGCTAGGCTTGTGGCTAAGGGGTTCACACAGAAAGAAGGTGTGGATTATGAAGATACTTTCTCCCCTGTGGTGAGATTTTCTTCTGTCCGCATGATCTTATCTATTGCGGCCCACATGGATTTAGAATTACACCAGATGGATGTTAAGACCGCTTTTTTAAACTGTGATCTTGAGGCGGAAATATACATGAAACAACCAATAGGATATGTGGAAAAAGGCCATGAGGATAAAGTTTGTAAACTCCAGAAATCTATCTATGGCCTTAAACAATCCTCGAAAAAGTGGTACAAAAAGTTCCATAATACAATCCTGTCAAATGGTTTCTCCATGTGTTACGAAGATCATTGTGTTTACATTAAGCGATCTAAACATAAATTTGTGTTGCTATCCCTTTACGTTGATGATATTCTTTTGGCTTGTAATGATATTGGTTTTTTACTTGAGACCAAAGCTTGGTTGTCAACTGTTTTTGAAATGAAAGATTTGGGTGAGGCTGAGTTCATTTTAGGGGTTAAAATTACGCGTAATCTTTCAAAACGCATTCTTGGCTTGTCCCAAACAACTTACATTGAGAAAATTCTAGAGAAATTTAGAATGGCCAGTGCTAGTCTCGTTGAGACCCCGCTTGATAAGGGTTGCAAATTAAGTGTAATGTAATGTCCTCAAAATGATGCTGAAACAAAACGAATGGCTTCCATACCCTATGCCAGCGCTGTAGGAAGTTTAATGTATGCTATGTTGTGCACATGCCTGATATTTGCTATGTTGTTGGGTTGGTTAGTCGATTTCAAAGTAACCCGGGTATTGCTCATTGGAATGCCGTCAAACGAATCTTTCGATATTTAAAGGGCACCAAAGATATGATGCTTTGCTATCACGGTGGTGGCTTGAGTTTATTAGCATACAGTGACTCATCTTTTTCGGATGATCGCGATGACAGCAAATCCACATCGGAATATGTGTTCTTACTGGGCGTGGGAGCCATTTCATCGTCTAGTAAGAAGCAGGAGTGTACGGTCATGTCGACCACTGAGGCCGAATATGTTGCTTGCGCACTGGCGGCCATGGAGGCTGTATGAATTCGCCGTTTTCTGTTGGATTTGGGACTTGTATCCATTGCCCGTGATCCCATTCCATTGAGAACAAATAGTACAACTGCCATATGCTTGGCAAAAGGCCCCCAGTTTCATTAGAGGGCAAAACATATCAAACGTAAGTGGCATTTTATCCGTGAACAAATAGAAGCAAAAGAAATAGCAATATCTCATGTGCCATCTTTGTAAATGATTGCTGACCCGATGACCAAACCCTTGGCACGAGAACTATTCACTATTCATGTAAGGCGTATGGGAATGCAATATATGTAATCCTTTTTTTTCAGTGGGAGTGTATTGGACTTATTTCAATAAAAGTTTTTTTTTGTGGTTATATGCATGTTATATTCCTTTCAATCATACATGTGCATATACTTTACATTGGCAACATACACAATAAGCATGTGTATTAGATGCACACGTGGCACCAAACAGGTGAGGTCATCCACTCGCACGGATAAAGACCGCCCTTATTGTCTTAGTGACTGATAGGATGAGGTGCATGCATTTGTATGATATGCTGATTAAGCCAATATGGATCTTATTGGTGCGTACAGATGTATGGAATGCCGACTCAGTCTTGTGTGCATTGGGTGATGTGGATCACAAGACTGAATGAGACTTAGCATTAGTCGTCGGACAAATCACACCCTAATAAGTCCGATAGCCTGTTTTAGAAACCAAGCGTGGTTGTGTTTGTTACGATCAGCTTGTGCAGTAGTGAATCGGTGCAATGTTAGCATGGGCTCCGTTATAGAGCTAATGCTTTTCACACTGCGACGCGTGTCTACAGACATGCGTGTTTAAGGACCGACCTACGAGCAACAGGATATTACCCTAGAAATCATGTTTGTTGTGCGAGAGTTAGTCCCGTAAGTGACTCTTGAGCTTAGAGTTGATTATTGTGTGAACCAATTCTTGAGGCTCTTGTGCCCTTATACTAACCTCTTTGTTGGAAAGATGAGATCGGTGATGCTACTTTTGCTGCGGTTGTGCCACGGCAACATTGGAGCCTACGAGCCACCGTGCAAGGAAAGCTGCTTAGTTGATTCTGACCCTCGTAAGTCCATGGGAAGACCCCTTGACATCACACTCTAGTTTATACGTGCTTACGATACTTATCAGCCCGGGCTATATCGAGTATTTTGAAAATTTTAAGGCAAACAAAATTTTATATTATCTATATGTATAAATATGTTATTTTATAAAAAGAAATGTTTGTAAAAGGTTTTACTCGATAAGTTGAATAAGCACATATGTGGGTTGAACACGACTCAAGGGTATGAGTCAACATTCAATCCGGTGTGGTCATGCGAGTGTCTAGGGCAGACTGATATGTCGGTGAGTTGGTGTATTCTAGTCAGATGGTGACTTAGTGTGCATTCTCTCCGTGAATAGGCATAGTAGGCATAGTGGAGGTCCCACTCTTCAGGTCCATTTTTACTTTGTAGAATTTGATGATGGCAATTAGTGATCAAATGGAATGAATCTTGTTCGGTGCGAGTGGGAGATGTTGGCATTTGTGATGGGACCCACTTGTGTTTACATGTGGATGGACCCCACTCACAAAGATACACCCCTCACAAGGAGCTTCATGGTGATATGGATAAGGATAGCTTGAGTTTTATCCAACTCTCTATCTCTTTATCATATCTACATTCAAATTCAAATTGAGAGAGATTGATCATAATCATCTCTCAATTCGAATTTGAATAGAGATCTCATCACCCATTAGCCTAAGGGCTATATATAGACATGAGAGATATAGCTTGAAACAACTTTGAAGAATTCATCTTCCTTCCAGTAGATCTCCAATTCTTCATCATCATCTTCTGCATCCAGGGTGCCCTTGGATATTGAAGAGTGACTCATATGTGACTGATATCTCGTAGACAGTCACAGATCTCCACACAATTGCCTGATTCAAGCCAACACTATCTTTATCGCGTTTGTAGCAGCCAGCATCTATAGATCATTGCTTCCGCAATATTTACTACCTTCACTACCACATTGGGATCACCGGAGAATTTATCCGGCTTCCTTTTGGATCCAAAGAGATTAGTCCAGCTCAAAGAATCAGAAACCTCTTATCACTAAAAAAAATAAAAATAAAGAGACATCGTGCTCATATGGTCCATGTATATCATTCCCTCAGCCAGAGACTCTTGGCAGCAAATCAGAGCGCTGATAAGCTGACACTGTCACTGACCAAAATTTAAAGTAGCCCCATGTGAAATAGTAGATGCTAGAGTCGAAAGGGATATCATGGCCCAGGCCGGCCCAACCCGGTTTCTTTGGGCTGAGATTGGGCCTAAATTTTTAGTATTAGGGCCAGGCTTGGATTTTATATTTGGTCCCCATTACTAATATGAGCAGAGCCTGGACTTATCTGTAGAGCGCCCAAGCCATTGAATTGGTTTTAAGACAATGAGACTATGGCAGTAGAGATGCCAAACGGCCCTAACACTTCCAAGAAGGGCATGTGTCTTTGGTCTTTGTACCTTTTTTTTCAAGATAAGTAGGTGATGTCCAGCTAACCAAAAAAAAAAAAAGAGTAGTGGTACCTTCTTTTCATAAAGGGATATTCCCCGTAAAAATGCCCTTGAATTTGATATTTATCAAGATAAAGTTTATCTATTTCCTACAAAGTTGTTCATACAAAAAAGTTGCTTATGGCCTAAGAACATCGCATCGCACTGTCCTGAGATATTACGAGGTCCGATGTGTGCTTCTAGAATATCGCACGAACAATTATGTGGGAAAATACTTAAACTTTGACAGTTTATGGACGAATGTCAAGCCTAAGAACCATTTTACCGACAATATCCCTTTCATGAAAGCATGTTTCTTGAATACAAAAGCCAAGGGTGTTTTTTTTCTTGTAAAACTTAAAACCCAACTCTTTCACTCATCAAGAGTGAGAGACACTTACGCGGGCCTCAGGCTTAAGTTGTTTTAGGCGAGCCTAGCTTGGACACTAGACTTATGGCCCGAGTTATGCTTGGGCCTACTATTTAAAACTTGGACGGGCCTAACCATTCTTCAACTCGGCCCATGAACATCCTACACACACAACGCACCTACAGACCCATTTCTGGATGGGGCCCTCTCATGTACAAAAAATACAATCTTATTTGATTAGCCTAACTCTTTCATCCATGGCCCACAAAGTTTCATGTTCTAAAATGGGTGCGTAGTCGATCCTACAGTCCATTCCGTTCACATAAGTGTAAACCCAGGGGTGCGTGTGAATTTTCTTTTCTTTTATTTTCTTTTTTATGTGTGCGGTTTAGTTGGGTAGACCATCAGGTGGGCCCCACTATAGGTGTGCACAATGCACACTGTGTGAGGATATTTCCGAGCCACCAAAGATCGCCAGCTCAGCAGGACTTGGCCTCCCCCCCGGCAGCGCTGCCTCCTTTCTCAGCGAGTCTTGGTCTCGGCATCTTCCAGCTCGACCGCGTACCTCAGCTCGGCCAACTCCATCTCGGCCAGGTGCTCCCACCTCGGTCCAAGTATTCCACCGCGGCACTCATGTCAGGTCTCCAACCAAGTCAAGGTCGCTCCCGACCTCGGTCATTCTTGACCTCGGTTCCATGTATTGACCTCGGTCACTCCCGACCTCGGTCATGCATCTCGACAGTTGTACTTAAAGACTGACCGGAATGGATACTGACAGCTATCCTCCCATGGACACTCAAGCACGCTAAAGACGTGCAACAAGACAAGGGCACCACCCATATCTACTGATAGATCGCCCTCCACAGCTCCCAAAGCGCCAGGACATGGCTTGATGAAATAAGTGGGCTACGATGGGACTATCATTGATGTCAAAGTAGGCTATGATGGGACAGTTAACTACCTCCCCGGCTCCTCTCTTCCTCTATATAAACACAGCTACGGCTACAGAGCAAGATATACAACAGGGGCCAACATCATACATTAGTATGCCCCATCTTCTTCCCTAAAAAAATCTTCATCCCAATGTCTAGTTCATAAACTAACTTAGGCATCGAAGAGCCCTGCGCTGCCAAAGCCAGGGTCCTCTGACTTTCTTCTTTTTCCTCCTTCAGGTTTCAGGCAGGCAGCGGTTCTTCCCAAAGATCTCCAGCTCCATCCTCCTATTCTTGTGAGTCTCAAAATCACTACCCCTCGGTCTGTGAATTTTTGTGTACTTACAATTAGCGCCGTCTGTGGGAAAAGATCAAGAAGCCATCTTCCCAAGCACCATACCTCGAAGAACTGGAAAAGGGAAAAAACCATCTACATCTTCGATGCAGTTGCCTCCGGTCCCTCGTCAGAAAAGGTCCGGAGCAAACTCTGGTTCAGCGAGCGTCCAAGGGCCGGAAACTCAGTTAGGTTCATCCTCTGGGGGGTGACAGCACCTTTTCGACGAGATAACCTTCGGCTGGAATTTTCCCGGCAAAAGGATCCCCAACCAGACAAATCCCGCCATCAAACCCGCCATCAAATTGACGACAGCAACCCGCTCCTCACGAAGATCAAGGCCCCAAACCTTGTCACCCAAGCGCAGGACGAGTTGATCCGTCGACTTCAGCAGCAGCTAGAAGAAGGGGCAACCTCAGCTCCATCCTCTAATCCCTTAATGAAACTAAGACGAAGACTGGAGGAAATTGCAGATCTCAAAGAGCGGCTTGATCAACACATCGAACAAGCAGTCCAGTAGAACTTGGAGATGGCTGGTCTCACTCGAGCTCGGCTGAACTCATACGATCTCAGTGCATCTCCCCTCTCTCGAGAAATAAGAAACTTCTCCCTCTTAGAAGGTTTCAGCATCCCGAGGTTCATCCTTTACGACGGAACCTCGGACCCAGCAGCACATCTCCGGCACTTCACTCAGAGAATGTCGGTGTGGGGCGACAACAGTCTCCTAAACTGCAGAGTCTTCTCTTCAGGTCTCGGTGACCTTCCCCTAAAGTGGTTCTGCGCACTCCCGCAAGGATCAATCACAAGTTGGCAGCAGCTCCTGATTTCTTTCATGGCGAACTTCCAAGCTAATATAGTCAACCCGAGGTCGCACGCCGACCTGATGGCCCTTAGAATGAAGCAGACAGAGAACATCACGCAGTTCGCCAAAAGGTTCTAGACTGTCTACAGCCAAAGAGAAAGCGCCTCAGATACAATAGCATCCATCTCCTTCCAGCAAGCTCTTCTGCCAGGCAACGAGCTTCGGAGAGACTTAGCCTAGCACCCTGTGGTCACGAGGAAGGCATTGATGGCCAGGGTGAACCGGTTCGTCATGCAATAAGTAGATGAAGCCCGTGCTCTGGAACGCTTCAACCTCTACGAAAACAACCAGGCGATCTACAGCTCGACAGATATCTCCATCTCGGCAGATGTCTCCAGCTCGCCCGAAGTCTCCTATAGCTTGGGGGGGGGGGGGCTGCTAGATGTCTCCTATCATCAGCTTCGATGGCACATCAGCCTTAATCGCATGACCCTCTACCATCATACGGCATGGTCCTCTACTGTCAGCTTCGATGGTGCCGTCAGCTTCGATGACACTGTGATATGGCACGATCCTCTACTGTCAGCCTTGATCGCACGGTCCTCTACCAGTCATCCAGATCTTACATCTCGGCCGCGCGCCAGATCTCAGTCTCTTGCATCTTAGCTACGTGCCGAATCTCGACTTCGTGCATCGCGGCAGCAGCGCCAGATTTCAGGCTAAGCGCCCTCTCAACCTCATGCTGGTGTCGCCCTCGTGCAGGCTATGGGCCGCACGCAGGTTCGGGCTCATGATTGTGTCAGGCTACACGCCTTCTCAGCCTCATGCTGGGTCGCCCTCGTGCCGGCTACGGGCCGCACGCAGGTTCGTACTCATGATGGTCTCAGGCTACGCGCCCACTTAGCCTCATGCTGGTGTCGCCCTCGTACGGGCTATGTGCGTGCAGCCTCATGATGGTCTCAGGCTAAGCGCCCTACCTCGTGCCGGTTATGTGCGTGCGGCCTCATGATGGTCTCAAGCTAAGCTCCCTACCTCGTGCTAGCTACGGGCCGCACGCAGGTTCGGCCTAATGATGGCCTCAGGCTACGCGCCCTCTTAGCCTCATGCTGGTGTCGCCGTCGTGCCGGCTACGGGCTGCATGCAGGTTCGGCCTCATGATGGTCTCAGGCTACGCGCCCTCTCAGCCTCATGCTGGTGTTGCCCTCGTGTCGGCTGTGAGCCGCACGCAGGTTCGGCCTCATGATGGTCTCAGACTACGCGCCCTCTGAGCCTCATGCTGGTGTCGCCCTCATGCCGGCTACGGGCTGCACGCAGGTTCGGCCTCATGATGGTCTCAGGCTACGCGCCTTCTCAGCCTCATGTTGGTGTATCCCTCGTGCCAACTACGAGCCGCACGCAGGTTCAGCCTCATGATGGTCTCAAGCTAAACGCCCTCTCAACCTCATGTAGGTGTCGCCCTTGTGCCGGCTACGGGCTGTACACAGGTTTGGCCTCATGATGGTCTCAGGCTACGCGCCCTCTCAGCCTCATGCTGGTGTCGCCCTCGTGCTGGCTACAAGCCGCACGCAGGTTCGGCCTCATGATGGTCTCAGGCTACGCGCCCTCTAAGCCTCATGCTGGTGTCGCCCTCGTGCCGGCTACGGGCCTCACACAGGTTCGGCCTCATGATGGTCTCAGGCCACGCGCCCTCTCAGCCTCATGCCGGTGTCGCCCTCGTGCCGGCTACGGGCCGCACGCAGGTTCGGCCTCATAATGGTCGCAGACTACGCGCCATCTTAGCCTCATGTTGGTGTCGCCTTTGTGCCGGCTACAGGCCGCATGCAGGTTCGGCCTCATGATGGTCTCAAGCTAAGCGCCCTCTCAACCTCATGCTGGTGTCGCCCTCGTGCCGGCTATGGGCCTCACGCAGGTTCGGCCTCATGATGGTCTCGGGCTACGCGCCCTCTCAGCCTCATGATGGTGCCGCCCTCGTGCTGGCTACGGGCCGTACGCAAGTTTGGCCTCATGATGGTCTCAGGCTACGCTCCCTCTCAATCTCATGCTGATCTCGGCCACATGACATCTCAGCAGAAACACCACGCTCCAGCAACCAGCTCCAACACATAAGTGTCCTCATGATACTTGGCTTCCGACCTCAAACAGTTAGAATACTCTAAGAGGTCCGAAGCTGGGGGGGGGGGGGGGGCTATTGTGTGGGGATATTTCCGAGCCACCAAAGATCTCCAGCTCAGCAGGACTTGGCCTCCCCCCCCCCCCCCCCGGCAGCGCCCTCCTCTCTCAGCGAGTCTTGGTCTCGGCATCTTCCAGCTCGGCCAAGTACCTCAGCTCGGCCAACTCCATCTCGACCAGGTGCTCCCACCTCGGTCCAAGTATTCCACCGCAGCACTCCTGCCAGGTCTCCAACCAAGTAAAGGTCGCTCCCGACCTCGGTCATTCCTGACCTCAGTTCCATGTACCGACCTCGGTCACTCCTGACCTCGGTCATGCACCTCGGCAGTTGTACTTAATGACTGACCAGAACGGATATGGACAGCTATCCTCTCATGGACACTCAAGCACGCTACAAGACGTTAACAAGACAAGGGCACCGCCCATATCTACTAACAGATCGCCCTCCACAGCTCCTATGGCGCCAGGATATGGCTTGATGAAACAAGTAGGCTACGATGGGACTGTCGACATTGATGTCAAAGTAGGCTACGATGGGATAGTCAACTATCTCCCTGCCTCCTCTCTTCCTCTATATAAACATAGCTACAGCTACATAGCAAGATTTACAACAGGGGCCAACACCATACACTGGTACGCCCCATCTTCTTCCCTAAAAAAATCTCCATCCTAATGTCCAGTTCCTAAACTAACTTAGGCATCGAAGATCCCTGTGCTGCCAAAGCCAGGGTCCTCTGACTTTCTTCTTCTTCCTCCTTCAGGTTTCAGGCAGGCAGCAGTTCTTCCCAAAGAGCTCCAACTTCATCCTCCTATTCTTGTGAGTCTCAAAATCACTGCCCCTCGGTCTGTGAATTTTTGTGCACTTACACACACCGTCTACATAAAATAGTTTTCATTATAAACCATATTCTTCTTTTTTTGTGGGATCAACTCCCATTAGAGTAAAACTTTGCCACATCTAATACAAGAAAATGGTATGTATTTGCTTATATTTTCAATGGTGACCATTTTATGTAGTTCTACTTTTCACAACTCATATGCGCAAGCTTCTTAACCTAATTTCAAGTTTCATACTTTTCTTTTTAACCTCTTTGATATATATATATATATATTTTTCTTTTGGTAAAAGACCTCTTTTGATAGATTGGGTGACTGGTCTGAGTGATAATCTAAATTGGGAGTGAGCTATGAGGATAAGAAGGCTTGGCTAATAAACCATGTATAGTTTGATGAACAAATACGAGCCCATAATTTTGACATATCAACTTAATAGAGGATTTTACTGGAGAAATCCCCTTAGACTTGTTGAAGACCAAAAAAGCCTTTAAATTTTAATGTCGACCATATAGGTCCTTTCGCCACTTTTTTTATCCTTTTTTCCGCATTTTCCTTGAATGGCGATATCGCCGTTGGTTTATACATGAGAGGGGATACCACTTCTTTTATCATTTTTTTTCGGTTTTACGGTGAGCGGTAATATCCCCATTCAGCCGTTCACGAGTGGGACTTAGTGTTTTGACCATGCTGGGCAGGGATATCTCTACTTAACTAGATGTGCTACATGTGTTGGGCGGGGAATATCAGGTGGGGTACTATTTCTTTTCTTTTTCCATCTTGATCTTTAAAGAAGAATTGTTAAATGTGCTCAATGTGCTAGGCGGGGAATATTAGGTGGGGTGTTCGCTAAATGTGTTGGGTGGAAAAATCCCCTTATAATGAGTTGGGGTTGGCCATGGTTGAGGGAGAAAGAAGGAATAAGAAGAGGCAAAGAGGGAAGAAGGGGAAAGAGGGAGGGGAGAGAAGTAACTCGGGGTCACCTTGTGATGGTCGGTGCCCGTTGTTGATGGAGAGTAGAGATTGAAGATGAAAGAAGGAATAAAGGAAGAAGGAGATGAAGAAGAAAAAGAAAGCTCGTGGAAGAGATGAGAGGAGGAAGAAGAAGAAAAGAGAGAAGCTCGTGTAGGAGAACAGTAGAGAAGGAAGATGAAAGCTTACAGATGAGATAAGAGGAGGAGAAAGAAGAAAGCTCATGGAGAAGAAAATATATGAGCGGGTTTTAAAGAACACGGGAGTAGAGATATTCCTGCTCAGGGAATTAAAAAAAAAAACTGAAAAGGTGGTGGAAAACTATATTTTGGATCCTTTTTGGTCTCTACTTAGTCTCAGGATATTTTTTCAATAAAATCCTCAATTTAATATGGTGGTGCATATTAATTGTTACAATGGTGTTCAGATGGTGCATTTATATCATTTCATATTTTCCGTGATTAGTGCCTTTGCGATTGGATAAGAAGGCATCGTAATAAAGCATGTACAATTCGCTGCACAAAGTAGGAGCCCGTAAAGCCATATTAATGGTTATTGACCAAACCAAAAAAAAAAGAAAAAAATTATATTAATGGTTAATAATATCAATTCAAAAAGTCTACATGGACAAACTCTCGTGGACCACTCCATGGTTCAAGGGTCACATCATCTAACATCATCTAACATTTTAGATGATGTGACCCTTGAACCATTGAGTTTGTCCATGGAGTGATCCATGTAGCATAACTCATATCAATTAGACTATGTAGATAGACTCCCTCGCCCGATTTGGAGACTGATCCTACGTGGACTTCCATGTGGCGCTGAGGTGGACCAAGTGGGCATTCAACTTTTCAAAGCCCGCCAGAATGGAGGAAATAATGAAATCGGGCAAGGTAAACAGAATTGCCCTAGAGACGGTCTCCTCTGGTTCTTCTCCCCTCCCAAACACTCCTCCACATCGCCTCCCTGATCTCATCTCTCTCTCTCGCTCAGCGACAACGCGCAGCATCCCCTCGCATCAACAAAGACCTCAGAGCAGCACCCCCTCGCAGAAACGCCCAAACGTCTCTCCTCCACATCACCTCCCCATCTCTAATCTCTCTCTCGCTCGGATCTCATCTCTCTCTCTCTCGCGCTCGGCGACAGCGCGCAGCACCCCCTCACAGAAACACCCAAACGTCTCTCCTCCACATCGCCTCCCCATCTCTAATCTCTCTCTCGCTCGGATCTCATCTCTCTCTCTCTGTCTCTGGCTCGGCGACAGCGCGCGGCAGCCCCTCGCATCAGCAAAGACCTTGGAGCAGCACCCCCTCGCAGAAGCGCCCAAACGTCTCTCCTCCACATCGTCTCCCCATCTCTAATCTCTCTCTCTCTCTGTCTCGGATTCAGCGCAGCACTACCCCCCTCTCAGGTAATAAAAAAAGATTGCCAAATGTGGAAGATTTTGATGTTTTTCGACATGGGTTTTCATCCAAATCGCTCATGGGGATTTCTATTTCTTTGTTATTGCGCCGATGCATTCGTTTGTACCTCTGTTTTTGTGAGGAATTTGTGGCATTTGTTGGAAACAGGAGTGAAAGATTGAAACTTGACATGTTTCATTGATAGTAGTTTTAAATACAAATGGTTTAAAGATTTTTGAGGTTATGGACTATCTATTTCGCTGTTTATATGTTCATTCTGGTAATAAAAAAAGAAAGAAATACTCATCTTTGATCTTGCCAGCTGCATCTCTATCTGGCTCTTTTTTTTCTCATATGTACCTCCCAACCAATAAAAATGATATTTCACATAGTCTAGAAGAAGAAGAAGAAGGAAATGGCCTGATTCACAGATCTTGTCCACAAGGCAGTATTTTCAAATTTGAATGATAAAATGGTATGAAATTGCAAACATCTTCCATCTCTCAGGAATCAGTTATCTATTGAATTTACCTCTCAGCAGGCCTGTATTTGAGTTGCGAATTGGGATTCTTTTGTTTGTGGCCAAAGAAAGTTTTTTTTTTTTTTTTTTTTTGGCTAAATGGGTAAGTGTTACAACTTTCTTCTGATAACATGCTTGCACAGGGAGTGATCCTAGGGGGCTATGTGAGATGAGACACCCTTAATCACCAGAGTGTTTCGTGTTTATCAACCAATGACTGTTCTTGGTCTTCGATTTATGTATGGTATCAAACACTTACTGTTCCTACCATAGACGGACCATATGCAAAATGATGATAATGTAAACTAGTTTGATACTTTTTAATCTTTCTGTTTTAATTGCTTAATTCATCTTTGTGAGACTTAATAGATTTTTTCATTTAAAGAATTTGTGTGCACTAGTTGAGATTAGTTTGTCATTGATAAGGAGGATGGATTTGCTTAATTCATCATTGATAAGAACTGTTTAATAGATTTTTATGTTTTCTTGTTTGTGAGGAACTTCAAGTAAATGGCTTCATATTCCTCTACTGAAAATTTCAATTGGCATCGACATATATGTTGATGTGGTGTTGGCAACTGTGTGGTCAAGGTTTCGTGATCACCAAATAATTATGGTAGACAGTATTATTTTTGTTACAAGATTGGAGAAGCTTGAACAAATTTGTCGAGTCTTCACGGTTGTCCTGATTGTTTACGGTGTCCTTCTTGTGGTGTTATTGTGTCGAATGTAGCATCCATCAAGTACTCTTCCTAATTGGAAGCTACTATTATGTAAGGGGTTGGTTGATAGGTGAAATGATAGACTCCAATTTTTTTTTTTTTTTAATTTTGAATAATGGAAGTTGCTTTTATATGAACCAATTGTATCTGGGGTGAATGAATGAAGAACTTATTTTTGAATCTCTATATTTCATTTTGTCGTCTCATCTTTTGAGCACCTGAAAGAGTCTTATTTGGCATATTGAATCTTGTGAGATTTTGTCTAAAGAGGCCCAAGAGGCAGGTATTCTCGTCGATTTTATTTGAAGAGAAAACTAAAAATATAACAGAAAGTGATTGATAAACCTAGAATAATTTCAGATATGAAAAGCCCTACAATGTGAATGGAATTTTCAACATTCTCGCTGGAATGATTTCTACCATTGTGTTCTACCTTGTTGAGTATCCCTGTTTAGGGCACTATTTAGCCCACTTCCCGATGGATTTTTTGGCTCAAATTTGAGACTTTGAAAGTCCATATTATGAACTTAAAATGTGCTATTTTTCAGATAATTACAATCACGTCTGCGATGTTTTCAACTGGAGCACTTTTTCAACTCGGTTAACACAAATCTGCAGAAACCTTGCTAAGTACCCCTGTTTAGCCCACTTCTCGAGGGATTTTTTGGCTCAAATTTGGGGCAAATTCCCATGCCTCCTGACTCTACCACACATGAGCTAACAGTCTTGTTCAATCTAATTCCCGCATTGTCATTCAATTCAAGCTGCCTCTTCACATATGGTGGGATTACCTGATTACTCTTGTGATATCGAGCTTTGTTCGGACTAATATCATGATTATGCTCCAGTACAGATGAGTTCAGAGGCCACTTCGTATCGAATTGCAAAGAAAGATTCAACACAAATCTTCATATATTGAAAAAACAATGCGAATAATAGGATGTCATTTCTTAGCAATGTAAAATTGCATAAATATGGGCAGTTTTTTCATTTCCCCTAACATGGAGAAGGTATGGGAAAATTAAAGGGGTAAATTAGTGAGAAATCCTTGACTATTGTTTTATAAAGTCTCTGCGCATGGGATTAATACAGGCGGAGGTCCCTTAGCATGCCCCAAAATATATATATATATATAGAGAAAAAAAAAGGACCCGAAAGACAAGAAATGGACAGATACTTTACGTGGGTGATCTGGAGAATTGAAGAAAGATATTATGAGGCCTTATTTTTAGGGAAAAACAAAAGGATGTAAGTTGTTTTTTTGAAATTTGAAAAAATGACAGTTGCTATTACAGGGCCTTATGTTTTGCATTTTTATAGTCATATGTTTTGGGGCCTAAAGTGAGGGCTTTCCTTGATTCATGGTAAAGCCGACCCTGCTACAAACCAATCAAGCGAGCCCACCTTCCAAATCTAGACTGCTTGAAATCAGTGTGAATTCTTATTTTATTATCGAGAAAATTCTTATATGTGATTAGAGTTATGCCATACTGATATTGATATGTAGGACCCATGATCTTTGTGGTGATCTTACCCTATAGGACTATCACCTGTATTATTCATGATGGAGAAATATAATTCATGTAGCCAGCCGATCCTAACATAGTTGGGACAAGGATGCTGATGAAGACAATAACCCGTGACACGTAAAACCACAAAACATGAATAGCAAACCGCACCTTCTGCTAGTTAACCATCACCAAGGTGGGCTTCTTTTCCACCCATCTAACACTTTTCGTTTTTTTTTTTTTTGATAATTATGCTTTAGAAGAGGAATCGTATGTTCCCTTGTACGCATATTGATTTTGATTTATAATACACAGCCTTCTATATTCCAACCGACCATATAGAATCAAGATCTAAATCTAATGACGAAGTATAGAATGTACAATTGGATAATGATACACATAAATCACAAAAAATATCTGTAGCTATCTTCTTGGACCAGCTAGAGTCATGACCCTGCTCATGTCTTGCCTGGAATAACTTTGATTCGACGGAACACGGTGGAACAATCATTTCTATTAATGAGCTCCATTAAAGCATTTATAAACTATAAACAATAATCATCCCGTTTGTTAACTTTACATGAAAAAAATAAAGTCATGAGGTGAAACCTCAAATCAAGAGAGACTAAAATATATGGAATTTATGATGACCTTTTGTCTTTAGTTAATTTGATAAATAATCTTTTTTACTTTTTGGGTAAAATGAGGATGATTTAGTTGATTGAAGATGTTGTTTTTTTATCTATTTTGAGAAAGAATGTGAAAATTTTAAATTTGAGTACTTTTAATATGACCCCTAGTCTTTTCATGTCTAATAAATATGGAGGCTTTAGTTCACCTTTACTGTAATAGTAGATTACCAAATGAGCACACCAACTAGCCACCGGTTGGGCTTTCTTTCTTGGGAGAGTTTCATTTTTTTTGGGAGAAATGCCCCACTGGTTAACTATTGTGCTTAGGTAATAGTGGGAGAATGTCTTAGTTGTTTGTCACATTGAGAAAATGCCAATTGTTGCCATAATTTTAACCATTGACAATGAAAGGGTTATTTTTGGTAGAAAGACGGGAAGGGATTGCTCCATTTGTTGGAAATTCCACATGTAACTTGGCTATTTGGGAGAGCCCAGGGATCAATTCCTGAGTATGCCACTTTTTCATATGTGTATGTTGTCCTTCTCATTGTGGACTTCCCTTTCCCACTTGTGTGTGCTCTCTCAGCTCCTAGCGTTGGAGCTGGGTTAAAAAAAATATTCTTAACCATTTTAGCTGCATCAGACTATATAATTAAAAAAAAAAGAAAAGAAAAACTTTAAATAAGGCATCAGGTTTTAATTTTATTTAAAAAAACGACACAAGTTTCAAAACTTTTCAAATTAATCCCTAAATTTTCCAAGAAGTTTTTAATTAAAGACATCCGTTCATTTAAAGTTACTTTCTTGCAAAAATTTACCTCAATTTCTTAAAAATGCCCAAAGTACATTTATTTGAAATAAAACTCTCGTTCACTTTCTACGTAATTTTTCTCATTTTCTTCACCGGCACCCACATGGTGATCAAGGACAACCATTGACCCCATTACGATCAGCTGCATATAGTGGCCGAAGAAACCAATTGTCATGGCTTTTAATGAAAGGTAGTTTGGATATTTTAAAATAATTGAGGGATAAAATAGTAAGAAAATACATTTAAATGACTGGATGTCTTTAATTGAAAATTTATTAGAAAATTTAGATATTAATTTGAAAAGTTTTAAAATTTCTATCATTTTTCTCTTAAGAAAATTAAAAACCGTTGGATTCGACTTATCAAAACGCTCAGCGCACTATAGCACAAAAAAAAAAAAAAAAAAAAAAAATTTTGAGGCAAGACATGTTAGGCTCCTACCAAAAATAAAAAAGATTTGGTCCTAGCTACATCCAAAGTCATTATTAGGTAGATATGGGTTGTTAGGCTCACGTTTTGATATTGGACAACGAGGAGTTATAACATATAGTATTGGAACATTGTCCTTACAATTACCCTTAAATCCAACATTGGGACCTAGAATAAGTAAAATTTAAATATTCTTTTCAAACCTATTCTTATAAAATGGTGCGACATCGTATGACCCTAGCTATGATATCGTACATACAAATACATGTGATATTGCACTATCCGATGTGTGTGATATTACATGAAATACTTAAACTTCAACGGTTCATGGGCGAATCTCAGGTCTAACAACCATCGTACGGACAATATCCTTAAATATATTCAATGTCTCCTTAAGAAAAATAGATTAACTAAATTAGATTAGAATTAAAAAAGAGAAAATACAAATTGAATCAAGCATCTACTCCATTTCGGAGATAGATTTGTATTGAATAGGATGCAAGTCCAACTATGCGACTTTGTCTAATTTAGATAAATTCCTGCAAAGTTATTTGTGCAATATCCTAATTAGGCCATATGAAATCACACATATTGCATTATAGGATATCCTAGGATCATGCGATATCATATTTTTATTATATGTGAGGCCCCACCCCTTATGGGCCCTCAATTTAAATTTGAATACTATATTATAGCCTAAGTATATTATTTATGCTAATTATGGGGTTTAGTAAGGGTAGTTATGTATTTTCCTAGATTTTAGTTGGATTAGCCTTGATGTGTAATTAGTGGAGTCAATAGGGTGTCCTTTGTTATTTTTAGAGTTAGTTAGTTTGTTAGAGGCCCTATCTAGAAATTAGTATTTTCTATAGGGGGTGTCCACTAGAGAATCTTCTAGAACCTACCCAAAGACCAAAATGCCTATAACCCTAACCCTAATCATATTCAAACTAAAAGGGTACTTTAGTCCTTAGCCCAAACCCTCAACCTATATAAGCTACCCATTGCCATACGTTAGCTACTATTCATCTCTCTCTCATTCCCATCTTTTTTCTCTCTTCCTTCCCCATTTTCCCTCCAACGATCTCTCAATTCCCTCTAATTTTCCATCTCTCTCTTCTCTCGTTCTCTCTGTACGGGTTCTAAAAGGAAGAAAGCCACTGCGGACCTGTTACTGCAACTTATATTGGGATTTCGTTCTCTCCACTTCGGTCATCCCTTCCCCTTTCTTCAAATCAGGTGAATACCCACTTCTAGTTCAATTCCATTAGAAAATTCTCTCTTTCTCTAGATCTCCTTCCTTATAGAAAGTCTCTTGTGGATATGGGTATAGGAGTAGATCTGAGATTTCTGGGCTGGTTCTGTGTCTGTGAAGATCTTACAGTTGGGATTTTCCCTTTACCGGATTAGATCTCTGTTTTCTTTCCTTTCCTTCTTGCAATTGATCAAGACAAGCGCAATATGCTTACTTAATATAGAATGGATGTTTTACTGTCTTTGATTCTCTGTATTTCTACTTAGATGATGTTAGAACTGTTATATTTACCTTTAAGCACGTTTTCATGGATTGTTGGTCATTGATGGATGGGTTGATCTCATTTGGAAGATCAATGGCCCATGAAATGGATGGTTGGATGTATATTGGAGTGCTTTTCTTATTTCTGGATGTGTATGTGGAGTTTGGACGAGTTTGGATGAGTTCTGGTGGAAAACGGATTGAAGAAGAAGGAAATTCGAGATCTTGGAATTTGCCCGAACTCAGTGTATTCGGTCGACCGACCTGTACCTCGGTCGACCGAACACACTGAAAACTGGAAATTCCAGCTCTCAGCTATCTTTCACCACAAGGTGTGCTCAGGGACCGAACTCAGTGTATTCGGTCGACCGACCTGTACTTTGGTCGACCGAACACACTGAGATCTGGGAAAATGCAACTCCCAGTTATTTCTTCCACATGCTATTTCTTTGGCCAAGCTCAATGTTGGCTGAGCTCGAGTGTTGACCGAGCTCAAGTATTGGCCGAGCTTACGTATGGGCCGAGCTCAGGTGTTTAACGGAGCTGGAAGAAATGGCTTAAAGCTGTATTTCTCCTTTGGCCGAGCTCAGTGTACTAACCGAGCTCAGTTATTGATCGAGCTCAGAGCTAGTAGACCGAGATCAGGTGACCGAGCTCAAGTGATCCAAAAGAAGGAATTGGGACCTGGGACACCCTTCAACCAGGATTCCCAGTGTTATCGGTCGACCGACCAGGCCAGGAGGTCGACCGAGTACACTGAAATTCTGGAAAAATAAGGCACTGCCTGATGGTGTTTATTCTCTGATCCCAGTGTGCCTAGCTGACCGCCCAGGCCAAGAGGTCGGCTGAGCACACTGCGTATAGTGACTTTCCCAAATTTTAGTTCCTTTTGTTTTGATCATATGTGGGGCCCATTGACCATCCAAATAGACTTCCATCACTGTGCCAACCACGAGTCAATGGTGTGGTTCGACCTTGACTCATGGGGTCCACTAACTTGAGTCCAAGTTATATAATCTAAGATGATTCGAACTTTAAATATTACCAATGATACTCATAACTTCTGGAGCACTAAATACAGTATTCCTTAACATCTGAGGTTTCATTTAAAGATCAAATTACCTGAGATAGACCTGAACCTGGAAGTGGACCAATTACTTAGGTTGGACTGTTGATATCTCCCATCGATCCTTGTACTTGGAGATTCATCTCCCTCATATTATTATTGTCACTCTATTGTCATTATTATTGCTTATACCTGTTAATTAAATGGAAAATGGATGACCTGAACCTAGGACTACTTAGCGGTGACCCGGTCATATCATTGGGTGAACATTGACCAGTGTCTGTGGCTAGGCGGGCCCTTTTATGGCTTAAGCTTGGATGTGGATTACCCTAGACTGGAGAGGTTAGATTGTATGGGCTTGTGACTCATCATGGGTATAAATGGATCATATGTCATTGGAAATGGACTTGTATCTCATTTGGACTGTTGTAGACCAGGCAATGTATTTGCTGGGCCTTGGTATGGATTCAATGATTAGACTTGGACTTGAACTATGATCCATGAGTTGTATTGGGTACTTGGACCTCTTAGGGGCTTTGTTAAGACATTGTTCACGCAAGGCAAAGCCTAGACAGACACAGACCTTTATTATTTCCTGAGTCGGCATAGACATTCACTCAGTTGATCTAAGCTCAGCCAGTTGGACTGATCATCACTGGTAGGAGCTATTGAGGGTGTTGTGTGGCTATCATGATGAGCATTGTTGGAGACGGACGGTGCGATACCGAGTCCGGTCTCAGGATGTGATGATGGATGATGTTGTTTGCGGGGCTAGATAATCCCCAGCACTATGAGGTTTCCGCGCCGTGACTGTGTTTAGTATGTGAGGGCCGCGGCATAATATTCCGCGGTATTCCGGCTCGTGTGAATGTGCCATATTGTTTAGATTAGACATCTTATTCATTATGATTCTAAATGTTTATCTTGCTCAACTGCCTAGGATCTGTACCATTGCTATTCTCTTAACTTTATTACTGTCTCTACTCATTTGATGCATACATCCTATATTATCAGCATATTGTGACTTGCCAGATCTTTAGATTTGATCCATTCTTGGTGCTTAGGACTCGACCCCGAGTATGAGGACGCAGAGCTTGCGCTTGTCGCAGCGCCTGTAGTAGGTGACTACGGATGGGGACAGGACAACCATGAGGTTGAGCCGGTGGACGGAGAGCCAGTACCAGTGGCAGGGACTTGAGTGATTCTTCTTTATTTTGGTTTTGAGTGTTATTTGTAGTGAGTTGGATAGTATTTGGAAGTATGTAATAAACCTTTACTCTTCATCACTTGTCATTTTAGGTTGGACTTCAGCCCGTTATATTTGATATATGTTTCATGATACCTATGCTTCTGCTATTTCTGATATTGCTTCCGTTTTATCCTTTATGCTTAAGCAAATTAACCGTTGTTATTGTATTGTTGAAAAATTTTAAATTGGACCTCACTGCGGATCTACGATCTTGGAAGTTCTCGGATTTTTCGGAAAATAGCACGCCAATTTCGGTACTTTGACGATTTTCACGGTATTCGGAATTGGGGCGTTACATTATATGTGAATATCTCTACGGAAAGTATTTTCATTTTAACGGTTCAAGGCAAATGCCAGGTCTAAATGCAGTTGTACGGTCATAATTTCATGTATCGACTAAAATGGTGCCAACTTCAAGCCCAAAATATCCCCATAAGAAAAAAGGAAGCATGATTCTCAAGTTGCATTCTAGAATTTTTAAAAAATTGTTAATGAGGATTTTATTCCCATCAATGCCAAGTTGTTTTTATTAATCTATTTCCTTGTTTTGGTATTGTTCCAGGCTGGCCGGGCAAAGAATGTTTTGACCCTACACTCAATATATGCAAACTAGGCCGGAGGAGGGCCAAAGCCCTTGGAGGGCTTACTCTACATAGGCCATTACCTTACTCTTGAGGGCCACGGTAGGGCCGGGGCCGGACTTGGGTTTGAACATAAGAAATCCAATGCTTATTATTATTATTATTATTATTATTATTATTATTTCACACTATCATCAAGTATTAAGGGTCTACCAAACATTAACCTTCCTCCTTTATTCTCATTTAGGACAAACAATAAGTATCACAGAGAAGTTATATCACAACTATGGCTCCCTTGTAGAAGGGCGTTGGGTCTGACGATGACCGAGTTTGTAGTGGTGCATAAGTCCCACATCGAAAACACGCTAATCATAATCTTGGATATATATGTGTGCGACCTATTCTTAACCCTACATGAGGCCTTATAAAATCATGCGGCAAGATTAGGTTGAGATCCCATGAGCCAAAGTGGATAATATTTTGAGGATAGAGGGCCCGAATCGTTACAGGATGGTATTAGAACCGAGGATGACTCTGTTTTCCGATGGGGGAGTACGCCACACCTGTGGCTCCCTTGCAAAAGAGCGTTGGGTCCAACGAGGACTTGGTATGTAGTGGTGCATGATTCCCATACCCGAAACACTCTAGCCCTGGTATTGGATATATGTGTGTGTGTGTGTGTGCGCGCGCGCGCGCGACCTGGTCCAGATTGGGTTAAAATCCCATGAGCCAAAGCGGACAATATCATGTGGATAGTGGGCCCGGGTCGTTACAAGTAAAAAGACTTTTTTTTACTCGATTGGAAAATTGAAGATTAGGAAATATTTAACAAGGTTTTGACGTATAGCTTACCTTTAGAGAAAGTGTTTAATTTTGGGGCATTTGGCGACAGGTCCCTAAACATTTCACTTTCTTGGCTTAGATCCACATTTTTTTTTTCAGAGTGTGGTAGGTTTTTTTTTTCAAATTTGGAGACCTAAAATGTCCAAGTTACCCTTTATTTTTAAAGTTTTTATATATTTAAAGATAAATCATATCCCATGATTAGTGGGATATGCCATTAATAATGGTCAACTACCATTTCAAAAGACAAATAAAATTCAAAAACAAAAACAGATTTCAGAATTTTAAAATTTTAAATTCGGATCCTCTTGGAAGTTTTGAAATTCAAAATTTGCAGAGGATTCTCTAAAGTTGCAGAAGAAACTTGAATAAGAGAATCCGAATAGATCTCAATGATATCAAAGAGGGCGCACGCCGGATTGGATCGATTGATGGAAGACTAGAAGTTGCAGCTCATCGGAATCGCAATCGTTCCAGCTGAGAAAGCTGCCAGCACGCTCGTTTGAGAAGTTTAAAAAAAAAAAACTCTAGATAAATCTGACAAACAATCAAATTTGACAAAACTCAGATAAATTTTGTAAAAACTCAGATAAGTTTCGTAAAAAAATGAAATAAATTTCACAAAAGCTCAGATAAATTTCGTAAAAACTAAGATAAATTAAAAAAAAAAAACTCAGATAAATTTCATTAAAACTTAGATAAGCGGCGGTCTCCACTCTTTCCCCAACAATGGTAAACGAAACCAGAAATCTTCTCAGATCTTTACTGCCTTTACCTCGATTCCAATTTTATTGCAACTTCCTTTCGTCTTCTCCTTAAACTCAGATCGGCGTCTTCCTCGTCGGAGACCGTGCGCCGTAGTAGAGCCCCAGACCTCCTCTGTTTTGGTTCTGCTGCGATAACCAAGAGACGACAGTCTGCTGTCTTCCTCTTTACCGATGATGGAGCAACACCGGCTACAACTGCAGTGACCGGCACGGATTTGTCCGGCGAATCCGAGAAACCAAGAACCTCATGCACTTCAATCTTCTGCAAATAGAGAAAGAGAGAAATGAGAGAGACCCTTACCCTAAAATTGAGTGGGGAATGGAAGTTTTGAAATTTTAAAATTTCAAATTTATGCCTAAACAGTTGAAATGACAAGTTAATCATGAAAATGTCTGATGTGGCATGCTAAGGGACCTCCGCCAGTATTAATCCCATGCGTAAGGGACTCTAGGCATTAAACGATAATATTGTGTATTAGAGACTTTATAACACAATACTCAAGGATCTCTCGCTAATTTACCCTTTTTTTTCCTCTCTCTATCCACTTTTAAAATGTTTAACCAATGCTTGAAGCTTTAGCTTCCTAGAGAGTTGTGACTTAATTACTAATAGCAAAATATAAGGCCCCTAAATAGCAATTGCAGTCTTTTCAAATAAAAAAAAAAAAAACTGACTTAATTAGTAATTTTACATCACAAAAAGTGAAAAAAAAAATTTAAAATAAAATATTTATAATAATACTAAAAATAAAAAGATCTAATTTAAAATTTTTGCTTCAGGCCTAAAATTGTTTTGAGCCGTTTGTAGCAATTGAACTACGAGACTTCAACGCTACCATATTGAGAGCATGTAGACTCAGCCAACTTGCAATTTTTAAATCCCACTGCTGGCACATTCTTCCAATCAAAAGAACCTCCTACGCAACCTCCTCTGCCCCCTTTGCTGGCGCCCCCTGATTGGTCCAAACAGGGTCTCCCTGTATGGACCAAACAGGGGATCCTTTTCTGGCGTTCGGTTTTTTTTTTTTGGATGTCAGCTGGTAGGTCTCGCTTGATTACCAATTGAAGTACAGACTTCAACGCTACCCACATGCAGAGCATGTAGACCGAGCCAACTTGCAATTTTTAAATCCCACTGCTGCTAGCAATTGAACTACGAGACTTCAACGCTACCCACATGCAGAGCATGTAGACTCAGCCAACTTGCAATTTTTAAATCCCACTGCTGGCACATTCTTCCATGGCATTAGTTTTTTTTTTTCTTTTTCTTTTTTTTTTCTGTCAGCTTTTAGTTTTATATTTCTAATATTTGCACTACTAAGTTAAGGTTTTCTTGGACTAGTTTGGCACTTTACTAATATAATAACAGTTAAGTAAAGTCTTTATTTTTTAAAAAAGATGTCACATCAAATGTACTTTATTTAAAACTCACTCTATCTTTTTTAAAAAAAAAGTCAAAAAATAATTATCTATATCCACAACTATTTTTTATCTTTTGTTGGGACTCAATATAGATCAGGACAAAAGATTCCCTTTACCCAAAAAATGACAAAAAAAAAAAAAAAAAACATCTTGTACATGGAAACTGTTCTCTGCTATAAATAGGATGGTGGATAATCAAATCAATGGTTAGGGAAACGGACTTGTGAAAAGGGAAGACAAAAATGGCGGACCTATCATGTATGGGATCAATGCAGAAATTGTCATGCTTTGTTGGGTGGCATCCTCCTAATGGGAAATGGGCTCCCATGAAGCAGCCTGTATCCAGTTCAGACCTCAAAAGAAAATCTCACTTGGGAAATGTTTCTTGCAAGAGTGGTTCATTTGGTAAGGATCAATATCTCTTCATATCCGGGTTGTGGGTTATTAGTTTTTAGTATTTATTGTGAACTCCTTACCTTGCAATGTTGCAAATATTATTATCAGGATAGTTTTAAATTGTATTTTATAAGACAAAAAAAATGGCAATTGTAAATCCCTGAAGAAAATATTTTCACTTCTATAAAGTCGCGGAACACCCACATTTGGCAATTGTAAATATCTAAGGATTTGGATCATTGAAAATCCTCACTTTTACGAATTTATACACCATGTCAATTTTTCTCATATGTATATATACATCGATATACACCGATGTTGATGTGAGATCCTAAATAAGAAATACATGTTCCAAGGGCAATGAAGAATCCTCAGATTTGTGAATCCTCACTAATTACCAAACCTGTTCTAAAAGAATGCATTGCTTCCAGGCCCAAAGATCCCGGACAGCACTAGCTGAAAATAGTTTTGAGCAACAGTCCAGTGGGTTTTTGAGCATTTCATTAAAAAGTAGGGGTTTTATGGTAATTACTCAAAGGGTAAGAGGTTTCAACAAAAAAATGGATCTTTAGATAAAGGGTATGTGCAAAAGACCCTTTAGTTTTGTTTCCTTTTTCTCTGAAAAGGATGGAATACATTAAGACACAAACAAAGAGAACACAGCACCCTAAAGCCCCAGGCTGGCTACCCTGGGGCCTGGGGGCAAACAAACACCAACAGCCCTATTTACACCAAAATTTACATCCATACACAAATCAGACACATGTACAGATAAGTTTTCTACTCATATTCTCAAAGAGAAGAGGGTAACCCTGGGACTCTTGCAAAACCTGGCGGTGCAACGTCATCATGCACAGCATGCCGGAAGTCGGAAGTTGCAGACTGGTGAAGATTTGATGAAGAATGCAAAAGACAAAAATCTTCTCCATCACCTTTTCTTTCACTGTCATATATCTGTTTTTTTTTTTTTTTTTCCTGTGGTAATAGATGGATCTTCTCCATCACCTTTTTTTTTCACTGTCATATATCTGTTGGATATGAAGCAGCAGTGAATTTCTAAAAATCATCAGAAAAAGGTGGCTGGATCTTGGCCAGCATGTCTGCCACTTGATCCTTTATTTTTTTCTACCAGCTTAGGGGGGCTGGGATCCAAGTCCCTTCCTTCAAACTTTTTAGAACATTTTTCCCCATTCTCACAAACTTCCACAGTAAATTTTGTGATTTGGACAGATTTAAAAATAATCAGTGAATTCTGATGAGTCAGGCCCAAATGACCCAATCCATGAGGATGAGTCAGATCAGAATAGCCCAATGAGCCAAAGTCTAAATCAGTGGAAGCCCGATTGATCCGTTCAGGTCCGGGTCCAGATCCACATACTTTGGCCAAGTCAAGGCAACCACGTCGCTTCGGAAGCAGTCCCGCTTCTGCATCGTCCGGCGCGAGGGCAGTTCGAAGGCTCCATTCAAGCAGGGCAAACGTTGCTGAAGAGTCGTCCCCATCTGTTAGGGGAGGACTATAAATCGAGGAGCCCCACCAGCACTTAGGGGGCAATTGATATCTTCCCATTTTTCTACTCTTGTATTCTCCTAGCCTGTAATCCCTACTCATTGGAGAAGTAAAATACTACAGGCAACCTCTACCTTTATGAAGTGGATGTAGGTCACACAGACCAACCACTATAAATTCCCTTTCTCTCTCACATTTATTTACCGCATTTATTACTTGACCGGTGGTGTCCGAGACCCAATTTTGGCATCATCAAATTCTACTTCAATGATGGGTCATGAATATGTTCCTTTTTGCGTATGCAGAGACCTGTGTGTATTTATCCGGTGTGCATTTGTGTGGATTTAGCAGCGCCACCTGAGAGAATAGTGCTGTTGGGTTAAAGATCTCAAGAATACCCACGTCGGTAAAAAAAAAACTGCTTCAAGGGGATTTGAATTAACTATAGTATGCGAATACGCAAGAAGTCTCGTTTTTTTAGTTTTTGGCACTTGCCTTGGTAGCAAGCTTCTTATTCGCATTAAAATACATAGGATGCTCATTTTTGGAAATTTCACCTTTCATCTTCATCTTTTATGATGTATGAATCTTATGTATTCTAATGCAAACACGCATATCCTTGTAAACACTAGGGTTTGAACCTGGTCTTCCAAAAAATTAGATAGTGGAAAGTTGAAACTTCCACATATAATTAATTAGTGCCTTATATTAAAAACTTTTTTAACAAAGTAGCTCCCAAGTATGGATGATCAGTGGCGGACCCAGGACTTTCATTTGGGTGGGGCGTACAATGGTCAATTAAAAATTGAAAAGGTCAAAATCAACGCCAACTACCAATAAATTTCACTTATTTCACATTATTTTTATTTTTGTTTTTATTTGAAAAATTAAGTATAAAGAACTCATATCCCGCTACTAATCAACATATTGCTTCCCCACATATTGTGTAAAGGTATGGTGAAAGGGCGGGACATTTATGCTATGCTATTGTGTAGAAGCCGAGTTCCCTAATTTTGAAGTGGAAAAAGGAGAACGATTGAGTGAAGGGTTCCAACATTTTTCGTTCGGGAGATCTTTGAGACTGGGAGCGGGTTTTTTAAGACCTAAGGTGGGGCGATCAATTTACTAAAATGGGGCATATATGGCCCATGCAACTTTTCGCCTATTTTTGGATCAGACTTAGGGCAACCGCCCCAGGTCCACGTAACTTAGGTCCGCCACTATGGATGGCAATGAGTTGGGTTTTAATGGAGAGCCGCCTTGATCCACTCCTATTATGGGTGGGTGTGGTAGTGAATTAATCTAATGCATGTTTGGGTTTTGGTGTGTTTGACACGCCGTGGCATTTATTTATGTCATATATTACTTGGTAGATCTGACTATACTAGCATGGTAACAAACAGTGTAGAATAACTTTAGGTTGTGGGATTAAAATCCATGCAATACAGGAGTTTCTTTTTTATATTTTAAAATGAGAATAAAAATCTATTCACAAACTCGACGCTACCCATTCCAGCCAGGGGTCGAGCCGGGTATAGAGCACATAAAGTATCATTTGGGTTGGGTTTTAGTTTAGGCGTACCCAACCCATTGCTTACTCCCAAAGGCAGACGAGGACTTTCCTTGCAAGGAAGACTATGTACTAGAGACTTTATAACACAACACTCACGGATGTCTCGCTAATTTACTCAAATTATAGAATCGAGTTTCCTTGCAAGTACATGAAGTCTCATTCGTACTCTCCATCTTAGTGAAGCCCGTAGACTGGGTATCGGTGTCACTTGGCTAAGCTAGCCACGCCAGAGCCCGAGCAATTTTAGATTTGGTTTGCACAGCTTTTGCTATGGCTAAAAATTACTTTGTATGAGTATAAAAGTAGAAATGGCAAAACTGACCATTAAAGCATGGAAATTGATATTGGCACTTCTTTTTTTTATGGAGTCACTTATTTTCAAGTTAACTGGTGAGAAGGAAATTGGCTTGAATTGGAGTGTCTCCATCAAAAAAAGGAGTGTCAATATCAATTTCCTAAAGCATAAGACCACATTTATTAAGATTTCCTCGAATCCCTATATTGATGTCAAATGGACCCATTGTTGGCAAGTGGGTTCAGATGGGGACAGGGGGAGGGAGAGGTGGTTATTAAAAAGTATTTGTGTTGCCGCTACTGATACCTCGAGATTTTGATAAGAATGGTTAGCTAAGGAAATATAACGTACACCCGTCATCAACAAAATTTATTGACAAATTCTGAAATACAGATTCCATTCAATTAGTATTTGCAGACTCTGATTCTTGTTTATTTGTACTTCCCCTATTTTCTTCTATTTGTTGGCATAGTTGGATACGGTGCATCAACCACAGCAATTCAAGTAGTTGATATCAAAGATCTTGGTCCTGCAAGATGGAGCAACACTCAAGTATGCACTTCCCTTTTCTATTATTATTATTATTATTATTATTAATCGAGTTTGCTTCAACCAGTTTGTTAAACTCTTCAGCTACAATTCAATATTTTATACGGCATTCGACATCGCGCCCACAAGCTCATTTTTAGAGCGGTCGCAGGGAACGGCATTGTGACACACCTCTGCCCAACAGTTATAGACTTCGACGCGTAGCCAGAGATCTATATGCATTGTAGTGGTTGGAAGTCTATGTAGATCTCCTATGTGTCCACAATATTCATGTTATGCACAATCTAGGGCTCCCATGTCATGACTCATATGGACTGTCCCGAGGAATCACACTTACTAGAGACTTTGCTGCCAAGAAACCCTATATAAGAGGAATCACACTTACTAGAGACTTTGCTGCCAAGTAACTATATATAATTACTATAGTTGTATATATGGATATAATTATATTATGTGTATATCAATATTCTGTACACATACTACTTCATATACACATTATGTAATCCATCCTCTCTTTTTTACTATAACCCAAACTACCAAGACCCAAAACTGATGGCTTCATAGGGCTGGGCGGTTGATACCTGACTTGGATCCGAACCCAAACCAAGAACAGATAACATATATATTTCTTAGTTGGGTGTTGGTCAGATCCGATCCATTGTCGCATGATGTTGATGATGATATGGAGTGGCTAATCCTTGTCCTGTGACAGGTGAGTGACCGGATAGAGACTTTGGTCAAGGAAATTAAGGAGATATTCCAATCAATGAATGACGGAGAGACAAGTGCTTCAGCATATGATACTGCTTGGGTTGCAAGGATTCCATCGATTGATGATGCCCAAAAACCACAATTCCCCACGACTCTCTACTGGATACTCACTAACCAGCATGAAGATGGTTCATGGGGGGAATGCAGCTTCTTCCTACTCTATGATAGACTTGTCTGCACTCTAGCTTGTGTTCTTGCTCTCAATATATGGAAAATAGGCAAAGATCAAGTAGAAAGAGGTACATTCACTTTTCTTTTTAAGTATCACTCATATCAAAATGGCTCAACAAGCCTCCATCATTATCAGTACAATGGTTATTTATCGACAGTATTGTTTTGTGAAACCCAAAGATTCCTAGACTCTTATTTTTCATATTTTACATGGAAACGGAGTTGACTTTTAGTCTTTCAAAAAATAAATTAAAACTTTTGGGGTGACTCAATCATGGTACAATATTTTTAGTTGGAATATCTTAGTTGAAGGAATTTAAAATATTTAAAACCCAATATTTTTTTTATTTTCTATTTGTGTTTGACGCAATTCGGGTCATGGTGTTTTGTCACGTGTGAAGCATGTGGAAGGCATATGCTCAAGCTACCTACCCACAATGTGGTCCCCAATATTTTAGATCTTTTCTTATGCTCATCGCATTGCATAAGGATGGGATTTTGAATTAAATCACACACATACGCGCTCTTGTTAGTCCTTAAAAGAGTTGAGCATTGTTGATTTGTTTCACTAGGGCCTGTCTATTTGAACGAAATTGTTCATGGTACATAGGGGTTTCCATGGAATGTATATTAAAGAGGTGAGGGATAGACCATATAAAATGGATTCAACCTAACTTCTTTAGGATTTGATTTACTAGCTTGTTGGATGGGTATTTATTTTCACCAAAATTGAGATTATCTAAAGGCCATGTGAGGATCTTTATGTTTCTTAGATCTCAGAGACTTTGTTAATAATATATATGACTTAGAATTCTAAGGAATCTTTTTCCATGAAAACAAGCGGTCATTAGTGGGGGACATGTCCAATAGTCTTTTTTATAACAAAGGTATTCCCGTGGGTCCTATAGTTATTTTTCTTTTAACTTTAATAAAAATTTATATAGGGTAATATTCAGGTGAGAACGAGTTCTCACATATTATATGAGAACTTTTTTGTGAGGCCCACATTTGGGGATGGGACCGGGGGGATGAAAAGATCTATGTGAGATCACCCCAAGTATCAAGTTTGACCCCTAACCCTTTCATCCGTGGCGCACAAGTTTAATAACTTCATATTCAAAGAAATATTCAACCCTCGATCAAACGGTTTAGTCCATTCGGATGTGTGTCAATCCTTGGGATTAGTGACTATCAGGGGATTCCCTATTGGTTGCTAGGTTTGGATGGGTTGCTAGTTGGGCTCCTCAAAAAAGTTCATGTAATAGGTGAGAACTAGTTCTCACTTGAATATTTTTCGTTTATATAAATAGTGTAGGATCAACTATCCTGGATTTAGACTCGAGTATATTACATGTGGTCATATCGACCAAGTGTGTCTCTTCATTTTTTGATTAGTGATGGAGATCCAAGAAAAGGTCTAGATTATCGCCTATCATTAGCCAAAAACAAAATCGATTGGAGATACAAACCCTTTTCTTAAGTCCAAGTTTTAGGGAACCAAATCAAGAAAGGACTATCCAATGCATTTTACCCATTCAAATGTGGTCCGCTCATAGGAGCCATGTGTTCATGTGGGTGTCACATTCCAGTCCCGAGATGCACTGGCCAATGGTAGTCCCCGAAGTGTGACACACGTGCTTCCATGAGCTTTGCACCTGTCTCGGGTCAAGTGCAGGTCATGAAAGATAAAATTCCACTTTATAATAGTGAGACATGCTCAATGACACCTGTCCCTGTACATTTTTGAAGCAGAAGCATCTAAAACATTAAATACTTGATATCATATCATCAGTGGCGGACCTAGGATTTTTGTTCGAGGGGGGGCACAATGATAACATCACAACTCACAAGGACATGAACAAAGAAAAGAGGGGAAGAAAGCAATGGTCTTTTTTCTTTTCCAATTGCCAAGGTGTATGAACAAAAAACAAAAGAAAAGACAAATTTCAAAGCAGCAAACCACATAACAAACAAGCCAAAAATTCTACAAGCAGCTTTCAAGCCGAAAACCCCAAAATAAAGATTCATGTTTCCCGATGGCTCTTTCTTGAGTAAAAACTAAGAAATTGCAAGATGACTAAGAAAACTAAAATTTTCAAGAGAACCTTAAACCACAAGAAAAAGAAAAAAAAAACCCTTAAACCCTAAACCCCAAACCCCAAACCCCAAGCAAGCAATAGGGCAAAGGACACAAATCATAATGATTTTAGCACAAAAAATGAACTTTTCCCATTAAATACAACACCAATATATGACTAAAGAAACCCTCATTCAAGCATTTGAAAAGAAAAAATAGAACACCAATACATGACTAAAAAACTAAGTAAATCTCTAGAAGGAATAAGAACAGAGACACAGAATACCCCACCTCTCTCTTCCTTCATATTCCAAAACATCCTCCCCCAGGAATGAGTTTTTTTTTTTTTTTTGCAAACCTAGAGAAGAGACTAAACCATCTTTGCCCTAACCCAGCCCTTCTTTTTTGCAGCACCATGCCAAGCCCTTTTTCCTCCTTTGTAGCAGCAGTAGACCAAGAGATTGAGGGAGAGGCACGGTTCGGTGATTTTGGAGGTTTGAAGAAGGTTTTGCCAATTTGGAAATAAAAGGGGTATAAGGGGCACCCGTTTCATAGCATCGGGGGCATGGGCCATCGGCCCATTGAAAATCTGTGGAATCTTCAAATTCCAACGGGTTCCATTGCCCCCAATGGACATAATGTGGGTCCGCCCCTACATACCATGAGCTATCCATAACATTCAAGTTCATTAAACAAAAGATGATTTCATTTCTATTAGAAGTAGGGATCATAAAACTTACCCTACCTAACTATTACAAAGTATATCTATCTACACTATTCCAAAAGTAGGATCTATAATCAAAGTATTAACATTGCTAACTACAAAAGAGGTTTCCAACTACACTTCCAAAAGAAAGGTACGACGCTCTCCGAAGCATACTAGACAGCACCCTTGGTTGTCCACTCTTCTAGGCCTGCGGGTACCTCAATGGCCTCCTCCTAGAGATGTCAAGTGGGCCATGCCGGCCCGGCCTGCTAGTCAACGGGCCGTGGCACGGCACGGCCCGGTCAACGGCACGGCCCACTGGGCACGGCCCATGACGCGGGCCGTGCTGGGCCGAGCCGCGCAGGCCCGCCAGCCTAGTGGGCCAGCCCCTGTGGCCCGCCAGGCCCGCCTGGCACGGCCCGCTAGGCACGGCCCGCCAAACAAAATTATTTTTTTATATATTTTTTTAAATTTATAAAAATCTAATTCCCAGCCAACTAACAACCCTAGGCATTTTCTAATAAAAAAAAACACTTACATAACTTGGTAAGGTAGGACTTTAGTGTAAATTAGTCACACTAATAAAGAGGGGCAATGTGTTTTTGGGGAGAAGTAATAAGGGGAATGTTTTGGTGTGACACACTTACCTTTACTAAATTTGCCCCGGCCCCTTGCCTTCAATAATTTTATTTTCTTCAGAGATATTTGAGAATCTCAAATGAAATTCCCTACCTGCATTCATCTATATTCAAGAACCCCTGAGCATTTGAGAAGTTGAGATTCTTTATAGGTTGGAAAGCTCAGGATTAAACACAAGAATATGTTCATAATTCAGTCATTTATGTTCAATATAATCTCGTCACATGTACCTATAACTCCACTCTCGATCACATCTCATGAAGCCATATATTTACATTGATATGAACACTAGGAAAAAGAAGTAAAAAATATGTAACCATGATAAAGATAATGAGAATATTTATTGACTAAGACTAAAAATCCATAACTAAAAAATAAAGAAATTGATGCAAATCTAAATAAAATGAAGTCCAAGGTTGTGGTTTTATGGTGGGTCATTTGGAAGACTTGAGATGATTATTGATAAAAGTAGAAATATTTAACCGCGCTAAGTTCTTGTTTAAAGTATGATAATCCAGCCAAAAAATAGAAATTGAGTTTGCCATCTCAATTGAAATATCCTTAACCATGGCATTTCAATTTGGCTGAAAAATGAGTAGAAAAAAGGACATGATATGTTTTTTTTTATATTTCAGGTTGTTTGAATGAAAGAGTAAAAAGTTGGATAAAAAAGGTGTTAGCTTCTCATCATCATCTAAAGTGGTTAAGTTCTCATCTTAATGTAACTAATAGTTTAATATTCATGGTTAGGTTCACATCCTCATCTAACTAGTTTTAATATTGTTTGAATACATATTAGTATATAAAAGTTAGGTAGTCTAGTGGTTGTGTTTATCTTTCACAACCATTAGGTTGTGAGATCGAGTTCACCCAAACACATTTATTTTTAAAAATCTATACAAATTACGCAGGTCGGGCCAACCCAACCCGCCTATAACTCTATTAGGCCCGCCCCACTGTTGGCCGTGCCACTGGGCCGTGCCGTGCCAGGGGTTTTCCCTGGCGGGCCGGCCACGGCCCGTTTTCTTCCTCTCAGTTTGAGAGGGAATCACTTAGGATATCACCAGTGACCAGGCCAAAAGCTCATCTGGCCACCCGGTTCTGGAGCTTCGGTGTTCCAGACTGTCTATTGCACAACAACGTTATCAATTCTAAACCAAGAGTAAACCCCTTCGGGTATCGTCCGGTCGAAGCTCAATGATACTGACTCATTTGAATATTTAACAATTTGGACTTGAGTAGACTTCACCATCCGATTCATCTAATACAATCCAATCCAATCATTCACTTCCATTCATTAAAATCTACTCAAGACTTCTCACTTCACATTACAATCGGGATTCATTACAATGGAATGAAAATTCAATTAATACTATGAATAGAGTATCATCAATGGATGAAACACTTGCTTAACACAAGAAGTTATGGATAAAGTAACTCAATATGTACATGCTTTATAAATTAGCAGAGTCAAGGACATTTACTAACCAAACTAATCTAAGTATTCGCCCCTCATCACTGTCTGATACATTATGATTTTATGGTATTCTATGTATTGCTATTCCCACATTGGTGCCACATTGTATGCCAATTATACATCGAATTACCATAATTTAATAATCAAAGTCTAGTAATGGAATGAACGAATAGCACATGCAAAGTTCCTCGCCTCAAAGGTCCTCCATGTCAAGGTAAGTTCCAGTAGTCCGGTTAGAGTAAAGGTGCCAATTGAAAGCCCTACAAGGTCTCTCCGAACTTGATTTTCTATTAAAGTAGGTTTTTGTCAACATTCTGTCAAATTCGATCAACCATCTACGAAATTCGGCCAACCGAAGTTTTTCCCGAACACACTGTCTAAATTCGAACAAGAATTCGGCTGACCAAATATAGTTTGGTTGACCGAATTGTTGACCGTCAGTCGACCGAATTATTCCAGAATTCAGTAGGAGTTTCTGCTTAATTTCGGTTAGATTTCGGTCGACTGAATTAAATTTGGTCAACCAAATTCCTAACCGAATGCTGACCGAATTCATTCAGAAGCTCTGAAAAATCTCTGATTCACGGGCTCTTCACTCTCTTCTTTAACTAAGATATTTCCTTAACTTCAGGGCTCTTCATAGCCCTAAGACCTGCACGAAACTAGAGCATACATGCTCCCCAACATCTATTTCATTCAATCATCCACCACATAATAATCAAATCCATCTTCTTTTCAAGCAAAATACAATACCCATTCTATTTTTAAGGATTAGCACAAGTAAGAGGCGATGACTACAGAATCTGGATCTGAATAGAGTAATCAAACGAAGAAAAACAACATGCATTGCATTTTATCATTTATACTTGCCTTGATTCAAGTTTTTCCAACCCTTTCCAAGTTCTTGGCTCAGCTATGCATAAAATCCCCAATTTCTGAACCCTAACATAGAATGTAATGCCAAAATGAACTATTAAAATGCATGCATGTAAGATAGATGAGTCCCTTGACATCATTGTGAATGAAATATGTAAGGAAAACTGGTTGCTCACCTGTTGCAAGAGTCAGTAGGTTGGAGAAGGAGATTCTTGTCAAGCCAAGGCCATGAAAGTGTAGAGAGGATGATGGAGAAGTCCAATCCAATGTCAAAGCTCACATGCAAGCCCCTATTCACAGGATTTGAGAGGAAAGAGAGAAAAGAACGAGGAGATGGCACCATCCCTATTGTAGAGGACTGGGATGATCGTATGGATGAAGGGAAATGGGTTTAAGTGAGACTTTTGCATTCTTTATAGAAAGGTCCATCCAGTTCTATGTAATTCCATTTAAAGCCAAGCCAGGGTCAAATGTTTTAATTTGAAGTCAACCAAAGCTGGTTCCAGTACAGAATTTGACGTACTCAACAAAATACACTCGATGATACCAAGATGACTTACATATGATGAGAAATCTTAAAAGTCTAAATTTACGAGAAAATCCTTGGCTCTACCTAAACAAGCTAAATCGGGTTCAAGCAACCTACCCAAGACTCAAGGTCTAACCTAAATTAACATAAGACTAGTTTACGCTAAAATAACTAAATTGATATCTAAGCATATTTAATTTAAATAAAATATAATTAATTAGAGATAAACATGCTTATTTGGGTCGGGGTGTAACAGTGGTTCACACCTTTTACACATCTAGCAATCTCCTACTTAGTTTGTATGACTACATGTAATATACTCAAGTTTTTCATTTGTTTAAAAAGAAATAAAATTTTGATTTGCAAAGGACTCGATCTTAGACTTAATGACTTCGAAAACTATGACTCTCATATTCTATCATTTTATTTGTTCCAATATTCGTACATTGTGATTAGTAGTAATTTCTAATTATATTTATGAGATGTTTGGATTAAAATTACTTATTCATTATACGTACTTGATCATTTCACCTTTCAAATAAGGAATGTCAATTCTTTAATCTCACTCATGGCATATGGTTGAGAGGTTATAGATGTTAGGCTAAGTGATATAATCTTTTAAGAAAAATGTCCTAAAAATTCTTATATATGATATCAAAAGAATGCAATTGACATAAAAACTGGGTGATGATGAAGGTGATCGATCCCTCTTCATATAGTCTGTGTATTTTCTAATTATAAAAAGTTTACATTTGTGAAGTCCTTTGATCGCAGGGATTATCCTAATTGTAATGATTGTACACACACATGGGATCTAATCTATTGTGGGTCCCATATTATATACATTGATAGCCCCCTCAACTTGATGATGGCGAATCAACTAACATCAATTTGTCAACAAAGAAATGATGCTTGACACGCAAAAGAGTTTTTTTGTAAGGATAAAATTTCTGCAAAACCCACTAGAATGGATGCTAGTCTAATTAATCAAACCAATGCAGCGGATGTAACCAATCAAACAAGATAGTACTAGCAAATAAATCTACTAAGCAATCACCGCAAGAAGAAAGCAAAAATTTAACGTGGAAATCCTTTCCAAGAAAAAAACCACGATCTTGAAATCAAGAACTCACGAACAGTTACAAGATATACTCACAGCTCATTTATCTCAGTCAGTACCTCGACCTAAGGACTGTAGTTGTTCTTAAACAACTTCAGCTGCCACGACTTCCCCGCCTTGTACCGTTCTCCTTACTTGATCTGGTCGCACCTTGTCAACCAAGATGATCAATCTTCTATAAGAGAGTAGAAGCAATAAAACCTTCCAGAGCAACCCTTCAGAATAATCTCTCAATGGCACTAGAGAAACAAAGAAATATCTCTTAGGGTATTCTAACCTCAAATCAAGAGAGAGAATCTTGTCTTATCTTTCGATTGAGAGAATCACCCAATTTATAGCCTCAAATCCATGCATAAGACTCCTAATAATAATACAATTAAGAAAGAAGTCCTTTTCAAAACCTAAGACAGAGTTCTCATCCAACCGGGCTTCATCCGTCCGCCACGCTCGCTATAGCGAGCTGGACCCTCGCTATAGCGAGGTGTCTCTCGGTTTCAAGGCTTTGACAACCATAATGACCCTTACAAAAGATGTCATTGACTTAAGATCTAAAGTCACATGAGGAAAAGTAATGAGCTTGTCATCATAGGCTTCAGGAATGCAGTGACAATCAACTACAATATGCTTTGTTCTTTCGTGAAACACAGGACTTGCAGCGATTTGAATAACGCTTGTATTGTCAACATACAAAAGAGTAGCAGTGTGTTGGGGAAAACCAAGTTCCTTTAGTAAATGTCGTAACCAGATTACCTCAGAGCATGCAGCGGACATAGAGCAATATTCTGCTTCTGTAAAGGATTTGGAGACTCTATCTTACTTTTTACATTTCCATGAGAAGAAAGCATTCCCAAGATAGACACACCATCCAGTTGTGGAACAACGAGTATCGGGACATCCGGCTCAATCTACATCATAGTAGGCAGTTAATAACAAATCTGAATGAGTAGGAAACAAAATGCCACGCACTTGTGTCCCAAGGAGATAGCCAAAGATATGCTTGACAACTGACATATAAATTTTCTGGGGTTGAGTCATGAACTAACTGACCAAGTTAACTGCTTAAGTGATTATTAGGTAAATTAGACTACCAACATTTAAATCTAATGGAGTATCAACCGTAATGGTATCAACCGTAGTGGTATTCTGTAGTCGAGCTTTGACTAATGAGGCCTTTGGTAGACTTATGTTGATTAATGAATATCCCTCCTTTGACGGTGTGCACTTCGAGGCCTGAAAAATACATTAGAGGACCTAAATCTTTCATATGAAAGGAAGCATGAAGAACCGTATGTAGTTGAAGAATATCATCAAGATCCGTCCTAGAGATGATGATATCATCGACGTATACAAGTAGTAATGTGAGGCCATGTGATGTCCGACAAAAGAAAAGAGAATTATCATACTTACTTTGCTGGAACCCGGCTTAGAGAAGAGTGTGGCTAAATTTCTCAAACCAAGCTCTATGAGCTTGCTTCATTCCATTAAGGGACCGACGTAATCAGCACACTATTCTTGGATAAATTAGTGAGACCAGGAGGAGGTCACATGTAGACTTCATCTTAAAGATCACCACGGAGACAAGCATTATTGGCGTCCATTTGAAACAAAGGCCATGACTAAGATGCAACAAAAGCTAGGGGGTCATTTGTCTACATCCATTTACGTATGTAAATGGTGAATATGCGTAATATTTACACATCAGTCATGTTTGTCTACAAGTATTTACACATCTTGTGTGTAAATCAGATGTGTAAATGGTGTGAAAATGAGCTCATTTTCACACCAAGATTTGAGCACCTGTTCAGGTGGGAAAAGAGAATACCAAGGCACATGTGATTTCAAAGTATATCCATTGGAAGCGGACGGTTTGATTTTAGGGTAATTTTCGTCAAAGAGGTTCTGGGTTCAAAACTCCCCTCCAACGCATTTAGAAAAAAAATAATAAAAGAGGCATTTCCTTCAAAGTGGTTCTGGGTTCGAAGTCCCCCTCCAACGGATTTATAAAATAATAATAATAAAAGATGCATCAAGACCAATGAAACTTATAAATGAAAAGCCTCCATGGATCTCATCCCCTTTTATGAAGATATGAAGGAAACCTCTATTTCTCTCTCTTGCCTTGCTATACAAGAAAATAAAAAAAAACCTTTATAAAATCCATTTCTATAATTGATTAATATTAGCATAAAGCTGGTGAGATGCATGGGTTAAGTTTTTATGCAAATTGAATAATGAATTATGATAATCCTATTTTCTTAACCATCAGACTATAAACTCATATTTCCTTAACAAAACATGTTTGAATGCATTTTTTTAAGGTAATCATTGATAGAAATATATATTTTTGAAAAGTATATTTCATGTTGAAAGACATGTACTTTTTTTAAGGATCTAAAATGCAAATAAAAACTTTGATATCAATTAGACCTTTTTGTCTCCTTTTCATATCATTATAGTAGAATATAATTTAACGATTAATATAAGTATCATTTACAATATCATTTAATGCATATACACATATCATTGAAACAAACATAGAAAAATAAATCACATGTGTAAATGATGCGAAAATAGTGTTATTAGACAAAAGTTGTAAAAAGAAACACATGTGTAAACGTTACATACTTAAAATTTGAATATTCATCCTTTACATGTGTAAATTGTATTTACATATCCCACGCATAAAAGACAAACAACCCCTAAGAGGATTCAAACCGTCGTCATTAAAGAAAACAGAGCAAAAGTCCCATCATAGTCAACCCCATATTCTTGGCGATTACCCAACGCCACTAGACGAACTTTATATCTATCTAATGATCCATCTGGTTTCAATTTGACAGAGTATAACAATTTGCAACCGATGGGCTTGGCATGAGATGGACATAGAACTATGTCCCATGTATGATTCATTTGTAAAGCTGTGAGTTCTTCCGACATAGCTTGTTGCTAACAAAGATGCTTTACAACCAGTGAATAAGTGTCAGGGACAAAGACGGTGGATAAAGTAGCATATAATGACAATCGGTCCGGGGGATGGAGCATTCTTGCTCTGCGCACTTGCACCCGCACGAACACACAATGTGGAATGGGGTATTTTTGCCCTACATTGTTTCAAACGCGGGACATGTTGGCTCTGATACCATCTCAAAAAAATGTGATTGCTAGAAAAACTGTGTGATGATCAAGGTGACCAATCCCTCGTCATATAGTCTTTGTATTTTCACATTATAGAAAGTTCACATCTATGAAATCCCTTGATCATAGGGATTATCCTAATTGTAATGATTCTCCACACACGTGAGATCTAATCTAATGTGGGTCCCATATTATATACATTGATACATTAGAAGTTCATAAATTTTTTCCACCATGAATTTGAAACATTGTCTTACATTTTTGCTATCCATCTTTATATTGAGTTACGGTTGTCTCCATTGTACTAAAATATTAGTTTGACTGTTTGAGACCATTCCACATCTATGATGTGACCTTACTAATGATTGGATCAGTTCTCAAATTATTTTCCATGTTCGTAAGTATTCTATGTTGGTCATTGATCAAGCTAGTTATAACACTACTTGTTTGTGGAAAAGAAAATGAGTCACATCTTGTTTATTTGATTGCTCATACAACTAAAGAAGGCTTGGTCCTACAGGTCTCGAATTTGTGGGTGCCCATGTAAAAGAATTGAAGAATGAATCCACATGCCTGAGAACATGTGGTTTTGAGATGATATTTCCTTTTTTGCTCAAAGAAGCACAAAGCCTTAAGCTTGACCTTCCTTATGAACTCCCTTACCTGGAAGAGATCTCCAAACTGAGAGATAAGAAAATGAATAGGTAGTCATAAGAACTATTCTCAATATTTTTTTTAGTATAGTTGCCATATTGTAATTAGTTATTCGTCAAGGCTAACCAAAATTGTTACAGGATCCCAGTAGAAGTCATGCATTCAATGCACACAACCTTGCTTTATTCTCTCGAAGCATTGCAAGAAGTGGTTCAATGGGAGAGAGTACTTACATTACAATCTAGAGATGGGAGCTTCCTCAGCTCCCCATCTTCCACAGCTATTGCTTATATGAAGACTAGTGATGAGAAATGCTTGAACTACTTGACTAACACAGTGAGAAGGTTTAAAGACCATGGTATGTGTGTATGTATTTGTACTTATATGCTCATGTAAAATATATGTGTGCTGATTGGGGTTTAAGGCTATAAAAAAAAAGTTGGATTTGGGATGGAACTAGGATCTCCCTAGATCTTTAACACCTTATGCATCTTGAAAAAACTATTTTTGAAAGATAACCAATTCTCGGGATCCTAATCCAAAATTTATTAAAAATTGAAATCTTGAGGACCTGGATTGGGTTGAGATCTAATGTTTTCAGACCATGCCAATGACATTTCCCCCTAAACTTGCAATGGCTTCATCTGATAAACAAATAAATTGGTGTGAACTTTAGAAGTAAGTGGTCATAACACCAATCTTGTCCATATATGGCACCTGCATAGGCCACACCACCAAGCAAATACTCTCCTTTTTCTTTTGGTTTTGAAATGAACTTGAACTCTAATCTTAGTAATCCAATCACTTGACAAAGGATTATTTGATGGAACTCTAATCTTAGTAATCCAATCACTTGACAAAGGATTATTTGATAAGTATGTTAATTGGAAGGTGCATTAAGAATCATCCATCAACGAGCACATTAATGCCAACAAACAAATGTAGAGTACTGAATAATTTATATGTTGAGGAGTCTTGCACCATCTTAGACAACGTATTTCGAACTCTAAGCCTCTAAAACAACTTTTACAAAAGAAAATTGGGAGTAAATTAGTTGTCAAAGGATGCAACTATTGTCCATGGTACCTGTACTGGTTTCATTTCTCAAGTCAGGCATGCTAGTATTTTTCTAATAAGGAGAATCTTGAGAAAATGCTCCTTAGCAAATACTAGGGTCAAAGGAGAATTCAAACTCAAAAACAAAAACAAGAACCAACATAAAATATGTTAGGAAATTTTTGTAGTAAGGTACCATGGCCATCTTTTAACAAAATTTTATTGGCAAGGATAAGTAGAATCAAGGTAATAAGAAGGAAGAATAATTAACAACCTTAAGGATCAAGGAACAAAGACTTTATCTTTGACTCGGGATTTCTGACGATCTTTTTGTTGATCTCTAGATTGTCAACTCAACAGCCCAAATAATGTGTGCAAAAATAATATGCTACACAACGGAATTAAAAACAACAATGACACACCACAAGAGACACCAAATATAACGTGGAAGACCCAACCTGGGTGAAAAACCACAGATTCAAACTGGATTAATAATCAAGTATTATGAATCTCGCTGTAACAAAATACTCACAGATCTATCCCCATATAATCACTACCTAAGGACTGTAGTTGCCTCTTGTGTAGCTTCATGCCTCAACGACTTCACACCGTTGAGCACAACAGATTCAACCTTGTATAACTCCTCAGATCTTCTATGAAAGAAGATGATATTCTACAAGGAATGTAGAAGCATCAACTCTCTAGATGAAAAACTCAGCACAACTCTTCAATGGAAGCTCTAGAGATGAAGAATTCTTTCAATTAGGATATCTTACTCAGAACAATGAGAGAGGTATCTCTTTAGGGGAGCCATAGAGTCCTTTAAATAGGCTTAAGGACATACTTAGAGTTTCTTAAGATAATTAGGATTCAAACAGGTAGGTTGAGAGAAAACAGGAAACAAAGTTTTAATTCTCGTATAATTCTTTCCTATCGCCCGCTCGAGCAGGTGACCATTCTGTCTCAGGGGCTGTGACGTCCTGCAGTTGCTCGTTTGAGCGGGAGAACGCTCACTTGAGAGGACCAACATTCTGGTATCAAGAATTTTAGCACGCGGTATTTATGACTGTCTTCTTTTTCCTTCCTTCAATCTTCAATGTGATGCCCCATCATAGTCCATATCTAAAAATATTTAAAAAAAAATTACAACTCAATGAACCCAGAGTTTTGTCCAACCCATGTGAATTAGCCAACATACAATTTCCTAACAATTTCACAATAAAACATCAAACCAAAAGCATGATTAGTAAAGTGTACCAAGTAAAAGTTGAAGCTCTAAGTTACATGGGAAATGAAACCTTTGGTGATGTTTTGAAAATTTGATAAATCACGTCCCGTTGTTGCCTGGAAAGTCAATATTAGGTAGAAACCTATTGTGCTAGTATCATAAGGAAACTAAAGTTCCTGTGAGAATAATATGAGAAAGCAATAACTTTTGCCATTTTATGAACCTACTCACTTTTTAAATGGTTTGTAGCTCCATGCCAGTATCCAATCGATTTGCTGGAGCGCTTGTGGGCAGTTGACACAATACAGAGATTAGGGATTGGCCACCATTTCCGCAATGAAATTTCTAATGTCCTAGATTATGTCTATAGGTTGGTTTGATTTACTTAAAAGTAGTAATACTGATCAAGCTCCTTGTACTTAATCTTAGCATGATGTTACTGAGAAATATGGAATTATCATCCACAGGAACCAAACAAAAGGAGGCGTCTCATGGGGGAGAGACAACCCAATTCCTGACATCGATGACACTAATATGGCTTTTCGACTAATGAGGCTGCATGGATACTCTATATCTCCAGGTATTATCTTTCAAGTTTCAATCACACAATTGTGAGGTGTCCAGTTGTTTGCATGGAATTGAATTTCTAGGAATTCATGCAACTTATAGTGAAATGGACTCTAAGGAAGGAAATATTAAAGTGCATGCTTGTTTGCATAAAATACATAAAGACTGATTGATAAATAGGTATCTATGTTAAGATGAGCTCTACCAAAAGATTATTAAGGAGGTAAAGGGTGAATGATATGAGGTGAAGATGTAAATGAGATTCTGACTTTCCTAGGTATTCAATTACTAGGGTGATAACTGTGTATTCATTTCTCATCTTCTCTCGATTCAATTTCCATTGAAGGGAGGTCATTTGATGGTCATTTCTGGATAATAACATTTGGTTCTTCATTTTTAACAAATTATAGAGTTATAACCCTATGTATTCAATTACATGAAACAAATCTATATTACTAAAGGGATGTATACACTTCATGAGACTTCCTGGAGGAGGACATGTGGCATGTCTTCGAGAGGGACACGTGGCAGCAGCCAGCCTACAATGATATTCTGCTAGAAAATAGAAATTACTTGATTAGAATTTGAATTATCCTAAAATCTCTCAATGATATCCCTATTACCAATAATAATTATCCTAAAATCTCTCAATGAGATCCCTATTACCAACTATAATTATCCTAAAACCTCTCCATAATTAGGGTCCCACTTAAAAATATTTGGTCAATTTTTTAGGTCTATGATCATTTGATCCTTTGATCTTTTTAAATCAATTCATGGGTCCCATCCCGCATAATATGGTTTTATGGATGGTTAGAATAGAGATGGTGGACCCCATTCATCTAGGGGTCCCACTTAAATAGGTTATGTTTGGTCAATTTGAGAGGTATATGATCATTTGGATAGAGATGGTGGACCCCATTCATCTGGGGGTCCCACTTAAAAGGTTATGTTTGGTCAATTTGAGAAGTCTATGATCATTTGGTCATTTGATTTTTATCAATCAATTCATGGGTCCCGGCCCGCATCATTTAATTTTATAGATGGTTAGAATAAAGATGGTGGACCACATTCATCTGGGTCCCACTTCATGAGACTTCCTGGAGGAGGACACGTGGCATGTCTTCGAGAGGGACACGTGGCAGCAGCCAGCCTACAATGGTATTCTGCTAGAAAATAGAAATTACTTGATTAGAATTTGAATTATCCTAAAATCTCTCAATGATATCCCTATTACCAATAATAATTATCCTAAAATCTCTCAATGAGATCCCTATTACCAACCATAATTATCCTAAAACCTCTCCATAATTAGGGTCCCACTTAAAAATATTTGGTCAATTTGTTAGGTCTACGATCATTTGATCCTTTGATCTTTTTAAATCAATTCATAGGTCTCATCCCGCATAATATGGTTTTATGGATGGTTAGAATAGAGATGGTGGACCCCATTCATCTGGGGTCCCACTTAAATAGGTTATGTTTGGTCAATTTGAGAGGTCTATGATCATTTGGATAGAGATGGTGGACCCCATTCATCTGGGGTCCCACTTAAATAGGTTATGTTTGGTCAATTTGAGAGGTCTATGATCATTCGGTCATTTCATATTTATCAATCAATTCATAGGTCCCGGCCCGCATCATTTAATTTTATGGACGGTTAGAATAAAGATGGTGGACCCCATTCATCTGGGTCCCACTTAAAAATATTTGATCAATTTGTTAGGTCTACGATCATTTGATCCTTTGATCTTTCTTAATCAATTCATGGGTCCCATCCCGCATAATATGGTTTTATGGACGGTTAGAATAGAGATGGTGGACCCTACACATAAAGACACCTGGCGCAACATCAAGCTTTTTGCAATGTCATTTCCGGAGTTACCCTTATCCCTAAAATCTCTATATCTATTACACACTCAAAAGACCTAAAATCTCTCCATGAAGAATCATCTTCCACTCAAAAGCCTAAAATCTCTCCAAGAGATCCCTAAATAAGCCAACACACCAGATGCGCTAAATTTATATCAATCAATTCATGGGTCACGGCCCGCATCATTTGATTTTATGGACGGTTAGAATAAAAATGGTGGACCCCATTCATCTGGGTCCCACTTAAAAATATTTGGTCAATTTGTTAGGTCTACGATCATTTGATCCTTTGATCTTTCTTAATCAATTCATGGGTCCCATCCCACATAATATGGTTCTATGGACGGTTAGAATAGAGATGGTGGACCCCACACATAAAGACACCTGGCGCAACGTCAAGCTTTTTGCAATGCCATTCCGGAGTTACCCTTATCCCCTAGAATCTCTATATCTATTACACACTCAAAAGACCTAAAATATCTCCATGAAGAATCATCTTCCACTCAAAAGCCTAAAATCTCTCCAAGAGATCCCTAAATAAGCCAACACACCAGATGTGCTAAAGTTATATCAATCAATTCATGGGTCCCGGCCCGCATTATTTGATTTTATGGACGGTTAGAATAAAAATGGTGGACCCCATTCATCTGGGTCCCACTTAAAAATATTTGGTCAATTTGTTAGGTTTATAAACATTTGATCATTTGATCTTTCTTAATCAATTCATGGGTCCCATCCCGCATAATATGATTTTATGGACGGTTAGAATAGAGATGGTGGACCCCATTCATTTTGGGGGGGTTCACTTAAATAGGTTAGGTTTGGTCAATTTGTGAGGTCTATGATCATTTGATCCTTTGACCTTTATCAAGCAATTCATGGGTCCCAGCCCGCATCATATGGTTTTATGAACGGTTAAAATATAGATGGTGGACTCCATTCATCTTTGGGGTCCCACTTAAATAAATTAGGTTTGGTCAATTTATGAGGTCTATGATCATTTAAACTTTATCAATCAATTCATGGGTCCCGGCCCGCATCATGGTGGTTTTGTGGTTATGCACGGGACACTTAAATAGGCTAGGTTTGGTCAATTTGAGAGGTCTATGATCATTTGATCTTTATCAATCAATTAATGGGTCCCGGCCCGCATCATTTGATTTTATGGACTGTTAGAATAAAGATGGTGGACCCCATTCATCTAGGTACCACTTAAATATATTAGGTCAATTTGTTAGGTCTACGATCATTTGATCCTTTGATCTTTTTAAATCAATTCATGGGTCCCATCCCGCATAATATGGTTTTATGGACGGTTAGAATAGAGATGGTGGACCCATTCATCTGGGGGGTTCCACTTAAATAGGTTAGGTTTGGTCAATTTGTGAGGTCTATGATCATTTGATCATTTGATCTTTATCAAGCAATTCATGGGTCCCAGCCCGCATCATATGGTTTTATGGACGGTTAGAATATATATATGGTGGACCCCATTCATCTTGGGGTCCCACTTAAATAGGTCAGGTTTGGTCAATTTGAGAGGTCTATGATCATTTGATCATTTGATCTTTATCAATCAATTCATGGGTCCGGCCCGCATCATTTGATTTTATGGACGGTTAGATTAAAGATGGTGGACCCCATTCATCTGGGTCCCACTTAAATATATTAGGTCAATTTGTTAGGTCTACGATCATTTGATCTTTTTAAATCAATTCATGGGTCCCATCCCGCATAATATGGTTTTATGGACAGTTAGAATATAGATGGTGGACCTCATTCATCTTGGGGGTCCCACTTAAATAGGTTAGGTTTGGTCAATTTGAGAGGTCTATGATCATTTGATCATTTGATATTTATCAATCAATTAATGGGTCCCAGCCCGCATCATATGATTTTATGAACGGTTAGAATAAAGATGATGGACCCCATTCATCTTGGTCCCACTTAAATATATTAGGTCAATTTGTTAAGTCTATGATCATTTGATCTTTCTTAATCAATTCATGCCTCACCTAAAGAATAAAACATTTGAAAAAAAACATAAAGATCAAATTAGCAATAAAAAAAATGACTCACAAGTTTACTAATTAATAAATTTATTAAAAATAATTCATATCAGTCTGTGCATTTGGTGGTTTCGTGGTTATGCACGGGATTTTGCTAGTAAGCCCTAAAGGGATGAATGGTGAAGGACAAAAGGTTGAGATGTATACGGCCTCCAATGTTAAGATTTGATTTACTAGGAGCATGGTTTTCCATCTAAGAGAACATTATTAATTTGATGGTTCTTAGTGGATCTTCACATTTGTTTCTTCAATTTTAGACACTATGACGTGCCGCTCTATTTCTATGTAATTAAGAATAGAATTTTTAACTGGTAAATGTTAATGTAACATTTAGGGCACATTCGTGTAACACCATTTACATAGAAAAGGAATTACATTCTCACATTCATCACTTTTCCAATCTTCAGTGCGGCATCATTTCCTATAAGAAAAATGACAAAAAAATGTTTTTTTTTTCACGATTCCATAATAAATTATTTCTTTTCTAGAGAGCAGTAAGTTTGCACTAAAACTGGGAAATACCTGCGGTCTTGAGGAATATCTGACGAGGGGTCAGATATATGACTTTGTAAAGGCACTAAAAACAATGTGACTGCAATAAGTTACTTAGTGTTTTAGGTTTACAAGGGATTCAAATTCAAACAACATGCTTGTTTTGCATGTCTTTAACTAGCTGACCAACAGGCCAGGACAAACATAATCACTTATGTAAGTTACTTAATGTTTTAGCGTTATAAGGGATTCAAATTCACACAACATACTTGTTTTGCATGTCTCTAACTAGTTGACCAACAGGCCAGGACAAACATAATCACTTATGTAATTAATAAACCTATAGGTATACAATATCTAGGAGTGACATTAGGGTTTTTTTTTTTTTTTTGGTAACCCGGTGAAGGGGGCTGGTACTCTGAGACTCATGACACAACTCACACATGCGAGGTGATAGGAACTCATGAGAGGACAGACAGACACAACTCATACATGCGAGGAGGATAGAAACTCGCACATACAAAGAGACATAGACATAACTCACACATGTGAGGTGATAGAAACTCACTGACACAACTCACACATGTGAGGTGATGGAAACTTACATATGCAAAGATGGAGGAGGCAGGATTCAAACCCAAGACCTCCCAATGAGAACTAGGACTCCTTACCGCCGTTCTCATCTAGGAGTGACATTAGTTATTACTTATGAGGGTCATTATTATATGTGAGACCCAAAGATGTAAAAATCTAGATTTGAGTTTTATTTGGGTCTATGCACTGAATTTCAACCTCCACCCATACTAAAAATTGTTCCAAATAATGGACCCATGCCCAATTTTTTTTTCAATTACGTTCCTATTAATATTGGTTACTGAGGAACTCATTTAGATCCCTAACATTTATTACTAACAGTAGTCCATTATTTTCCTATATATTTCCTAATTAAATCTTTAGCTAGCAAATAAGATACAACTGAGTCTTCGATCCTCTTTACCATCTTGCATGGAACAGATGTCTTGGAGAACTTCAAAGACGATGAAGGGAACTTCTTCTGCTTTCAAGGAGAGACACACTTGGGAGTATCCGATATGTTCAATCTGTATCGATCCTCACAAATATCCTTTCCAGGAGAGAAGATACTAAAAGAATCCAACGCTTTTGCTGGAGAACACCTTAGAACATGTCTAAAAAATAACTGCGTGGATGACAAATGGTCCTTAAAGAAAGCCTTGCACAAAGAGGTGAGTCTGTGAGTTTTGTCTAGTAAGATTGGTCGCTTGGCATTGACTCTTTCTTAGAATTTCAGGTTGAGTGTGCTTTAAGGTTCCCATGGAAGATGAGCTTGCAACGGCTAGAAGCCAGGGAATACATCCATCATTATGGAGAAAATGATGTGTGGATCGGAAAGAGTGTTTATAGGTATGAGGTTGTGTGAGTTAATGTTTTTTTTCGGTTCATTTGATAAATGGGATTGCTTAAACCCTGATTAGGATTTCCAAATTCTTTTCAACCTTGTCTCTTTGAATTTTTTGTTTAATAGAGAATGCCAAAAGAAAAACACTATAATTTGCTATAGTAAAATGACTAAAATAATTTTTAAGCTTCTAACAAGAATTTTGTTGGGGTTTCTTCTACTCCATAAAAGAATTTTGTAAATTTAATCATAAGAGTTTTATTTTGTTTTTTTATTTAATTTAGTTGTTAAATTGTAGATTTAACTCGCGGTTTAAATTTAATTTTTGAAATCAGGATGTTCAATGTCAATAATCCTAAATTTTTGGAGTTGGCTAAGTTAGACTACAATAGGTTGCAAAGAATGTATAGCAAAGAGAGACAATCTATTATGAGGTTTGATGAAAACTTCCCTCAATTTTTTTCTTCACTCACTAATGGCTTTCCAGTTAATTTGTGTACATGTATGTGTAAATATGTACTTCATTCGCAGATGGTGGAATGGATGCAAATTCAATGACCCTTCACTCAAAATGAAGATTTGCCCAGAGGCGGTTTATTTCTCTATTGCTGCAACACTTTATGAGCAAGAATTTTCATTATGTCGGATGGCATATGCCAAATGCAATTGCGTAGAAGAGATCATCAGATATCTATTTGAGAGCCATGAATCTATAGAGGACTTGAAGACACTATGCCAAGCAGTAGAAAAGTGAGTATTTTTTTTTTCCTGCATGAAAGTTGAAAGTTGTGAGTTTAATGAGTCATGTTCAATCCCTATTGGTAAGAATGAAAATGGGTTGGTTCATGTTGACTGCACTTGTATTCAGACCGACCACAGATTACCAAAAGGAACCCATACCCCTGCATTGGCTACACGTTTACTAGGGTTGCATTTATATCCAAACTCAAATTAAATACATGAACCCAGACCCTTATCAAGACCCAAAGGTGTCTGAACCCATATGTGGATCAAGGGCTAGAATTAACATACATTTTGTCCCTCAACTATTGCTCAGCTGGTTAAGAACATCGGTATGTATGAGTCCGAATCGGTGATGTAGCAAATAAGTATATATTATATTATATGTTGGTGAAATCCTTTGGTATTCGGATCCTAAATCTATCATGACCCGAGCCCGAGATTGGATTTCATCTGGGCAAGTCCCAAGGCGCGATCACACGTACTCCCATGAACTCTGAATTAACCGAAGTTAAAATGAAATCCACAAGGGATATACATACTTCATGCAAGTGAGACGATCAATACACATCTGTCAAATACACATATTGCGGAAGACATATACAAATGATATCATAAACCAATGTGCACATTTACAAATGTACAAAGTTCTTTATACAAAAATATCAAATTGTCATTTCTTTAACCATGTCATCCATCTACATATTTAAAATACAATGCATGATGAAATATATCTAAAGTTCCCAAAAATTTATTCCAAAAAGGTTTCCAACCACATTCTCGCAATCAGATATCAAAATCAAATGATATCTCGGCCATTCCACTCCACTAGTCCTCACGGAGGAACAGGAGTGGTCTCCTCCGCTCGCGCTGCGGCCTCTGCAGAACCGGCATTGGCAACTGGGCCTGTAACGTCATCAATAACACTAGTGAATATGATGATTCGGCAATGTATAAATAGATCTATGATAGTACATGCTTTAACACATACTTAATCTGTTCAAGTGTAACATTAGACAATTGTAAATAATTCGTACAATGACAACTATATATGCATTCAGAGTCAAATGATGATCATACACTAATTGGCAACTACTATAGCATTTCATTTCATTCAATTTCATTTCTTTTCGTTTCTTCCAAATGGAAGTATCCATTCAATTTTCAAATACATATTGTGGGATCTGACCAGTGTCCGGGCCAGGGACAACTGACAACACCACGGAGCTCCGGAACGCCCCCAAATCCATTTACTGCAGTACGAATAATCATTTAACCCATTTCAGCTCTACAACGAGCTTTAACAGGACAACTATGTAGTGTCAGACTCAAAGAATCAATTCAAATCAAATATGTCTCAAGTCAATGTTTAACCCATTTTGAATTTCAATTTGATTCATAAATTCCATTCAAGATAATTGAAAGGAATGTACTAATACAAATCACATAATAGACTTGAGATCAACAATATGTATGCTACTCGTTTAGAGAATTAAGACCATTCATAACTCTATTCATTTCTCGATTCAAACCATGCATTTAGGTGAAACGTTCAGTTATCTAATGCACGTATTATTCTTAATGGACATCACATTATATATTATGTACATTAGAGTCCCCTTAATTAACACCTATGAAGGTTCATAATAAACTAGCAGTTAACACATATATTGTTCAATCCCATTGAACAATGTTTTAAATCAAACTATAAATTCCACGGTCATATATAGTCTTTCTAATCTTAAAGGCTTAATAATTATCAATTACACTATAAACAACCTCAAAACTAATTTACTAACCTATTTATATGAATAGAATGAGCTTTTGATTCAAATTAAATCATCTCAGTCCGGAGTCATTTTTTATTCATCTGATCGATCTATCGGAACTGTAGATCATTAGATTCTATGCTCCAAGAATTTTCCAACGATATGTAAAACTCCAAAATCCGACGTACGGATCAAAAATTATGGCAGTTCGAAATCTTCCCAAATTCCTTTGTTTGCCACGAGTTCGAACTCTCAGAAAAAGAGTTTGAACGTTCAGTACAGGCAATTCCAAGCCAAAAATCAGAGAAGCCAAGAGTTCGAACGTTCAGAAGAAGAGTTCGAACGTTCAGTGCAGATTTTTTCGAGCATAACCTGTAAAGTTCTATTTTGCATTGCTTCTCAACTCTTTCTTTTTCCCACATTTCATACTCATTTCTAGGTCTTTCCAAAGGCCATTTAAATATGATTTGAGCCTCCAACGCTCCATAAACAATCTAGTCATCAAACTATAATCGTTTAACATTATAGTCCAATTCAAAGGAAAAGGGCTGAATATAACATTTAATGGAAGATTACAAGCATCTATGCACAATGAACTGATTATACTTGCCTTTGCTTGAGGTCAATTAACAAAAACTCCTTTTTTGCTTAGCTCAATTTGAGACAAAATCTCCCAATTCAAAACCCTAATTCCATGAAACAACCAAAACCAGAACTCACATGAATTACATGTGCTAGACAATACTCCTATCACCTAATAGAACCTAAAAGCTCTGTAAAGAGTTCAAGACACTTTCTTGTAGGTTGATGAAGAGAAACTACAGCTTATCCTTAACTCTAATTCCAAAGAAAATCGAATAAGAAGATGAAGAATATGAAGCTAATACAAATCTTCTTCAAAAATCCTTGCAAAGCTTCAACCCTTGAGAATTAATGAAAAAGATTGAAGAAAGAAAGAAGGAAAACAGCATAGGGTTTGTCTTCAGATGTTCTTGCTGGAAAACAATCGAATGAAATGAAGTTTGGGTTTTCAAACCCTTATATAAACATAATTTTCCATTTAAACCCCATTTCCTTAAGTCTATTCTCATTTTGAGTCAAATGAAGACTCACTTGATCCATTTCAAGTCAAATGCAATCAAGCCTATTATGAAATTTAATGTACTCTTTGAGATACACACGATGGTATCAAGAGTTACCGTATTTAACAAAATACACAAAAACTCATATTTACAGAAAAGTCCTCATTCTCACTAATTTGAGTCTAAAACCAACTCAAATGACTTAGTCTTAACCCAACTCATTCCATTAAAGTCTAATTCAGTTAATTGAGACTAATTTAACTTAATTTGACTATTCACCACAATTAGTTTTATTAAATATAATTAATTAGTATTAGTCTTGAATTATTCGGAACGAGGTGTAACAAAATCTGAAATGCATGGATCTGTACCAGGACCCTAATTAAAAAAAATACAGTTCCAAAAATAGGACTCATCCTTCCTTTTTTTGTCCTTTCTTCTTCTTCTTCTTTTCAATATGGCTCCTCTGGGCATGAGGGTATGATAGAATCCATTTTCATCCCTACCTATTAATTATGCAGAATATTGTAAGGATGCATTGGCAGAGAAGAATTTACGGGACAGTTTAATGATCAAATCATCTGTTTAAGGGCATCTAATGTATTACTGTATATAAAATGATAACATAAATACTTATTATTTGAACTCTCTCCTATGATCCATCAAACCTCTTCAAACTGACTGATACTCACTCCAATTTGACACCTATATAAGTATTATGTCGAATTGTGGCAACTAAAGATATTATTACTGTGAATATTGATGATTGGCATGTGTTGAATTATGAATGTAGATGGGATCCAACGGGCATTATTTGTCTTCCTCGTCAAGTAAAGGTTGGATTTATGGGATTGTATGATACATTCAATGACCTCACTACTCAAGTCAGCAAGTCCCAAGGAAGGAATATGTTCCCTTACATGCATAACCTGGTAAGTCCCAAGCTTCATTTCTAAAACCATATTCTTGTCTAAGTTTGAATATGGTAGGGGACGATGCTATTGGAAGTTAGAAACCTCCAATGCCCAAATTTAGAGAAATCCGTGGATATGTGTAAATCTATTGGTCAGGCTCACTTGTTAAGTCCAAAAAGCTCAACATAAGCTTTTTTCATGTGTATTGGCTCTTGGCCAAATTTCACCCAAATAAGATATGGGCTCATTGTCAAATTGATCGCATGTAGAACATATGATGTCACTGGCTCATTTGTCTTGTGTTGTTCATTACGAGTTTTATATGTAATTAATATGACAGCATGCCTAGCTTATATTGGGTGAGAATTTAGCCTAGAGTCAACACATGGAATATATTTGCATATATAGAATGGCTTGGATTAAAGGCCTGGACATAGGATTTATCTAGTTTCTAGGATCAAAAGATCTGAACTCTTTTAGGGCATGGTTCTTTACATAGAATACATAGGAATTGAATGCAAAGGAATTCATGCCATCTGTGATTAGAAATGAACAAAATACCAAGATAAACCTTACAAAAATGACCATCAATAACCTTCCCTTTGATGGAAAGTGAATCAAAGGAAAAGGAAAAATGAAGACTAAAGTAACTGAACCATTACCCTAGTAATTCAAATCCTAAAATAATCAAGGTCTCATCTTCATTACTACTTTATATCCTTCACCTCTCACCTGACATCATTCACACTTTACCTCTTTAATGATCATTTTGTGCAGAATTTGATCATAAATTCCTATGTATTCTAATGCAAACAAACAGGACCTAGATCTTAGATAAATATTAAACTGTCAAATTCTTCTAGTGTATGTAAACAAAATTATGTTCATTTTCCTCTGACTCTCCCAAGCGGCTGGTTTTGACAGAGAATGAAGCAAATCCAGTCATATCTAGACTACAGAGAAATGAGGGAATGCAGACATTCAACACCATTTGAGGATTACGTTCAACATGGAAAAGAGGAAATTGGTGTGGACATGAGATTACTTCCGGCCATGCTTCTTATGGGAGAATATCTACCTGATCATCTCCTTCAGCATTTGGACAGTAGATCCAGGATACATGAATGCTTATCCTTCTTCCTAAGACTCCTCATAGATGTCAAAACTTTTGAGGTAAGCCACTTATGGACTGAATTACCAGAGGGTGGACCTATTTAAAACTGCCAGTTAACAATGTCCATGTAGGGAAATAAGAGGGCGCAAGTAAAGTTGCACCTCCGGTTCGAGCCTATCAGAGCCAACTAGTCGTAATTCGAATCCAATGAGTAACGACTCGGCGCAAAAAAAAATAAAAACAAAAACAAAAGAAAAAAAAAACACTATGTGTCTCCAAAAGTGTGCCGACCAAGTTCCACGTGAGGGGGAGGTTAAGGAGTGGGCTCCACCCAAAGTGGAGCATTAAAAAATACTTATGCGACCTCTACTAAAGCATCAAGGCTTTGGTAGGAATGGCTAGTTAAAGAAATTTAATATGGTATTAGAGTCAATCGGTCGTGAGTTCGAATCTCAAAAGGAACGACTCGGCATAAAAAAAAAATACGTGTCGCCAAAAATGCGCCAACCGGATTCCACTTGAGGGAGAATGTGGAGCAGTGGGCTCCACCCTAGAGGTTTTGGTAGGAATGGTTAGCGGAGGATATTTAATAGAGCCAAGCTTAGCTTTGAATTTTGAAACCCACATGGAATTTAGGTTGGGTTGTGGGTTGGGCCCTCAGTACAGATTTCAACTTGGGTACTCGAATTCATCACAAATGGCGGGCTAAATTTCTATGAATATTTCATATATATATATACGCATTGCATAATAGTACATACACTTTATATGAAGTAGACACATTAAAAAAATAAAAGAAGATATTATTCCCTCAGTAAAGCTTAAGCACCCAAAGATTTAGATATGTAAGGCGACCCAGCCACCCAGGGCAAACCTAGTATAAACCCAAATTGCACTCTGTATGGAAATTCAAAGTTGGGTAATGCATGGGTTGAGATGATACTAGACCAAATTTGCTCAGGTTGTGGCCCTTGCAAGTACTATTAAGTAAAAGGGTTAAGGGAAGAGAGAGGTATCATAGTAAACTCACGTTATTTGAATTGAATTGAATTGAATTACATTACAATGCGCCTTGTATAGCCAATGAAATAAATTCTAGAGCAAAGCAAATTGCACAGCTAAGGATAATCCTATCCTAACAACTAAACTGACTTCATCCATAGCTGAATGGGTAGCCTAACTTATTTGGGATAAACCTCTAACCTATTGATCATCACCAGCCTGACCTCTGCGGTGATTATGCTCTGGTGCTTTATTAAGCCTATACAACCCCTTTCACAACTTGCATACATGGCTTTTGTCAAAGTTTCCACCATTTGTTAACTGCCATAGGAATAGAAAACCATACATCATATTTCCGGCTGAACATGCAAGCCATCAATTGCGCCTTGTAGTGGTCTACAGTCCCAATCCCCAAGACCCATTTTCCATTTTGTAGACCCACTTACTGTTAGGGAATTAATTAGGGCAATCACGTACGATCAATCACAACTACAAGCAATCACACGACACAAGAGATTTACGTGGTTCGGTAATTGCCTACGTCCACGGGGCCATGAGGATTTCACTACGCAGGTATTGGAAAACTGGCCTTTAACACTTATTCTCCTCTCTCCCCATAGGTCTCAATCTTGCTCTCGCATCTGCCCCATTCCGTGGTTGGGAACCACAGGAGAGAGAGCTCTCACCTCTCTCACTTCGAGTATAGGGTTACTAATTACATCAATATATAATCTCCGCTTTCTAGGCCTTCAAAAAAGCCTCAGTATAATGACCAAAATACCCCCGAACTTGAACCTTGGTCATTGGTTAATCTAATAAACCAATCGGGTATAAACATAACAATCTCCACCTTGGCTTGAATTCCGTAGAATCGAACCACCTTGAAGATAACCGGCAATGTCTTCCTGTACCTAACTAACAGTTACCTCCCACCACTGATAGCACAGTATTCATTCTTCAACATTTTGACATGTGTAACCAACACTTGAACTTTTAGCAAAGTTGGTCTTCTCGTCAAACACCACTTCGAACGTTGACCGCTCAAATCCATTGACGAGCCCGAGTGATGTCGATGTTTGAATGACTCACTATCCAGCCGTCAAAGTACCTACACTTTAGCACCCCTGCGAAGATTCAAAACTTCCAAGCGAAAAAAGGATTGGGAGCCCGAATCCTGATGACTCCACAACTGCGGAATAACTTCTGCTTCAGAACGATTAAATCCCCTATTTGACCTGGACTAAATACTTGTCTTTGATCTGTCAAAATCCTGCTTGACCACTACTGATGTAGGCATGGCATCAGTCCCTGCTTGCTCCTTCTCCGCTAACTGGGCTTTGGCAAGATTAATGGCATCACATGTAATCCAGTAATATGTCTCCCAAACCAGTATTTTCGTTTCACTGAAATTGCAAACCCCCACCAATGGGTCAAATTTGACCTATTGACTTTGCCTTTTTTATGTCAGCAACTCTGGCTGACTTGGCTTGTTCTGTCATCAAATCCAATTGACTCAATCCTGACCTTTATTCAAGCACAACGTTGTAGATCTCGTCACCATGAGCACACTGAAATAAAAGAATCTAAAATCCGACTCTGGATGGATCTGATATCGCATAAATGACTTTCTACCCTCCGATCGATAAAGCTTCCATGTTGACCGTTGAATTGTCGATCCCTTTCTACAACTGTATAGATCTGCTCGCAACAAGTACGTAGGTGCAAACGTATCTCCGAGTAGGTTTCGGATGATCAAGATATCACTGAAACAAAATCCTGCCATCGATCCCGTCAAAGTTTTGTTGGCCGTACAGTTGACGTCAGCACCTTTTTGCTGGCTGATGGGCTTATGCTAGACTGGGTCAGGTCAGGTCAAGCTGACTTGAATTTGGCCTGAACCTGTAACTGACCCAGCAATAGTTCTATTTCCTCTTCGATTTTGCTCTGCAAGCAGAACTGTGGATGCAGCAACGCCTTGCTGCTTCTTCTCCGATCCCGAGGAGGAGGTCCGACTGTGCTTCTGTGATGGCCGGCGGCGACGAGAAGCTCCGGTGGTGGCCTTGCTTACGGGCGAGGTTCAGAGCAAGAGCGCCCTGCAAAATCCGGATCCTCTTCTTCCAGTCATCTCCGTTGCAGATCTTCACTCTCTGAAAGTCAGAGATCTGTTTCCCTTTGAATCAGCACCGAAGATCTCAAGATCCTCTGAGTTCTGGGTCTTCAAAAACCTGCAACCTTCTCTGCTCCTGCGCAGGCTATGGGATTCTGTAGCAACGACGTGCAGTGTCATCTTCTTCCTCTGCTTTGTTTCAGAACTTGCAAACTTGCGCAGGCTCTGGTCTCTGCTACACAAGAACTGCGACGCCCTGCTCCCTGCGTCCACTCTGGTTCTCTGCAACGGCAATCTAGCCCACCTTTGATCGGTAATCTCCTTTCAGCAGTACTTCTTCGAGTTACCGACAACGATTGCCCATTGATCTTGAAAGGGCATAAAAATGTCACTCACAAACAGATGGTGTATAGAGACGAGGCGTCTCACTAAGGAGGATGGAGGCTGAAGCTCCTTGTTGATGATGAAAGAATCGCTGCCTGAGAACTTGGAAGAGGAAGAAGAAACAGGTCAAAGGACCCTGGCTGTGGTAGCTCAGGGCTCTCCGATGCTAAGTTAGTGTGAGAACTAAGCAATAGGATGGAGAAGGAGAAGAATGTGATACCAGCGTGTGGTTCTCTGGGAAATGAGAGAGAGCCTTTACTGTTCTGGTTTGGCTCCTTTTATAGAGGAGGAGAGGAGACAATGAGGTGACTCTGTCAAAGAGCTATCCCATCGTAGCACATGGTGTCGCATCGGGCCATACCCGGGCATCTGCGGACGCCGTTCTGTCAGTGGACGTAGGCGGCAGGGATGGCTCTGTCAGAAGATATGGGCGGTGCCTTTGTCCCGTCACACGTGCTGTAGCGTGCTTGAGTGTCCATGGGAGGACAGCTGTCAGCCCCTACCATGGGTAGCTTCTTGGTGCTATAGTTGAGGTGTGAACGATCTGGGATGCTTGTTGCCGAGGTCTGGGGCGACCTTGACTTGGCTAGACCTCGCAGGGATGCCAAGGTGGAGTCTGGACCAAGCTAACGATCTGGGGATGCCCTGTCCGAGGTGGAGCTTATGAGCGTATGGCCGAAATGGAATCACTTGGCCGAGCTGGAGGCTGGCACTGTTGCCGAGATGAGCCCTGTCGAGATGGACTAGCTGATGCAGGAGTCTAAGATGAAGTATCTGGCCGGGACTCCGATGAGTTCTGAAATATCCCCACACAATAGCCCCCCCCCCCCCCCCCCCCCCCCCCAGCTTCTGAGCTCATTAGACTTCTCTTTGAGGTTAGAAGATAAGTGTCATGGAGGACAACACGTGTGCCTTTGAGTTGTTCATCGCTTGAGATTGGTGGTTTTCATTCGAGTGGTTCGCGACCAACTAAAGGACCAAGAGACGATGGAGAAGACCCACTGGCTCGTCGCCAGGGGCACGCCGGCAATCTGGCATGAGAGCCGAGATGCTGACAAGGCACGAAATGGAGAAGACCCACTGGCTCGTCGCCAGGGGCGCGCCAGCAATCTGGCATGAGAGCCGAGATGCTCACAAAGCACGAAATGGAGAAGACCCACTGGCTCGTCGCCAGGGGCGTGCCGACAATCTGGCATGAGAGCCGAGATGCTCAAAAAGCACGAAATGGAGAAGACCCACTGGCTCGTCACCAGGGGCGCGCCGGCAATCTAGCATGAGAGCCAAGATGCTCACAAAGCACAAAATGGAGAAAAGCCACTGGCTCGTCGCCAGGGGGCGCGCCGGCAATGTGGCATGAGAGCCGAGATGCTCATAAAGCACAAAATGGAGAAGACCCACTACACGAGGCCAAACCTGCATGACGTGGAGTCCAGCATGAGGGCGACACCATCGTGAGGCCGTAGCCAGCACGAGGCCGAACCTACATGACGTGGAGGCCAGCATGAGGGCGGCACCAGGGGGCGCGTAGCCTGAGACCATCATGAAGCCGAACCTGCGTGAGGCATGTACCAGCATGAGGTCGAGAATCCGGCGCTGCTGCCGCAATGCACGAAGTCGAGATCTGGCACGTAGCCGAGACGCAAGAGATCTCGATCTGGCGCGCGGCCGAGATGGAGGAGCACGGGGCTCTGGATGACTGATGGTGGTAGAGGACCGTGCGATCAAGGCTGACAGCAGAGGACCGTGCCATCGAAATGACGTTAGAGGGTCGTACGATCGAAGCCGACAGTAGAGGGTCGTGCCGGTGTCATCGAAGCTGACGGCGCCATCGAAGCTGGCAGTAGAGGACCGTGCCGCCAGAAATGACGGTAGAGGGTCGTGCGATCGAAGCTGACAGGCGGTCGAAGCTAAGTGATGTTAGGAGACATCTAGCTGCCTCCCGAACCTGAGGAGACTTCTGCCGAGCTAGAAGCTGTATGGTCGTCTTCGTAGGGGTTGAAGTGCTCCTGAGCTTGGGCTTCGTCTGCTTCTTACCTGACGAACTGGTTCACCTTGGCGATAAATGCCTTCATTGAGACCACAGGGTGCAGGACCAAGTCTCTCCGAAGCTCGTTGCCTGGCGGAAGAGCTTGTTAGAAAGACGTGATTGCTATTGTGTCTGAGGCATCTTCGATCTGGCTATAGATAGTCCAGAATCTTCTGGCGAACTGCGTGATGTTCTCGGTATGCTTCATTTTGAGGGCCATCAGGTCAGCGCCGGACCTAGGGATGACTCTATGAGCTTGGAACTTCGCCATGAAGGAATTCCGGAGCTACTTCCAACTTGTGATTGATCCTTGCGGGAGTGCGCAGAACCATCTTAGGGGGAGGTCCCCGAGACTGGAGGAGAAGGCTCTGCAGTTCAAGTGGTCTGCGTCGCCCCACACGGACATCCTCTGAGTGAAGTGCCGAAGGTGTGCTGCTGGGTCCGAGGTCCCATCGTAAATGATGAACCTCGGGACGCTGAAGTCTTCAGAAAGGGGGAAGTTTCTGATCTCTAGAAATAAGGGGGATATGTCGAAATCGTCAGAGTTCATCCGAACTCGAGCGAAACCGACCATCTTCATGTTCTGTCGTACTACTTGCTCGATGTGTCGATCAAGTCATTCTCTGAAGTCGTGGTTGTTACCCGAGCTTTCGCCATGAGCTCGGTCTCTTCTGTTGTTCTTCAGGGTGCACCTTTTGGAAGGTGGAGTTGAGGTCGAACCCTTACAGGATGAACCCGATTGCGTATCCCGTTGTTGGACGCTTGCTGGACCAGATCTTGCTCCGACCTTTCCGGGCGGGGGACTGTCGGCAGCTGTGTTGACAATGTCAATGATTCCTTTCCCTTTCTGGTTCTTCGAGGCATGGTGTTTAGGGAAAATGGCTTTTTGCTCGTGCTCCCCACAGACGGCGCCAATTGTAAAGGCATAAAAATGTCACTCACAAAGAGTTGGTGTATGGAGATGAGGCGTCTCACTGAGGAGGACGGAGGCTGAAGCTCCTTGTTGATGATGAAAGAACCGCTGCCTGAGAACCTGGAAGAGGGAGAAGAAACAAGTCAGAGGACCCTGGCTGTGGCAGCGCAGGGCTCTCCGATGCCTAAGTTAGTGTGAGAACTAAGCAATAGGATGAAAAAGGAGAAGAAGATAATACCAGCGTCTGGTTCTCTGGGAAAGGAGAGAAAGCCTTTACTGTTCTGGTTTGGCTCCTTTTATAGAGGAGGAGAGGAGACAACGAGGTGACTCTGTCAGGGAGATGTCCCATCGTAGCACATCGTGTCACATCGGGCCATACCCGGGCATCTGCGGACGCCGTTCTGTCAGTGGACGTGGGCGGCAAGGATGGCTCTGTCAGAGGATATGGGCGGTGCCTTTGTCCCGTCGCACGTGCTATAGCGTGCTTGAGTGTCCTTTGGAGGACAGCTGTCAGCCCCTACCATGGGTAGCTTCCTGGTGCTATAGTTGAGGTGTGAACGATCTGGGATGCTTGGTGCCGAGGTCAAGGGCAACCTTGACTTGGCTAGACCTCGCAGGGATGCCGAGGTGGAGACTGGACCAAGCTGAAGTTCCTAAACGATCTGGGGATGCCCTGGCCGAGGTGGAGCTTATGAGCGTATGGTCGAAATGGAATCACTTGGCCGAGCTGGAGGCTGGCACTGTTGCCGAGACTGAGCCCTGCCGAGATGGACTAACTGGTGCGGGAGTCTAAGATGAAGCATCTGGCCGGGACTCCGATGAGTTCTGAAACATCCCTACACAGATCTGAACGGTCCTCTGTTCTGCGATGACCGATCTCCTTCTGAGATTTCTCCGCCCCGATCTGTAATGATGGCTGGCCGAACTGCAAACAGTGTCCGGATCCTTTTGATTTATGGGTCGTCTTTGTGTGGGGACGTTCCTAAGGACACCAAAATTATATTAGCCCTGGTAAGATGACCGGCTAATTATGTCTCAATCTCGGCCACACACACCTAGGCGGTGATCCTAGGGCGCCAGCTGCAGCCAGGCCCATGCCGGCCTCGGTCATGTCCGACCTCGGCAGTCTACTCCAACCTCGGTCATGCAACTCGGTCACGCATCAGTATGCTAGCCGAGATGAGCGCTAGCAGCCAATGGTCCTACTGGAGAACTAGCCACGTCATAGAATGAATGATGAGATATGGGCACGCGCAGATGATACTGAGAAGACATCTCAGCCACCCAAGATCCCTGACAGAACTGCATCCAGCGGCTATGTCCCCATCAGGGTGAGGCTCCAGGCGAGACCCAATGGGACTACCACCGAAAGGCCCAAACTGGGTGAGGTCCAATTAGACCCTCATTTATTGCATTGTGGGCCGATTGGACCACCATTTAATGAAAGGTGGATCCGATCAGATTGTCAATTAATGAATGGCGGGTGGCATAGACCTTCATTTAAGGGAATATGGGCTGACATGACTGTGTCTCCCAAACGCGAGACAAGTCAGTGGGCCCCACCATCCTCTGTCATGAGACTTCCTCTATAAATAGAGAAGCTCTCCCCCATTCCAGGTATCGAACATCCTACTCATGAGCACTCACTCTGTTTCTCTTCTTCCTCTATCCTACTGTTGAGTTCCCTGAACTAACTTAAACATCGGAGGGCCTTGCGTTGCCTACAGCCAGGGTCTCTGACGATTGCTACCTTCTTGTTCACTTCCTTTCAAGTTCCGGACGGGCATATCCATCTCATCAGGGAGTCTCCAGGAGATCCTAAACCCCATTAATCAAGTCCGTGAATTTTAGGCACTCACAGTCTTCATCGGGGAAGATGGGGCAGGACAAACCCCGATCTTCTACTGACAAACTTGGCTTTATCTTCTTCTCTGGATGAAGAGTGTTGCCGACCTCAGGATTCCAAATCCAGTCTGGAAGAGACCGAGACCAAGTCTCCTTCTCCTGTGGAGAGCTAATCCGTCGATTGCGTCTAAACCTAGTCCTACACCCAAGGAGACCCTAGGCTCAGTCGAGCAATCTCCAACTCAACTCGATCGAGCTCCAACTGAAATCAGAGGAACTTCCTCAAAATCCAAGGATCTTCAATCACCTTGCTCTCGTACCAATTGTTAGGGAATTAATTAGGGCAATCAAGCACGATCAATCACAATCACAAGCAATCACATGACACGAGATTTACATGGTTCGGCACTTAGCATGCTCTCCCCATAGGTCTCAATCTTGCTTCACATCTGCCCCCCTTCTGTGGTTGGGAACTACGGGAGAGAGAACTCTCACATCTCTCACTCCAAGTCTATGATTAGCGATTACATCAATGTATAATATCCGCTTTCTTAGCCTCTCACATCTCCGCTTTCTTAGCCTCTAAAAAAGTCCCGGTACAATGACCAAAATACCCCTGACTTAAACCTTGGCCATTGGCTAACCCAAGGAACCAATCCGATCAAACCAAAATACAAGACTTAAACCTAACACTTACACTTATTTTTCTTCACACTTTTTGAAAACGGTACCAGCTGTCATGTCAAATTGATCTTTTGTGCAACAACAATCGAAGTCGGCTCTACCATTGTGTAAGTCTTTGAAATGTTGTATGGAGTAACTTCGACGACCGTCTCATCATCTGTGACTTGAGGATCTGATCTAATCCTAAACTAATCATCTTTTTCTTCCTTTGGTTCCAATGCATTTCCTTGACAATATGTTGCACATGATCTCCAAGCTTCAAAAAAATCTCGCAACACCTGAGGACTCGATCCTATCTCAGACTAATCAGCCTCCCCCCAACACCGATACCTCTTTATGAGATATGGCGAGTCTAGCTAGCCAAGGTGTAAAGTTTGGTTGGAATCTGGTGTGCCCATCACCCGCCAAAAAACACCCGAGATACGAAGGAATCCACAAGTCCCAAATCAGAAACATTCAAGTCCAAGGCTTGGGCTTAAGTACCCATGGTCACCTCCACTTGAATAGCTCACTTTTGGAGTGGGTAAGGCCTGTGATGTTACAAATGGTATCAGCGTCGAGGATGACCTTATTTCCAGTGGGGGAGAGTGTGAGATATGGCGGGCATGGGCCAATGTGGCAAGTTCGGTTTAAATCCGGTGCGCCCATCACCCGTCAAAGAACACCTAAGATACAAGGGACTCCATAAGTCCCACATGTCAAAGAACACCTAAGATACAAGGGACTCCATAAGTCCCACATCGAAAAAACATCCAAGTCCAGTGCATGGGCTTAAGTAGCCATGTTACCTCTGTTTCAATAGCAAGCATTTTGCGGTGGGTAAGGCCCGTTGTGTTACACTCTTCCTTGAACTAATCTCCTACTTGATCTTCTAGCTCAAAAAGGGATCTAAATATGTCACTGGCTCTAGGTCCCAGCCATCTTCGTCACTGGCTCTTTGTCTTTAATCTTTAGCGATCCCACTTTGACGAGCATCATCTCATGACTGATGAGAAGATTATCTAAATTGTTTATTGAAGGTTGTTTCTCCCATCCAAGAATTGCTACCTCATAAGCCGCTTGCTCTGATTGCAGTGTGTTAATTAGGAGTTTCCAAAACTCAGTATACAAGATTTTGTTCTCCAGGCCTAGCGCAGATAACTCCTAACATCCGATCTTCATTTGGTGAAAGTACTATGGAATGGATGATTTTCCGCACATTTGTGTAACTCATATCCGTAGAAAACTTTCATGATTTCTACATAAATGCATCTTTTTATGTGTATGGTGCTGAAAAGTCTGTGGAAATTCAATTCCGCCACGTCAAACTTTTCAGCATAAAATTCGGATTTACAATTCCAATGGGGGTATCGGACTTCTAATTCCGCAGAAAAATACCCTCCATATTTGTTTTTCGTTTCCCCTTATGTTCCTCGAAACATATCGATAAAAGGCTCTAGCGAAAAAAAAGCCCTACGAACTTCATCCTCAAAGCGCTTCTTCTTCATCTTCTCCAATAGGCCAAAGCCTGGAACCTCTCTCTGTCTCTCTTCCTCATTGCTGGAACCTCTCTTTGTCTCACTTGCTCGCCTCTGCAACTCACAAGACCCTTGGAGGATGATGTAGGTTAGGGTTTTTGGGCTTTTACCATCGGGGGACGATGATCTGTTTGGGTTATGGATACAAGGTGGGCCATTCTCTGCGATTAATGCTCTGCATGTGTTTTTGATTCGATTTTTGGCATAACCAGGTAGGCCATTGCTTTGCAATTGCTCTCCAACGTAACTTTTGATTTTCTCTACAAGTAATTTATATTTTTCTTTGCAATTCCTCTACTATTGCCATCTCATCACAAAATTTGTCACGTCCCCAAAATAAGAATTGGGGAAAACGTGAAAAATAAAATTTTAAATTCAAATTCCTGTGTTTAATACAACACAAGCTTCCAAAAGTGGACCCACATAAAATTTCAACATGTGTTGAGTCAAAATAAAATTTCAACAAATGCAACGGAAGCTTTATTCAATTGGTATTCAAAGTTTTTATAATAAAACCCATCACAAAAATCAAATAAATATCAATAGTTAAAGTTGCAGAATGAATAAAGCAATTACTAAGAAAAGGTTTATCATTGAGGAAAGTTCATCTAAGGAATTTTTACGATGACGTTCTCTCTAAAGTAGATTCAGACGGCACCGAAACCGTCTTCGGCGTCCCACTCAGGTTCGTCAGTTGGCTCAAACGTTTGAAACGTTTGATCCTCCTCCGTTTCCTCGGTAAAGTAGGGCTCGGTACCTATGCACCAAATATTACAAAATAAATAGCAAGAACATAATCATAATTCAAATTAAATATGATGACGAGAAGAATATAGACAAGTGTGATCATATAGAAATAAAAGTGAAGATATACGCGAATGAACGTATGACATAAATCCAAATAAAACAAATGGAGCAATAAGATTCACACGGAGACAAGTGTCCCCGTTGTGGGTGGTCAACCCTACATAATCGGGAAAGCCCGTCCATAACATCGGTGGTGATAAACCGATCAATAAACAAATATCAGGATAACCTGTTCACATTCATAGCGGATTATAAGTGATCCGGACACATCGGTGATCAACCGTCCATATACGATCTGCAGTCGTTCATAAATGACCCACATAAAGGAAAACATATATACATAATAGACCCGAATAATAATGCTCCGACACAAGAGTCCTAAGTCAAAATAAAGTGCTGGCCATTCCACATTCATATCATAATACAGAATTTGCCAAGCCACTTTATAGTCCATAACACAATAGGGTGTGCATCTAAAGGAATAGATATCCTAAATCAACATATATATGCATGAGAAGGTCAAGAATAATCACAAACCAATCCTAAGGTTAAACATAAGGCCTCGTACCCAACAACCACTGGAATCTCTAATAGATAAAAGATCAACGCATCCATTCTAAATTAATGGTGCATAAATCCAATTAAGGATTTTCCAATAGAGATGGGTTGAACTTAAATCCACTAGGATTTTCTCGAGGTTATATGAAGCACTAAACCTCATGTTAGTAAGATACCGTGTGCCCATACGGTATTTACTCAGTCCAATGATCCAATTAATAAGGTATAAAAATATAATATTAACCCATGAAAACCAAAAATATCATTCAAAGTTTATTTGCAAATATTAATGATAAATACATATCTTAGTTTATAATATTTAGAAAACCCAAGGATTCCACCCCAACACATTTTCACATTCTTAATAAGCCAAAAAGGGTTCCAATTGAATTCATTAAAGCTACAATGGGTTTTTCTTTAATTCTTAAATCTAAAGGGGCCATATGATAAAACAAAAAAGGCATGCCATGTGATGTCACTATCTAATCTCTCTCACATAAAGCATGATGTCATTATCTAATCTCTTTCATCATTCTCTCTCACATAAGGCATGCTGTCGTTATCTAATCTCTCTCATCATTCTCTCTCACATAAGGCATTTCCAGGACAACCCATGTCAGTACCCTCCTCTCTCTCACTTAACCACACGCCATCACCATTTTTTCTTCCAAACACAGATTCTTCCGTCATATGAAACTCGGCATCAACAGAAACTGGGCCACTGGATATTGGTCCCACTGATCAAGAGCCTACGATCAGCCCTGATCAATATGGTCACCCAAGGCCCCTCTTCAAGATGTAGGGACCTGATCTGAAATCAATCGCTCACATTGGCCCCACGTCCCAAAAACAAAAATAACCCAAACCCATTTTAATGCCATCAGGCCTCTCTTTGGTTGCTGGATGGTGGACCAAACAGGGCCCACCTCAATGGGTCCGCCATCCTTATGGTCGCCGCCCGTGGGTCCACTATAAGATCTACGGTCTGGATCAATCATCAGTGGGGCCCACCTGGCCCCACAACCAACATACAGTAACAAGACCTCACGGTTTGAAAACCTGTGACAGGTCTAATCAACAGTGATGCTAAAAATAAGAAAATCAATGTATTAAATCCAATCTCAGATTTCTATCATTAAAACATTAAACAGATGGCCGGCATCGAAAGGCTTCTACATGCATCATCACACGAATAAGGAAAAACAAAATTATTAAATTTATAAATTATGTTTAGGTACTTGCCTTTTACCGGGGTTGAAGAAAACGCAACAAATCTAACCAATACCCAACCCGAGATTACCGAGGCGCTGGATCACAATCCTATCGCCAATCTGACATAAGAGATGGAAAAGAAATGCCCAGATGAGCAGATCTATGGTACTCCTATCTAAATCTACCATTGGAAAGAAAAAGGAGATAACTCAATAATATAGATCTAATCCTAATGATTTGAGGAGAGGGTTACCTTGGATAAGAAAATCGAACCAAGAATGATGGTATCTTCAGATCTTGATTCCGATTGTTGGATCCTTAAATTGCAGTGGCTTGGGAAGTTGAAAGAGGAAGAAGATAAACAGGGAAACGGGAATAGTTGCAGAGGGAGAGATAAGGATGTGCGTTCGTAATAAGAGGGATTAGGTTAAGAAAGTATTGGGCTTAAGTCATTGGGTCGGGTCTAACTGCTGGCCAAGTCATCTACCCACTAATCCAACTCACCAATCCACACCTCTAATCTATCGTGTGCCCCACTTAATCCTACCCACTTAAATAACTAAAATTCATTTAATTAAAATAATAATAATATTCTAATAAATTATAATTAAACATTATAAATGGGACCCGGATCTTACATAATTTGTCTTCAATTTATTATTGTTTTGATTGGTGCATGTCATCTCTCATAATCTCAACCCATGATTCATGCATTTATTATATATCTTTTGGTTTAATGTAGGGGTCTTGTTTTCACTGAGATATTCATAGTTACACCAAACATTAAAAAAAACACAGTTTCAACGAAGAAATTTTTTTTTGCACCAAACATAAATTTGGTACTTTCACGTAAATTATTTTCCTTGGCATCTATCTTCTATGGATTTTGCTGATGTGGCAATTTTCTCTCTCCGTCGAAAATATTATTACACAAACACAAGTCAATAGGTGTTTTATTTCGCAAACAAACTTTTGAATGTGTCCCACGCCTGCTTTTGTGTCCTACATTATCTATGCTGACAAGCATGCGGCTTAAATTCTCTATAAAGACAAGCATGCCATCCTCTAAGATTGCTTGATCACAATAAGAGCGCTCCCTACTTTGGTGTTCTATTTCCCTTTTGCCGTAGTAGCTTCTAGCAATGATGTATCCTTCACACACATCATGTCATCCCATGACTCATGACCCACCACATAAGATTCCATGCATGTCTTTGATATCTTATGCCAGTTCTATTTGTAGAGTTTTCTTGAAAAAAAAAAAAAAAACGGGCGTCACCTACTATTTGTGCTGATTTGATCTAATCTGCCTTAATCTCTACACCACTCTACAGAGATCTCGTTACCATAGTGTGCAAGAGAAAACATATATAAAATTCAATATACCAGCTCGAGAAAATTTGAGGTCTCAAGCAATAATCCTAAACAGGCTTCAAATTATATATTCTTCTCTTCTTTTCTATTTAGATTTTGTGTATCCGGATTCGTATTTTCAAAGAGACATATTTATCATTTATAAATTATAACTGTAAGTGCCTAAAAATTACAGGCTTGAAATCAGGGATTAGGACCCCTGTTTTAAGTAGACTGGATGAGGATTAACGTCGCTCCGGCTGGACCTGAAAAAGGAAGAGAGGAAGCAAGTCAGAGGACCCTGGCTGTGGGCAGCACAAGGCTCTCCGATGCTTAAGTCAGTTCAGGGACTGAGTAAGGGAGATGGAGAGAAATTTACAGAGTGAGAGTATGTGTTTTTGGGTTGCATACCTTAGAATGGAGTTGGAGCCTCTATTTATAGGAGAGGGGGTTGGCTTACGTAGGCCAACCTCATGATGGATTTTGCCACTCGAGTGGCCCTGTCCACTCAACCCACGCTTCATTAAATGCCAGTCTCATCAGCCCACTGCGCATTAAATGTCAATCTCATCAGCCCACTGTGCATTAAATGCAGGTCTAATCGGGCCTTACCTCATCTGACTTTTGGGCCTAGTCCCATCGGGCCTGGCTTGAGGCCATGCTTTGATGGGATGTGGCTACTGGATGCCACGTAGGGATGGCAATTCCGTCCGGTCCGGTCCGGTCCGATCCGATACCCGCTCCGTTTGGATATGGATTTCGGATATTTTTTCGGAGATCGGGTCGGATTCGGATATGGATTTTAAAAAAAATTCGGAGATCGGATCGGAGGCGGATATGGAGATATCCGATCCGAATATCCGTTTGGATATCCGATCCGAATATCCGATCGGATATCCGTTTGGATATCCGAACCGTATCCGACCCGTTTGGATATCCGTTTAACCCTTAATTGCAGTTTTCCTCCTTATCTTATATAATATTATATATATTACACCATATATATATATATCAATATATTATAGATAACACTTCAATAATTGGGATTTGTATGACTTGTGTAAGTGTGTTGAAACTTGAATGACTTTATTTTGGAAGTTTATTTTTGGATATATTTTGAATTGTATCGTCTTTTTAATGTTTTTAATGCTTAAATTATATTTTGAATTGTATTGTCTTTTTAATATTTTTTTAATGATTTGGATATCCGATTCTCCGTTTGGATATCCGATATCCGTTTGGAGGCGGGGATGGAGGATAGAATGGATATCCGTTTGGAGATCGGAGCGGATATGGAGACGGAGAATTGGATTTGGATATGGAGGCGGATATGACAATATCCGCCTCCGATCCGACCCGTTGCCATCCCTAATGCCACGCTGTCAGAGATAAGAGGTGGCCAGGATGGCTCTGTCAGTTCCAGCTGGACACTCTTGAAGGTATAGCTGTCACCGAATATCTCGGCTAAGGTTCTGGCTCTGGTGCCGAACTGAGTAGCCGAAGTGGAGGCTTGGTATTGCGGTCGGGGTTCCCGATACCAGAGACGATATTGAGTTCGGATAACAGATGGGCAACGTTTGCCGAGATTAGGGCGCCATTAATGTGCGTAAACGTTGAAGTTAGCATAACCTCGGCACTTCGGAAAATATCCCCACACAATAACTAACGATATTTATCAATAAAATGAACACTATTTATAATAAACATACAATATGAACTTGGAATTAAAAAAAAAAATCTTAAGAGCATAAAATAATAGAACCTAATCTAGTGATTTATCATTGTTGGCCACAAAGATTGTAGATGTAGATGAGTTTCAAATTTGGTGCAACCTTTTTAATATAAGAAAAAAATAGATTATATTTAAGTTAGTGAGTTATGATTAACATATATTATCAAAGATATATTATAAGAAATACCCACATATATTATAAAAAAATATGCACTTATATTATTAAAAAAAAAAGAGAGAAAACCAGATCAATAAATCCTTAAAGAAGATTGCTTTAGAAATGAAAAGAAAAAAGTAGTTACATACAAAGAGAAAGGCAATTTATGAGAGAGACATAAAGGGTGTGAGAGATAAGAGTATTTGAGATTGAAAAGCGTTTGTGGAGAAACGCTCATATGAAAACCTCACTGGTGAGAGCGTTTGTGGAGAAACGCTCATATGAAAACCTCACTGGTGAGAAAAAAAAGGATGAAAGTTGTTTTAATGGTTTTTTTTTTTTTTTGAAATTTGAAAAGATGACTTTAGTGAGATGCAATTCTAATTCATATTATGGGGCCTTATTTCTTGGGGAGAAAAAAAACTATGGCAGTTGCTTTAATGTTCTTTTATAATATAAAAAAATGAGTTCAATAGGATGTGATACTGTAGGTGCAGAAAATAATGACCCACAATAACGGGGGTGCCTTAGAGGACTTATCCAAGGTGATGAAGATTAGGTACCGTCCGAAAGCCTGAAAGAGAAGAGCAAACGGTCAGAGGACCCTGGCCTGGGTGGCGCAAGGCTCTCCGATGCCAAAGTCAGTGAATGAACTGGAACAATGGAAGGAGAGGAAGAAGAAAGATAGAGTAACGGCTCTTTTGGTTGGATTGTGCGTACCTTGAATGTGGTATGAAGCTCTATTTATAGAGGCTTGGGTCGTATCTTTGGATGATATCTTGGTGTGGGTCCCATGATTCGACTGGGAAGTCATGATCAGCCCACAAGGTAATAAATGCGGTCCATTCCAGCCCACTTTGCATTTAATGTCAGTCGGATCAGCCCACGTCGCATTAAATGTGCGTCATGTTGGGCCAGATCGTGTTGGGCGCCTTTGACGGTTGGGGTACCATCGGATCCGCCCTCGGGCCTCGCCCTGATTTGGCTTCAGCCGCTGGATGCCGCCCTGTCAGTGATCTGGCGAAGATTGTGAACGGCTGGATGTCGCATCTGTCTCACTAGCTCGCGCCCCTATTCCTCCACGTGCCTGATGACGTGGGGGATGAGGGGCGCGAGTGGAGGCTCTTTCCTGCTTCGGCTTTCGTCCCGGCTCCTTCGGCCGAGGTGGAGCTTTCAGCCGAGGTGGGCACATGGGGTAGCCGAGCTCGGCGCCAGCGGTCCGGACCTGCTTGACTTCGGCCGGGGCCCCTGTCCTGGTAGCCGGGGTGAATCTGGTGCCACGTGGGCGGCACGCGGATGGCACGTGAGAATACTTAGTTTCATCTGATGGCTATGATTAGCGTAATCCTGGAGCTCTGGAAATCTCCCCACACAATTGCCCCCTAGCTTTTGACCTCTTAAGCGTCCTAGCCTTTAGTGGTCGAAAGCTAGAAAATCTGTCTGGGGATGCGGCGATCATTGCCTGGTGTCGCTTCAACTTTTCTGAAGCAATAAATGCTCTGTCCTGCCTGTTCTGGGAAGCGAACCGGCGACTACACGTGTAGCTCCCCTACTGATTGTATTGTCTTATTGATGGAACGGGCGCGGATTGCGAAATCCGTCCCTTCGAATTCGAAAGTAGCGCGCACCGAGGGTTCCCTTTCCATAAATAGGGTCGTCTTCTTTCTTTCTTGTTTCTGATTTCTTTTCGCCTTCGCCTTCACCTTTGATTCCTGCTCTGCTGCTCGAGATCTGTCTAGCGAGGACGACCGTAGGACACGCCCGGACCTGCTCTTAGCTTGCCCTTTCATCTCTGTAAGTCACTTCGCGCCTCTGTCTGGTTTTTTCCTTTCTTCAGGGTTTCTCGTCTTCTAGGGTTTAACTCCGCCGTTTCCCCTAATATCCCGGAGGGAGTCCGCCTCAAGCCGGCGGATCCCATTGACTATGCCGCGCGTCGCTTTTCCGGCGGCTGGATGCCGTTCCCTCTGATCTCTGTGATCGAGGGCGGGGTCAGATTCCCTCTGCACCCCCTGCTTAGGGCTTGCCTTAGCGCCTGGTGTCTCACCCCGTGCCAGCTGATGCCCAATGGCTATAAAGTCATCATGGGCACGGCGAAGCTGAACGAGATCTTGGGGACCAACCTGGGTGTCCATGACATCGAGGACGCCTATGATATCTGCAAGGCTGGGGAAGGAAAGTACTATCTCCGGGTGAAGCAGCAATGAAGAGGCTTCGTCCTGGCCTTGGAGGATTCTAGTAAGAACGCCGAGGAGGATCTCTTCTGTGTGTCGGGGGACTGGGAATTCGGCGCCGGTGAGAGCAGGGGGCTGATGGTCCCTGTCGCCCCGGGACTGTCCCAAGTAAACACTGCTTATTTTCCCCTTTTGTTTTGCTTGATCTTGACAATGCCGAGCTGACACTTACTGTTTGTGGCGCAGAAATTGGTGCGAGGCGACGCCGGGCTGCGAGCGAAGGCTGGAGGAGGAACGCTGACGACATCAACAAGGTCGAAAGATACAAGGGGCACGAGACCAGATCGGCCTGGAAACTGCTAGGGTATACGCCGAGGTACCGCGGCCACTATAGGAGAATCGGAGCTGTCCCAGAGGACGAGGCGCAACCTGATCTTCCTACGGTTACCGTTGCCGTGCCCGCCGGGATCCCTCTGAGCAATCCGGCCGAGAGCCGAGCTGCGTCCGGTGCTGAGGCATCCACCTCTAGTTTGGAACCGCCGAATCTGACGGAGGTAGTGGACGCGTATTCGTCCGGCTGGGAAGAAGGAATGGAGGGAGGTTCAAGGGTGCCCGGTGTCAAGGATCTTGTGGCCAAGTTCAGGCAGAGGTCTTCCTCTTCTGCGACTCCATCGTCCGCCAGCACCCGCGCGCCTTCGGGCTCGGGGGGTGCTGGCGCCACTTCAGCCTCTGCCCCTGCTCCGAGCGAGGGAGTGCGGCGACGCTCGCCGGATCGCCCGAGGGAGGGGTCCCCGCCCAGGAAGAAGTCCAAGGTGGGGGAGAAGGACTCGGGGGCTGAACAGCCTCCGAAGGGTAAAATTCCTGCGCGGGCCCCCGGAGTCAAGGCTCCGCCTGAGAAAAGTGCGCCGGCCAGCGGGGCGGCACGCGAGCTCACCATCTCGGTGGGGCAAGGATCCGGATCGGCGTCCGGGCCTTGACCTGCCCCTGCGGCATGGAGACCCAGGATGGAGACGCAGCCTGGGAAGCCTCTGAACGTGGAGGAACGGCTGATGGGAAACGCCAACGTCATTGGAGCCCTCGCCAAAGCCTGTGCCTTGCCGCGAGACATGAAAATGCACGGGAGGTACGATGATGAGAGCCTGATGGTCTCGTCGATCCAGGCCAATCTTCTGGTGAGTGTCTTCAATGCTTTTCTTCCGAGTGCCTCAGCTTGGCTGCCTTGGTTTGACATATTTCCTCTTTTTGTAGAACGTGCAAAGGCTCCTGACTGTGATGGAGAGGAGTGACAGGAATGTCACAAAGATTGCCCAGCTCGAGTCCGAGGGAGAGAGGTTAAAGAAGGAGCTGGAGGGGCTGAGGAAGAACGGCGCCGAGGCGAATACCCGGCTGGAGGACCTCACATCGCAGGCTCACCAACTGAAGGGTGACATTCGGGCGAAGGCCAAGAGGGTCGCCGAGCTTGAGTCTGAACTAGCCAGGTCGAGGTCTGAATCGGTGGCTGAGGCGACGAAGCTGCGTGGTGAAGTGCTGGCCGGGCGCGCCGAAATCGAGAAGCTTAAGTCGGGGAATGCCGAGCTGAAGAAAGAGAAAGCTTCCTTGCTGTCCGAGGCGCAGTCTTCTTTTCAGAAGGGGGTGGATCAGGCCACCGAAGAGTACAAGAGGCAGGTGGAGGAAATTACCTCCATCCTGTTCGAGGAAGGATGCTTGGCCGCGCTGAGGCGCGCGGGGGTTCCCGAAGACCACCCGGTCTATCGGGACCTGCCGAAGTACTCGGACCCGGTTCCTGAGCCGAGCCCTACTCCTTCGGGCGAGAGCGCCCCGGTCGGTGCCCCCGCAGCTGACCCTGCCTCGGATGCTGCCCCAGCTGCCCCGGTCGCCAGCGATGCTTCGGCCATGCCTCAAGGCGAGGCCTCTTCTGCCCCTGCTTCGGGTGAGGTACCGGTCAAAGCCTCTTCTGCCGGCGACACTCCAAGCAAGGTTACGGTCGCGGCCGATGCTGCTGGTCCATCAGGCACGGTGATCGACCTGGTGGAGTCGCCGAAGCCACAGTAGCCTTGCTTCTTCTTACCTTTGGCCTTTTGTATGTACTGCTTTTTTAGCCCTGTAACATCCTTTGTTTTTAATGAGAACAGAGCTCCTTTACTTTTGTTGCTGGATGTGGTATTGAATGGTATTGAATGCCTTTAATGTGATGTGCGACCCTCGAGTCAGAAAGAGTCGAACGGTCTTCACAGCTATCTGTGCCGATTCTCCGTATTCTGAAGACCATAAATAGCAGTAATCATGGCGATACGGCCGATGAGGGAAACGGGCGAACGTCTCCACGTGGCGCCATAGGGATCGCTGGTCATCAAACAGGAAGACGTGCTTCCCACGCAACGCATAGGAGACTTCGCCTCTTAACTCCCTTCGGAGACCGGGCCCTTCTTCTTCCTATAAGTAGAGGTGGTAGGCTCGCCATGGGAGAGGAAAAGAAAAGAAATTAGGATAGCTTAATTCACATAGACGTAGGGGCCATGTCCAGCAAACTTTTGGAAACATTCGATCCTGGGGGAACCCCTGCGCCTGAGGACGGCTGTCTCCGAGGGGGGAAGCCCGTCGTGGTCTGCGCGCTCTCTGAAAGCGTTCCCCGTGGACCACGCGCTCTCTGAACGTGGGTCCATGGCCAACCCTCCCTGGTCCGGTTGCAGGGGAGTCTTCTGCAACTGTGGGATGGTGGCGCCCTCCGCGTCTGGCGGTCCTGCAGGGTCCTGTGTCGTAACGCGCTCCCTGCGAGCCCCCTGCGGTATATCAAGACCGCGGAGCTGAGGGTGGGATTGAGGCCCCACTGGACCGAGGGGCTCTTCAAACTTTGGTCCTACCGACCGGAGGGTGTTGAAGAGCTCAGCGAGGTCCAGGGCCTCCAAACTGGAGGGGCTCTTGAATGCTTTGGTCTGACCAACCAAAGCATATTATAGAGCTCTGTGAAATTCAGAGTCCCTCAGAACCTCCAAGCAGCGGACCGGAGTCTTCGAGCCTGCAACCTGAAGAGTCGGTAAAGATCAGAGCCTCCCAGTCTTTGTTTCTTTTTCTGTTTTCAGAGGACTGCTAGCCTCCTTTCTGTATTTTGTTTTCTTTTCTGTAACCCTTGTAATGAAGTAATTACAATGAATAAAAAGGAAGAGTTTTGTGATCACTCAATCTGTGTACAGTGTTCTTGTATTCTTTTTTACTTTCCTTGCACTGTTTTGGAACACTTGTATTTCTGTGCTGCTTTTTTGCACTTCAGTGCTTGCACTGCTCTTTCTTTCTTAAAAACTGACCTTGGCCGAAATGGACTAGCATTGGCCGAGACGAACTGCCTTGCGCCGAAGTGGATCCAGAATCCTGTTGGTCTCGGCTGTGTGAGCATGAGTTCGGCAACGGTCTTCGAGAGGTGTATAAACCCGGAGCTTTAAGAAACGACTGAGTGTATGAACTCGAAGCCTTTTCCAGGGCGGTAGACCCAGAGCTGCCGGAGTCAGTCAAAGAGAGATGCCAGATTGATGACAGGGCGAAAGCTGCTTTCATTGATTCTGAGATTCATTACATCTTTAGAAATAAAACTTCTTTAAGTGGGATGCATTCCACGGCCTCGGAAGTGGCTTGCCCTCTAAGTCCTCGAGCTTGTAGGCTGACTTTCCTGCCAGTGAGACTACCCTGAACGGGCCGGGCCAGTTCGGGGCCAGCTTCCCTTCGTTTGGTTCTTTGTCAGCTGGCAGGGTCTTTTTTAGAACCAGCTCTCCCACGGAGAAGCTTCTTTCTCTGACATTTTGACTGTATGCCCTGGCCAGCCGCTACTGATAGTCAGTCAGTCGCAGGGCTGCTGCTTCTCGGCGCTCGTCTGCCAGCTCCAGCTCCATTGCCAGGTTCGTCTCATTTCGGCCTTGGTCAACCAGCTCTGTCCTCAGGGTGGGAAGGCCGATTTCTAAAGGAATGACCGCCTCCATCCCATAGGCCAGAGAGAAAGGTGTCGCCGAGGTGGACCTTCTTGGAGTTGTTCTGTATGCCCATAGCACGCTCGGAAGCTCCTCTACCCATCTTCCTTTTGCCTTGTCCAGTCGCTTCTTCAGGCCGTCCAGGATCACTTTGTTAGAGATTTCGGCCTGGCCATTACTCTGCGGATATGCCGGAGTGGAGTAATGGTTCTTGATGCCGTGCTCTTGACAGAAGTCTTTGAAGGATTTGGAGTCGAACTAAGTCCCGTTGTCCGAAATCAGGGTCCTGGGGATGCCGAACCTCGTTAGGATGTTTTTCCAAACGAAGTTCCTGGAATCCCTGTCCGTGATGGAGGACAACGGCTCAGCTTCTATCCATTTTGTGAAGTAATTCGTGGCGACTATCAGCGATCTCTTGTTCCCTGGAGCTCGGTGGAGAGGCCCCACAATGTCCAGGCCCCATTGAGCGAAGGGCCATGGGCTAGAGAGGGGACTCAGATCTTGCGCTGGCTGATGGAGAGAGTGGGAGAACTTCTGGCACTTCTCGCATTTCCTGGCTTACACCTGCGCGTCCTTCTGCATGTATGGCCACCAGTAACCCTGGCTTATTACCCTGTAGGCCAGTGATCGACCTCCTATGTGACTGCCGCAGATTCCTTTGTGGATCTCATACAGGAAGTTGTCCACCTTGCTCGGGTGGACACATTGGAGGTATAGACCTGTGAAGGATTTCCTGTAGAGTTTGCCTTCAGGAGAGAGCCAGAATCGAGCTGCCTTGAGTCTAATTCGGTGGGCTTCAGTCTTGTCCTCGGGGAGCTGATCGTCCTTTAAGTAAGCAATGATCGGGTCCATCCAGCTTGGGCCGAGGTCAGCACAGAGGACAAGCCGAGATGAATGGAGTTCTAAGCTTGACCTTGATATCGACCCAACCTCGACGGTCCTTTTCTTTCCGGCTTCGACAGCGGAAGCTAGGCTGGCGAGCGCGTCAGCATGCGTGTTGGTATCTCGGGATACCCGTCTGACCTCGACTTTCTGGAAATGAGACAGCAGTTTTTTCGCAAGGGCTAAGTTGGCCGCCATCCTGTCGTCCCTGGCCTGGTAGTCTCCAGCGAGCTGGCTAGTTACCAGTTGAGAATCGCTGAAGATCACCAGGTGCTGGGCTCCGAGGATTTGGGCGCTGTTCAACCCCGCTATCAATGCTTCATACTCTGCCTCATTGTTTGTTGCCTTAAAGTCCAAGGTGAAAGCCTGCTCTATGACCAGACCCTCTGGCGATTGGAGGACTACGCCGGCGCCAGCTCTCTTGGAGGTGGACGATCCGTCGACAAAGATCTTCCATGCCGAGGCGGGAGACTGTTCGACCTCGGTCACTTCTGGCTCGTGCCCTATGCCCCCCAGTTCCGTACCGAGCTGGGGAGGAGCCGAGTTAGGCGAGACGAATTCGATGATGAAGTCTGCCAGAATCTGGGCTTTGATCGCAGTTCGGGGATGGTACTGTATGTCATACTGCCCCAGTTCAACTGCCCACTTTGATATTCGCCCTGAAAAGTCAGCCTTCTGGAATATAGAACGGAGTGGATGTTCCGTGATCACCACAATGGAGTGGGACTAAAAATAATGGGAGAGCTTGCGGGAGGCACTAACGAGAGCCAACGCGAGCTTCTCCAATAGAAGGTACCTGGTCTCGGCATCGAGCAGGGTCTTGCTCGTGTAATAAATTGGTTTTTGAATTCCCTCGTCCTCCCTGATGAGGACGGAGCTCACTGCGTGATCCGAGACCGCAAGATATAAATACAAAACCTCCCCCCGAGTTGGGGTGGAGAGTAAGGGTGGTGACGACAGATAGGTTTTGAGCGCGGCCAATGCCTGGTCGCACTCAGGAGTCCACTGGAATTTTAAATTTTTCTTTAGAATCTGAAAGAAAGGCCTGCACTTATCTGATGACCGGCTAATGAAGCGATTGAGTGCTGCAGCCATTCCCGTGAGCTTCTGGACTTCTTTCGTGGTAGAGGGGCTCAGAATGCCCTGGATCGCGGTGATCTGGTCCGGATTGGCCTCTATCCCCCTCCGCGTTACCAAGCTGCCGAAGAACTTACCAGAGGCTACGCCGAAGGCGCACTTGGAAGCATTTAGCTTGAGCTTGTATGCGCGAAGGATGTCGAAGTCTTGGCCGAGATCCGCCAGGTGGTCGCTGGAGTGCACTGATTTGATGACCATGTCGTCGATGTACACCTCTACCGTTCGGCCGAGCTGAGCCTGGAACATCTTTGTCACGAGGCGCTGATAGGTCGCCCCCGCGTTCTTTAGCCCGAAGGGCATCACCTTGTAGCAGTAAGTGCCGCAGGGGGGTTATGAATGACGTTTTCTCCTCGTCAGGCTCGTGTAGTGGAATCTGGTGGTAGCCTCTGTAGGCGTCGAGGAAGCTCATTCGGTCATGGCCAGCGGTGGCGTCGATCATTTGATCAATCTTCGGAAGGGGGAAACTATCTTTAGGGCAGGCCCTGTTCAAGTCTGTGAAGTCCACGCACACCCTCCATTTACCAGTTTTCTTTTTAACCACCACCGTATTAGCCAGCCAGACCGGGTACTGGACTTCCCGGATGGCTCCTGCCTTCAGCAGTTTGTCGACCTCTTCGACGACCGCGTCTGTTTGCTGCAGCCCTGTCCTTCGGGCTCTCTGCACTACTGGCTTGTGGCTGGGGTCCACATTTAGCCTGTGGCACATGACCTCGGGGTCGACCCCAGGCATTTCGCTCGGGCTCCAAGCGAAGACATCGACGTTCTGCATCAGGAACCTTGAGAGTTCGGCTCTCTCCTCGTCTGGCAGCTGGGTGCCGATCAGGAAGAACCTGTCTGGGTCCGAGGAGTCTAGCCTGACCTCGGCCAGATCCTCGATGCTTTTCTTCTCGGGATCTCGCCCGATTTCATCTAGCCCTTTCTCGAACTCGGCGAGGTTGACGCGCTCTGGCTCTTTCTCTGCTGGGACTGCGGCCAGCATGCACTGCCTGGCCTGTTGCTGATCTCCCTCCACTGTGACCACTTCCATCTTGCCCTCCTTGTTCTCGAGGACGAACTTCAACTTCTGGTGGAGGGAAGAGGGGACCGCTTCCAATTTGTGGAGCCACGTTCTGCCCAAGATGACGTTGTAGGGAGAAGGGGTGTCCACGACCAGGAAGTCGGCCAACACAGAGGCTCCGCCGACTCGGGTTTCCAGGGTGATCCGGGATAGACTAGCGTGGCGGACAGCCCTAGCAAGGGCGCATGGACCTCCGTGAGGTCTGCTTCCGAGAGGTTCATTTTTTTGAAGCACTCGTAGTAGAGGACCTCAGAAGAGCTGCCGGAGTCGACGAGGATCCTCTTCACGGTAAAGTCCCTTAGCTTCATTGTGAGGAGCAGGGGGTCGTTGTGGGGAAGCTGGATTCCCTCTAGATCTTTGTCTGAGAATGAGATCGCAGGTCGGTCGCGGCGAGCTCTTTTGGATGTCGGTCCGAGCTCGGCTTTCATCACCTCCTTCCCGTGCGATGCCCGCCTGGCCTCGGTACGGGCTTGTGAGCCTCCGCGAGACGAGGGAGAGGGAACTGAGGACGCCAGATGGATCACGTTAATGATCTTTTCGGAATCCTCGCTGTCTGGATCCCGAGCCGCGCTCTGGTGAACTCGGCCCTCGCTGCCACCGGTGTCTTCTGCCTTGACGAACTCTGGAATGTGGCCTTCGCCGGCTAGCTTCTCCAGGTACCACTTTAGAGACTTACACTCCTCGGTCTTGTGCCCGTTACCTTTGTGGTAGGAGCAGTAGAGCTTGCTTCGGCTGCCGGAGGTGGGCTCACTCCTTAAGGGCGGAGGCCACTTGAAGAACGGCTTGGTATTTATCTTGTTCAGGATCTGGTATATCGGCTCCTTGAAGACGACATTGACGCCCTGACTGGCGTTGGTGGGAGGTCTTGGCCTCCAGGTGCCCCCGAATCTGGAAGACGTAGGCTTCGCCGAGTTGGCGATCCAGGCCTGCTTGGGCTCCTGCTTCTGGAAGGGCTTCCCGCCTCTCTGCCGAGGTTAGCTGCTCTTCTGCTCGGGCTCCGGTCTTTCGTCCTCTTCCCGGGCCTGGATTTCATCTTCCTCCCGGGCGACAAAGCGCTTTATCCGGGACATTAACGCCGGCATGGATTCTGGGGTGTCTCCGACCAAATCCTTCCGGAGGTCGTGGCCGGGGATCAGGGCATGTTGGAAGGCAAAGATTGCTATTTCCTCCCTAGTGCCCTCGACCTGGCTGTAAACCGCCCAGAGTCGTCGGGCGAACTTGGCGAGGATCTCGCCCTGCTTCATTCTCAGGGCGAGAAGGTCCCCCTCTGTCTTGGGGACGGCGCTGTAAGCTTGGAACTTTTTTAAGAATGAGAGCTGGAGCTCCTTCCAACTCGAAATCGACTTCTCTGGGAGGGCGCAGAACCACTTCAGAGGGAGGTCACCCAAACTGGAGGAGAAGATCTTGCAGTTGAGGTGGCCCTCGTTTCCCCAGATGGACATCTTCTGGGAGAAGTGCCGGAGGTGAGCGGATGGATCGGACAGTCCGTCGTAAGGGACGAACCGCGGGACAGAGAACTTCTTGGGCAAGGGAGTCCGCTCGATGTCTCTTGTGAAGGGTGAGGCCCCCAGATCGGTATGGCCACAGATTTGCTTCTGGTCCCGCACATCCAGGTTGTGCTGAAGAGCCAACCTGACGCGTTTGTCGAATCGCTCCTGCTCGTCGTCCTTTTCTGGTGTCCGCGCTCTTGGCTTTCGCTTGGAGTGGTTAGGGCTGCGATGGCTATGGGTTCGACCATCGCGGCTATGATGACTTCGGCTGTTGCTTGAGCCTTCGTCATGGATCTGGCTTCGCTTGTGGTCCAGATGGTTTCTCAGATCCTCACGAGGAGGCTGGGCTGCCCCGCTCGGGGCGTCCCTCCTCTGTCCCTGAGGATTAGAGACCTGCCTCAACGAGGCAGTTTGCGCCGCTCTCAGTTACTGCTAGAGCTCGCGGATTAACCGCTCCTGCTTCTGGAGGAGAGCATTTTGAGCTGCGACATCTCCACCAGCGGCAGGAGGTTGAACGCGGCGCGTCTCTTCTACAGCAACGGCTTTATCTTTGCGAGGACGCTCATGCCGACGCTCGTCGCGTCGAGGTGGCGTGACTTCGTCTGCTGAGAGCGAGGCCTCGAGTCCCTCTTGGAGGGGGACCTCGACGTAGAGCTGCGAGCCTAAGCGGTCCTCGCCTGTAGATGTGCCATGCACCGTTCGGGACCGCCCTTGAGGAGGGACGTCCGTCGACGGTGCTGGCAGCTCGAGCACTGCTCTCGAGGATTCTCCGCCCTTCCTAGCTTTCGGAGGCATGGTTTCTAGGAGATTGAGGAGGTTGGGAAGGTTGGGATATTACTTTCCCACAGACGGCGCCAATTGTAGGTGCAGAAAATAATGACCCACAATAACGGGGGTGCCTTAGAGGACTTATCCAAGGTGATGAAGATTAGGTACCGTCCGAAAGCCTGAAAGAGAAGAGCAAACGGTCAGAGGACCCTGGCCTGGGTGGCGCAAGGCTCTCCGATGCCAAAGTCAGTGAATGAACTGGAACAATGGAAGGAGAGGAAGAAGAAAGACAGAGTAACGGCTCTTTTGGTTGGATTGTGCGTACCTTGCATGTGGTATGAAGCTCTATTTATAGAGGCTTGGGTCGTATCTTTGGATGATATCTTGGTGTGGGTCCCATGATTCGACTGGGAAGTCATGATCAGCCCACAAGGTAATAAATGCGGTCCATTCCAGCCCACTTTGCATTTAATGCCAGTCGGATCAGCCCACATCGCATTAAATGTGCGTCATGTTGGGCCAGATCGTGTTGGGCGCCTTTGAAGGTTGGGGTACCATCGGATCCGCCCTCGGGCCTCGCCCTGATTTGGCTTCAGCCGCTGGATGCCGCCCTGTCAGTGATCTGGCGAAGATTGTGAACGGCTGGATGTCGCATCTGTCTCACTAGCTCGCGCCCCTATTCCTCCACGTGCCTGATGACGTAAGGGATGAGGGGCGCGAGTGGAGGCTCTTTCCTGCTTCGGCTTTCGTCCCGGCTCCTTCGGCCGAGGTGGAGCTTTCAGCCGAGGTGGGCACATGGGGTAGCCGAGCTCGGCGCCAGCGGTCCGGACCTGCTTGACTTCGGCCGAGGCCCCTGTCCTGGTAGCCGGGGTGAATCTGGTGCCACGTGGGCGGCACGCGAATGGCACGTGAGAATACTTAATTTCATCTGATGGCTATGATTAGCGTAATCCTGGAGCTCTGGAAATCTCCCCACACAGATACCATGGAGGCTTAAGTTTTGGGGGCTAAAGCAAGTGTTTTTCTGGACTTATGGTCGAGCCGCCCCTGTTAACTCAAGTCTGGATGACCCCTAATTTGCAAGTTGTGCCTTAATATAGTCAACCCTATTGATAGTCGACTACTTGCTGAGTGACAGTTCTATGTTTGTGTGGTTGTTGAGTCTACATGCTAGATCAATAGTGCTTCCGGCATCGGGGCTTTGCGTAATTATTCAGGTCCCACCTAACTCCGACCCCGCCAATACTCAAATATCCAGACCCCTTGTATATACAATACGTAGGCGCTGCGACCGAAAGGCACCCAACTGGGCACTGCTGTGACGAGAGAGGGCCTTCTCTCTCTATTGTGCAGAGAAGTCTGAATCGTGAATCCAGTACGTCTTCTTCTTCGTAATCAGCTACCAAAAATACTCTATTTCCTTTCTTTCTTCAGAAAAGGACAAAACTCACCTGCCCTTTCTCCTTTTTTGCTTTTATCACCCATCAAAAGAGAGACTACTCTCCCAATCTCTTCTTTAGAAAAAGGACCCACTTGCCTTTTTGTCTCTCTCCTAGTGAACCACCAAAAGAAAGGAAGATTTCGTCTCTCCTCTTTTGGAAAGGAGAAATGCCACTTTCCCCCCTTTCTTTTGCTTTATACATGAACCAAAGATCACCACGCACCACTCTCTAAAGTTTTGATCTTGATCAGCGGCCCACCAAGATTTGCTGATCCGTACGCAGTAACCACCGAAATCCGAGGGCCCAAACAGGAACTTAAGAGTTTTTCTCTCTCGCAAAACTAGAAGACCAGCCTTCCTCCTTTAATTTCTTTGTATAGCACGAACCAAGAAAGGAACAAATCGGCCCTTGTTTGCAGAAAATCATAATCACAAAGAAGGTGTTGGCCCATCTTAAGATCTTGCCCAATCTCTCTGCTATCTTTCATGTTGCTCGTTCCACCAAATTTGAGCCCACAAGTCTCTGCCTTTATGAGAACTCGAGAGCCCTGCTCTCTCCATCTCTCATAGAAACTGAAACAAACATTTGTGCTTCACTAGCGGCCTACTTGAGACTAAATCCTGACCCACCACAAGATATGCATTGGAGATGAGAAATCAATCACATTACAACCACCACCATTGGTATTGTGCACGTCCAGAGACGAACCTACACATTTCAGAGGCAACCCGTTGGACCGCCACGTGAAAACGTGTCAAGTGTCTTTTTAAATCCAATCATTAATTGGGTCCTAGAGGGGTGAAGCACCATTAGAAATATCCATCCCCCTCAAACAAGAGCCCTGGGTATGCTTAATGTTCTATGAATCCAGTGAGAGAGGTATCATAGTAAACTCACATTATTTGCATTGACTTGAACTAAATTACAATGACCCTTATATAGAGAGAATGAGAAAAACTCTTGTGTGGGGGTATTTTCTAAGAAGCCGATATTACATTAGCTCCGGTAATAATACCAGCTAATCATGTTTCAATGTCGGTCACGAGCACCTCGGCTGCAGTGCTAGGGCGTCAACCGACCTCGGCATCGTGTCTCAGCCTCAGTCACATCTCAGCAACAATGCAAGCATGTTAGCCGAGATGGGCACTGATGGCTGTATTCAGCCACGTCATTCGACGTGTGACAAGACATGGGCACGCGTAGAGTTACGCCTTACCGCCCATCGTTCCTGATAGAGCGGCTTCCAACGGCTACGTCCACATCAGGGCATGGCTCCATGGAAGGCCCGATGGGACTAGGCCCAAAGGTCAACAGGGTAAGGCCCGATAAGACTCTCATTTAATGAAAAGTGGCCCGACAGGACGGCCATTTAATGAGGAGTGGGCTGATGGGACTGTGCTTCTCAAATACTAGGATCAAATCATGAGCTCACCACCCAATGTCAACTCTTTTATTCTATAAATAGGAGAGCCTTCTCCAACTCAGGTAACACGCAACCTCATACCCATAGTCATTATTCTGTCTCTATAAATCTCCATCCTACTTTTGAGTTCTTGAACTAACTTATGCATCGGAGAGCCTTGCACTGACTACAGCCAGGGTCTTTGACTGCTGTTCTTCTCGTCCCCTTTTCAGGTTCAAGGCATTCTACTTTCACAAAGGAGAGCTAAACCTCATCCTAATTCATATCATCAAGTCCGTAATATTTAGGCACTTACAACTGGCGCCGTTTGTGGGAAACTCGATTCAAACATCTTTCCTTACACCATGCCTCCCAGAACCAAGAAAGGCGGAGAATTATCAAAGACGATATCACCACTGCCGCTGCTTCCTCCGGGACCATCACCGGTCGCTCCTCATCGGAGGAGGTCCGAGACAAAGTCTGGTGCGGCAAACCTCGAATAACACCTCTTTGTCCCAGTCATCGTTGAAGAACGCCAGGCTCAATCGGATTCATCCTCAAGGGAGGTGACAGCACCTTCCCTGCGAGACAACTCCCGATGGGAACGTTCCCAGCAAAATGGTCCTCTACAGGGGCGTCCCCGAAAGGATAAAGCTCCAATGGTGGAAAGATCGCATCAGTCCAACCACCAGGACGATGGCGACGACGATGGAAACCCGTTCCTTGCGGATATCAGGGCTCAAAACCTTGTTATCCAAGAGAATGATGAATTGATCTGCCAGCTCCAGCAGTAACTCTAGAAGAAGGCCCCCAAAGACAAACAAACTCTCGCAGCCAAGCAGGACCTCAAGCAGATTCTAAATAATAAGAGACGCGAATGAGTTGACAATGAGAGCTCAAGTAACAGCAACTCGAAGAAGAGGTCGGAACCCATACCAGAAGACATAGACGACCTGAGAGAATGGCTTGACAATCATGTCAAGCAGACGGTCCTGCGCAACATGGAGGTAGTCGGTTTCACCCGAGACCGACTGGACGCTTACAATTTCGAAGACCTCGAAGCATCTCCTTTCTCTCGGGAGATAAGGGACTTTCCCCTCCCTGAGAAGTTCAACGTCCCGAGATTCGTCCTCTACGATGGAGCCTCGGACCCAGCAGCACACCTTCGGTATTTCACTCAAAGGATGTCAATTTGGGGAGATTGGTCACCTAAGCTATAGAATGTTTTCCTCCAGCTTGGGAGACCTCCCCTTGAAGTGGTTCTCCGCGCTCCCAGAGGGGTTAGTTTCGAGATGGCGACAGCTCCAGAGCTCCTTCCTGGAGAAGTTTCAAGCGCATAGAGTCATCCCCAAGTCAGACGTCGACATTATGGCTCTCAGGATGAGGCAGACCGAAAACGTCACTCAGTTCACCAAGAGGTTCAGGACGGTGTACAGCCAGATCGAAGACTCCACCGACGAGGTGGCCATCAAATCTTTTCCACAGGCTCTGCTGCCGGGCAATGAGCTTCGAAAAGACTTAGTCTGGAACCCTGTGGCCACGATGAAAGCATTAATGGCCAAGGTAAACCGGTACATTGAGCAAGAAGAGGACGAGATCCGAGCTCGAGAAAGCTTTGGCTTCTCGCACAAAGACAGACCCTCCAGAAAGGAAAAGAAGTCATCTCGGAGGGAGAAGATAGGCCGAAACCGGAGTACCACGAGTTTGGCAATGGTCTCGTTTCCCAACTCGGGAGGCGTCATGAAGTTCAAGCAGGCTCATCGAGCCAGAGAAGGGCAGCCAGCCATCACCGCCTTCAAGGCTTTCAATACAATCTTCAAAGAGCCAATCTATAGGCTCTTCAACAAGATCAAGACACAGCCGTACTTCAGCTGGCCGCAGCCATGAGAGGTGATCCTTCCACCCGCGACCAGAGTAAGTTTTGTGCCTACCACAAGCAGAATGGGCACAGGACCGAAGACTGCATGTCCCTCAAGTCACACCTTGAGAAGCACGTCGAGGACGAGCACTTTAAAGATTATATCAAAGGAGAAACGTGAATAATAACCGAGCTCACCGCCAAGATGATAAAGATCAGGAAAGCGATGAGTCAGAGAGAATCATCAACGTCATTCACCTAGCTCCCGACCCCAAGGGGAGTAACCAGGCCCGTGCCAAGGCCAGGAGGGCTTCAAACGGCAAGCAGGTGATGACAGCGAAGCTTGGACCAGCCTCCAAGAAAGCTCGGAAAGATAGACTGAAGATCTGGTTCTCAAAGAAGGACTTGGAAGGAGTCCAGCTCCCCCACAACGATCCGTTGATCCCGACTCTGAAGCTGAAAAACTGCAAGGTACAGAGGATTCTCGTCGACCCCAGCAGCTCATCCGAGATCCTCTACTTCGACTGCTTCAAGAAAATGGGCCTCAGAGAAAAAGATTTGCAGGAGGCGCGAACTCCCCTAGAGGGTTTTAGCACCAGGTATGTGTACCCCAAGGGGAAGATCTCCCTAAAAGTCCAAATCAAAGGTGCCTCCATGATGGCCGACTTCCTTGTAGTGGATGCGCCGTCCCCGTACAATGCCATAATGGGGAGGACCTAGCTGCACAACATGGAAGCGGTCCCTTCCACTCACCATCAGAAACTCAAATTCCCGTTGGAAAACGAGAACGACAAGATGAAAGTGGTCACGGTCAGAGGCGACCAGCAGATGGTCAAGCAGTGTTTGATGGCCGTAGTACCTGGTGAGGAGGAGCCGAAGCAGGTACATATGGCCGAGCTGGAAGTAAAGCTAGACAAAGTGGGCCGAGACCCCAAACAGAAGAGCATTGAAGATCTAACTAAGATCGGGATCAATCCGAACGATCTTGAAAGATACTTTCTGCTCGAAAGCCAGCTCGCCGAGCCAGAGAGGGCCGAGCTCCTAGACTTCTTGTTACAGAACAAAGAAGTCTTCACTTGGATCCCTTACAAGATGGCTGGCATTTACCCCGAGGTCATGTGCCACAAACTAAATGTGGACCCCAATCACAAACCTGTTGTCCAGAAAGCTCGCAGAACAGGGGTGCCGCAGACAGAAGCCAGGATCGAGGAAGTCGAGAAGCTGTTAGAGGCCAGAGCAACCAGAGAAGTCCAGTATCCGGACTGGCTGACGAACACAGTTATGGTCAAGAAGAAGACTGGGAAATGGAGAGTCTGCGTCGACTTCACGAACCTCAACAAGGCATGTCCCAAGGACTGCTTTCCACTCCTGAAGATCGACCAGATGATCAACGCCACCGCCGGCCATGACAGGATGAGTTTCCTCGATGCTTATCGAGGTTACCATCAAATACCGATGCACGGGCCTGACAAAGAGAAGACCGTGTTCATAACACCTAGAGGCATCTACTGCTACAAAGTGATGCCCTTTGAGTTAAAACATGTGGGGGTGACTTACCAGAGGCTGGTAACCAAAATGTTTCAAGCCCAGCTCGGCAAAACTGTGGAGGTCTACATTGACGACATGGTTGTCAAGTCTAAAAGGTCCCAGGACCACTTGGCAGACCTAAGTCAAGCGTTTGACATCCTCAAGAGGTTCCAGGTTAAGCTGAATGCCTCTAAATGTGCTTTTGGTGTCGGCTCCGGCAAATTCTTAGGAAGCGTGGTCACGAGAAGATGAATTGAAGCAAATCCAGATCAGATCTCGGCGATCCAGGAAATATAGAGTCCAACGACGGCAAAACAGGTCCAGAGGCTCGCCGGCATGGCTGCCGCGCTCAACCGCTTCATCAGCCGATCTTCGGACAAGTGCCGACCTTTCTTTTAGCTTTTAAAGAAAAGCTTGAAATTTCAGTGGATTCCGGAGTGCGACCAAGCCTTACAAGAGCTCAAAACTTATCTCGCTTCACCACCCCTGTTTTCAACTCGGAAACAGAGATAAGTGCTCTACCTGTATCTAGCGGTCTCGGATCATGCAGTGAGTTCGGTGCTCGTCAGAGAGGAAGACAGGCAGTAGAATCACATCTACTACACGAGCAAGATCTTTCTTGATGCCGAGACCAGGTACCTACCAATGGAGAAACTTGCACTAGCACTCGTCAATGCTTCTCGCAAACTTTTCCACTATTTCCAGACCTACACAATAATGGTTGTTACGGAACATCCACTCGGGTCCCTTTTCAAAAAGGCAGATTTTTCTGGAAGAGTGTCAAAATGGGCTGTCGAACTGGGGCAGTATGATATTCAATATTAGCCCAGAACGGCGATCAAAGCCAAAGTGTTAGCTGACTTTATCGTGGAGGTCATCTCTCCTAGTCCGGCACCGAGCCATCTCGACACCGAACTAGTGTCACGACCCGGTCCCGAGATCTGATTAGCTCGAACAAACCCCGAGTTGCGAATGCATACTTACTCCCGTAAATTCTGAATTAACAAAAGCTAAAATGAAACTCACAAGGGATCACAACATAACCTGTCAACTGTATAAAATTACGGAAAATATACATTGACGAAAACATAATATATAAGTCCTTTACAAAATGTAAAGTCCAATATACAAGTTCAGTTCTATGTTCACTAAGGAAGTCAATCACCGCATACTTAATACAATACGGGGACTTCTAATTACATCCAAATGATTTACAAAATCTAATTCTAACTTGTTCCCAAAGGGATTCCATTCGCACTCCGGAATCAAATCCATTCGATTAAACCTCCTGGAGGTATCGGGCGGGTACTCTTCGCTGGTGGCGTGGTCTCGGCAAGACCGGCACGGGCATCTGAGCTTGTGACATTCATCAATAGTACCATAAACACTACGGTTCAACAAATACATACATGTCTATGATAGTTCTAGCTATCAAATAATCAATTTAAACAATTCGACATATATAACATTTAATTCATTTCCTTACCATTTATAACAACGGATCCAGTAATATCATTAAGTTGATATCTACTAGGACACTCTTTATTCAATGATTATTCACGTTCAATTACATGACTTTGGTAATATCAAATGGTGTGGAATAGGTCAGTGTCTTGATCAGAGATCACTAACTTCCACGAGGTTCCAGAACACCTCTCGTATCTGCTGCAGCAGGAATGATTCATTATTCAATTCAATACATTGTTATCGTTCGTAACTTTCCATTTCATGTCGGTTATTCAATTCATATAGGGGGTATTATGTCAGTGCAGCTCGTTCAATGAGTTAAGGATTATAATGAGAATTGGTTAGACTTCTAAGCCAAACAAATGAGTGAAACATTCATTTCTGAATACACATACTATTTTCGATGAATATCATTTTAATCATATATTCGGAAAACTGAGTTTACACCTATGAAGGCTTAGACATTAATAAAATTCAGCATGTATACATTAGGCTTCAAAACAGACAATTTAGACCTCAATTATGCATTTCGGTGCAGTTTCAGCCAGCTGGTCTGTCAGAATTTCGGCTGACCGAAATACGCTTCGAATTCCAGAGAGTGGATTTTCTGCACAAGTCCTATCAGGTAATTCGGTCAGCGTGTCGGCTAACCAAAAACGATTTATGAATTCGAAAGTATTTAAACAATTGTGAATTCATTTTTACCTGTACGAATAGCTCGGGACACTTTCGAGCCATTTGCTCTTCAAGCTCCTATGTAGCCTCATTAGGTCCATGATGTGCCCAAAGCACTTTGACCCATTTAATCATTCGCGTACTCAAAATCGCCTCCTTGGTATCAATGATCTGAGTTGGCTTCTCAACATACGTAGTGTTTGGCAACACTTGGATCTCTTCATGATTTATGACATGTGAAAGATCATGCACATACTTCCAAAGCATCGATACGTGGAAGACATTATGGATACCGGAGAGTTCTGCTAGCAAATCCAGACGATAAGCCACATTTCCAATTCGACTTTGGATCTTAAAAGGTCCAATGAATCTCGGGGAAAGTTTCCCTTTCTGTCCGAATTGGATAGTGCCTTTCATCGGTGAAGTCTTCAAAAAGACCAAATCATCAATGGCGAATTCTAGATCACGCCGACGATTGTCAGCATAGCTTTTCTGCCTTGATCTAGCAATCTTCAACCGGTCCTGAATTCTCTGTACTTTCTCTGCTGTTTCAGCAATGATCGAGGACCATGGAAACTTCGAGTTCCCACCTCTTCCCAGCTCACTGGAGTCCTACATCTTTGACCGTACAAAGCTTCAAATCGTGTCATTTCAATGCTGGAGTGATAGCTGTTGTTGTATGCAAATTCACACAACGCTAAATGATCATCCCAATCACTCCCAAAATCAGATACACTGGCACGAAGCAAGTCTTCTAAGGTCTGGATAGTCCGTTCTGATTGTCCATCAGTCTGTGGATGATAAGCAGTACTAAACTTAAGTCTAATACCCATCGAATTCTGAAAGGACTGCCAAAATGCGGAAATAAACCGACTATCTCGATCGGAAACAATCGAGACCGGTGTTCCATACACTCAAATCACTTCGCTGGTAAACAATCTGTACATATCACTGAAACCAATATCTTTTCCGATCAAAAGGAAGTGTACAGACTTCGTAAGACGATCCACGATCACCCACACGGCATCGTGCTGTTTCCTCGTCCTTGGCAAACCAGATACGAAGTCCATTATGAGATGCTCCCATTTCCACCTGGGAATATTCAGTGGATGAAGCAAGCCAAGTGGCTTTTGGTTTTCAGTCTTCACACGCTGATAAGTCAAGCAGGAAGTTACATAACCGGCGATTTCTCGCTTCATATTATTCCACCAAAACATATCCTTGAGATTCCTATACATCTTCGTGCTTCCAGGATGCATAGAGTATCTAGTGTGATGTGCTTCAAACATCACTGCTTGCTTCAAATCATCTTGTGCTGGCACACACAATCTGCCTCTAAAGTAGATGACGCCTTCCACTAACATGAAATCTGGCCGTGCAGCAATGTTGTCCTTGATCCTTACAAATTTCGGATCGTCGAACTATCTATCCTTAATCTGTTGGATAAGAAGTGGTTCGAAAACGGACATTGCCATAGTCATTCCTTGGTCATCTACTGCCTCAATGGACACATCCATGTCCTTGAAATCATCAAGTTGGTTCCATCCACGTTTCAATGATGCTATCTCAGTAGTATTTCGACTCAAGGCATCAGCTACGACATTGCCCTTTACAGGTACATATTTGAATGGAAAGTCGTAGTCTTTGATCAGCTCTAACCAACGGCGTTGCCTCAGACTAGTTTCCTTCTGAGTGAAAAAGTACTGAAGACTCTTGTGATCATAGTGAACTTCGAAAGTTTCACCATACAAGTAATGTCTCCATTGCTTCAATGCAAACACAATAGCTGCGAGCTCGAGATCGTGGGTAGCATAGTTCTTCTCATGCTCTTTCAACTGACGAGAACTGTCGCGACTCCGGACCGGGAACTAGGGGAAAAGGAGGATCCGAATCCGGGATCGGGACATGTGGTGGGGTGATGCCGCGCCACGTGCATCTCTTTGGCTAAACCGTACACGGAATTAACAGAACATTTGTCCGTGCACGTGATTTCCCACAGGGTTCCGCGGTGAGGATTATCTTTACACATCATCTCACATATAACCATATCCAACATATTCTCAAGATTGCGGAAGCGTGTAGCAAACCATACTAATACCATTCAATTCCATAAACAAGACTGATTTATGATTACATGACAAGATATCAGAATGAGCAATGATCATAAGCATATTTCCCCAAAAGTAAAGTTAAGTATATTTACAAAATATCGGTTGATTAATGCCCCCCCCCCCCCCCAAAATAACGGTCAACAAAGACCGTACAACCAAATGAAACTAAACATAAAGATATCATAAGTGCCCACAATGTATCGTCCTCAAGGCAAGACCGAATGTCTACATGACATCATCGGCTTGCCACTCAATCACTCGCTGCGGTTCACCGACCGCCTCCTCTGGCTCCTCCTCAAAGGTAATAAGCTCGGGACCTGAGTACCAAAATAAATGGATCAGACACGACGGTCTGGCAGGTGGGTGAAAAGATATGACAATAATAAAATACTATGCGAAAGTTTAGAAAACCTGCGTATAAATAATGAATTTCATAAGAGATAATGCATTATTTGTTAAACAACAACATGAACGATATAAAACAGTAGAGGTACCAAGGATCGGGAACTGTCAAGATGGCAACCACACAAAGCTAGATCCTCCCTTCACTAACGTGAAGAGAGCGCATACCCTAACAGGATCATTGACCTCAGTCACACAAGGTGAGGAGGGACAACGATAAATACTATAATATACATATATATATATACTCTGCGGGACCACGGTAGCGAACCGGGTAAAACTCTGCACATTCCAGACTGCAGCTGACTATCAGGAGGGAAAGGAACCCCAAGTCGGTGGATCAAACCGACGAGGTCGTCCAAGCTCAGTGGTGCCGACTCATAGGTCAAATACGATAAATCAAATCATATGCATAGTGAGAAACGGGGCGCCAAGAGGCACAAATACACATACATCTCAAGTCGACATATACAGGTTAGCAAAAGCTAAGCACATCTCTTCTAGTACTCTTGGAACAGTCTAGTCATATCATGTGGGTTGAAATCCCAAAAATAGGAGTTTGGTTAAAAAATCGAATACAAATAGTTTCTCATACATTTACAGGCTAAACATGGAGGTTCCTAGAATTGAATCAGTGTGAATAGGGTCCCGTATGTCAGTTATGATGTAATTTGGTACTCTTTAAGAATTAGGGACATTCCGGGTCCTTATACACATTGGTCAATCTAGAAAATCTCATGGAATATTCATGATGAGGTTTCTCTTTCTTCCGGACTTCATATAACGCCTTACAAGTCCTTACATGGCATTGGGGCTCCATAAAATACCTCCCCAAGCCTAAAAACTATGTTTCAAGCCCTTAGGTATTGACCCATGACAGACAGGCAGTTCGCTCGAGCGAACTGGGAGGTTCGCTCGGGCGAACAGCTCTCTGTCTGGGGTTCGCTCGAGCGGACTTAAGGTTCGCTCGAGCGGACCTGTTCAGATTATGTTGGATCAGGTTGGCTCGAGCGATCAGAGGGGTTGGCTCGAGCCAACAAGGTTCTGTGACGGGTTCGCTCGAGCGATGTGTCACGGTCGCTCGAGCGAACAGTCCAGAAACTCATTTCTGAGTACAGTCCGTTCCTCCCTTTTCTCCCCCTTTCATTATCCTTTGGGCATCCTTTTATACCTACAATTAAGGGTCTCAAACCTTCCTTTCAACCCCATTCAATTCATCATCAACTCCTCTAACAACCACTCCCATAAATCATTCGTTTCTCCATCACTTCCACCTCATTCAATGCAAGACATCTCCATAAATGCAAATCCATAAATGATCATAATGATCTAAAAGCAAGACAATAAAACATATGTTCTCCAATAGGACTATAAGTAGCCTAACATTATGCATGTTTCCAAAATCATGAAAACTCATAAAGATGACTTGGGTAAAAGCAATAAATGAGAGTTCAAATCTTTAATAGCAAGAAAACAAGAAATCAATCCATTCATCCACTTGCCTGGGGTCCAATGCAAATCAAATTGAGCTCTAGAAACCTCTTAAGTCCACAATCAAACACCTATGCACAAAACCCCAAATCCAAACCCTAAATTATCAAAAACCCAATTAAAACAGAACGGAATCTTCCAATAAGTGAAATGGAGTTACCCTAGGGCAAAACAAACAAGATTATAAAACTTTTAGGAAGATCACTTACAAAGAAGTTCTTCAAAAAGCAAGGTGTTGTCCAAAGGAAGTCTTGGAGTGGGCGGTTTTCTTCAAAAATTGTGTCAAGACGAAGCCCTTGAGATGAGGAAGAAGATTATAGTCTCTAATTTTTCATTAACACTAGCTTAGTGGGGGATTGAAGATGAAGAAGCAAGAAAAAGGTAAGGAAAAACCCTTAGGGCTGGGATTTCTCTTCTCCTCTAGGGTTTTTCCCAGAAATGGGAAGAATGAAGAAGAAGCTTTCTATATATAGTAAGTGGGAGTGCGGCCCACAACTTAAAAGACTTCTCGGGCTCAAAACATGGTTTTCGGGGCTTCAAACGAATTCGACGAAGAAGACAAAGTTGCTCGGTAAAATTTCTAGTTTCCAAAAAGTATATATTTTGCACATTTTGGTGACATTGAAATCGGTGCCCAGATTTTGGGTAAAAAGACCATTTTGCCCTCAATTGTGAAAAATCGGGTTTAAGGTCCTCGAATGGAAACGATGTCAACATGAAAGTTGTAGGGATTAACAAGATAAGTCCAATGGGGTCAAAACACGATTTTTTTGAAATCATCGGTAAACCCCCAATCTCACACAATACGTAACAAGAACCCCCAAAGGGTCCCATAAATAAAAAGGCTCTCCAAATTCCCCAAAGCTATTATAAGAGCTATTCTAATCCCCAACTAATTCAAAAACTACTAAACACACTTAAAACTAAAACACAACTTAATCAACTCTAAACGAGGTCTCTCGGGTCGGGGTCTTACAAGAACCATAGGCAATGACCTTCCTATGTTGCATCAACACACATCTCAAGCCAACACCCGAGGCATCTGAGTAGATCGCAAATCCTCCTCTCCCTTCGGGTAATGCCAATATTGGAGCTGAGACGAGCTTCTGTTTCAAAGTCTGGAAACTAGACTCACAAGTATCATCCCATTGGAAAGGAATGTCTTTTCGAGTCAGTTTCGTTAGTGGAGCCGTTATCTTCGAGAAGTCCTTGATGAACCTCCTGCAATAGCCTGTCAATCCTAAGAAGCTTCAAACTTCAGGCACATTCTTCGGACTCTGCCATTGGGTAACCGCTTCAATCTTAGCAGTATCTACAGCTAATCCTTTTCTGGTAATGATATGACCCAAGGGCAACTTGTTGCAACCAAAAGTCACACTTTTTTAGGTTTGCATACAACTGATTTGCCCTCAGTATTTCCAAAGCTGTTCCCAAATGATGTAAATGCTCCAACTCTGTCTTCGAGTATACCAGAATGTCATCTATGAAGATCACAACAAACTGATCTAGGTAAGAAGCAAATACCATGTTCATTAGTGCCATAAACACTGCAGGTGCATTGGTCAGACCAAAAGGCATCACTAGAAATTCGTAGTGACCATAACGAGTCCTGAATACAGTCTTCTATATATCTTGATCTTTAACTCGAATTTGATGATATCCAGATCAAAGATCAATCTTGGAAAAGTACGCTACACCTTGGAATTGATCAAACAACTCATCGATCCTAAACAGAGGATATTTGTTCTTAACCGTCATTTGGTTTATCTGCCTATAATCAATGCACATACGAATGATGCCATCCTTCTTCTTCACAAACAGAACAGGTGCTCCTTAGGGTGAGACACTAGGTCTTATGAAATCCTTATCAAGCAAATCTTATATCTGTTTCTTCAACTCACACAATTCAGAGGGTGTCATTCGATATGGTGCCTTTGAAATTGGTGCAGTACCGGGCACAAGTTCAATTGTAAAGTCCACTTCCCTTGCTGGAGGTAGACCGGGCACTTCACTTGGAAACACGTCTGGAAATTCACAGACTACAGGAATGTTATTCAATTCCCGTACAGGCTTCTCTTCAGAAATGAATGCGATGTAGCCCTCACAGCCACTACGCATCATTCGTTCAGCCTTTAGTACTGATACAAGCCTGGTGTCATATTTCCTTTGGACTCCTTCAAAGAGTACACTGGCATTGGTCTCATTCACTTTGAAAGTGATGATCTTGTGAAAACAGTCTAAATAAGCCCTGTACTTCTCAAGCCAATCCATACCGAATATTACATCGAAATCATTCATAGTTGTCAGTACAACCAGATCAACTGGCATTGACATTTCCCCGATTTTAACATTGCATTGGGGAAGGTATAACTCACAAACTAACCTCTTTCCTAAGGGAGTAGAGACAGTAAAATCATAAGCTAATTGTTTTATCCGGTCTTGTATATCACAGACAAATGTAGGTGCTATAAATGAATGGGTAGAACCCAGATCAAACAAAGCTACAGCAAGTCTATTATCTACAAGAATAGTACCTTCAACCACATTGGTTGCAACGTTAGCCTGTTCTCTGTTGACTGCACAAGCCAATCCAGCTGCCTGTGGCCTATTAGGCTGTTGTTGTCTCTGATATGGACGTTGCTGACCTTGCCGTTGATGTTGTTGATGTGGTTGCCTCGGAGGAGCGGGCAAAGCCAATCTCTGAGGAGGTGCAGGAAGGGCTGCTTGTCCCCGATTAGGCTGTTGATAAGGAGCTCTATCATCTCTCCTCATCTTTGGACATTGAGCCATCCTGTGTTCTAGAGAACCACAAATCAGGCAGGTCCCGGTAGTCCTCCAACACAACTCAGTCCTGTGAGTTTTACTACAAGTCTCACAAACTGGCTTGTTCTCTTGCCTATTAGTCCTATCATTCCTATTATTTTTAGGAGGGAATCTTTGCTGCTGTCTTTGCCTTTTATCCTTGGGCTGTCCTCCCTTTTGGTACCATGACTCACCACTTCTCTTAGCAGTGTTCGCAACATCCTTCTCTCATTGAATCTCTTCAGCGGTATATGCCCTATCCAAGACAGCATCAAATGTAGTAGGTATCTGACCAACTACCACTATTGTCTTGTATTCTGGGTTCAATCCTATGATAAACCGCTTGATCTTCTTCTCCTCAATATTTACCAAATCAGGAGCATACTTGGATAGCTTGAGGAAGCTATCCACATATGTAGACATGGTTGATTGACCTTGCTTCAAGGTAAGGAATTCTGCCTCCTTTTGCTGCCGTACATGTTCTGGTACAAACTTTCGTTAAAAGTAAGTCCTGAAAGTCTCCCAGATTGCATCTTCCGGCATTGTCCTGAATGTGTCCTTAACACTTCTCCACCATGTATTAGCTGATCCTCTGAGCATAGAGGAGGTCAGCGAGACTCTCTGCTTGAGAGTGCAGACAACTGTATCAAATACATCCTCGGTGTGTTCCAGCCATTCATCGGCCTGCATCGCATCCTCGGTGCCCTTGAACTCAGTGGCTTCTCTCTTACGGAATTGCTCGTAAAGGATATTATGATCCTTTTCTTTGCTCTGATTCACCACTTGATGTTCAATATGCTGTTGAACGGGTGATGGTGTCTGTATTTGAGCCTGCATCTGGCTCTGAGTCTCTAACATTCTAGCCATCTGAGCATGCATACCAGCTTGAGCTTCTTGACTCTTGGTTAGCTGTGCATTACTCAAAACCAACTGGGCTTGCATGCCCATCTGTGCCTCATGGCTCTTGGCCATCTGCTCGAGTATAGCAGCGAATCTAGCATCGGTCTCAGATATAGGAGGGGGTGTGACTGCTATAAAGTTATCCTGTCCAGATCCTGATCCAGAAGCCATGATGTAAATAATACGGAAAGTAAGATTGACATCTCAACACATCCATCAAAATCAATCACATAGAGTGAAAGCAATAAACACAATTCTATTCAAGATTTGTTACAGAATTAACGTTCCTTACATCGTTCGTAAGTTTGCTAAGTCTTTTAAATGTTTTCACTTAACTTATTAACCTAATGCTCTGATACCATGCAATAAGTATGTCACGATCCGGTCCCGAGATCTGATTAGCTCGAACAAACCCCGAGTCGCGAATGCATACTTACTCCCATAAATTTCGAATTAACAAAAGCTAAAACAAAACTCACAAGGGATCACAACATAACCTGTCAACTGTATAAAATTGCGGAAAATATACATTGACGAAAACATAATATATAAGTCATTTACAAAATGTAAAGTCCCATATACAAGTTCAGTTCTATGTTCACTAAGGAAGTCAATCACCGCATACTTAATACAATACAGGGACTTCTAATTACATCCAAAATGATTTACAAAATCTAATTCTAATTTGTTCCCAAAAGGATTCCATTCGCACTCCGGAATCAAATCCATCGATTAAACCTCCTGGAGGTATGGGTGGGCATTCTCCGCTGGCGGCGTGGTCTCGGTAAGACCGGCACAGGCATCTGGGCATGTGACATTCATCAATAGTACCATAAACATGACGGTTCAACAAATACATACATATCTATGATAGTTCTAGCTATCAAATAATCAATTTAAACAATTCGATACATATAACATTTAATTCATTTCCTTACCATTCATAACAACGGATCCATTAATATCATTAAGTTGATATCTACTAGGACACTCTTTATTCAATGATTGTTCACGTTCAATTACATGACTTTGGTAATATCAAATGGTGTGGAATAGGTCAGTGTCTTAATCAGAGATCACTAACTTCCACGAGGTTCCAGAACACCTCTCGCATCTGCCGCAGCAGGAATGATTCATTATTCAATTCAATACATTGTTACCATTTGTAACTTTCCATTTCATGTCGGTTATTCAATTCATATATGAGGTATTATGTCAGTGCAGCTCGTTCAATGAGTTAAGGATTATAATGAGAATTGGTTAGACTTCTAAGCCAAACAAATGAGTGAAACATTCATTTCCCAATCCACATATTATTTTCGATGAATATCATTTTAATCATGTATTCGGAAAACCGAGTTTACACCTATGAAGGCTTAGACATTAACAAAATTCAGTATGTATACATTAGGCTTCAAAACAAACAATTTAGACCTCAATTCTGCATTTCGGTGCAGTTTCAGTCAGCTGGTCGGTCAGAATTTCGGCTGACCGAAATACGCTTCGGCTGACCGAACTCAGTTCGGTCAGAATTCTAAAGAGTGGATTTTCTACACAAGTCCTATCAGGTAATTCGGTCAGCGTGTCGGCTAACCGAAAACGCCACTTCAGTTGACCGAATTGCATTCGGTCAGATTTCCAGAGGCTCGGTTTTTCTGGGTAATCTGATCAGGGAAGTTCAGACAGCTTTTCGGCTAGCCGACTTCAGTTCGGTCAGAATTCCAGAGAGTGAACAAAATAGAAAATGCACCTGAACCATGTCGGTCAGGTCTTCGGTCCGCTGTCAGTTGGCTTTCGGCTGACCAACAGCTCTAGTTCGGTTAGCCGAACTGCACCCATAACTCACTTCTGAGTTCGGATTTTCTGAAGCTAAAACCTTGGGTTTTTGCTTCCAAAGTCCTAACATGTCTTAAACACATCATGAATTATAAACATGTAAGTACTTGCCTTTATTGATGCTAAATCCACAAAAATCCCTTTGTTTAGCTTGAGCTTGAGATCAAATTCTCTTCAATCCAAGCTTTGCAATTCCTCAAATGGAAATAGACTTGAGGAAGATGATGAAGATGATGAAGAGCTTGAGTTCTCTCCAACACAACTCCAAAAGACCTTGTTTGATGGTGAGAATTGAAGGAAGAAAGAGAGAAATAGGAGAAAGCAAGAGGAAGGTGGCTAGGGTTTTGGAAAAGATTTCCAAAGAAGCTCTCTTAGCTTATATAAGCTTTTAAAATGCACTTAGCCCCTTAATTATCCATTAATTACGATTCAAGTCAAATGAATGGTCACTTGACTCAATATTCGTCAAACGACTCTGAGTCTTCGACGAAAGTGAACGTACTCCTCGAGATACGCATGTTGGCATCGAGAGTTTCCGTATTCGACGAAATACGTATAAAGTCATATTTACACAAAAGTCCCTCAATTCCTAGTTTGAGTTCAAAAACTCATTCAACTCATTTACAATCCATTTCGCAAGCTCATTAAGCTTAAGTCATTCTCTTTAGGCTAAACCAAGTCAATTTGGTCCCAAGCCATCATCAATTCAACTAAACTCGGTTAATTAACCATAAGTTCAATTAATAAGAGTTAATCGTGATTAACTCGGGACGGGGTCTTACAACTGGGGGGCAAAGGAAATGAGGACGAAGTCACCGAGACCAACACCGAAGAAGAACGATCCTGGAAGCAATTTCTTAATTCAGCGTGGAAGGTCTTTGTCGATGGATCCTCAACCTCCAAGAGGGCTAGCGCTGGCATAGTCCTCCAATCTCCAAAAGGACTGGTCATCGAACAAGCCCTGACTCTTGATTTTAAGGCATCGAACAACGAAGCAGAATATAAAGCACTGATTGCAGGACTCAACAGCGATAAAATCCTGGGGGCACAGCAATTGGTGGTCTTCAGTGACTCACAGATGGTGACGAGCCAGCTGAGCGGAGACTACCAAACTCGCGACGAAAGGATGACAGCCTACCCAGTTCTTGCAAAAAAGCTCATCACTCAGTTTGGAAAAGTTGAAGTCAAGCAGGTCGGCGGAGAGTCCAATTCCCATGCTGACGCTCTCGCCAACCTGGCCTCCGCCGTCGAACCGGGAGAAAAAGAATCGTGGAGGTGGAATCGTTGGAGAAGCCAAGCATTGAACTTCACTCACCTCGGCAAATCCTATGTGCTGATCTCAGTCCAAGCTGGATGGACCCGATCATTTTATACATCAAAGAGGATCAACTTCCTGAAGACAATAATGAAGCTCACAAGATTAGGTTGAAGGCAGCTCGGTTTTGGCTCTCTCCAGAAGGCAAGCTCTACAGGAAGTCTTTCACTGGCCCTTACCTTCAGTGCGTTCACCCAAGCAGGGTCGAAGACTTCCTCTACGAGATTCACGAAGGAATTTGCGGCAACCACATTAGAGGATGGTCACTAGCATACCGGACTATCAGCAAGGGCTATTGGTGGCCATACATGCAAAAGGATGCTCAGCTATATTCCAGGAAATGCGAGAAGTGCCAGAAGTTTTCACACTCTCTCCATCAACCGGCACATGATCTGAGCCCGCTCTCTAGCCCATGGCCCTTCACCCAATGGGGGTTGGACATTGTGGGACCATTACATCGAGCTCCAGGGAATAAGAAGTGGCTAATAGTAGCCACTGACTATTTCACCAAATGGGTAGAAGCAGAACCACTGTCTTCCATCACCGAGCATGACTCCAAGAACTTCGTATGGAAGAACATCATCACAAGGTTTGGCATCTCACGAGCTTTGGTCTCGGACAACGGGACCCAATTGGATTTCAACCTCTTCAAAAACTTCTACCAGGAGCTCGGCATCAGAAATTACTAGTCCACCCCAGCCTACCCGCAGAGCAACGGTCAAGCCGAAATCTCCAACAAGGTGGTTCTCGACGGACTCAAGAAGAGACTTGACCGAGCTAAAGGAAGATGGGTGGAAGAACTCCCAAGTGTCCTGCGGGCATATAGGACGACTCCAAGGCGCTCCACCTCGGCAACGCCTTTCTCCTTAGCCTATGGGATGGAAGTTGTAATTCCACTCAAGGTCGGCCTCCCGACTTTGAGAGTGGAACTCTTCGATCAAGGCCAAAACGAAACGAACCTAGCTCGAGAACTAGACCTAGCTGAAGAACGCAGAGAAGCAGCAGCCATCCACTTAGCTACCTATCAACAATAAGTGGCTAAGGGCTACAATCAGAGAGTCAGAGAAAAGAGATTCTCAGTCGGAGAATTGGTCTTGAAGAAGACACTCCCAGCGGATAAAGATCCAAACCAAGGCAAACTGGCACGGCCCATTCAAGGTGATCTCAGCAGCTGGTCAATCAGCATATAGACTTGAGGACATGGATGCAAAGAACTGCCACGACCATGGAATGCAATGCACCTCAAGAAGTTCTATTTCTGAATTGTAATCGACTTTTAAATATCAATAAAAGCAATCTTTGTTCTTTGTCATTCTCGATTTTCAACAGCTCATAGAACTCGACAACGGCTCCAAAGAGACTACAAAAGCTTCGGTCAGAGTACCAGCTCGGCATGTCTCGAACTTGAGCAGCTCGGTAAGAGTGCTAAAAGGACTTCCCTGGCTCCGGTAAAAATACCAGTCGGGCATGTCCCCAGCTCGGCCACATGCGCATCTCGGTAACAGTATCAGATCGCTAGCCAACAAGACTACACCGTTGGTGACAAGCCAGCTGGTCATGTCTCAATTTAATTAAGCTCGTGCTGAGACTAGCAGAAGCAGCACCGAGCCAGTTCGGCCATATGCGCATCTCGGTAACATTACTAGATCACGGCCAACGAGATCACACGAGCTTTGGTCAGAGTACCAGTTCGGCACGTCTCGGTCTCTCAATTGGTGACGAGCCAATGATTAGAGACTACCATGGTTAGCCTAAAGGCAGCTTCACTACAGAGCATTAGGGAAATGCCAAGACGCCTTCAAAGGTTAAGGCACAACGCCATCTCTTACATCCAATTTGCTCCTGTTCGAGCTCGGTCAATGAACCAAGCTACGCTACGGACAAATTCGGTATCTACGGACAAATTCGACTTTCTAGCATGTAGAGAGTAAAGCTAACTGGGCCGAGCTCAGATACTTCGTTTGTAAGCAGAAAAAACATCCATAAAAAGACAAGGTTATCCAAATGTAAGCAGAGAAACTTCGAGTGTATTGAATCATCTTTCATTATATGAGAACCAAAAAATACAATGGAAAAGAAAAGATACATCAAAGGAAAAAAGAAAAAAAGTCTTCAAGAGGCAGCAGGCTCGGCGACAACGTCGGCCTCGATCTCAATAACGTCAACCACGACTGGGGTAGATTCAGTCGCGGCAGGCTCAACTAGGACGTTGGCTTGAGAAGCTTCGATCTCGGCGGGAGGAGGTTCATTAGCAGCAGCCTCAAGGGGAACCACGGCAGGAGGGACTGAGCTCGGCTCGGGCACCGAGCTTGGGAACTTGGATGGATCTTTGAATGCAGGATGGTCCTCAGAGACTCCTGCCTCTTTCAAAGCCGCACGCCATCCCTTTTCCCAGGTCTTGTTCCTCACCTTGATGACTTGAGCCTTATAATGAGTCGTTGCCTGTGCCGCCCGCTCTTCAGAAGAAGTGTCGCACTCGGACTCAATCTTAGCCTCGGCCTCCTCCTTTAGCATCTCAAGTTCGGCCATCCTCTTATCCCCGGCCCGAAGTTTGGCCTCAAGATCGATCCTCTGTTTCTCTAGGGAAACCTCAAGCTCGGCCGCCTTCTTCCTCTCAGATTCGGCCTCCGACCTCAACCTACTGTTCTCGCCCTTGAGCTTCTTGGACTTGACCTTGAAGCCATCTTTTATTTTCTCCATTTGTTTCGCCATCTGAGTCATGTCACTCAATTTCTTTTGGAGGGTTTTATTTTTGGCCTCCAGCTTGGCGAGTGCTGGGCCGTTCTTATGAAGCCGGTCCAAGGCGACCATGCATTTATGCACATTATGTTAAAAGAAGCAAGGCGTTAGAAAAAATGATGACCGAGATGGAATACTTGAACAGAAAATGAAAAAAGATTCAGACGAACTTACCGCGAGGGACGACAGCAGGCACGACAGCATCAGCTTAGTGTCGTCATACTCATCAAGCTGAGTGATGTCCAACAGCAAGGTGCAGGCCCGCTCGAGCGACCCGAGAACGTTGGGGTCGGTCCTCCGAAGGACCCGATCCTCAACAGTCATCGGCCTCCCAGGCTCCAGCAAAAAATTCGGCTTCCAAAGAGCCGGAAGATTGGACCGCCGCACCACAAGCGGGCCGGACCCCCCTTTGCTGGGGCCTCGGTTGTAACTCTCTTTCCGGCCCTAGCCTCCGCCAGTGCAGCTTCAGTGGCCCGCTTCCGAACCTAGGTGTTTGCTTGCGGTTCAAAGGCATTTGAAGAGGCAGAGACACCTACATCGGCCGGAGGCGGAGAAGCCGCGAAAGGTGTGGGGACATCAGCAACGGCCGAGGTTGGGGGTGCTTGAGAAGATTCACCCCCAAATGCCAAGGCCTCCAGATCGGCCACTATGAGACGCCTGCTTCGCCCCATCTCCTCCCCTGCCGGACTCGACGAAGGAGACCGAATTGACTGGCGCGACCTCCTCCTCCTTTGAGGGATCTGGGCCAATTCTAACTTTAATGTAGAAGCCTCGACACCAGATGTAACTCGGTGCTCGTCCTAGCTCTTCTTCGACTTTGGGCGCAGGAGCCGAGCTCGGATCACTCTTCCTCTTAAAGTAGGAGCGATATTTCATCGCGTAGCCGAGAAGCGACCAAGCCGCTTTATCTTCATGGTCGTGGTAGTTTTTCACGGCCCTAAACCAAGTCTCGTTTCTAGCCCAGCCGACTCGCTGAGCCTCTTGCCTCCTTTGAATGGCGCATGCACAACAAACAGAAGGCGTTAAGCTCGGTAATAGAAAAAAAAGCATAAAAACAAATGAAATTCAAGAAGGAGCGGTATTTACTTGGAGGAGCCCCAAGACGCCGAGGGACTCTGTACACTTGTCTACTTCATCCTGAGTGAATTCCCTGTTTTCCGAGACATACAAGCGGTCGTCCCCGGCGTACTTGCTCGAGTCCTCCAAGGCACGAACAAAGCCTGACTGCTGCGACTTAATCTGGAGGTAATAGGTATCACCTCCAGATTTGCACAAATCATAGACATCCTCGATGTCATGAACACCGAGGTCGATATCTAAGAGCCCATTGAGTTTTGTCGTGGCCATGATGATCTTATAGCCATTCGGCATAAACTGGCAAGGGCAGAGGTGTCACTTGCTCAGGCAGGTCCTAAGGAGAGGGTGAAAAGGGAACCGGACCCCACCCTAGGTTACGGCTATTAATGGAAACGGCATCCAACCGTCAGAGAAAGTCCGACCATCCAGAGTGTCCGGATTAGCAGGCCTGACATGGACGCCCTCGGGTATATTGTATACATTCCTAAACTCCTCTATCGCTCCTAGGGTCTCTAGCCAATAGCTGTATGCGCCCATTTTGAAAAAAACAGAAGAAGGAAGGACATAGATCGAAAAAGGGGAAAACCCTAGAGGAAACCCTAACGCAAGAATGAACAAAGCGGAACAGAAGGACTTACGAAGACAAGATGGACGTTCTGGCTAGCAAAGGTTCGATCTCAGCAGCACTTCTCCTCAGACGATCCTCTCATGCTCTACGAGATATCTCTTCTGCTTTGCAAATCTCAGAATGAAAGTAAAGAAGAAGAAGAAAGGAGGGCACCCCTATTTATATATATTAAAGCAAAGGGGGAGGTGGGCTGTGGGGGGTGCCACCTCACCCCTGAAAATTCTCTTCTTTAAGAGAAATGCCCAAGAAAAAAAAAGAGAAAAAGAGGGAGGGATCAACTATTTTCAGTTGAGAGTAGAGTCCTCGGAGATCTGGGAATGAGAGTCCCAGATCCGGAAAACTCTTCCTTCCATTAACCTACATTTCTAAAATCCTTTTAACTTCCTCTAAAATCTCTCTTTTCCTAACTTTTCTTTTTTATCTTCTTATCTTAATCTTCAAATCACTCTCTAATCTTAATCCATCCTAAAATCTGTCTAACCAATCCTCTTATCATTATGATTTTAGTATTAACTTTGTAAACTGTTGGATTCACTCACGTGATGGATTCTCATACACATTACATACTGTTATGCTATTTATTACTTGACAAAATGAGCTCAGATCAGGGCCCCACCCTGATGCACGCCTTCATTAACTAGGAGCATACGGACCATACAAGTGATTGAGATCCACAAGGTGGGCCCTACGTAATTATTGGTATGCAATTGTTGTTAGTTTCCACGCCTTTTGGTTTCTAATTGGCCACATGGCTTGCACTACAGGCCTACATGTGAGATTGCTACTTCACAAAGGCATAAAGCCTAATTAAAGTGGCCCACCATATGCCATTAATCACATAAAAACTCATAACCGAATGATATGCATGAAACTCTGAGATTTTCATCGATGGAAATCTTATAATAAATCCCTACGCCCCACATGAGAGATTTTACTTCACAAAGGCTTGAAGTATACTTGAAGTGGCCCACCACATGCCATTGATCCATAGAAATTAATCTTGATTCAAGGAGGACAAAAGGAGTTGGATGATCAATGGGGAGACTAATACCTATCCATTTAATCCTGTTAGCTTACGCTTGTGGGGCTCACCCTTAGTCCATCCAAATGAACCAAACACACGACCTCCCTAAATCGCACATGTCCACTATCTTATGGTTAGATTTAATATTTACTTCATTTTATATTTGTATTTATTTTATATTTACTTCATTTTATATTTATTTTCATTACATGTTAAAAGATTCTAATATTCAAAGATAATAAATTTCTTTAGTTTAGATTTAATTTATCTTAAGAATGTTTTAAAAGAATTCTTAAATTTTAATATATTTTCATTTTGGCCTAAGCGTCTCTCCTCAATCATATATGGGTCCCATGTTAAATATGTTTTGTGGGCCCTATCAATGAATTAAATCCAAGTGTTGCTCATTTACTCTCCTTTCAGTTTTTTTTTCCCTAAATGAATGGATCCAGTAGTGGCACCAATTCGTATTAAATATATTTCAAGATTGGACTCCAGTATTGGATGAAATCCCAATGGCCTTCTCTTAACCCATTTTTTCTAAGAGTGGGCCCCACTGATGGAGAGAGGCAAGCCTGTTGGCCATTGTCTGGTTTCTTAATTGATGCAAATCAATTAGTGGGCCCCACACAATTAATTTATTTCTATAGTGGGACTCACTCATGGATTATTCAAAGATAATAAAAATATATATTTTATATTTATTTTATCTTAACAATATTTCAAAAGAATTCTTACATTTTAAGATATTTTTATTTTTTGCCCGGGCTTAGCACGGGCTCCCTAAAAAGTCTCTCATTTCAGAGAAATATGCACAAAAAATCCACATTATTTTAAGGTGCCACCTCACTTTGGGCTACTGTTTCTCTCCTAAAACCTCTCTCATAAGAGATTTTTTTATTAATGTTTGAATTTGAGTCATATTTCTTGCCATTATCCAAATTATAAGCAAATCTTTACAGTCGGTTTGTTTTCTTTTCCTTAGATTCATCAATGGGTCCCATGTTAAATATATTTTGTGGGCCCTACCGATGAATGGAATCCAAGCCCGTTGTCTGGTTTCTTAATGGATGCAAATAAATTAGTGGACCCCACACATTTAACTTATTTCAGCAGTAGGACCCACTCATGGATTATGCATAGATATTAGTTTTCTAGATCAATATGTATTCGTAGTGGGCAATCCGACTAGGTTGGTATCATACACAAGCTTAATTCTTTGATAATTGTTAGGATGTCATTTGTGTGTACATGAGTTAGAACCATTAGAAACATACTATGATGACTCATATCTATATCCAAGTACACTCATCCCATGCAATGTACATATTTTATGTTTTTTTTTTTTCTCTTAAACTTGTTCCCCCCCCCCCCCCCCTCCTTTCTTTCAGTTTTTTTTTCTTATACTATCAATCATCTGTGGGGGCCAATTGTTCCATCACCATAAATCCAGATGTGGTGTGTGGCCCATTGAGGATGAAATCATTTGATTTCCATTTTCTTTCTTTTTATCTTCCCTTTTTTATTCTTTGGATGCAGAGCCATCAATGGGTCCCACATGTTAAAAACTTTTCAATGGTAGCCCCCACTGATGGATCAAGCACGTTAATTTTTTTATCATTTTCTTTTGGTTCTTTTTAGTAGATGTATATCCATCCTGTTTGTTTTCTTTTCTTATATTTTCAATTACCAATGGTATAATATACCCGTAAATGAGATGGTCGTAATGGTAAATGCCTTTAAATTCAAGGGGTCATCGTGTTATGTAAATTTACTTTATTTTATATTTATTTTCATACATAGAATTTTTTTAATATTCAAAGATAAACTTTTTTTATATTTATTTTATCTTAACAATATTTCAAAAGAATTCTTAAATTTTTAACATATTTTGATTTTTTGCCCGGGCTTAGCACGGGCGTTTGTTGCTAGTTATAGCAAATAATAGGGCGCCTCATGATGACGCCGTTTCGAATTTCAAAAATGCCGCATCGATTACCGTACATGCCTCTTCGAAATGACAGGGGAACCAATTAGGCGGTGACAGGTAGTGCCGTCAGCCAGTTTTTTGTGTCAATCAAGGCGCGACATTTAATACCTCGGGCAGGCGAAGCGACATCGGATAGAGATGAAGAGTCAGCAACCGAGACCGAGGTGAGATTCAAACTCAAAAGATTCTCCCAGCCTGGGTTGAAAGCAGCTCAACCGCCACCTCGGCGGTACGGTCCTCTACCATCAATCCCGGAAGGTCCTCCCATCATATAGCTTCTGACCTCAAAGAGTTAAGCATCTCTAAGAGCTCAAAAGCTAGGAGGCAATTATGTGGGGATATTTCCTAAGAAGCCGAGATTACATTAGCTCTGATAATAGTACCAGCTAATCATATCTCAATGTTGGCCACGCGCACCTCGGCTGCAGTGCTAGGGCGCCAACTGACCTCGGCATCTTGTCTCAACCTCGGTCACATCCCGGCAACAGTGCCAGCATGCTAGCCGAGACGAGCACTGATGGCTGTATTCAGCCATGTCATGGGACGTGTGACAAGACATGGGCACGCGTAGAGGTACGCCTTACCGCCCATCGTTCCTGACAGAGCAGCTTCCAGCGGCTACGTCCACATCAGGGCATGGCTCTAGGCAAGGCCCGATGGGACTAGGCCCAAAAGTCAACCGGGTAAGGCCCGATAAGACTCTCATTTAATGAAAAGTGGCCCGACAGGACAGCCATTTAATGAGGAGTGGGCTGATGGGACTGTGCTTCTCAAATACTATGATCAAATCATGAGCTCACCACCCAAGGTCAACTCTCTTATTCTATAAATAGGAGAGCATTCTCCAACTCAGGCAACACGCAACCTCATACCCATAGCCGTTACTCTGTCTCCCTAAATCTTCATCCTACTGCTGAGTTCTTGAACTAACTTAGACATCGGAGAGCCTTGTGTTGACTACAGCCAGGTCTTTAACTGTTGTTCTTCTCCTCCCCTTTTCAGGTTCAAGGCATTCTACTTTCACAAAAGAGAGCTAAACCTCATCCTAATTCATATAATCAAGTCCGTAATATTTAGGCACTTATAACTCTAAAGCAAATCTAACTCCCTAAGGATAGGATTATATCCTAATGAGCCATCACCATGTGTGGGTCCCGCCAAAGCAGTCTTGGGAGTGTCCAAACCGGAGACAGACCTAACATTTGAATTTTTTTTGTAAAACATGGCTGCTCGCAAGTCTCGAACATTATCACGCATGACACTCGAGACTTTTACCATTGCACCAAAGAACTGACCATAATGAAGATAATTCTATCTTAACAAATTAATATATATCAACAATTAAATTGCCTTCTCCACCTATAGCTAAATGGGTAGCCTAACTTACTTGAGTAAACCTCTAACCCACTGATCTTCACCGGCCTGATCCTTCTAGTGATAAAGCTGACAACAAGTAGCATCAAAGTAGCATCAATGTTATTCCTCTTGAAGTGTTTTTGTAAGCTAAGGCGGGCCCTTATATATTATTCATTAGCGTTTTACTATCTCCATCTTGCTTAATAACTTACTTTTATTGTCTTAGATCAACAAAGATGGTAATGCAGCTCCTACTGCGGTTGGTTTGTATGTTAAAGAAGAAAACTGCACTCATCAAGAGGCTCTTGGCCATTTGACACATATGATTGATGAAGCCTTTGAAGAGTTGACGCATGAGTACCTGAAGCCAAGTAGAGTGTCTCAGTGCTTCAAGCGGCTGATGTTTGAACATGCAAGGATAACTCAGTTCTTTCTCTATAACAATGATAATCAAATTAACATAAAAGATGCAATGGATTCTCTGTTTAGTCTTGTATGATTCGAACCTAATGCAAAATGCAGTGAGTGGAAGAGAAATGGAAGGGGATGCAGTACTTTGACAGAGCAAAGAACATGGAGTTTGTTGTATGCTGTAGTTTTGTTAGGAATAGTAGTAGAATTTGTAGTTGTTTATGTAATGTAAATTTTATTAATGATATTTCTTTCGTTTGCATAAAAAAGGGTAAAAGAAGAAGGAAAAGAAATTGACGCTGGGAACAATTTGATGAAGGCTCGCATCCGAGCACAAGGGTCTCATGTAGCATGTTAATTACACTGAACTACATTTTTTCGCATTTTATGGAGAGAGGAGAAAAATGTGAGAGACAAACAATGCCAAAAAGATACAGAATCAGTGTTAGACGGATTGTTGGATTAACTACCTAACTAGCCTAGGATTATATGACATTTCAGTTATGGCCCTTCACTGATGAGGCATGATTATGAACAGTCTAGCTATAATCTTATTTGAAATCCTAGTCAGATAAGAGAAATGGTCCGGGCCCATTTGTTTGTATGGAATTGCGCTCCAGGGTTTTTATGGTAAAATGAGTTCTAACACATGAGTATTAAAGAGGCGAGGTACAACCGTACAAGGGATATAAGGTCGAATTGTAGAAGGGACCCTGACCTTTTTAGGATTTGATTTACTAGAGTGTTGGTTGAGTATTCAATTTTTCATCTCATCATCTCATTTTCCAATCAAAGGGAGATTACATTATGGCCCTTCATGGATGTTCACTTTTATTTCTTCAACCTTCATATCTCTTTGTATCTAGTCCCGGGCCTGGCCCCTCAATATCTATTTTAATCTTTCCACTGTGGGATTAGTGATTGAGTTATTCTGTTTTATGAAGTTTAACCTGCAGCGACTGTTATTAGCTGGTTTTTTTTTTCTTTTTCTATTTCTTTTCTTCTCCTCCTCCTTTCTTTTTTTTTTCTTTCGGCTAAGATGGGCTATTGGTTATAACGTTACTTAAATTTGAGGAAGAAGACCCAAAAACCGATCCTTGTACATCTCTGTGGTACTAAGGTGACAACACCGCTCAATCACCCGCGTATAGGCCATTAATATTAGTTATTTTCTTTTAAAATAAAACTCAATAAAATTTCACATACCATTCATATGTGTAACGCCCCAATTCTGAACACCGAGAAATCCGTCAAGGTACCAAAGTTGGCGCTACTTCCCAGAAAATCCAAGAACTTCTAAGATCGTAGATCCGCAGTGAGGTCCAATTTAAAATTTTTTGATCAACATCACATCAATGGTTAAATTTGCGGAAGCATAAAGAGTAAAGCGGAAGCAATAACAGAGATAACGGAAGCACGTGGTATCACAAATGATATATCAAGTATAACGGGCTGAAGTCCAGCCTAAAAATGTCAAATGATGAAAGTACATGTTTATTCCACATTTTCTACTGTTACCCAACTCACCACAAAAGATCACTCAAAAACCCAAAATAAGAAAATAGACACTCAAATCCCAAGTGCTGGCTCTCCATCCTCCGGCTCAACCTCTTGGCCATTCGTTCCCCAGCTACGGGTGCCTCTACGAGTGCGTATGCATCGCAATCATACTCGGGGTCAAGACCTAAGCACCAAGAATGGATCAGATCTAAAGATTTGGCAAGTCATAGTATGCAAGTAATATAAGATGCATGTATCAAAATGAGTAGATGCAGCAATAAAGTTAAGAGAATAGCAATGGTACAGATACTAGGCAGTTGAGCAAGATAAACAAATAGAATCAGGATAAACATAATATCAACCTATACAATATGGCACATTCACGCGAGCTGGAATACCGTGGGATATTATGCCGCGGCCCTCCCATACTGAACACAGTCGTGGCGGGGAAACCTCACAGTACTGGGGATTATCTAGCCCCGTAAATAACATCCACACCACATCCATCATCCAGAGACCGGACCGGTATCGCACCGTCCGTCTAAAACAATGCTCATCATGATAGCTCACTCAACATTCTCAATAGCTCCTACTAGTGATGATCAGTCCAACTGGCTAAGCTTAGATCAACAGAGTGAATGTCTAGCCGACTCAGGAAACAATATATGTCTGTGTCTGTCTAGGCTTTGCCTTGCGTGAACAAGGTCCTAAAAAAGTCCCTAAGAGGTCCAAGTATCCAATACAATCCATGGATCATAATCCAGGTCCAAGTCCAATCATTGGATCCATACCAAGGCCCACCAAATACATGGCCTGGTCTACAACGGTCCAAATGAAGGGATAACTCCATTTCCAATGATATACAGTCCATTTACATTCATAATGAGTTACAAGTTCATATAATCCAACCTCTCCAATCTAGGATAAACCACATCCACACTTAGGCAATAAAAGGGCCCGCCTAGCCACAGACACGGGTCAATGTACACCTAATCATACCACCGGGTCACCTCTAAGTAGTCTTAGGTTCAGGTCCTCCATTTTTCTTTTAATTAATAGTATAAGCAATAATAAGGACAATAGAGTGACAGTAATAGCATAAAAGAGATAAATCTCGAGGTACAAGAATCAATGGGAGATATCAACAGTCCAACCTAAGTAATTGGTCCACCTTCAGGTTCAGGTCTATCTCAGGTAATTTGATCCTTAAATGAAACCTCAGATGCTAATGGATACTGTGTTTGGTACTCCAGAAGTTATGAGCATCATTGGTAACACATGAGGGTCGAATCATCTTAGATTATATAATCCTGGACCCTAAATAGTGGACCCCACAGTCAAGGTTGAGCCACATCATTGACTCGTGCTGGGCACAGTGATGGAAGTCTATTTGGATGGTCAATGGGCCCACACATGATTACAATAATAGAAATTAGAATCTGGAAAGTGTCATTGTACACAGTGTGCTCAGCCAACCTCCTGGCCTGGGCGGTCAGCTCGGCACACTGGGATCAGAGAAGAAAACACCCTGCAGGCAAGGCCTGATCGTCCAGAAGTTCCTGTAAGCTCGGCTAACCCTCTGGCCTGGGCAGTTGGCCGTGCACACTGAAAGTTCTGGATAAAGGGGATGTCTCAGGTTCTAGTCTCCTTTGTTGGAATCCCACCTTTTCGGAATCAAGCTCGGAGTTCGGCTAAGCACTTAAGCTCAATCGAACACTCAGCTCGGTCACCCAGCTCAGTTCGGCAAAGCATTGAGCTCGGTCAGGCACTGAGGTCGGTCAAGCGCTGAACTCGGTCAAGCGCTGAGCTCAGTCAAGCACGGAGCCCGGTCAGGCACTGAGCTCTGTAAAACATTGAGCTCGGCTAAGATATTGAGCTCGACCTAAACACTGAGCTCGCCTAAATACTAATCTCGGCCTGAGCATTGTGCTTGGCAGAACACCTGGTCTTGGCCAACACATGGCCTCGACCAGCATCTGATCTCGGATCCAAAGGAAGAACTCGATCTTAGTCATTTTCCTGAATTGCTGCGTGCTCGCTCAACCTAAAGTCGAGCTCGGTTGATCGATCACACAAGGCTATGTGCCTAAGGAGAGATGACTGAGACTCAATCTTTCCCAGGTTCCCTTCTCCAACAATCCAAGTCCATCCAAAACTAGCTGATCTCGGCCAACCTGGCTGAAAGAGCCAATCTCAGCCAATAGGGCGCAGAGAGCTCATCTCGGCCAGCAAGGCACAGAGACGCTCTGCAACTCCAGAATTCCGGTTCCCTTCTTCTTCAACCAGAACTCAACCAATCTCATCCAAACCCCACAGAAACATCTAGAAATAAGAAAATCACTCCAATATACACCCAACCATCTAATTCATGGGTCATTGATCTTCCAAATGAGATCAACCCATCCATCAATGGCTAGTCATCCATGAAAACATGCTCAAAGGTAAATCTAACAGTCCTGACATCATCTAAATAGAAATACAGAGAATAAAAAACAGTAAACATTCATTCTATATTAAATAAGCATACTGTACTTGCCTCTAATCAATTACAAGAAGGAAAGAGAGAGAAAACAGAGATCCAAGCCAAATAAGAGAAATTCCAGGTCCTATGGTCTTCTCTGTCCAGAACCCGCCCCAGAACTCAGATCTAGAAGAGATCTCTACTCCTATACCCATTTTCACCAGAGAATTGCTATAAGGAAGGGGATCTAAAGAGAGAAAGAGAACTTTCTAATGAAATGGAACTAGAAGAAAGTACCGACCTGATTTGAGGAAGGGAAAGAGATGATCGAGATAGTGAGAGAGAGAAATCCCAATATGAGTAGGTTGCAGCTGAGATCGTCTTCTCCTTCTTCTCCTTAGAGCTCTTAGAGAGGGAGAAAGAGAGGGAGATGGGGGAATTGGATGGAAACGAGAGAGAGTTGAGGGAAATGAGAGAAGAAGAGGGAAATGAGAGAGAGGAGTAGTAGCTAGCGTTGCAAACGGGTATCCGATTATCCGATTACCCGAAAGTTCCGACCCGCAAAAAATCGGGTCCGGAACATATTTTAGGTTCCGATTCATAAACGGGTTCGGGTCCGGAACCCAATTTAAGTTCCGATTGATAAACGGGTCCGGTTCCGGGTCCATATAGGTTCCGACTCGTGGACCCGAAACCTAGCATATGAGTCTTTAGTATTGCAATTTTGTACATCAACATAAATTTTTATGTATAATACTGGAGGTAATAGACTTGATGCACTGTTATAAATTGAACGATATGCTTATTTTAAGAAAAAAATGAGAATAAAGAGAAATTAAAATTGATTTTGAAACTAGATTCTAGTCCTTTAGGTGGACCCGGTTCCGAAACCGGATCCGAGTTTTCCTAACGGAACCGGGTCTGGAACCAACAAAATAGGTTCCGAGTCAAAACCGGTTCCGGAACCGGAACCGTTATTTAAAAACGGGTCCGGGTCCGGGTCCACTATGGTTCCAATCCGGAACCGACCCATTTGCAACCCTAGTAGTAGCCAACGCATGGCATGGGAGGGGTTTGCTTATATAGGTTTGGGGGTTTAGGCTAGGGACTAAAATGCCCTTTTTTTTGTATGGGATTAGGGTTAGGGTCATGGGTAGTTTGGTCTTTGGGTAGGTTCTAGAAGATTCTCTAGTGGACACCCCTTATAGTAAATACTAATTCTAAGCTAGGGCCTCTAACAAACTAACTCACTATAAAAATAACAAAGGACACCCTATTAACTCTACTAATTACACCAAAAGGCTAAACAACTAAAAACCTAAAAAAATACGTATTTACCTTTAACTAAGCCACATAATTAGTATAAATAATATACTTAGGCTATAATATAGTATTCAAATTCAGATTGAGGGCCCACAAGGGGTGGGACCTCATAATATTTCTAGCTCCTATTTGTCTTTTCCTCATTTTCATGGTCATGAATCAAGTAGGCGTTGATTTGGCTGTACTAAATCGATTTCGAGAATGAGCTTTCAATTCTATCTTTTTTCTTTTTTACATTGGAAGACAATTATATCTTTGTTTTTGGCACTATCCTTGTTTAACTTCTTTGTCTCCTCCACTTTTATTTGACGTGATGGGCATGTTCTCCTTAAATTAGTTTCTATTAGTGTAGTCCTCCCCCACCCCTACCTACCTAAAATTGTTTCTATTTGTGGTCCGTCCACCCACCCATGTTGTCCTTTAAATAGTTTCTATTAGTGTGGTCGGGCCCGCCCCCGCCCCGCCCCGCTCCGCCCCGCCCCCATGTTCTCCTTAAAAAGTAGTTTCCCTATTAGTGTGGTCTACAAAACCCAACCCCCTCCCCACCCCTATATATAACTACTAGCTTGATCACCAGTGCTTAAAGCACAAATATGTAAATGCATCAAGAAATTATTATAGCTGTATTGATGGGGTCAATTTTGTACATAATCATTGATTATATGGATTAATTATAATTATAATTTTATTTATATTGGTGTTCAAAAATTAGAAAAGTAAAAAGTAATAAAACCATAAAATTATATGAGAACCGAGAATTAACTACAATGTTTATGTATATTGAATATTATTCATTCAACGTCAAGTATATTGGCATTGCTTTTAATTTATATGTATCAAATCTTTTAAGAGTGATTAATCTTATATGTGGGTCTTTTGAAACCAGAGTGATCTAATTGGACTTATTGTGTATGAGTCTAAAAGCAGACCCCGTGTACAAATTAAAAAATATAATGTAAAAGTTCATAATTTTTAAGATTATTTTGGCCAAAATAATATAGTTATATAATCATAGAGAGTTTACTGGTTCTAATTTTAAATTATTGAGTGGTATAAAATGGGTTTTATATATATCAAGAAAGTGGGGTTTTTTTTTTAGATCCATTTTGATCAACGAGATTTGAAAATAAATGAAATCGTTATCTTAACCATATTTAATAAATAAAAATGACTAAAATTATCCTTAAATAACTGAAAAATTGGAAAAAATAGAATAATAATATAAATTCACAAATTAGAGGTCAAGATTGAAATTGGCTCAGTCAAAATCAACAACTGTAATATATAATACAATAGCGTTTGACAAAGAAATGCTCAAAATCATTTAGATTTATCAATAAACCAAAAAAAAACCTATTAATTTAAAGTCTAGGATTATGCAATTTGGGATATTGTTTATGTAGGATCAATCCAGTAGTAATGAATGCATTAAACAAAAAATAAAGTTTAAAAGTTGGGCCAATTATAATGGATTGGTCCTAGTCGATTTAATTTGAACCCAATAAACAACTATTATATATAACATCGCTACAAGCTTATAAAAAAAAATGAGATTTGGTCTATGGTAACAAACTAAGTTTAGGTCAGGTATGTGACTTTCCAATGAAACTAAGGGCCTGTTTCTTTCCAAGCATTTCTGACAGGAATTCAGGCTGTCTGTGAATTCCTGAATTCCAGTCAGAAATGCTATGTTCATTTACTAGAATTCGCAGCAGTTGAGGCAAATAGTATTTTGGAATTCCAAAAAAGTGGAATTCCCAAATGCTAGCCCTTGCTCCAGCATTTATAAATTCTGGCATTCCGGGAGGCTTCCTTAGAACTCCGGCTCTCTCTGACGGTGCAAGGTCATCTTCTCCACTGCACCTCTAAAAAAAAAATCAGATCTGGTTATCTTCTTTCTTTCCACTCCTTTCATATATCTGGTTCCATGAAACCCAAAACCTCCCAAATCCACACATTTCTTTTGATCTAATCTCAATTTCATTTTCATCTGACATCTTTCAAAACCATACCATCCTCCTCAATGCTTGTACAAGAAATCCATCTCCTCCTACATCGAGACCGAATAAACTCCAGAATTCATGTATCCAACCTCTTTGGACAGAACTGAGATGAAGATCATTACAATGTACAGAGATTCTCAGGCAGGAATTCTAGGTATAAAAGAAACGGAGAATTTAGGAATGCTAGAATTTGTAGCATTTCAAAATTCCAGCTTCTCAAATTCTACAAAATCCAACAGACATGAATTCCAAGAATTCTTCCAAAGAAACAGGCCCTAAAGTATGTGAATTTATAAACTCTTTTAAGTTGCGATAATTAATATGAACTTTACATTATGTCATTGACAAAATAAGTATAATATCTTAATTGGAGAAAGTTTTGAAATATATGGGTAGTCATAGTTATCTTGACCCAACCTATCACCTAACTTAAACCCTATTTAGTTATTCAAAGTTATTAATTAATCAATTGATTGGATTATAGTCAAATCAATACATGATATTTGACCTTCCAGCCTAACTCAAGTTGCCTTATTCTTTGACCCTCCAACAACTTACTTTTGATGTGACCTATTAACACTTTATTATATTACTTTGAGATTGATAGTTTAGATGAATGATAATTGTCAATCATCTATAGCATTTTATGTTTAAACTATCGTTTTATGTCATTGTAGTTGTAGTCATTCTTCATTATGTTTGATCTCAATAGAAGTGGGTCCCGCCATATGATTTAACACCATAACTGAAACGTGGTGACCATGGTCTGAAAACTCTTTGAGTTGACTCTTCACTCTCCTAAATCATCTATTTTTTACGAAAGACCGGGTAAAAAATAGGAGAGCGAGCCATCTCGTTTTAATAAGATGCTTGCATTCCAAATCATTTAATAGACAAATCTAATTTTAAATTAATTAAAATTTATTTATAAGTAATTATACATGAGGTTTGGAGTCACTAATTTAAAAATAAAGACCGAAATGTAATTTTAAACTTATACATGATCTTGGGACTTTTACGAAAAAATTAATGTTAAATCTTTAATTCAACGGTTTTATGAAGAAAAATCATAAAATGACAAGAGCGTTGTTCGTATATATATTTTTTGACAAAACTACCCCAGTTGATGATATCGTCAACTTCCATTGCAAAGAACTATGGTAGCGTTTGGTTCGCTGTAATGAAGGTCGGAATGGAATGGTCATTCCAACGGAATGGTCATTACAGCGTTTGGTTCGCAAAAAAGTGGCGGAATGACCATTACCTCCGGAATCCCATTCCCTTATGTAGAGGAATGGCCATTCCATCCGGGATATTCCTTTCTACTTTTTTTGTAGACCACAATACCCTTTTTTATATCTATACATTATTATTATAATAATAAGATTATAAAAGAGAAGAACTTGTGTGGGCCCCACCTATAAAATAATAATATAATATATACATTATTATTATAATTATAAATTATTATAAGAATATAAAGAGAAGAACTTGTGTGGGCCACACCTATAATAATAATAATATAATCTATACATTATTATTATTATTATTATAATAATAAGATTATACAAGAGAAGAACTTGTATGGGCCCCACTTATATAACAATAATATAATATATACATTATTATTATAACAATAAGATTATAAAATAGAAGAACTTGGTGTGGGCCCCACCTATATAATAATTATATAATATATACATTATTATTATTATTAATTATTATTATAAGATTATAAGATAGAAGAACTTGTGTTGGCCCTACCTATATAATAATAATAATAATATAATTTATACATTATTATTATTATTATTATTATAAGATTATAAAATAGAAGAACTTGTGTGGGCCCCACCTATATAATAATAATATAATATATACATTATTATTATTATTATAAGATTATAAAATAGAAGAACTTGTATGGGCCCACCTATACAATAATAATATAATATATTATTATTATTATTATTATTATAAGATTATAAAAGAGAAAAACTTATGTGGGCCCTACCTATATAATAATAATATAATCTATACATTATTATTATTATTATTATAAAATTATAAAATAGAAGAGCTTGTGTGGGCCCCACCTATATAATAATATAATCTATATATTATTATTATCATAAGATTATAAAATAGAAGAGCTTGTGTAGGCCCCACCTATATAATAATAATATAATCTATACATTATTATTATTATTATTATATTATAAAATAGAAGAGCTTGTGTGGGCCCCACCTATATAATAATAATATAATCTATATATTATTATTATCATAAGATTATAAAATAGAAGAGCTTGTGTAGGCCCCACCTATATAATAATAATATAATCTATACATTATTATTATTATTATTATATTATAAAATAGAAGAGCTTGTGTGGGCCCCACCTATATAATAATAATATAATTCATATTATTATTATTTTATTATTATTATAAGATTATAAAATAGAAGAGCTTGTGTGGGCTCCACCTATATAATAATAATATAATCTATACATTGACTGAGCTAAAGATAAAAAGCTAATAAGGGTATTTTGGTCAGTCTTATGTAAATTTTATTCCATTCCAGGACTCATTCCAGTGTACCAAACGCAGGAACATGAATCAACTGGGTTGATTCCTTAGTGTACTAAACGCTGGAATGGAAATGCTTATTCCTGCCTCATTCCATTCCAGACTCATTCCGGTCTCCATTCCATTCCCGTCTACAACCATTCCAGCGAACCAAACGCTACCTATGTGTTGCTTTATCTTTCTCTATCTAGTAATGGAAAGTTTGTGAAAACTATTGCATTTTGTGTCTCTATTGTCTTATTTAGGTGGTTTTGGCAATCTTCCTAAGGTGTGTGGGTCCCATGCTTGATTTTCATTCATTTCTCGCCCCTTATTAAATTGTATTCTCGTAACTTTTGAGGGTGTGAATTTAAAATATAGTTATTCAATAAAATCAGAAATAAGAATTTTCTCTCAATTTTATCGATGGCTTGCTTTATGAGCACAAGCCTTTCTTGAAAATTACAAAAAAGATACCAGAATACCCAAATCCATCTACTCCAATCTCAGTAATAACAGCACATGAGCAATAATACCACGTCAGCAGCTGGTCACTGTTCCAATTTTAGTGCTAAATAGTGGGATTAAACTCTATGTTTTGAACCGGAAAGTTGAAAATACGATGGAGGAGAGAGGATCTGAGATTTATATTGTGGGCTGTCAACGAGAGTTTTTACCTAAAGTAGCTTTCAAAAGGGAATGAATGAAATCTCAAAAGATTTAGACAAATCTCATCTCCGGCAAATGTCAAATGTCAAATGTCAAATGTCCTTCTTATATTCTCATAACTATAAATACTAACGCAACTTGGAAACGCCCAAAATCTCGTTTCAGATGGCGGCTGCTCTTTCTTCCGTTGTTGCTCTTCCTTCGTCCTCTCTCTCCAAGCGTAAGCCCTCCATTTCCTCTCTCTTCAAATACTGCTCTCTCGCTCCCTCTACCCGCAGGCCATCTCCTCGGTCCATCTCCTGCACCCTCACTCGCGATCCGACGGTCCAGATGGAAGATGATAAGGAGACCGGCATTAGGGTTTTGCAGAGACCGGATTCCTTCGGTCGATTTGGGAAATTTGGGGGAAAATACGTCCCAGAAACCCTAATGCATGCCCTCACTGAGCTCGAATCCGCCTTCCATTCTCTTGCAGTGGACGAGGATTTTCAGGTATTGGCAGGGAGATTCTGGGAATTTGTTTGTTTTGTTTGGTTCTCCGGGGTCCTTCTCTTGCAAAAAGTTGGCTGTGTTTTCAGTTAGGAGTGTTAGGAAAGATGCATCTAGTAAGATTTATCTATGCACTTTGGAATCGATTTTAGGGAAAGTTGATTTTGGTCTTTCTAAGGGTCTGTTTGGTAGTGTTCTCTGTTTAATGGAAATGATCTGCTTGATGTAATGCTTCTTGAAGAAAATCTAATCACTTTATCTGGAAAATTTTGTTTCTACTGTTTTTTTTTTTTTTTTCTGTCCGGACCAGGGGTTTCCTTGAAGGGTAGTTTCTGTGGAAAATGTTCCGTCTGGAACTGAGATTTCCTGGAAAATGTGGTCTTATCTAATGCTAAAGTCTCCGACTTTTCATCATGCAGTGCTCCTGTATTTCGCTAATAGAATGTGAATCTATCTTCCAGGGGGAGAATGGAAGCTTGGTCCATGCAGAAACCGTGTTCAAGGTGGTTCTAATTTCCACATTCCGAGGAACTGATCGAATAAACCCTTATTTAGCTTTCCCGATACCAAATCACAGTTCTCTTTGGATGGACATTTACTTCCCCACAATTTGCTGCATTCGTCCATTTTTTAAACTTCTACAAGACTGCATTTTTCTTCAGCAGATGTATATTTACAGCCCCACTTTTTGATGCATTCATTGGTTTTGATAACTTTCGATTATAGAATTTGTGGCTGCTATTTTACTGGTTTCATATTCCCTCAGAAGGTTTTCAGAAATACCCAACAATACATAGTCCCAAATTATCCACTGAGCTCCCAACAAAATTAACTCGAGTGAACTTGTGGGTGGAAGAATTCAAACTATGAAAAATTGTTTCTTTTTTTTCCCCTAAGCTAAATGATCATATGCTGATGTTCATGTGGGAGTTTTCATGCAGACAAGTTAGTCTGACTTAACTGCGCCCCCAACCCCTCCATCCAAACCATCATGAAACTTTACTTCATTTGGAGGGATATATACTATTGGATGTATCCATGTGTAAAATTAGGGACTTCGATCAAGCTTAAATTTTATTTTCATATATTGATCAATCTAATAATGAATAGTACTCTTATTTGAATGAAATTTGGGCTGCTAACTACTCATTGGGGGCAAGTGATGCAGATGGCTTAGATCAAGAAAAAGTAAGGCCCACAACCACAAAAGCCAATGGTAAACTTTCGTATGTGAACTCCAATGTGGAAAATGATGTTATTTTGTTATTTTTTTATTTTTTAACCCTTATAAATTCATCTTTCCATTAATCATTTGAAAACCATGATTGTTTTGTATTTGGTAACACTCCCCGACAATTATAAAGCCACGATGACATCTTACTTAGAAAAAAAATCCTAATTTAATATTAGAACATTATAATGTTCTTTTTTAAATTAATTTTTTTTTGATGTTTAGGCATATGATGTTAATGGTAGACTACATATCAAATGCAGTTTACATTCATGACTTGTAGATGTGACCCAAGACATTCTTACTTACTCATCATCATTATCATCAAAGCATTCTCCAAACTATGTTTGGTCCCCATTCTAGTCTAACCTAGGCCAAATCCTCAGGTAGGTTGCACTTTTTCAGATCTTTCCTTATTACTTACATCAATGTAATCTTTGCCCTACCCCTTTTCCTTAAAGGTGATATCAATTTGCATGGGAAAACTTCTCATCACCGGTATCATTGTTGGCCTGCGTTGGACTTGTCCAAACTATCTTATATGACTGAGTCTCTTAATTTATCACCTGTTGATGCTACCCCTAAATGCTCTCGAATGTGCTCATTCTTTATTCTATCTTTCCTAGTTTTACCACACATCCATCTTAACCTTCTCGTCTTTATGAGACACATTTTTTTTACATATGTTGTTTCATGATTGGTCATCATTTTGCTCTATATGTCATAGCTAGTCTAATTATTGCCTTGTAAAATTTTTCCTTCAATCTTATTGGTATGGGTCGATCACAAGCACTTCATAAGCAAGTCTCCACTAAAGCCATTAAGCTCTCATCTTCCGCGATCTCTCCATTCTTACTAATTATAGAGTCAAGGTATATGAAGGAAAATCCTTTTGGTCTCTCTTGAGCTTCAATCTCACGAGTTACACCACTTTGTACATCCTCGCTGAAGCTGCAATTCTTAAATCCTATTTTTTATACAACTTAATTTAAAGATACCGGATTCTAAAGCCTCACGCCATCTCTCAATTCATCCTCTAATATCATCTGCAAACAATGTATACAAATGTACCTCCTCATGATTATGAGCAGTTAGTTCATCCACAATCAGTGTAAAAAGATAAAGGCTTAAAGATGACTCCTTATGCAAACCTGATTAAAGCAGTAAACTCACTTGTCTCTCCAAAGTTTTTCTCACACTATTTACTGCTCTTGTACATATCTTTAATGTTGTCGATATAACATTTTGGGACACCCCTTTTATCTAAATTCCACCAGATCAAATCTCTAGATCGGTGAATCCTATATGAATATATTATCTAAGTGTGAAGATAGCTTCCATAGTTGACCTAATTGGCATGAAACCAAATTGATCATCAAATTTCTTTGTCTTTTGTCTAAGTCTTTGCTCCATTACTCTATTCCATAGTTTTATAAGTGACTCATAAGTTTAATCCCATGACAGTTGGTACAACTTTCTATATCTCCTTTGTTCTCGTATATAGGTGCTACAACACTTCTCTATTCATCCGATGTTTTCTTTGTACTCAATATTTTATTGAAGAGCCTACTTAACCAAATCCATTTGATTTCTCAATTCATTCGATGTTTTCTTTTTACTCAATATTTTATTGAAGAGCCTACTTAACCAAATCCATTTGATTTCTCATAAGCATTTTCAAGCCTCTATCGGAATTCTATTTTACCGTATAGCCTTTTTCAATCTTCATTCTTGCCAATGCTTTCTTCACTATTACTACCTTAATTTTGCCGTAGAAGGTTTGTCCTACTAACAACATATCCTCTGTCATTCCTAAGCCTTCTGTAGAATCTTTGTTTAAAATTTTATTAAAATGTTCTCTTCGCCTTTCTTTAGTAGAACCTTCATTCACTAAAATATTGTTGTCACTCTTTATACATTTGATATGATTTAAATCCCTACTTTTTGTTCCCCTCATTCTTGCAAGTTTGAAAATATCTCTCTTGTTCGTTTGCTTTCAACTTATTGAATAGGTTATCATATGCTTTGTACTTTGCATCACTTATTACTTTCTTATCTTCTTTTTTTGCTTTCTTTCACATTTCATAATTTTCCATAGTCATAGTCCATTGCCAAGATTTGTTATAACATATTTTATTTCAAACAGCTTTTTGAATCTATACACTCGACCGTTAGATTTCTTTATTAGTGTTTTTTTTTTTCTCATTCTACTCTTCAAGAACCTCTTCAGCAACGCTTCTAATACAGCCAGTCATCTGGTTATACATGATTTTGGTTTCTCTCTTGAAATTTCAAATGTTGTTACTCTTTCTTCTTTCAAATTCCCGCACCTCGTTTTAGGGCACTTTTTTACTTACTACCCCTCTTTTTACTTTCATTGCAAACATCTAAAACTACTATCCTATGTTGTGTGGTTAAACTCTCTCTAGGAATAACCTTACAATCTTTACACGTTAGTCGGTCATATTTTCAAAGTAGGAAAAAGTCTATTTGCCTTGTTTTAGTTCCACTCTTATTGATAATTAGGTACGCCTTTCTCTTTTTAAAGCAAGTGTTTGGTGTTACAAGGTCAAATGCTAATGCAAATTCCAAGACAATGTCTCCCAATTCATTCCTTTCTCCAAATCACGGTACTCCATGCACTCTCTCATACACTACTCTCATTTTCTACATTCCCATTTAATTCTCTCCTAGGAAAATCTTTTCACCAATTGAAATTTCTCCTGTTGAATCAACCATCTCCCAAAACTGTTTCTTAGCACTTTCATCTTGTCCTGCTTGGGATGCACGGACACTAATGATTGAATTATATCTTCCTCTAGTACTAGTTTAATTGTTGTAAGTCCGTCGCCCAATCTCTTTATCCTCATATTTTTTTCCTTTAAAATCCTTATCTACCATTGCGCCTACTCCATTTTTGGCATTGTTCTTTCCTGTGTAGTAGAATTTGTTGCCATCAACGAGCTCCTTAGTTATATTTCCTTTACTCTTTGTTTCCTGCACACATTCTACATCAACTCTTATTCTTTTAAATTATATTGACCAATTCTATGCTCTTCCCGCCAATCAAAAATAAATAAATAAAGAACTCTATGCTCTTCCCTATCAAAGCTCCTATATTTCAAGTAACAAGTCGAATCCTCTTCTAGAGTAACTTCTTTACATGTACTCATCCATGTTGGTTCATGACTTCTTGCCTAATTGACACTGTAACCGGGCACCATTTCAATGCGTGGCTTATAGCGAGAAATGCCCTAGCATGATCACGGAATGTCTGTGCCTCATAGTTTATGTTGTAGTTGTGACTTGTGACAAAAGTTTTCCACCAGCTGTTAACCTGCCTGACACAACCCTCCTTTATACGGGCTTGGGACCAGCAGTTGCAACAAATTGGCGGAGTTACGTTCTTATTTGTTATGGTTTTTTATTGTTATGGTTTTTTTTACTGTAATTAAAATGAATGTAACCTTTATCTGCCAGCTGGAGATTGGATGAATTTTTTAAAAACAAATTTCATCTTCATTGATAAAGCCATCTTATACAAACTCCTGATATAGTGGTTGCCTTCTTAAGCAAAAGTTGATACAGAAATTCTAGTTCTTACTTACTGAACAACTCATCATTTTGCTGTTCATTAAAATTATTGCTTAGATGAGTCTCTAATGTCCTTATCTGTTTAATAGATTCTGATAGCCATAGTTTTATTGTTTCTTTAATTTATCAACTTGACCACCCATTTTCTTCATGCTTGCTCTGCTCATTGCAGAAAGAGCTTGATGGGATTTTGAGGGACTACGTTGGTCGCGAGAGCCCACTTTATTTTGCAGAGCGTCTTACAGATCACTACAAGAGGTCTAATGGTGAGGGCCCACACATATACTTGAAAAGGGAGGATTTGAACCACACTGGAGCACACAAGATCAACAATGCTGTTGCACAAGCTTTGCTTGCGAAGCGATTAGGGAAAAAGCGTATCATAGCTGAGACAGGAGCTGGTCAACATGGAGTTGCAACTGCTACCGTATGTGCAAGATTTGGCTTGCAGTGCATAATCTACATGGGCGCTCAAGATATGGAGCGACAATCCCTTAATGTTTTCAGAATGGGGCTTCTAGGGGCAGAGGTTTGTCATTGTTGTGCTCCGATGTAGCAATTCCTTATCTTCACTTGGGTGCTAGTTTTTGTTATTATTTTATGGGATTTAAAAATCACTAAACATACTTTTCAGAGCACTAAGAAATTCAACTCATTTGGTTTATATTATCATCGTCGTCATCGTCATCGTGCTGTTATTCTTGTGACTGTACTCTTTTGGTTTATTGTAAATGGGTTTTATTCGTAAGCTCCACTATTCTGAAAACATAAATCCTATTGTAGTGAAATGTATTGTGAATCGTAGGATTTTTCTAAAAAGGAAAAAAAAGTATTATTCATAGTCCATCGATTTTCCGTACGAAGCAGCATCATTACAGTGACAAACAAGACTTAAGATACAATCATATGATGAACACCATTAGGATATATATATATATATATCTATATATACACACACACACTGATCAGGTAACAAATAAATTTTATTAATGATGGGAAAAAACTACAGAACACCACCATCAACCAAGCAATGAAAGAGCATTGGTACAAGAGCCAAGTACCTGACGCTTACAAAACTACATTGTGGAAGCACGAAGATTAGAAAGTGATGCAGCCCATGAGGGGCTGCCCCAAAATGGGCTTTTGGATTATGGGCTCCATCCATGTTGATGCCCATTGAACCAAGCCCATGGGTCAGCTGAAGGCCCTCTCGGCCCAACAATTTATCGTAGGAGGCCCAAGCTCAATTATTGATTAGTAGATCCATGGGCCCTGGCAAAAACCAATTCGAAGACTTGGCAAAAACCAATTAGAAGACTATTTCCCTTCCTTTTGCATTTATTATCTTTAGATAATAAAGAGCTTATCTAGGGTATTTGGTTGTTGGTTGATTTAAGGGAGGAAGACATTTTCTAGATTAGTTACCTAAACTTAAGGAGAAGGTTAAGGCATCTTGTGACCTTGTCCTTCTAAGACTATATAAGTCAGTGTTCTCACCCCCTCTTAGGTACTCAATTTTGCATGAAAATATTATTCTCTCTTTTTCTCTATTTGGTGATGAATGTGGTGTGAGAACTAGACAAGTGAATCCTTAAGTTTCAGCCTGGAGTGTAATTACTGATTACTCTTCCCCTTTGTTGCTGTGTCAATTTGTATCAGAGCAACAAAAGGTATCTTCTTGTTTCTTTTTCATAGAAAAAAGAGTCCTTTTTTTTAGATTCTATTATTAACTTTTGCAATTTTCAAATTAATGCTAGTTTAGTTGAATCCTATTCCCTCACAACTCCATCCCACAACCCATAGAGTTAAGTCCCTTATCTGATCTCCTAAGCTGCTATTCACCTTTGCAGTCTCTTTAACAGAGCCACGTACAACAGCTGTCCTTCATGTTGCTGATAGTTGGTCATTGATCAAGGTAAAATCTCGAATATGTTTCATCAGGAAGCTTCAGAAGTTCCATATTTTTATGGAAAGAGATCCAAACATCTTAAATTGGATTAAATTACTGGAAGAGTGTTTTACGTGGCATAAATTGAAAGGTACTCCATGTAAAGATTATACAAGAGGAAAACTTCAAGGAGATGAATGAGTGTGGTGGGAAGAAATATAATATCAATTATATTAACCTCCACAACCATTTATACCAACACGGAATTACTTGAAATTGCTAATGGAGGAAAAATAAGTACATTGTAAGATCCTTTCTCCTTTCCGTTAAGTCAATTTGATGCCTGTTGGGAAACCCTCCATTTTTCAATCTAGGGGTTTACGAAAAAGAGCTTATACGAAGGAGTGCTTTGTCCTTCTTTATCCTTTGATGTATAGTTTGTTTTGAGTTTCCTCCTGTACTTTATTCTTTTGGGTTTTCCCTCTTATTAATAAATTTTACTGTTATAAAAAAAAATATATTAATGAAAGAGCAAAAAGCGTTCCGAGCTTGATCAAGTTTGAGAGCAAAAGAAGCAAAACGGATAAGATGAACTGGAAGAAGTCAAGGAAAAAAAAAAGAAAGAACTAACTAAAAGTAATTACAGGAGAGATCAAAGGTGACGTAGAAAGACAAGATCAAGGGAAAGAAGATTCCATGACAAAGTTAGATGAAGAGATCAAAGGTGACAGTGAAAAACAAGATCAAGGGCAAGAAGATTCCATGACCGATGCATGCTCTACGGTTAGGGCTTGCGTGGAAAGTGCTGGAGCACAATATGGTGCCAAAGCATGTGTCTGCAGACACTTCAAAACGTCTCCGCAGTGACTAACGAGGACTCACCTCAAAGGGAAAACCTAGTTCAATTAATCAACTCTTTGAGAATCTCCTCTCTACAATGCCATATAAATAATAAAAACATAACTTAGGGCCAAGAAACCTAATTAAACTTGAAAACTAAGTAAACTAGAATCCTATCCTAATTAGAACTCATTAAAAATAAAAGTAAAAAATAGTAACTAATGACAATTAATGAAATAAAATAGGATAATCCCTAAACTATCTTGGGCCCTACAGATGTGGCCTTTGAGGTCTATCCTACATCATTTCCTCGGCTTGGAGAGTACTGGGCCTCAAGTTCGGTACATGTCCTCCTAGGTCGAATATTAGTTGAACGAACTTCTGATTCATTGGTTGAGCTTCAATTGCTATTTATGACTTGGAATCTTTGGCTAATCTCTTTCTGCAACTTGAGGCTGACCTGGCGCATTGCTTCTTTTGATGTCCGAAATTTGTTTTGACATGCCATTGAACCGTTGGATGTTTTACTTGTAGAACATGCACCATCAAATCACAATGTCTGAATATCCGCCGTTCAGGTCCAAAGATGAAGTCAATGCGGGAAGTTTCAATAATAAGTTCCTTTTGCCTTATTGCCACGGATTTTTTGGTCACCATTACCCGTATAAGGAAACTTGAGGCCAACTTTAGTTGTGGAATCTTTTGTGTCTTGCTCCGGCTTCTCAATTTGCAATTCCTCTGCCACCGGTTCCTCAACATGGTGGTCTGCTGTTATTTGTGGTAACTTTCCTTCTTGAGGTGAAACTTTCCCCGGATGAGATTGTTCAAGCATGCGCTCCACACGAATTGCTTCCCAATATTATATATGAATGGTCATGCAGTCGTTCATTCTCTCCACTATATCCGATCTCAAGCTTCTCAAAAAACTAATTAAATCGTGTTACTCATCATCCTCTAATCCACATGCATCTTGGAGCCCTGAAAATTGGTCGGAGTATTCAAGAATGGACAACTCTTCTTAACTTTGATGGGCTCATTCATGTACTTGAGAATTTAGCTGTTTAAAAGGTCTTGAAAATTTGAGGTAAAACTAATAAAATAGATTTCTTGGATTTTCTATACTTGATAGCGATGAGGTGCAATTAACATCTTAGGCAACTTGGTCCAGTCATGGGATGCAGGTTCATGAAGAAGTAAACATCCAGGGTAAGAATCTGGACACCAGACGAGATGTTTTTAGGTAAAAATTACCGAGATCAAAGAGTAAGTATGCTCTTCAGATGGGTTCATAGTCTCTCCTCTAGGTCACTAAAAAGAGTAAGTATGCTCTCTGTTTCCACCTGTCATGTAACACCTTCTATTTAATAGTTTCTTACAGAAAGATCATATATGAATAACTATCACGAAAATAGATATTGAATTTAGGGCTTGTTATTTGGAGCCCAATGAAACTAAGCAACTTGCCTGTTTTCTGGGTTTTGTGAAATTCAACTAAAATTTCCTGTTAACTTCCCTTCACCCTTCCTCCCTTCCATACACACCTCCTATATCTATATTATTCCATTCCCCAAGTTATTATCGCTATCGACCATTTTCATTTCAATTGTTTTCCTTCTATCCTTCTTCATGTTAATCTGTGATTCCGTGTGGTTTGGATTGGAATTTCATTTTCAACCACCTCTGTTTAAGCATGAATGTCAAATTGTGCTAGTTTGCACTGCTCAGGAAGTAGAGATAATGAAATGCTGTCAAGAACATGAGGTTGGAGGTTTTTTTATTTTTTGTTTTATTTTTATCGGTATGAGGTTGCAGGCTAGGCTAAGTAATGTCAGCACTAAGAAAAGAGATAATGACATGTTATTTGTCATTAAGTAGTGAATACCTACTGATGTGTAATTTCTGTTTGTAGTTATTATGACCTTGCTTGATTGAAGGTAATGACATGCTGTCAAGACAACGAGGTTGATTTTTTTTATTTTTTGATCAGTATGAGGTTTGGAGGCTAGGCTACGTAATGTCGACACTAAAAAAAGCGATAATGACATGTTATTTGTCATTAAGTAGTGAATGCCCATTGCCCACTGATAAGTAATTTTTATTGGTAGTTATTATTACTTTGCTCGACTGTTCTTTCGTCCAACTTTCGAGCATCAACTGGCATCTTATATATTTCATATAGGTAAGAGCAGTTCACTCAGGGACAGCGACCCTGAAGGATGCCACATCAGAGGCTATACGGGACTGGGTAACTAATGTGGAGTCGACCCATTATATTCTGGGGTCTGTTGCGGGGCCACATCCTTATCCAATGATGGTCAGGGAGTTCCATGCTGTGATTGGCAAAGAGACGAGAAAGCAGGCAATGGAGAAATGGGGTGGAAAGCCAGACATTTTGGTTGCTTGTGTTGGCGGTGGTTCGAATGCAATGGGACTTTTTCATGAATTTGTTAATGATACAGATGTAAGGTTGATTGGTGTGGAGGCTGCAGGGTTTGGATTAGATAGTGGTAAGCATGCTGCTACTTTGACAAAAGGGGAGGTAGGTGTGCTGCATGGGGCTATGAGCTATTTATTGCAAGATGATGATGGACAAATAATTGAGCCTCATTCCATTAGTGCCGGGTAAGAAATGCAGGTTATTCCTCTTGCTTTTTTGTTCGTTGAGTTTTTCTATATTATTTGCAATTCCCTACATGTGGCCACTCAACTTGCCAAATTGGAGCTCTGTCCTCCGTGTGGCACAGTTGGGAGGTGCTCATTGTCTCAACTACGAGACTTTGGATTCAAGTTATTACCTATAAAAGAAGAAAGATGCCGCTCACAATTTGGGCTTGCCATCTAGATTCCTGGCTCAAAAATATGCTGGTTTAATCATAAGGTGTTTCAATGTATGTTGAATATGGACTTATTTCAACTGCCTTTGTTTTTGTACAGATGTGACCTGCCCTGAATTTTATACACAGAATCTAAGATGTGCCTCATTTTAGTGGCTATGATCTTGCCTACATTGGCATATGTGCTTGCCAGTGTGGTAGCAAAACACTTTTTTGATCAATAATTGCAACATCGCTTTGCTGTATTCACTTTCCTTACATGATCAATTTTGATTAAATCATGTTCTGTATATAGCTTGGACTACCCCGGGGTTGGACCAGAGCACAGCTTTCTGAAGGATATAGGACGTGCTGAATACTATAGCGTTACTGATCAGGAAGCGCTGGAAGGTACTGTAACTTTGTTCTGACCAGCTGTTTTCATGCTTGTCTATGTATTGTTATTTTGTTTTTTTGCTCAAATTTCATTATTATTTTTATTTTATGAATTAAATAGTAGGTGACTTCCTTGACATCATGTTGGACACTTTTTTTTTTTTTAATTATTTTTGTTTACATAATCCATGTAATCTAGCCATGGTTATGTTGGCATTACAGCTGTTCAGATTGACCCGTGACCCGTTACCCGACCTAGTACCCAGTGTCTTAACGGGTCAGACAATCATCCCAAATTACATGACCCGACCCGTTAACTATTTAGCCACCCGGGTACCGGGTTTTAGCAATATGTTAACGGGTTGACCCGGTACCCGTTAACATATTACTATTTTTTTTAAGAAAAATATATGATATTGAATATTATTGATATTAATTAATAGTTTAATTAATTGTAATGTATTGTATCATGTATGAGTATGACACTATGAGTCTATGACTATGTGTCTATGTCTATGAGTCTATGACTTATCAAGTTATCACTTATATAGTTTTATACTTATATTTATCAATTATCAGTAATTTCATCCGTTTATGAGTCTTGTTGTACTATTTGTAAATTGTAAATTTTTAAGTTTGTATATTGTTATTTACGAATTAGGGTTTATTTAACATTTGAACTTTATTTTTAAGCAGTTTTTAAAGCATTTTTATAATTTTTATAAATAAAATTACAAAAACATCAAATGACCCATTTGACCCGACCCCTTTTACCCCGAAACCGAAACCCGGCTGACCCGATACCCGTTAAGCATCTTAATTACCGGGTCAAGGACCCCGGCCAAAATCATCGGGTCTGGTCGGGTTTGACCCGATAACCCGGAACCCGACCCGATGAACACCTCTAGTTAGCATGGATAATCAGGTGGACAAGGTGCAATAGGTCTCGGCGTGGGGTCCAGGGATTAGTCCCACCAAAGGTGGGGATACCCTGAGATATCAACAAAAAAAAAAAAAGGTGCAAAAGGTCCTTGACAAACCCACCTAATAAATATGAAGGAAGGATTGAACCCCCCTCGCCCACCTGCCCCCTTTTAACATACATTCCTCCAAGTTTGATGCAAATTTTAGAAAAGAATAGACTCCACTGAGATATGCAGTGAAGAAGAAACTTGCAAGAGGGAGGAATTGTACGGTATTTGCAGGAAGATGCATAATTTGCAACCTCCAAGAATAGACTGCACTGAGATAAGGGCATCAAAACCACTAGAAGAAGAGACAACTTTCTTGTATACATGATTAACGATAGATTTCAGGATGATCTGGATGTTACCTTTCATTAGCAGATTTAAGAGAAGATTGAGGCAAACAATGCTGAGTACAAGGCACTTGCAGATTTAAATAGGAGGAAGAATTTTATAAGGTTGAAGATTTAGTGATGGTGTACTTGTGCGAAGAAAGGTTCTTCAGGGAACCTACAATAAACTCAAGGCAAAAATGGATTTGATCCATCCAAAATTTTTCGAAAATCTCAATGCCTATGAGATCAAGCTTCCTCTGATACCTCTCCAACATGAAAATTTTCAGATTTGTTAAATTATTATGAGGGAGAATGACTTGGGTGTTGCACCAATGTCTACCAAGTGTGAAGTTGTGGAGAAGATAAAAAAACCAGGGACATTACTATCAAAGGCAGTACTTAAAGAAGTGGAGAGGGAATCCATATTTGAAAATACGCTGATCAATGAGGAAGAAGACATATTTTAAAGTACTTGGATCAATGAGGAAGAATTATTACCATTAAAAAAATGGGACTATCAAAGATGGGCACTGGGAAGCCTTAGGTCTACAAGTTGAACAATCAGTCAGATCCAAGTTCTTTTGAGTTTAGGTGGAATGATCATGGTTCGAATATTGTCCCATATTATTCGTATTCTGATACATAATGCATGTCGATCCCAACCGATACACTAAATTGATAATTTCGATTTATCATAGCGTATGGCCAAGCTCATGGTTTGAAAATATTGATTGTATTGGCCGTATCGGTTCAATTATCAACTGCGAATTTCAATTTTCTAGACAAGCTTCAAACCCATCTCTAAGCTTCTTCCCACCTTCAAAAAAAATAAAAAATTTGCGTGATTGAACATGGTATGCAGACTTCGGCTTGAGGAAGCTTTACAAATGTATGTGTGAAGTCTTTTTGAAATTTTCTGTAAGAATGGGTCTTTGTTTTGCTGATTTGTTGAATGCATGAAACTTTTGGCAATTTGAAACCAAATCCGACGAGACTTCATAATTTTTGGAATTTTATATGGTTATTGCTTAAAGATATTTACTTCCTTTTTTTTTTTTTTTGCATAGTATATGGTTTTTATATTGATATTTCTAGAATGTCAGCTAACATCATTTCTATTAGTCATAAAATTTTAACAAAATGAATAATTTCTGATAACAATGACATGTGATGAATGTGACTTTTTTTTTTTTTTTTTTTTTGAAATGGTAACTTGTATTGATAGAAAAAAACGAAACTTTACAAAAAAGCTTTACAGTATAAAAGAATTATATTGAGAAGCGGCCGGGCAAAAGCCCCAAAAAATAGCCACCTCCTGAAAGGAGGGGAAACAAAAACAAGGAGAGGGAAAGAGAGAACCAAATCAAGTTGAAGTGACTTCCCTCCAATTGAACATCATTGCATCAATATATAAGCCTAAAAAATCTGGAAGATAGGAGACCCACGATGCAACGCAGAATTTCATTCTAATGATTAAGTCTTTTTGGGAGGAAGCAATCCCTTCAAAACACCTTCTATTTCTCTCTTATCAAATGGTCCAGATGCAAGCCAAAAAAGAAAGGCGCCACATGATCTTCCCTTTGGAGGTGGTAATTAGGGTAGCCCATTGATGGAACGAGTCGTTTAAGGACTGTGGCATGACCCAACTACAATTGAACTCGTTCAGGATTGCAGACCATACGGCTTTCGTCTGCTTGCAATGGAGCAAAAGTTGATCAACCGTTTCCTCGTCCGCTAAGCAGAGGGGGCAAGCGTTGACACGGAGGATATGTCTGCGGCGAGATCATCCAAAGTTAAAATTTTTTCCGAAGAGCAAGCCAAGTAAAAGCGATGACTCTGTGAGGGGCCTTGATCTTCCATAAAGAAGAACAACTGCGAGAAGCCACTGAAGTTGTCGATAAAGCGGAGAAGAAAGAAGAAACCGAAAAAGAACCATCACGACTCACGAGAAGGGATCCATAGCCTGCTATCTTGCCCTTCTCTAGAGCCATCTATGCCATTAAGCACCTCGAGAAGATTGAAGAGATCAGCTTTTTCCGCCTCTGACAGATTCCTTCTGAAAATAGGCCACCACAATTAATTGTTAGTACTTATGTCGAGGTAATCTCTAATCTTAGCATTTCGATTTCTGGCACAACTATAGAGATCAGAGAACTGAAGCGCTAAAGAGGTCTCTCCAGCCCAAACATCATGCCAGAAGGAAATTTTCTCTCCATTACCGACGCGATAGCGGATAGAATGGGTAAAAGAAGCCTTGGAGTTGTATATCCCTTTCCCGAAGTTTGAGCACCTTCGCGGAGGAGGACAGATTTCCCAACCATTTCTTCTCACTTTGTATTTTGCTACCAGGATTCTTTTCCATAGGCATTCTGAATCTTCACCAAGTCTCCAATGCCATTTACCCAACAAAGCCTGATTCATGATCCTTAAAGGTCTTTTTCCAAGACCACCAGAGTCTTTAGAGGAGCAGACTGTTTTCCAATTTACCAGGTGGAATTTTTTAGAATCCTCACGACCATGCCAAAGGAAGTCTCTTTGAAGCTTCTCAATGTGGTCAATGATTGTAGGGGGCACTTGAGGATGGACATGTAGTAGATAGGAAGGTTGGCAAGTGCAGATTGGATCAACGTAATTCTTCCTCCCAAGGATAAATACTTTGCTTTCCAGGAAGATAGCTTTTTCTCAATCCTTTCAAGCACAGGATTCCAAACAGATTTAGGCACTCTGTCTAGGCACAAGGGAAGACCAAGGTAGGTGGATGGGAAGGAGTCAGCTTTGCACCCCATAATGGTAGCATAGTGATGGAGGGAAATGTCTTCAGTTGAGACTCTGAGGATGGAGCTTTTTGAGAAGTTTATCCTAAGACCCGAGACAGCTTCAAAACATCTGAGAATGGCAACCAAAATTTTGATTTGATCTTCATCAGCATCATAGAAAAGGAGGGTGTCATCTGCATATTGTAGGTGGGAGACAGAAGGAGCATTATAAGAAGGCTTGAATCCATGGATCAGATTGCAGTCTTCATCTTTGGAAAGCATCCGACTGAGGGCTTCTCCAATAATGACAAATAGAAACGCAGACAGGGGATCCCCTTGACGTAAGCCCCTCTTAGCTAGAAAAAATCCATTTGGGGAGCCATTGATAAGAATGGAGAAGGTAGCAGAAGAAATGCATTCTTTGATCCAAGTCCTCCATTTTGATCGAAAGGCAATCCTGCGCATCAAGTAAAGGAGGAAGTCCCAGTCCACCATATCGAAGGCCTTTTCAAAGTCAAGTTTGCAAATGATGCCTGGAAGTTTGTCCTTGTGTATTGAGTGGATGCATTCATTGGCAACAAGAACCCCATCTAGGATCTGTCTGCCTTGAACAAAGGCTCCTTGAGAGAGAGAGAGATGATGGAAGGAAGGACCTTTTGAAGTCTAGAAGCTAGCACTTTAGCCAAGATTTTGAGGATGCTGCCTAAGAGGCTTATAAGCCTGAAGTCCTTAATGCTGTCAGCCCCTGTCTTCTTTGGGATAAGGGCGATAAAAGAGGCACCGATCGATTTGGAAAGCCTGCCTCTAGAGTGAAATTCCTTCATGAAGGCCATAATGTCAACTCGGAGGAGGTCCCAAAATTTGTGGAAGAAAGACATTGGGAAACTATCTGTGCCTGGAGATTTGTCCCTAGCAAGATTAAAGACCGCCGCTTTGACTTCTTCCTCTCGGAACTCATCTTCCAACCAATTCGTGTTCTCTTCGCTGATGGTGGAGAAATGAAGATTGTCTAAGGAAGGTTTGCTGGAACCATCTTTTTTATATAGGCTTTGAAAGAAGCTGAGAATGTGGCTGAGAATGTGGCTAGTTATCCCATCCCTGTCCTCTAATCTATTGCCATCAGCCATCAAGTAATTGATCTTGTTACCCCTCATTCTGGTGGTGGCCAGACTGTGAAAAAATTTGGTATTCTTGTGCCCTTCCTTTAGCCAACGACATCTAGATCTCTGCTTCCATTTGATCTCTTCTTCTCGGACTTTACGCTAAAAAAGATCCTTGAGATTCAACCTCAAAGCGATATCCGCTTCAGACAGCCCTTGTGATTCTTCCTTAGAGTCAATAGTTCTTCTAAAAGTTTAGCCTTGATAGTTTCGATAGGCACAAAATTGGTAGTCCTCCGATCTTTAATGCTTAGCTTCAGCCGTTTAAGCTTCTCGAAGAGTCTGAAACCTGCCCAACCGTTGATATCATAGCTATTCCACCACTCCTTAATTAGAGCAATGAAAATTTTGTCTTCCAGCCACATTATCTCTAAGCGAAAGGGAGAGGGTCCCCACTAAAGACTTTTGCAATCAAGGAGGATGGGGCAGTGATCAGAAGTGGGCTTCGGGAGGGCAATTTGGCAAACTTCAGGATACAAGTCAATCCAATTCCCAGTAACCAGGAATCTGTCAAGACGCGACAAGGTTGGAGGACTTTGGTGATTAGACCAAGTTAATTCTTCCCCCCCCCCCCCCCCCCCCCACCCCCCCCCCCCCCCCCCCGAGTTGAAGACCGATGAGGTAATGGGAGTTAATCCAATTCGAGAAGGATTACATATTAGCTGAAATTCTGCCAGCCCCCGATTTGTCTGAAGAGAATCTGGTGATATTCCAATCACCACCAATGCACTAAGGGCCAACCCATCTGCAACGAATGGAGCCAAGCTCACTGCAAAAACTGCTACGAAGAGTGCGGTCAGTAGGGCCATAGACAGAGGAGACAATCCAGGTAGAGCCATCTACTCTATCTTCAAGCACTGCCGAGACAAAGAAAGAACCAATGAAATGATCTTTCATAGTGTACAGCCTACTGTTCCAGCAAAGAAGAATACCTCCACAAGTACCCACATCATCAAGGGCGACCGACAGACATTTACTAGTACCCCAAAGATCCCGGATAATAGATTGGGACATCGAGCTGAGCTTAGTTTCTTGAAGGAGAAGGTCTGCTCTAAAAGTATGAATTACCTCCTTTATAACTGCCCGTTTCACTGAATTCCCTAAACCTTGAACATTCTAGGATATAGCCTTCATTGACAACACTTCCTTGAATCTCAGACTTTGTTCACAAGTGACCGGCTGTCGTAGTTGATGGAGCACGATAGGTTATGTAGTTCTCTGCTTCCCTTTCTCTTTGACTTTTTTTTATAGGTGACAGGTCTTCCAAGAATTGAATCTCTATTCTTTGCAAAAGCAATAAGGCTTTCCCACCCTCCTTTGTTATTGTCCACTGAGATGCCTATTGCCTCACCACATGCTCTAATTTTATGAGGTCACCATGAGTTGGGGGAGACTCGCGAAAAGCTTCTGTCGACAGGGGCAGAGTGCCTGTGGGGGCACTCAGAGCTGATAGAAAGGTCTTCATCTGAGTTCTGCCAAGAGGGAGAAAAGGCAGAATCCCTGAAGCCAGAGAGAACGGTGGCCGGCACTAAGCAAGGAGAGGAGGGGAGGGTTGGACAGGTAGTAGAACCTGATTTGGAGGAGTCGGAATCCGAAACATAGGATCTAGCAAGCAGCCACAGGACGTCAGCCTTCTCCTTCTCCTGGCAAGTTGGGGTGACTGGTGCTGGCAGGGGATGGCTTCCTTCCAATTCCATAGTTTGGCTGCTTTCTTTGAGACGAGGAAGGATCGGAGGGTCCTCTGACGAAGGGGCAAATGAGATCTTGCTCGACGTTTTTTCCACGGAGGAGGTTGATGTGTCCGAGGAGGAAGACGAGATTAAGGCAACGTTCGCACCAGGTAAGCCAGAGGTAGCAGACTTTGAACCCTTTCGATGTTTAAAAGGGGCTAAGGCTGGGGCTGAGAAGTTGGGCCGACCCAAATCACTGAGGAAGGAGCATAGAGTGTCTCCATTAGTCAGCCCATGGCCCGCAAAGGTTAAATTTGCCGTGGGCCAGGTCCAAGCTTGGGTCGAGTTAGAGGCCCTGGATCTTCCTGACCTGGCCTGCTTGCGAGCCCTAGCTCGATTCTGGAATCTTCCATTTGCAGGATATGAGAAATCTTCTTCACCAGCAAACCCTAGATCGCCGTAACAGTCTGAGCCTGGCAGCCGATTTGCCCCAATGAGTATGAAGCCAACGAGCTTCATCGTCCACAGACGTGTTTAGCTTGAGGAAGCCAATCAAACTGAAGCAGAGGACCTTCATCTCCGACTCAACGACCATAGGGGCTACACGAATAAAGTGAGATTGGCCATCCTTGACGATCCACCTTGCGGTTGAGTCAGGGAGGCACGCTGGAGGGCGATTCCAGGCGTTGGGCGGTTGATGGCACAAAAGCCCTAAATTGTCGATGGGAGGTGGAGCCTGCAGAAGGCTTGATTTGTCGATGGAGGTCTGAGAGGTGCCAGTGATTGTTCCCGTTGATCGAGGACGAGCTATGTCAACGAGGATTCTTCTACCTCCCCAGGATCTCCCATTGACGATCTAAATACCTAGATTGGCTTCTCTTTCTGTTTTGAATCTGACGAAATCGAAGCCTCTCTGCTTGCCAGATGATCGTTCGGAAGAGATGAAGGTGTCTATCACATTGCCTGCCCTGCAGAACTTAACTTGAAGCTCTGTCTTGGAGATACGAATTCTCACCGAGGAGGAAAAAAAGGATGAATATGACTTTGGAGGACTAATAAATTGCTTTATAGTGTCTCCTATGGAAAATACGTTGAGTTCTAGCTTTTTTCTTTCTTCTGATTTTCTAAAAATATTTTAAAAAGTTTTATGGTGAAAAATTCACATTGCAACAAGCTGCAAAGGCCGTGAACCATATCTTATTGGTTTTTAGGGTCGACTGTGATGCCTATACTGACTGGTTTTGAACAATTGTAATGATGTAGCACAACCTACACATTTTTATAAGCACAAGCCAAAGACAGGATCTCATGTTGTCATAGCTCCAGCTCAGAAAAGGTGAAATAGGTTAGGATCCAGTCCAACCTTCAGGACCATATCAAGGCAAGTTCCAAACTGATGCAAGCACGGTTCATCGCCCAGTTCATCAAGCTCAAGAAGCAATTGAGGAACTCTGTTCATTGCAATGTGCAACAGTTTTTTTTTACCTTATATATATTATTTATTTATTTCTTTAAGTTGAGTGAGGGTCAATTACTAGTAAAAGTGTTCCAGACTGTTAGATCCATCAACTAGATGTATTATGCAGATGTGATGCTTGGATGAACTTAAACTAATAATAGGGTTTTGACATTTTGTAATGGTTATCAGCAGCCTGAAGGGAAAAGAACTTTTGATTATGGATTAAGTTACAAAGGGTTCTTTCTTTATACTTCCAGACAACAGCCTTAGGGGTCCTTTTGGGCTGTATTTCAGCAAGGGTTGCTGAAATCATGTCTCTGTTCTGGTGTTTCTGGTCTGCTCTTTCAATATCATTTTATGTTTACTAACTTCCAGATCTGTTTGGCTGAAGAGTTTACTAACTTAGATCCAGATCTGTTTATTTGAAGAGTTTACTAACTTCCACGTTGAATATCCAATATAAGTAGCTGAATACCATCTGGATTGAACTTATCCAATCAAACATCAGACTGCAGACTGTTTTTCTTAGATTATGCTTGAATAATCTACTTTTAGGGGTTTCTTTCTGCCCAGAGGTACCTCTCACTTGCATTAGAGGTAACCTTTTCTAATCACTATGTGGGACCCCTATGATCAACCCAACTTCCTCATGCTCACTAACCTCAGCATAAATTGGTGCTCACCCTAATTTGACAATAATTTGAATTACACTCATCGTTGGTGATGCATTGCGGGGTACCAAGACCGGGGCGAGTAGAGATGGAGGGTGGAAGGGTAGGTCAGTCGTTCACCTCGATATTGGCTTCGCACCGAACTCCCCTTCACGGGTAAGAAGAAGCTCTTCCATCGCAGGAGAGGAGAGAACCTGGGAAACCCAAATCACTCGACATTTTTTTATTATTAATCAAAATCTGAATAGCCTAGGAGGCTTTACATTGCTCAAATATAAGAAAGCATGACCCTAAAGCTAATTTAGACTATCCAAACACATTGATGGCCAGGAGTAAAACAACTGAATTTAAAAGACAAACCATAAAATAAATTAAAGTAACTGTAAATAGCATAAAATGAATGGGCTGGGCCCATTGGCTGGTCAACCCATGGTGACCGTCAAGGATAAAAATATCGGTAGCGGCGGGCGTATCGGCCCGCCACCAAACCGATACGAAGCGGGTGATACGTAGCGTATCGGGGATACGTATCGGCGTAGCGGTGCAATTTGAAAAAATTGCCCAAAAAATCTGAAAAAAATTTCAGAAAATCCAGAAAATTGTAAAATGAAAGAATATGTGGTTCTTTTGCAAAAGTAAGTAAGAAAATGGGGCATATCGGTGCCCTCAATATATGAAGTCCTGTATCGCTGTATAAATAGAAAATAATAGTAATGATTAGTTTTTTCACATGTATTCATGTTTCTTAGTTATAGTAATTTAGAAAGTAATGTAAAACTCATAAAAAAAAATAGAACATGAAATAAAGGCATAAGACTGTAGGTCATTACTAGTCATTATTGAACAATTGAACATTGAACAATCAAATATCAATACTTCAACATTCAAGGTTCAAATTCAATCAAGTGAATGAACTATCAAGTGATCAACAATCAACATTCAACACCAATTTAGAAATGAGTCAAATGACAGAGTAGAGAGTTAGTGAAGGAAATAGGATTAGGAATACCTTAATCACCACCAAAAGGAATGTCTACCAAGATTCAAGGCGCCATGGACGTTATCCTCATCCTCATCAGTGTTTTCATTTCTATTGGTACCATATTGAATTTGATATTGATGAGCATTGGCATCCATAAATCCAAAGAAGGCAGCCGGATCATCATAGGAAATTGGAGGAGGTGGAGGTGGATATCTACCATATTGCGTTTTACCATAGTCACCATATGAGTAGGCCCTGAAGCTGAAGATTGTTCTTGTCCTTGTACTTGACCATATGGAAAATAATGTGAGGGTCCTTGTCTACTGTAACTAGGGTTCCACGAATCAGTCCATGATGCTGCTTGTTGTCCTCCAACATCTCCACCCATATTTCCTTGCTCATTACCACCTCCAACCCCAGGTGGTGAGTCTCTTCAGCGCCGTTGATAACCACGGCTTGGATCAAATCTTCCAGATGGTAACTCCTGTACTTCCTCTACAGGAACGACATCATCTTTATCATGTTGGTAGCATTCACTAGTACCACCTGTCCCACTGTCTCCTCCTACATCTCCTCCACCATGGCTACTCGAAGAGACGGTGGTGGAACTAGCTTTCTCAGAAGATCCAATATGAGCAGGTTCTTTCCCACTCCTCGTCCTACTGGACCTGGTACTAGTACCTTATCCTTGAGGTGGCTGGCCTTCTGCAGGTGCCTCATCCATATCCTCATCTATCAACTCTTGAATCGTTCCTTGAAACCCAGGATCTGAATCTAGCAGTGGATCCTCTATCTCGGCTAGCCATGGGAGTAAGGGATCGTCATCTCTGAATATGTTATCCAAATTAATAGGACAATAAACAGGATCATCCCTTGCTTTTATCTCCCTAATTCTGTTTCTCAATTTCAAATTGTAATGACAGTATACAAGCTTGTTGAGTTTCTGCATGGTAAGCTGATTTCTGGCCTTCGTGTGGATCAAAGAGAAAGTGCTCCAATTCCTCTCATAGTTGGAAGATGTTGTAGTTTGACTAAGGATGCGAACAGCCGCTCTCCTTAGATGTGGAGCACTCTCTCCATAATTCATCCACCAATCAGCTGAAATGCAAAAAATAAATAAAAAATTAGATATTCGTAACCCTCAAGTCCTTCTAATCAATTAAGATAAATACATCACGACTATTGGGTGGGGTCTTTTGTTCATAGTCATACCAGGTGGCATCGTTCCAATCGATCGTATCACAAGAGGGTCAGCAAATGTTCCTCTCCTTTGTGTATACATAGATATCTACAATGTGAAAATTGGAAATAAGTCAGTCATACAGCATGTATGGCAATTGGCACTTGACAGTTGGCAGCATAATTAAATTTTCTTAAGTAACCACCCACTCCCCTCTTGTAAGGCATCAACTTGATCATCTGGGCTTAACAATCTCTTCAATTCCTCCCGTAATCCTACCCGCAAGTCCGTATCTATTGCTTCGGTGTGTAGTTCGGCATTTTGGTAATAGAATTCGGGATTCAAAAAATAACCTACATTAAAAATATATAGAATGTACTGTGAGCAAACAATGTAATTAATACATTAGTTAGGAAAACAAAAGAGTATCAAAGATATATATTAATTACCTGCAGCATGCAATAGATGGTGCAACTGATCGTTCCAACGGGCATCAATAATGTCTATATATTTCTGGTGATATCTAACATTTTCCATAATTGGCTCGTTTGGCCCGATCCATTGCTTCATATATAAAGCCCATTGTCGGTTTGTCATCACCATCTACAAGACGCAATACTTTAACTAAAGGCTCAAAAACCTTTAATACTTTCTTCACTTTCTTCGAAAATTTATTGTCCCTCATCAGGTTTGGGACTTTAAACTCCGGACCATGAGTTGCATTGCCCCATTTCGAACGAAGCCTTTCTTCCGATGCAAACATCTGAGTCAGCTTCGTTCTAAACCTTACAAGGCTTTCCATAGCCAGAAAATGGGTTGCAAACCTAGCTAATCCTGGACGCAGCAAGGCATGGTTATTTGTGTATCTTTTCATCAAGTTTAACATCCATGAATGATCATATATAAATCTTGTAATTCCTCTACATGCCTTGATCAATGAAGCCACTTTTGTCTTCCTTCCAATCTCTTCCAAGATGAGATCTATGCAGTGTGCTGGACATGGGGTCCAGAATAAATGGGTCCTCTTGTCCATTAACTTCTTACCAGCTGCCTTGAAATTGGCGCCATTATCTGTAACAATCTGTACAAGATGCTCTTCTCCCACACTCTTTACAATTTTATCCATAAGAGTGTATATATATGTGGCTGTCCGTCTTTGTTCAGTTGCATCAACGGACTTCACAAAGACGGTCTCAGCGACTGAATACACCAAAAAGTTTATTAATTGTGTTTGAGTGCCGCTGGTCCACCCGTCACACATGATGGTAACACCATTCTGTTGCCACATGGGCCTAAACTTTTCCACCCATTCTTTTATTTCTCTATATTCTTCTTCAAGGTATTTAGTGCCCACATCATATACGGAGGGCGCCTGTATACCCCGCCCAGCTTCGGCGGCAACATCAATAATAGTCTGAAAATATGGGGAATATACTGCTGTAGGTGGTATGTTCTTGTGAATTAGCCATTTTGCGGTAGCTTTGGCTAATCTATCTCTTGCAGCCTTCATTACCCCCTTCACAACACTCGATATTTTTGGTTGTTTAGCACCCTTTTTTCTATGTGCTAGAGGATCAAGAGGGGGAGAAACTGCTCTTCTAGCAGAGATAACTTCTACATCAACATCCCGTTCCCGGGTGCTGAATGCCCTACGCATAGCCCCCCTAATGCCCTTGCCCTTGCTTGGCACAACAGATGATGAGCCCCCTGCATCATAAAATTTGCTTCCAGCAAATGCACGACGTTCATGTTCTTCTTGTTGACTTGTGATGGACTCTCGGCGTGCAGCCTCCATCTGTGCATCTTCCTCCTCATCAAAGTATTCATCCCCAAATACTTTATAACGGGCAACATCAACTTCTTGCCGCCTTTTTTCTTTTATCTCTACTTTTCTAGCTTTGTTTTGGGTAAGCAAAGCTTTCATTTGTTCCTTGACTTCCCTTGGTACTTCGGTACAACCTGCAACATTGCCAGAAATGTGGCCCAAGTGCTGCTTGAATCTTGTAATGCCCCCATGGATCACTTTCCCACAAAACTTGCATTTGATTTTCAATCTGATATTCTCAACTGCCTCACCAAAACTCCATGCGGGATCAATATCACGAGTCATTTTAACTTATCAATAAAAGACTGAATACCTGCCTATAAATAATTAAATATGAACAAGTAATATGTTAAAAATTAAAAAAACAAAGAAACATGTTAGAGGAAACATATATCTAACGCTTAGGAATCATTCTCTTGACATTTAATTGGTATTTCATTACTTAAAGTATAACTTTTTTTTAAAAATATAAAAAATCTGAAAATAAGAAAAGAATTAGGAAAAGACAAACATATGTTGGATTGATCTATGCTAAACATAGATATAAAAATTAGGAGCATTTTTCAATACATTTGATTGGCATTCCATTCTTAAAAATAATTTTTTTTCAAAAAATAACAAAAATCCGAAATTAAAAAATAAAAAATAAAAAACACAAGCAATATATGTTGGAATGATTTATGCAAAACATAAATATCAAATTTAGGAACCATTTTCAAGACATTTGATTGGTATTCAAATATAAAAAATATTTTTTTTTCAAAAAATAAATAAATCCGAAAATAAAAAATAGAGAAAAATCAATAAAAATTCAAAATGTGATGGATTGATCTATGGGAAACATAGATCTATCATTTAGAGTGCATTTCCAAGTGGTTTCATGGGTTGTCCATGAGTATTCACATTTTTTTTTTCAAAAAATAAATAAATCCGAAAATAAAAAATAGAGAAAAATCAATAAAAATTCAAAATGTGATGGATTGATCTATGGGAAACATAGATCTATCATTTAGAGTGCATTTCCAAGTGGTTTCATGGGCTGTTCATGAGTATTCACATTTTTTTTTCAAAAAATAAATAAATCCGAAAATTAAAAATAGAGGAAAAAAAAAGTGTACATCATCAAAGGAAAACATAGATCTAACAATATTACAAGGTTTCACAAGCATTTATAGTAGTGAGAGAGATTCAATTGATGATCTCAAAAGTCAACTACAAAATATCTGAAAGAAAAAAACCTACTTTACCTTGAACCTTGGAAGCTTGGATCTTATAGTTATTTGTCCCTTGCTTTGATGTTTGTAACTTGTAAGTTTGTTGTAGTGGTGGATCTTGTTGACTTCTTGTGGAGTTGTGGTAAAATCTTGATTTAAACTTTAGAGCACTTCAATGGTTTTTCACAAGCTCACAGTCACAGTAGAAAGATGAGTGAAAGAGAGAGGTGAGTGAAAAGTGAAAGGAATGGAGCAAATGGGTCGGCTGGGGGGTTTTTAAAACCCCCCGATACGTATCGGCCGATACGTATCGTAACAGCCGATACGGTGCGATACGCGATAAATGTAGTTTATCGTATCGGTCTCGGCCGATACGGCCGATGTATCGTATCGACCGATATTTTTATCCTTGGTGACCATGGGTATGTCCCGCATCAGTTTGATTATTTCATAAAAAAATTTAATGTACAGAACCTTTAAACATTAGGACCCTAAATCAATGGCTGTGACGATCTAATTGAGATGATTTTTTCCCAAAATCATATCCACCTGAGACCTTTCCATCATATGACCCTTCCAATCTGAGTGGGTCCCACAAAGGGATTAGATTTTTGCCTCTTATACAAGCTGTTGGAGGTAACTCTTGGCAGGACATAATCCCTTCTTTAGTTTACATCACGACGTCGCTAACGTATTACGTAAATAGAAGATAAACAAGAAAGCATGATAAGAAGGTGAGATGGGACATGAAATAAAATTGGAAATGAAATAAGCTTATAAGGTGGCAGTTCTCTTTTTGCGATGCAATGGGAAGACTATCGCAAAGAAGAATCTGAAGAATTTAGCATTTTTGAAGATGTACATGGATTGTGAACATCAATTACTGATTCTGTATTTAGATTTAAAATATTCCTTTGTCCTTCTTGCATATTGTATGAATGTGTCTATTTCAGATTCAAGCCACTTCTTTAGAAAGTTAGGACTTATTGTGAACATAACTGGATTAATGTGAGGGAAACTAGGTATATGTGATGCAGATTGACCTCATGCCATATGTGTAGGGCCCAAATAGATTTAGGATTTTTATTCAGTAATTAGTTTATAATTTTATTTAAAGAATTGTAATTAGATTTAGGTTGCCAATTTCACCAGGACTAATATTTTATTTCCTAAGTTAGATTATTAGGTTTTCTTAGCCATTAAGTTTTCCTTCTTATTTCGATGATTGTAAGAGAAGAAATTCGGATAGAGTTGATTAATTAAAGTTGGGTTTTCCCATTGAGGTGCGTCCTCGTTTATCGTCTTTACAGAGACTTTTGAAGTGTCTTCGGACACGCGCTTTGGCATATATTGTGCTTCCGCACTTCCATGCAAGCCTTAACCCTAGGGTTTGCATCGGATGGTATCAGAGCGAAGATCAGATCTTTCCGATCACCCTCGCGTCACTGATCAGAGCCTAGCCTATCCATCCGTCATCCATTGTCACCCTCTCAATCCATCCGCTGCCATCACCATCTCTGAAGAAATCCCCTTTTCGCCTTTACCAATCAAAACCCACCACCGAAATCCAAATCCCCACTGCCAATCAAAACCAGCGCCCCACCGAAACCCAAACCCCAAATCCTTTGAGACCCTGCCAATCTCCAACTTCAAGCCCTATATCTACAGATTCCCATTCCAGTACTTGACCACTACCGAACGGTCCGAACCCAATCCTAGCTCGAACCCCTTTCCAGCCACACCATCCTCATCCAACCCCCTACTTCAAACCCTCCCCGTACTGCGTTATCACGCCCAGCCCCTTCATCGAAATTCCCAACCCCCAAAAAAATAAATCCACATGATCCCCAAATCGCACACCTTTCCCGCAATCCAAACCCCCTCACCAGCCACCTTCGAACTGCAGAAACCCCTCCCCAGCCACCAGCCACCACCTCCCCGGCATTCACCGCTGAAGCGCTGCGCCCACCATCACGTCTTTGCACGCCATCACCGTTCGGTTCTTCAGCGCAACAAAGGGCGGAGGCCCTCTCCCTGTTTTGAAAAATAGACGAATTTTCTGGGTATCTGGATGGTTCCTGGACTAGAGTCGAGACAGATGATTCATTTAATTCCAAACGTGTACGTGCTTCCTGTTAATAACCAGTAACACCAAAAGCTCGAGCTGTTAGTGAACGGCATAACAATTATATCAACACCCCCTCTCGAACGGGAAGCCGTTCGAATTCGAAACCCAACAAACAGACGGAACAGACAGACCCGATAGACAGATGGAGGTAACATGCCTCCCAGGGGTTTCGAACTCGTGACAACAAGTGCCGAGCCCAAACACTTTGGTGCCATTTCCAGATCCAACTCCGAACAAGTCAGTTTTGGTGTATTAGCAGAGAGCCCATCCAAAAGCAGTCAACAATTGGTCAAAGTCAGGGTCTGACCAAAATTAAAGGCTGAGATTGTTTTGGATTTCTTTTACTTATCCAGACGCGGATTTTAGATCAATTTTCTTCGTCGTGTTAGTGGTGAGCAGATCTACCCATCAAGTCAGTCAATTTTTAATTTGCATAAAAAATGCCTCCTAAGAAACAAGTAGGAGTAGAGTCTGAGTCTTCATCCATGGAGAAATTTGCTAGAGTAATTTCTCAATTATCCACATCTATTAATCAAATTAAAATTGCAGTCAGTCAAATCCAAGCAACTATTGCGAGGATGGAAATCAGACTTAGCAATTTAGAAAATTATAACCATGGGGATAATTATCAAGGTGAAGGTCAAGCTATAGAGGAATGCAAGGAAGATTTAAATGCAGCCGCCTTTAAACATGAAAACGACATCGATCAGATTGAACATGTAAAAGAAGATCAACCTGCTGAAGATGTAAAGGAAGAGGAAGACAAAGTGAGCATTGAAGACATGAATCTAACTACTGGTTTAGTGCTTCCACAAGAAGATTTGTCCGTTGACCACTCTCATATTGACTTTATCTTTGGGGATCAACAAACGAAATTTGGAGTTGAACAACGGATAGTCAGCAATTATGGTTTGATGGTGGAGATTCATCACTTGAAGCATCGAACGGTTCGATCGCAAATCTGCCCAAATTATGGCCATCGAAAAAAGTTATACTTGAAGTTGTGCCCAACAACGACAGTTCAACCAATCGATCGGAAGTCCGTCCGAGATCTTCGATCCAAGTGGACTTTTACTGAACTCGAGGTCGAGTTCTTTCCAAGCCGGGTAGAATGATGCAGATTGACCTCATGCCACATGTGTAGGGCCAAAATAGATTTAGGATTTTTATTTAGTAATTATTTTATAATTTTATTTAAAGAATTGTAATTAGATTTAGGTTTCCAATTTCACCAGGATTAATATTTTATTTCCTAAGTTAGATTATTAGATTTTCTTAGATATTAAGTTTTCTTCTTATTTATATGATTGTAAGAGAAGAAATTCGGATAGAGTTGATTAATTAAAGTTGGGTTTTCCCATTGAGGTGCGTCCTCGTTTATCGTCTCTATGGAGACTTTTGAATTGTCTTCGGACACGCACTTCGGCGTATATTGTGCTTTGGCACTTCCATGCGAACCCTAACCCTAGGGCCTGCATCAATAGGTAGAGCAACACTCGCATAATACACCCCCTTAAGTTGACAGGGACCTGAATTAAGTGTACCTGAATTAAGTGTATGAAGAATAGTAGGAAGAACGTCACTATGACTTAAAAGAAACTTCCCCTAATGTTTGAAAGGGACATGAAAGGTGCTTTCACCTTGAGATCAGAGGAATAAACTCTCAAAGGTCATATCCAGAAAGATAATCCTTTTGTCATTTTATCCTGCTAAACAGTATTTCTGTCCCTTTTTGAAAATGGCACAATAAAAAAATGTGGGGCATTAACTTATGTCAATGAATGCTATGGCTTGAATGGGACCTCCAGAGGCCTCCAAATAAGTTTTTATCAAGCTGCAATACTTGAATGGGAGTCTCATACGTTTCAAAAACATCTTGAAAATAACCATAATTCCATTATAACTTGTGAAGTTTCAGATGGTGTGGCCCTTCCAATCATCCTTGCCTCTCATGGACTACTGGTATAATCCCTAGAGAGAGGGAAAACAAATCCAAAATCCTTTGGGTTTCTGATACCAACTTGGCTTTCAAGACTTGGGAGGATTTAGGGTTTGGAGGAGAAAGATGGAGGAGGAAAAGAGAGGGAAATAAGTAGTGAAACGGAATGAGTTCCAAGGTAGAAATGTTGTTTTGGTCATTTGACTGAGCATTATCATCATATTTAGGATCATTGAACCCTTATCCTGTCCCCTTTTGAGCTTTACTTTCCAACTTCATCTTATTTGACTTGCATTATCTCTATTGATTATGCTGACTGCTGAAGCGCTTGATGTGACTACATTAGAAATGGTGTACAAATTTTTTTTTTTACACTGTAAAATAGTCTCCTTTCATTTCAGCAATATGTTTCATTGTTCCTCTATTGAGTGATTCTACTTTCGTTTGCAGCTTTCAAACGACTTTCTCGACTTGAGGGTATAATTCCCGCTCTTGAAACATCCCATGCTTTGGCTTACTTGGAGAAGCTCTGCCCCACTCTACCCGATGGTACAAAGCTAGTTCTTAATTGCAGTGGCAGAGGAGACAAGGATGTCCAGACTGCAATAAAATATTTGGAGGTTTGATGTTGTTTTTCTTTACCCATTTTCTGCCTCATCCTCTTTTCTATTTGAAAGTTTCTGTTGGTGAGGACCAGGCGGTTGTGACAAGGTTGTTGTATGTGTACAGTTCTGTTAAAATGTCATTTCATTCATGAGATGATAAAATAATCATGGAGCTTTGGTCATTTTTCGTTTTTGGCAATAAAATCATCCCCTTTCCTGATGTGTAGGTGTATGATGATATAAAACAAAGAAATTATTTATATATGATAGGGTTTTTGGTTTTTAGATGCAGATCAAGATCATGATTCCAATGTCATCTTCAAATATGGTGTTCAGATGTAGGGAGAGGTACAGGATAAATTAGGATGGGATTTTCCTCGAATCTTTATGCGATGAAATATAGATTCATCTTCAAATAAGACTTTCTGTTTGACAACTCATCGGCTGTATATCAAAATAACTTACTCATGTCATGAATAGTAGATTCTCTCACTATCAGTGCATTGCCTCTCAATTTTTAGATCTCTTTACTTTCTTTTTTTTTTTCCTTCTTTAGAATACTGTCCAGGATTTAGTAAAATGAGGATCAATATTTTTCTTCTTCCCCTTCCGACATTTCCTTTCTTCAGTGTTCTGCTGCAGTGACTAACCAAGCAGTCCATAATCATAACTGATGTTTTTTCTAAATGAGTATTGTGTTAACAGACCAACTTGGGATTATTTAACAGTGCATAATTTCATCTTGTTATACTTGTGATATTACAATATTTGATATGGGGCTGTCTTTGAATTCTCAAGTTCTGGAAAGGGGATGGGTTTCGGGACAATGTTCTTCTACGAGCAGAATGCATATTGCGATATGCAGTCCAGCTTGTGGCACCCACTTAGATTCACATCTCTCGATGGGAGGAGGGCCGATGTAAAGGTCTCCTTATGGACAAGGGGAAACCAAAATATCGGCTCCACTAGATATTCCAAGCCCTTGATTTAAATATCTTAAAAATCAAGTGTCTCGGCTTAAGATTTTTATGAGATTCAATCCAAAGGTGAGTGAAGGTTGAATGAGTGTAAAATAGGTCCCGATCCTATATCCGTGCTGAAGGTGGGCCAAGTTAGCCCCATAGAGCTGGAATGCACATGCAGTCTGGCTTGTGGGAGAACGTTCTCTTGGGTTTAGAGCATTCAAATGCATGATAAAGTGCCATCAAAAGAAAGTATGAACATGTTCTATGGATACATTTTCTGGATTGAAGAACGTCTGAACATGTTGTATAAATAGCATCTAAATGCATTATCATGCTCAAATAGTTATCTTTAGACAGGGCTCTTGTGATCATACATAAACTGGACGTCAGGGCTCAAAATGTTTCAGGTTTAAAGCATTGTTTTCTAGGGAACAATCATCATATCACCATTAAAATAAAAGAGTGAACAATTTTCGTCTGTGGGTGGGTGGGATCTGAGCAAAGGTATTTCATTACTTATTGTTTTATTTATTATTATTATTTAAAAAAAAAAACAAAACATTTTGCTATGTCGGGGTGGTACTTTCACTTGATGAAGCCCAGGGATCAATAAATGGGCATGTGTCTGAGACTAGGGTGCCAACACCACTCATGGTGTTGCCTTTGAGTACTTATTATTATTTATTTATTCATAATTTTTTTTTTATTACACTTCAATTTTAAAATCAAAATTAAAACTAAAAGATGCTTTACACATGATAAATCCAACAGTGGATGTAATCCTGCTTAACTTGGGAGCCTTTCCTTCTATAGGGGAAATCAATTTAACTTTTCCTTGGAAAATGGGTACACAAACGTGCTCTAAATGGATCGGATCTGATATGATGGCTTAAGTTCACTTTAATGAAATGGGACCATGCATACTGTTGAGAAACTTGTATTTGCATACATTCCTCCTTCATCATGCATTCTTCCAGCTGTGTAATTCTACCCTTTCACAGATTGGAAAGCCAGAATGCCCTTTTGTCTTCCAGTTGAGAAAGGTTAGTCCTTGCACATCATTGTTTGTCTCTCTTTTCACATCGCTTACTTGTAAGCTGACAAGAACCTTTGGTACTACTGATGGGGCCAAATCTGCTGCAACTTGGTCGGGTCAGTTAATGTATTGGGCTGCATAGTCCAAATGAAATCTGAACATACCAGACCAAAATTGTAAAATACCCACCCATGTGTAATCAGGGCTGAGTCTTGTTGACTCAGGTCAGCGTGGGTTTGATTTGATTTTCAATGTGATAAAGTTAAAATTTATAAGTTTGTATAGAGAACTGTGTGTTAAACTATATTACATTGCAAATACACTTGTTCATAGATATATCCACTGTCTTATGTATGTCAATGTGACTCCAGGTTACACAAAGGACTTGACTCAAAAGATCCCTATGTAGACCATCTTTTGGACCCAATTTTAATTAAGTTCAAAGAGAGAGTCCATACACAAATATCTATGTGCACTGGTATGAAAAATAATAATATTATTATATAAAATATATATTAATACGCTATTGATGAGTCGAGTGCAACAACAAAACAGGCAAAGGCTGCATGGACTACTTGTCTTCTTCTTATGCAGTGGGTTGAAATGGGATGTACAGGCTATATGATTAGTTTATGTATATTCCCCTCTATATTCATGCACCTTAGAGTGGAACTACTTTGTTGTTTGTTCCATCTCAATGAGGTCGAAGAAATGAAAGATAATACACTATTGATTCTAATGCTATGTGACTAGGGTTTAAAAACCCGGACTCAGATTGGTCTGACCAGGCTGAGTCGGGGAAACACCTTATTTCCAGTATTTTTTTTTTTTGTTAGCAATATGTGTAAGTTACATTAACTGATTAAATACTAATGTGTGTATATTACATTAAGTTGGAGTGGCACAAACAATGGAACAGTGGTCGGTGAACCTTCACCTCAAATATCGAATAGAACGTAATAGTTTTGATATATTTTTGGACACAAATTAGATATATAGGATATTTTTACATTATTTTTAAAATCATATAAATTAATACCAGGTAGAATGCCTTGTGCTTGTTACTATGAGTGATGGATATCATCATTAGATTGTATCCCTTAACCACTATTTGGCTCCACTCGACTGCTATGCAATGCGCCTTATGGACTTCAACGATATCATTGTACATGTTGTCCTCACACAATGACTGATATTTTTGTTTATCTTTCCCTTTGCGAATACTTAAATCAGTTTGGTCTCGCTAGATGATGTGCTACTTGGATCCTTTTTCTTGTTATTTTCCTTCTTGTACAGTACAAACTGGTCCACCTCCATATGTGTGATCGTGTGTGTAACTTCTTTGAACAGAAATCTTCTTCATACTAGTCGGCATACCTTTCCTTGCCCCATCGGATGGATGATTCACAAAATGATTGAAAGACGACTACGCTTTATTTGACATCTGATTGTACTTATTAGCATCCATGGCTGAAATTTTGTGAAGGAGCCCATTCAAGAGTAGCTTTTGCCATGTGGAGTTTTCTTTGAGTCCCCTCATCAACATGTGCCCATTCCGTTAACTATAAGATGTTATGTGCAATTTCTTGCGGCGAGGAATGGGGTGAGAAATGACTTATTTGATCCCTGCAAACTTCCTTTAGGGCCTATTTCTTTACTAAAATTCCTAGAAATTATGTCCGGAGGTTGTATGAGAATTCTAAATGCTAGAATTCTAAAATGCCACTGAATTCTGTCATTTACGAATTCTACGTCTCATTTTCATCTGAATTCTTGCCTGAGAATTTCTAAACTTCTGAATTTCATAGATCTCATGTGTTCATTGCTACATAAGTTTTAGAATGGAATACATAAATTTTAGAATGGAATTGCATATTTTATGCATTGTAGTACCTGGGACCCACCTTTTGTGGTTGTGAATTTGTGATCCAACTGTAAGAATTATAATGTGGACCAACCTCAGGTATATGGTACATGGGCCCATCTTTTAGAAACGAAAGTGTGGGACCCAATTTTAGAAATTTGAACATGGACTCATCTTGATAGGAATTGCATGGGCCCAATTTTTATAATTGTGAATATGGGGCCCACTTTATTGGCCGTAGGAGGGTTCACAGTTCGGTGTTGAAGTTCCAACCAAACTTTTTGGAGTTTCAAAATTTTGAAATGCTCTTGGAGGGGTTAGCATTTTGGAATTTCACTTTTTTGGCATTTGAAAATCCTGGTTGCCTTGAATACTGGGAATCCCACCAAAAGAACATTGAATTTCTGACAGGAATTCTTGAATCTAGAGACAGCTTGAATTCCTGTCAGAAATGCTTGTAAAGAAACAAGCCCTAAGGGCCTTTTTGTTTAGAAGAATTATGAGAATTCTTGTATGAAAGAATTTTGAGAATTTCAAATACTGTCTCTTATAGTAGAGCTTCAAATGCTCAACCCCCAGCATTTGGAATGCTGGAATTATGGAAATTCATAAGGCTAAAAGTGCCTTTTCACATGGTTTGAAATTCTAAAATCTTGCAACAATTAGAGCATTTGAAATGCCCAGGGGACAAGATTTCATATCATGTCATAAATCTCCAACAAACTCAATTATTGGTTAGAAATGCGTCTAACCAAACAGGCCTTAAGAAGATAATAAAGAAAAATGCTCTTTTTTTTTTTTTTTTGTTTCTTCTCGTTCTTTCACATCATATTTATATACATGACATATAACACTAGGGCAGTCAAAGGGCTGGGCCAGGCCAAGCTGGACCTAGAGTTTTCCTTACCCTACCTTTAATATATATAGGTCTGGGCCCTAGAGGGCCAAAGCCTTTAGAGTGACTATACTATCTAAGCCCTTACCCTACCCTCGAGGGTCAGGGCAATGCACAAAGCCTGCGAATAAGAAAACTAATTTTATTTTTTTCTAAATTGCCTCAAATGTCAACCGAGCATTATCTTATCTACCTTCTCTTATGAAGGGACTACTACGAGAATGTTTGGAGAATAGATGTCACCTGTAAAATTTTTCTTTTTTCTATCAGACAAAACCATACGTATTTTGGTGACTTTGGCCCTGGAGGTATAATTTTATTTGTTTTGTCAAAGAAGGAAAAATTGTTAAAGAGTTTGTTTTATCATACAACTTTCACAAGAGTTTCCTCATACCAAATCATTCCAATTTAAGGGAATTTTTTTTTAATCTTTTTGCCGTCATTACTTTATACAAAAGGGTATTGTCTTTGAGAAATCTAAACTATTTACGTTCACTTACCTTTTCTGAATTGGCATTATTTCCAATTTAACACTATTTTGGTCATTATTATTAGCCTTTGACGAATTTCAGTCAAAAAAACAAATGCACTTAAGAATCACAATTAATTTAAATTTAAAAAAAAATGATAGTTAAGATCATCTAACTAAAATGCTATTTTGATCATCCCACATTCTCATGTTCCATTCACATACAAACTACCCTTTTGAATTGGTTGGCATCCTTAATAGCAGGAGCATATCTCCTTTTGCATTAATATAAAAATATTAAATAAGAATCAACAAAACTAGAAGAAAGGGATAGAAAAGCAATCATGCAATACTTATTGGCATAAGTATAATACATAACTTAGATAATTAAATAGAGATGAAATGAACTAAGTATGTGTGTGTGTATGGTGGGGGATAGTACTATCTGAGCCTGACACTTAAGTTTTTGGGCCCGAAGATGTAAAAGTAATTGTGAGAAAAGAGAGGAAGGCAGGACTTGAACACATGACATGATCTAATTGAGGGATAGCACCCAAACCAATTGTGATAAAGCTCAAGATTAAAAAAAAGATAATCTTTTTTTTTTTTTTTTGTTATCATGTTGATTTTGGTTGGGCTTAGGCTTAATGCGCTTCAGTTGGGTTGGGCTCGGGCCAGCCTGTTATGGCCCGATCTGAGGTTGGGTCGGGCTAGGTCCAAGAGGTTAGAAGTCGGGCCGAGCCTGGATCTTCTTCAGCTTGGGCCATGAACACCCCAAAACAAAAGTCCTCATTTTAAAGTCTTGGTAAGGCCCGCTCGTCTAAGGGCTCTATTAACAGGCCTAAATAGCACCAGCTATTCTTATCCACGTACCCACTTTCATGACACATGACACCAACAACTCTTACCCATTGTAGGTCACAATGCCCACTTTCCCACTTTCCATAATAAGAACACTCCATCAACATCCAACAACGTTGAAATAGGGAAATACCATTTCGGCCTATCCTAGAGCGCCACCTATATAAAATGTGATGTCAGCTAATTGCACACTCTCAATTGCTTCCTTGAAATGGAAAAAAAAGAAGCAAAGATGACATTTTACATAGGCGGCGCTCAAGGATATGCCGAAACAGTATTGTCAGGACTTTATTGTGTTCGCTAATTCATGGGTTGGACAAAACTCTAGGTCCATTGAGTTGTACTTTTCTATTTCTTTTAGAATGGACTGTGGCTGTGTCACCGGAAGACTTGGAGCGAGGATTGAAGCGTTTTGGAGCGAGGAAAGCTAATTTCCATAACACAATCTCGCTACAGTGAGAATCCTGCTCGCTAGAGCGAACTTGCCCAGAAGTTCGGGACAACAAAGAGGCTCGCTATAGCGAAGCTTTTTGGTAGCTACATCGATCCTGGAGAAAAGCCCTGTGAGTCTCAAACTTCTATTTTGAGCTTGATTGCTATTCTGATTGGATTATAATTAGAAAACAACTGCACGAGTTTTGGGCTATACAAAAGGTGTTTCTCTCAACCCTAAGCATGGAATTAAGTTATTCTCCCATTGTTCTAAGGTAAGAAAATTCAAAGAGATTCATTCTTCTCTAGAGCCATCATTGAGAGGTTGTACTGAAGATTTGCTCTAAAAGGTTTTAGGCTTCTACTTTCTTGTAGAAGATCTAAGCATCTTGGTTCTTAAGGTGTTGTTAGAGGATCAAGCACGGGGAGCGGTGTGCGGCGAGAAGTTGTTGCAACGAAGAGTTGATCAAGAACAACTACAATCCTTAGGTTGACGTACTGACTGTGAAATGGAGTTGTGAGTATATATTATAACCGCTCAATAGTGATTGATTTTTCTCCCTGAATAGGGTTTCCACGTAAAAGATTGTGTCTGCCTTCTTGTGATGTATGATTGGTAGATTTGATTGCTAGTTTGCTTTGTTTTGTTTTCCACTGTATTGTCTATTGGACAGGCATCCATTTTAGTAGATAAAATGGGCACTTTCACTTGGAATCAGAGCGGGTTGCACTTTCCTATTGTGTAGATCCTATATATTGCTAGAATAGACTTCTACTGAGAAGGCACTTCGACCAATAAATTCCCTTTATTGGATGGCACAAATTATTCTTATTGGAAAGCTAGAAATGTTGCCTTTCTTAAAGCCATAGACATTAAAGTTTGAAAATCTATCGTTAGTGCCTATTCCTTGCCCACTATTGTTATTGATGGTATAACTGTGTCCAAACCTGAGGAACGGTGGACTATGGAAGAAGAGCTGGTGCCACTTGCAACACTAGGGCTTTTGATGCTATTTATAATGGTGTTATTGTGTCTGATTCTTGAAGAATTTCAGCTTGAATATTTGGCACACTGTGCATGAGGGTATTGACATCGTCAAACAGTCGAAACTTCATAAGTTAAATACGGCCTTTGAAAACGTTAAGATGAAAGAAGATGAGACTTTTGATGAATTTAATGCAAAGCTGAATGCTATTGTTAATGATGTGTTTAATTTGGGTGATCCAGTCCCTGAACATAGAATTGTGAAAAAGAATATGAGGTCTCTTCCAGAAAGATTTGATGCAAAGGTTGTAGCCATTGAAGAGAATAAAAATTTGAATACCCTAAAGGTGGAAGAGTTAGTGGGTAATCTACAGACTTTTAAAGCAAACCTTAGGTTTAATGGGAAATCAAAATCTAAAGGTGTTTCTTTAAAGGCTTCCAAAGAATCATTCAAAAAGATTGCCAGTGATTCTGAGAAAATTGATCATCAAGTTGTTGTACAGTTTATGAAGTAATTCGAACTTTTTATGAAGGAGAATAAAACAAATTTGCAAATCCCTAAAATTGCTGGTAAGAATAAATCTTCTAAAGGGATTCAGTGTTATGAGTGTCAAGGATATGGACACGTGACTAGTGATTGCGCTAATAGAAAACTTAAGAAGAAGGCTTTGAATACGACCTAGGAATATGATACCTCTGATGATGATGATGAAAATCCTGAGTCTGAGAAGCTTGACACTAGCAAAGGAAAGTTCATTGCTTTTCTAGCAACTGCAGTTTCTACTACTCCACAAGTTTCTTGTGGTAATGCGGCTGATCATGATTATAGTAAGTCAGAGGCAGAACATGATTGGAAGTTGAATATCAAAAGTGAATATCAAACGCTGTTTGAGAAAACCATGAAGATGCTAAAGATGAATTAAAAAATGGCCAAAAATTGGAAAAAGTCTGAAGAGCAGAATTCCTCTTTGAAAGCTGAACTGTATGAAGCTCTTGCAAAGGTGCATCAATTAGGGAATGAAAATAATAAAATGGCTGACGGACTGATTGCAGAATCACAAAAGTGTGACATGCTTGATTCTGAATGAAGACATTGAAAGTTGAGAATGCTAATCTCCAAGGAAGACTCAAATGGTTCGAACTGAATTGTATACTGCAAAGGCTTCATTGAACAAGATAAACGCTGGATCGAAAAAGCTTGATGACATCTTTATCAGTAAAAAGGTGTCACGCCCCCAAACCGGGTCCCTGCGGTGGGCCGACCTCGGGGAGCGTGAATTGGGAGTTAAGTAAGAATTATATTTCTCCCAATATCCGCGTGTGTGAGGATCACAAATTCCAGACATACTCTGAATATTTTGCGGAAGTTTTCGTGGTGTTGCGACCCGGAGTCCGTGGCCATCGGATTCCGCGTCGCACTCAACCGCTAGCATGTAGCTATCATATCAATGATCATATCAGATTGGAATAAACCATCATAATAAAATCAGAGCTGACAGTAAACAGAATATCACATTCTCATATATGTTCAAGTTATAATTATCAATGTGTATTAATTACAATCTCGAGAAAAAGGCTAATAAAAGCCATACAATGACAAGCTAATAATCACTACCCCACATGTGACGTCGCTCCGATGTCAAGCTCAATGTCTATATGAATAAGCCAGCAAAATAACTTGTAAGCTCATGGCTCCACAGCCAACACGTGCACTCAGCTCGGGCAAGAAATCTGGACCTGAGTACCAAATAGTGGGTCAGACACGACGGTCTGACAGGTGGGTGAAAAGATAATAAATGTACTGAAGAATAAAACACATGATAAATCATAATATTTGATCAAAAGCTGCATATATTTAAAACCTGTATAAAACATGGATATTTGGCGAAGTATGTATTCATTTAAAACATGTGTAAAACATGGATATCTAGAAAAATAGGTATTCATTTAAAACATGGATATCTGGCAAAACAGGTATTCCTCACATTGCGAACCTAGTCTATATGCAGACCCTTCTAATCGCCCTTCTTCAGGGGAGCCACAATCGTGGGGATGGGAGGCAACCACATTAAGCTGATGAGAGTAAATCATGGCGGGACCGCGGTAGCGAACCGAGAATCAGGACAGGACAGGATCCAACTATAGCTGGTGGGAACAGACGGGAGAACTTCCAAGTCAGTGGATCAAGCCGACAAGGTCGTCCAAGCTTAGTGGTGCCGAAATATAGGTCATATACAAGAAATCGGGGCAAGTACATATAAAGCGGGACATGCCTATAGGCACAATAACACATTGCATCAGGTCAGGCATAGACGGGCTAGCAAAATGCTAAAAATATGAATTCAATACTTCTGGGGCATGACTAGTCAGGTAACATAAAGTTTGTAATGCACAAGTAAAATCTCGGGTAAAATCAAGTATCATGGGTTTTCTATAAATTTCCGGGCCAAGTGTTAAGGGTTTGAGATTCGAATCAATGTGAATAGGGTCCCGTATGTCAGTTTGACTTAAATCTGGGACTCCGTGAGAATTAAGGACATTTTGGGTCCCTATACACATTGACAAGCCCAAAAACCCTTATCGAATCTTTGTGATGGGATTTCTTCCTCAACCGGGCTCTATACAACATTCCTTATGTCTCTCCATTGCATTGGGGCTCCAAACAATACCTCCCGAGCCTTATAATAACGTTTCAAGTCTTCGTGCATAAACCTAGGCCTGACAGGCAGTTAGCTCGAGCGAACTGGAAGTTCACTCGAGCTAAGGGCTCTCTGGCAGGGGTTCGCTCGAGCGGACCTTCCTAGGTCAGGTTGGCTTGAGCGGCCAGAAGACTGGCTCGAGCCAAGGGCTCTATGTAAGGGGTTCGCTTGAGCGATGTGTCAGGGTCACTCGAGCGAACTGTCCATAAATGCAGTTCGGTCTCTTTTTCTTCTTCTCTTGCAAACCCCTTTGAATCACCCAATTGACACCAAAATTTGGGGTCTCTTTGTCTTCTCAAACCACCCTTATTCCACCTTCAATCAATCCACAAAATAGAACAAAGAGTCCATCACATTCATCCTCATTTCATCACAAGAACCCATCATCCATGGGAATCCATATGTATACATAAATCAAGATTTATCAAAAACCAAATACATACATTTCCAAGAGATTAACCAAGAGAAAAAGACTCATCAATATGCCTTTTTAAAAGCAATAGAAACCATATCAAGAGTGTAGATGAAAACACATATGAGATCACCAAAAATACTTAATGTAAATCAAGATTTTCCTTAGCATTCAAAAATCATCCTTTCCAAAGCAATAAAAAATCATAGTGAAAAGCATGATTAGAAGCAAGTATTAAATCATTACGAACAAGTAATGAAAATCCATATTTTTATCATAAAACATGCTAACACTTGAAAATATCCATTCATCCACTTGCCTTGGCTTCCAAATTAGCTAATCAAGCTCCTAATCTCACTCCCAAGCCACCAATCTCCAAACTACACAAAAACCCCCAAAAATACAACCCACAAGATCCTAATAATGGCAAATATAAGAACAAGGAGGAGAAAGCTCCCAATAATGGAGATGGGGACTCTCTAGGGCTAGGAGAACACAAATCTAAAAGATGAGAAAGATAGCTTACATGGAAGACCCTCACATGGCAAGAGCTTGCTCAAAATTAACCTCAATGTGGCTGGATCTCTCCTCCAATGGCATCAAAGGAAAGCCCTCATGGTGAAGAAGAAGATGGTGGAGTCCATTTTTCCATTTGGGCAAGATTTGGAAAGGGTTGGTGATGAAGAAGCAAGGAGGAGAAGAAGAAATGGGGAAAAGCCTCCAAAGGAGCTGAAACTCCTCTCCCTCACTATGTAGGAACGAATAGGGAAGAAGGGAGAGGGTTGGTCCTTTTATAAAAGGTTGGGTGTGGGCCCCACCATCACTTAAACTTGTCAAGGGGTAAAACATCAATTTCTGAGCCTCGGATGCGATTGACAAATAAGAGAAATATATTTCTCATAAAATCTAGTTTTCAAAAAGTATAATTTTGGCATGGTTCTGAGATCTCGAAATTTGGGTCCAGATTCAATGTGAAAAGACCGATTTTGACCCAGGGCTGGAAAAACTGAGTTTCGGAGCTTCGAATGGGTACGGAGTGAACACGAAATTTGTAGGGAATGATTAGATTAGTCAAACGAAGCCGAAATGAGAATTTTTGGGAATCACAAAGAATCTCTCCACATTGAGACGCAAAACAAATGGGACCCTACGGTCACTAACTAGGTTCACTGGCTCTCAAAGCTTCCCAAAGTTGATGAAAAGTCATTCTAACTCACAAACTCATCCAAACAACCGCTAATCCCGCTTAGAGAACTAATCCACAACTAAAATAATACTAATCCAGGAAATTAGGGGTTGGGTTCTCACAAAAGGCAAAGACTGACAAGCAGGGTATTGGCTACATTGATGGTGCATCCACTTCGAATGTCAAAGGTAAAAACCATTTTATTAAACATTCAGTCCTTACTAATCCTATTATTGATGTTGCACACACAGCTGTAAAGAAGAAGAATGTGTCACATCCTATACGAAATTCCACTTGTCATCACTGTCGAATTAAATGACACATTCGACCCCATTGCAATAAGCTGCGAAGTTTATCAAATCAAACGCATGGATGAAGCAGAAGACTGAGTCACCGATAAAAAACAAAGCTATTTGGGCAAAAAAGTATGACATGCCTTCTGTATTGGTATACACTTTGCTGAAATGCCTAAATTTGCAAGTGTGCATACCTAAGTTTTATCACCCCTGAACTGTAAGATCAAACCCCCGCCTGTTAGACCCTAAGTATTTGCAATTTGATGTCTTGCATTTGCATAACAGTCATATCATTAGGTTCATTTTCATTCCACATATTTCTTCTTGAAAATCATCTTTTAACTCAACCTACTCATGTTTTGATTTAAAACTTTTTTTTGGTTGATTTGAACCTTGATTTTAATCATGTTTTTCTTGATGAAAACAATGCAAAAGGACACCCTTCAAATCTGAGTTTTTAAATCATTTCAAAAAGTTCATTTCTCAAAACTTCAGATATTCAGAAAATTGACCTGACCAGTCTGTCGGTCAAGTCATCGGTCCCCATCGGTCGACCCACAAGTGAATCAAGGTGAACCGATAACTCCATCGGTTCCCATCGGTCAGCCTATCGGTTCACATCGGTCCACCGATAGTGCATAAAATCTCAGACCGAGACTCATCGGTTCCAAAAACAGACGGCACCTTTTTCCATGATCAGTGTGCTATCGGCTCGGCTGTCGGTTCCGCATCGGTCAACCGATGAAGGACGGTCAACCGACGAATGCAAAAGGGTCAGGTGAACTTTAAAAAATATGACCGTTGCATATGACCGTTGAGCCATCGGTCAACCGACAGCTAGTTATCGGTTGACCGACAGGCATCCGTTGGACCACTTTTTTTCTATAAAAAGCAAGTTCATTCCAAGAGAAAAGATGATGAGAATAGAGGCCATTGTTGGTGTTTTTGATGCCTAAGCAAAGGGAATGAACTAAGGAAGCTTGTGTGGTCCAAAGGAAAAGCTAAAGCTTGATCTCAAGAATTTAAACTCTAGTAAGCTTTAATTTCCTTGCTCATATGTTTTATGCTTTGTCTAAACTATTGGTAAATGTTTTTTAAGTATATTAACTATGATGTGTTGAATCCATTTTTCTCTCTTAATCTTTGATTTAAGTCATAGGATTCTTCACCTAGATTTCAAAACAAGTTTGTTTTATAAACTTTGTTAATCATGCATAGCCAAAATCTTTGATTTCTTTTATGTCATGATTCATTAACTTGTTTTGAATCTTTCCTTGTTGTTTTCATTCATTTAAACCTTTGTTGAATTAGTTTGGTTTTGAAAACAACATTGCACATGCATCACATGTTTAGACTAAATTAATTTCATACAACTTGTGAACCCTTGTTTTTCATATCTTCTACAAGTTTGTATTTGGTACATGTGATTTGCATAGTACTTCAATGATACCTTTTTATGTGCATTAAACTTTTAAATGCTTTTAGCATAAATTGATTGAGCTTTCATTTTCAACTTGATTGAAGTATTCACACACACACTTCATGAGCATTCATCTTTGCATTACTTAGAGTGTTGTGTGAGTTAGCTTTACACTTTCATATTCGCCTATTTAAGAGGCAATTAAATTAAGCTTAAATTGTAATCTCTTAGAGTGTTTTGTCAAGACACTTTCTTTGAGAGAAATCATTTGCTTGTAAGGTTATTGCTTAGCCATATAAAAGCATAGTGTAAGGGTTGTTGTTTAGCCTAGAAAAACATCATTGTAAGGTTATTGCTTATCCTTGGAAAGCATATTGTAGAGGTTATTGCTTAGCCGTTTGAAAAGTATAATAGTGGAGATCCGGTGGGGTGTTGGATACACAAGCCGGTAGTGGATGTAGGCATTGAGGCCGAACCACTATAAATCCTTGTGTTATGGTGATTGGGTTGTGGTGATTGATTTGTTTCTTTTCCGCATCTATTGTCATAATCATCACATGTGACTAGTTTATTTTAAAGAAATTAAAATTGGTCATAATTAGTCATTAAGTGTAGATCACCCTATTCACCCCCCCCCCCCTCTAGGGTTAAGATCCCGGACTTTCAATTGGTATTAGAGCCTCGTGCTCTATATTAGGATCAAGCGTTTTGGAACTCTTGATTAGGTGTAAAAACCTAGAGTCAAAACCCTAGTGTTGTGCTTCCATGAAAATCATTAGAATGGATTCCACTATTTTAGATTGTGTAGATACTTGTGTAGATTCTTCTAGATCACCATCTCTTCCATCTATTGGAGATACAAACTTTGGAATTAATGAATCCCAAGATGAATTAAAAGAAGAAGAAAATGAATATGAAGATGACCTTCAACATGCTTATAATGAACTATATACATTGTTCCTAAAGCTTGATAAGAACAACAAAAGTTTAAAAGAAGAATCCAAAAGATTAAACAAGGAAATTGACACTTCAAAAGATGAACTTAGAGAGAAAGAAGAATTTATTCAATGCCTAGATTCTAAGTTCATAATCACTTTGCACAACCTATCAAATGCTCAAGATGAACTAAATGAAATAAAATTAAGTCATAATGAGCTAAATAAAGAAAATATAAATCTAAGAGATACATTAAAAAGACAAGATGAGAACATTATCCATTTAGAATCCAAATTGAAAATCTCTAAAGATAATTTGTTAAATCTTCAAGATGAATTAAATGTATCTAAGATAAATTGTGAAGGACTTACCAAAGAAAATTCAACTCTAAGTGATCATATAAAAAATCAAGTTGAAGACATTGTCAACCTTGAATCCAAGTTAATAACCACCAAAGAAAATTTGTTCAATGCTCAAAGTAATATAAAAACTTTACAACTTGGATCTAATGTAAATGAACTCAAACTTGAATTAAAACTTGCTTATGAAAAAGTAAACAAGTTTAATGGAATTGGAATTGAACTTACAAAAGTTAAACTTGAAAATTCAATTCTTAAAAATCAAGTCACTCAACTTGAAACTCACAAACAAAAGTATGAGTGCAAATTTACCCAAGGAGAAGAGAAATTTGAAAAATTATTTAGATTGGGTAAATCACAAAGAGATAGGACGGGTCTTGGATTCAATAAGTATATTACACATGACCCAAATTTCACCAACACATTTGTGAGAGGTGAACCCTCATTCTCATGCACTCAATCCCCATTGCCCAAAACAAAATGTCATTATTGTGGTAATGAAGGGCATTTCAAATTTGAGTGCAAATTAAGAAAAAGTCATTTGTCCAATTCCATCTATGAACCTAAAAATGGAAAATCTAATTCTATGATGGTTAAGGCATCTGAATCAAAGGAAGATTCTAGAAAGTTCAAACAAGTCAAACCATTTCAACAAGAGTCTTCAAAGATAGATTTTAAAAAGACTAAACAAGTAAAGATTGGTCAAAACAAATCTATCAATAAGAAACCTCACACCTTCCCTCCATTAACCTTGGAAATGAAAGAACTTTTGAAAAAGGTTGAAAAATTAAAATTAAAATTCAAAAGACAAAAAGAGGGAGGAAAAGCTAAAAGAAATGAGAAGAATAAAAAGAAAGTTGAACACCAACTACCAAAGACTAATCATCAATCTAAGTATAAAGTTGTCAAAACTCAAAGATATGATGTCAAGTCTAAAAGAAACCTATATTTATCTCCTATAGTTGGTGAAATCTCAACCATAGGCTCTAAGGCTCAAAACCTTAGATGGATACCTAAGGTTAGGCTATTAGAAAAATACTAAGGCCTAGTAATTAGATTGGACCAACTCACTCTCTTAAGTTACATGCCTAGTTGGTCCTAAGTCTATATGGTCCAATCTTTCTGGGTATTCTCTATATGTTTAGAATTTCAAATTGTTTGTAAATTAATTTTTTGAAAACGCATTTTTGAACCCAAAAGGTACTTGATATGAAAATGCATGTGTTTGATCAATTTAAATCTAAAAACTTGATGATCTAAAAATTGTTCTTCATAAGTTAAATAAATCATAAAACACACTAAGCAATGATCATTAGCTAAGAAGGCTAATTCAGTGGATTAGCCCACTTTTCTACATCTATCGGTCGACCGATACTTAAGTCATCGGTGGACCGATGAAGCAGTGCTTCGATTAAAAACCCTGCGCGCAGAAATCTTCCTTTCTGTTCTGTTTCTTCCTGCTTCGTCTCCAAAGCCCTAGGTTGCTGTGTCTGCTGGTTCTCCTTCTCCAAGAGTGAGATCCTCATTCATTTTCAAATATTGATCATTAGCAAGCATCGATTGGGCATCCTCCGAATCTGATTTCAATGTCAAAAGCCTACACTGTTCATCTTCTTGGCTGCTGTGCGTGGCTGATTCCCTCTCCAAAACGTGAAGACGCTCTGTTCAAACCTCTCCAAAATCCTAAGAGATCTACTGAGCTCCAGCCAAGCCTCCCAAGCTCTCAAAAAACGTGGTCGGTCTCTCCAAGCTGTTGTGCTCCATTTTGAGAAACCCAACCACATGTGTCTTATTCAGATTTGATCATCTGTCCTTGTTCCCCTTCCAAGGTTGATTTAGGTAACATTGAATTCAATCTTCCTAAATCTTAGTCCACAATCATTCTCTAAAATTTCAAATCTTTCTATCATATCCCCACTGTGCACACCAAGTATCTGTGATAATGCCTCCTAGAACCAAGAAGGCTACTCCTAGGCGCCCTATAAAGATGGGAAAGGCCACAGCCTCTTCTAGCAGACCTATAGAAGATAGTGGGAATGAAAGCTCATCTCCATCACCCCCTCCTCCTTCAACCAATTTGAGACTTGACTCAAATATCTTACAAAGTCTTCAAAGGAGGAATGTTGTAGTTGAAAGAAGGATTATCGTGGAAAAGATTACTTCCATGGGTTTCGACTTAAGCAATGTGCTTGGTCAAGTGGGTTGGGATAGGATACTTCTTTGGGGTGATATTGCATACCCTTCAATAGTCAAATTCTTGTATGCATCTATCACAAGCACAAATGACTCTATCAATGCTTGTTCTTTTACCATTTCCTTTATGGATAGAGATGAAGTATTCACACCCCAAAGAATAGGACTGATAATGGGGATTCCTTGTACTCCTACGGGAGTAACATATGTGAATGATACACCTTCGGAGGATGAGAGGATCAAAGCCACCATTGACATATGTGGCTTCAACTGTCAATGGGATCAAAAGAAACATCATCTAACCATTAGTTCCCTAACTCCAATCAATAGGATTATTCACAATCTTTTCACTTACAATGTGTATCCTAGAGGTGGAAATAGGACTGAGCTTACAGCTTTCATGGTTAGTATCCTGTCTAAGGTAGTAACTGGCACTCCCATCTGTCTACCCTCTCTCATTTGCCATACAATTATCAAGTTTCGAAACTCATTGGCACAAAAGAATGCCATTCCGTATGGGTACTTGATGACTCAGATTGCTCTTCAGTTTCGTATTCCTATACCTACTGGAGAAAGCTCCATTTTCAAAGCTCCATTCTCAGTAACCAATCTGAATCAAATGAATCTCATCCCAAATCCTCAAATCCCCATAGCAGAAGATCCTCCTCTGGCACAAGAGCCTCCCTTGAGACAGGAGATACCAAGATCTCCAGCTCCTCCTGCTCGTGCATCATCTTCAAGGCATACTGCTGGTCCTTCTTCCCCTGGCACATCCTCTGACTGGCAAGCAAATGTGGAGAGAGATATAGCTTATTTAAAAAGGAAACAGAAGAAGCAATCCAAGACAATCAACAAAATGTTCAAATACCTCTCCAAGATCTCAAAAAGCTGCAGAAGGGATGACATTGCTGGATCACCATCTCCATCACCTCCATCTCCAGATTCTGATTAGGAACTAACTTTCCCTGTCACCACATTTTGTGATTCAATTGGTGTATTATTGGTGGTGTGCTTTTGTATTGGGAAAAAGACTGGATAATCAGTTTAGACTTTGTCATTTAAACTTCTATTTTCAGTTAATGGATGGTTATGATTATGTCTATGTCATTTGTTAAAGTGTAAGACTTTTAAAAATCTTTATATATTGAATGACATCTTTTGATCCATGTGCCATCTACATAAATATTTTTTTTTGTTGTTTCTTTCCTTCACATTGAAGATATCAAAATTGTGCTATGAGAAAGGTATATGTTTGCATGAGTATTGGTTGCAGACTATTTAGCAATTTGATGTCAATGGGGGAGAAGAAGAAGAAACATAAAGACTAAGTGGGAGATGAAGACTAAAGAAGATAAAGAGGAGTTGAAGCAAGGACACCATTGCAAGAACAATGGGGGAGAGCAAGGACATTGGGGGAGAAAAGAAGGAGCAGATAATGAACAATGGGGGAGAGCAAGAACATTGGGGGAGCTGAAGTAAGAAGAAGTGGATTGGACAAATGGTGATGAGTTGATAGTTTTAATGAGTGGTTGAGTGTTATTTGCCATCAAATTGCAAAGGGGGAGATTGTTAGACCCTAAGTATTTGCAATTTGATGTCTTGCATTTGCATAACAGTCATATCATTAGGTTCATTTTCATTCCACATATTTCTTCTTGAAAATCATCTTTTAACTCAACCTACTCATGTTTTGATTTAAAACTTTTTTTTGGTTGATTTGAACCTTGATTTTAATCATGTTTTTCTTGATGAAAACAATGCAAAAGGACACCCTTCAAATCTGAGTTTTTAAATCATTTCAAAAAGTTCATTTCTCAAAACTTCAGATATTCAGAAAATTGACCTGACCAGTCTGTCGGTCAAGTCATCGGTCCCCATCGGTCGACCCACAAGTGAATCAAGGTGAACCGATAACTCCATCGGTTCCCATCGGTCAGCCTATCGGTTCACATCGGTCCACCGATAGTGCATAAAATCTCAGACCGAGACTCATCGGTTCCAAAAACAGACGGCACCTTTTTCCATGATCAGTGTGCTATCGGCTCGGCTGTCGGTTCCGCATCGGTCAACCGATGAAGGACGGTCAACCGACGAATGCAAAAGGGTCAGGTGAACTTTAAAAAATATGACCGTTGCATATGACCGTTGAGCCATCGGTCAACCGACAGCTAGTTATCGGTTGACCGACAGGCATCCGTTGGACCACTTTTTTTCTATAAAAAGCAAGTTCATTCCAAGAGAAAAGATGATGAGAATAGAGGCCATTGTTGGTGTTTTTGATGCCTAAGCAAAGGGAATGAACTAAGGAAGCTTGTGTGGTCCAAAGGAAAAGCTAAAGCTTGATCTCAAGAATTTAAACTCTAGTAAGCTTTAATTTCCTTGCTCATATGTTTTATGCTTTGTCTAAACTATTGGTAAATATTTTTTAAGCATATTAACTATGATGTGTTGAATCCATTCTTCTCTCTTAATCTTTGATTTAAGTCATAGGATTCTTCACCTAGATTTCAAAACAAGTTTGTTTTATAAACTTTGTTAATCATGCATAGCCAAAATCTTTGATTTCTTTTATGTCATGATTCATTAACTTGTTTTGAATCTTTCCTTGTTGTTTTCATTCATTTAAACCTTTGTTGAATTAGTTTGGTTTTGAAAACAACATTGCACATGCATCACATGTTTAGACTAAATTAATTTCATACAACTTGTGAACCCTTGTTTTTCATATCTTCTACAAGTTTGTATTTGGTACATGTGATTTGCATAGTACTTCAATGATACCTTTTTATGTGCATTAAACTTTTAAATGCTTTTAGCATAAATTGATTGAGCTTTCATTTTCAACTTGATTGAAGTATTCACACACACACTTCATGAGCATTCATCTTTGCATTACTTAGAGTGTTGTGTGAGTTAGCTTTACACTTTCATATTCGCCTATTTAAGAGGCAATTAAATTAAGCTTAAATTGTAATCTCTTAGAGTGTTTTGTCAAGACACTTTCTTTGAGAGAAATTATTTGCTGGTAAGGTTATTGCTTAGCCATATAAAAGCATAGTGTAAGGGTTGTTGTTTAGCCTAGAAAAACATCATTGTAAGGTTATTGCTTATCCTTGGAAAGCATATTGTAGAGGTTATTGCTTAGCCGTTTGAAAAGCATAATAGTGGAAATCCGGTGGGGTGTTGGATACACAAGCCGGTAGTGGATGTAGGCATTGAGGCCGAACCACTATAAATCCTTGTGTTATGGTGATTGGGTTGTGGTGATTGATTTGTTTCTTTTCCGCATCTATTGTCATAATCATCACATGTGACTAGTTTATTTTAAAGAAACTAAAATTGGTCATAATTAGTCATTAAGTGTAGATCACCCTATTCACCCCCCCCCCCTCTAGGGTTAAGATCCCGGACTTTCACCGCCTAGTGCTGAAAATAAAATGACATTTAGGGGGAGTCAAAATTGAGGGGGAAGCTGCTGTATTCGGATTGACAGAAGTTGCATTATGATATTAGTTTGCCAATTATGAACAAAACGGAGAGAATAATGTAGTTAGGGGAGAAATTGTTCAAGCTTTGATGTTGCAAGATCTGTAGGTTATGCAAAACATATTTGTGCTGAAAATTCTATGTATTTGTCTTTAGATTCTTTGGGTATATCATATTTGTATTGTCTTACGGAGTTTTGTCCATGAATTGCCAAATGGGGAGATTGTTAGGAATTTCATTGTGTTGACTAATTCATGGGTTTGACAAAACTCAGGGTCCATTAATTTATAATTTTCTATTTCTTTTAGAATGGACTGTAGTTGTGTCACCGGAAGACTTGGAACGAGGATTGAAGTGTTTGGAGCGAAGAAAGGTAATTACAGAACACAGTCTCACTATAGCAAGGATCCTGCTCGCTAGAGGGAACTTGCCCAAAAGTCCGAGACAGCAAAAAGGCTCCCTATAGCGAAGCTTTCTGGTCACTATAGCGATCCTGGAGAAAAGCCCTGTGAGTCTCAAACTTCTATTTTGAGTTTGATTGCTATTCTGATTAAATTATAATTAGAAAACAATTACATGAGTTTTGGGCTATACAAAGGGCGTTTATCTCAACCCTAAGCATGGAATTAAGTTATTCTCTCATTGTTCTGAGGTGAGAAATTTCAGAGAGAGATTCATTCTTCTCTAGAGCCATCATTGAGAGGTTGTACTGAAGATTTGCTTTAGAAAGTTTTAGGCTTCTACTTTCTTGTAGAAGATATGAGCATCTTGGTTCTCAAGTTGTTGTTAGAGGATCAAGCACAGGGAGCAGTGCACAGCGAGTGGTAGTGGTAGCGAGGAGTTGTGCAAGGACAACTATAGTCCTTAGGTCAACATACTGATTGGAAAAGAGAGCTGTGAGTATATCTAGTAATCATTTAATAATGATTGATTTTTCTGGTCGTGATTTTTCTCCCTACATAGGGTTTCCGCGTAAAAGATTGTGCCTACCTTCTTGTGGTGTGTGATTTGTAGATTTGATTTCTAACTTGCTTTGTTTTATTTTCCGCTGCATTGATTATTGAACTAGCATACATTTTAGTAGATAAAAAGGGCACTTTCAAATATTTTCCTATTTTGTCGATGCAGTGATCTTGACTCGACTTGGTAAACAACTAAATAGTATGCTGACTTACAACTTACATGGAGACCGACTACATGTAGTTGTCAGTTAAAAAATCCATGTTGAAGCCCATGCACGCATATTTCTGGCCTCTCCCCTAGAAACTGTTGTTTTGTGAACTCGAGGAAAATCAAATTCAATGTTTTAGACACGAAACAAACCAAATTGGGGGAAGTGGCTCCCAAGGAAAATCGGAGTCTTTCCGTGGCAACTAAAAATTTGCAGTGTTACAATTGGGCTTCATCTTTTTCTGCAAACAAATATCCGCAGTATTAAAGATTTGCTCAGGGCTTCACGTGGAATTGAGGAAAACCAAGCCATCTGAATTTTTCTCGACGAAATCTGTGTGGGGATATTTCCAAAGATACCGAGATTACATTAGCTTTGGTAAATGTACCAGCTAATCATGTCTCAACCTCAGCCATGCGCACCTCGGCAGTAGTGCCAGGTGGCCAACCGAGATCAAGGTCGCTCCCGACCTCGGTCACTCCTGACCTCGTCACCGTGTCCTGGCCTCAGTCACGCATCTCGGCAAAAAGTGCCAGATGGCTAGTCGAGACAGACACTGACAGCCGAAGTTCTATGGAAGCTCAACCACGTCATGGGACGTGTGATAAGACAAGGGCATACGCAAGTAGGGCTGATAAGCCATCTTGTCGCCCATAGTCCCTGATATTTCGGCATCCATAGCTCCCAATGTGTCAGAGTAAGGCCCAATGGGACAGTATGAGCTACGATGGGACATGATGTGCTATGATGGGACTGTTATTTAATGAAGAATGGGCTGATGAGGTCACGTCACGGGGCCCACCATCCACAGTCGGTTCCATCTTCAATAAATAGAGTACCCAATTCTAAATACAAGGTACGCCGTGCATAACTTGCAACACGCATAACACACAACTCCTTTACTATTCATCTCCATCCTACTGTTGAGTTCCTGAACTAACTTAAGCATCGGAGAGCCTTGCGCTAACTACAGCCAGGGTCTTTGATTGCTCTGTTCCTCTTTTCCTTGCAGGATCCAGACATATCTCCACCTTCTAAGAGGCTTATTATCCAGCCTAATCCATCATTCAAAGTCCGTAATTTTTAGGCACTTACAATTGGCACCGTCTGTGGGAAACGCTAATTCAAAAATTTTCCCAAACACCATGCCTCCAAGAGCTAAGAAGGGCGGAGGATCTTCAAAGAAATTACCACGGCGGCCGGTACTCCCACCAGGGTTTACACCGGTATTCCCACCTGAGTTTCCTCTGGACCCTCGCCAGAGGAGGTTAGGTGTGTGAAGTGTTCACACTGAGTCGGGTTCATCTTTAATGGAGGAGATAACACCTCCCCAAAAGGATAACCCTCGACCAGGGCCTTCCCAGCAAAACCATCGCCCCCCACGGGACAATGGGAAGCATCCCACTGATGGCGACGACAATGGCAATTCGCTCATCGAGGGTATCAGGGCCCAAAACCTTGTTATCCAAGAGAAGGACAAGTTGTTTCATCAACTCCAGCAGCAACTCCAAAAGAAAATGAGGACTGTGACTCAAACCCCTAGAAGCAAGCAAGCTCTTTCGGCCAAGCAGGATTTGAGGCAAATTCTGGATAGAAAAAGACACGATTGAGCTTACGACAAGGTTTCGAACAGCGGCCATTCAAAGAGAAGGTCGGGTCAGATACCAGAAGACAATGATGACCTGAGGGAATGGCTTGATCAACAAATCAAGCAGACATTTCAGAAGAACATGCAGGTGATCGGTCTCCGCCGAGACCTGTTAGATGCTTACGGCTCCGATGATCTCGGTGCATCTCCTTTCTCTCAGGAGATCAGGGTCTTTGCTCTCCCTGAAAGATTCAGCGTCCCAAGGTTTACCCTATACGATGGGACCTCGGATCCAGCAGCTCATCTCCGGCACTTTACTCAGAAGATGTCGGTTTGGGGAGATGAGGGTCACCTAATCTGTAGAGTTTTCTCCTCCAGTCTGGGGGACCTTCCCCTGAGATGGTTCTGTGCAATTCCAAAAGAGTTAGTTTCGAACTGGCGGCAACTCAGAAATTCTTTCGTGGAGAAGTTCCACACAGACAGAATCATCCCCAAAACAGACGAGGATGTAATGGCTCTCAAAATGAGGCAAACCGAGAATATCACTCAGTTTGCCAAGAGGTTCTGGACAATAAACAACCAGATGAGGACTCCTCTGACGAGGTGGCGATCAAATCTTTCAAACAAGCTCTGCTGCCAGGCAATGAGCTTCGAATAGAATTGGTATGGTATCCCGTGGTCATGATGAAAGCATTAATGGCCCGGGTAAACCGGTACGTCGAGCAAGAGGAAGACGAGCTTCGAGCTCAAGAGAACTTCGACTTCTCTCACAAAGACCGAACTTCCAAGAAGGAACAGAAGTCGTCTCGAAGGGAGGAGGCAAACCGAAGCCGGGCTTCCACGAGCTCGGCAAAGGTCTCTTTCCCCACCTCAGGAGGCGGCAAGATGTTCAGACAAGTCCACCGAGCCAGAGAAGGGCAGCCAGCCGCCACTGCATACAAGGCTGTCTACACGATCTTCAGGGAGCCAATCTATAGGCTCCTCGGCAAGATCAAGACGCAGCCATACTTCCAGTGGCCGCAGCCCATGAAGGGTGATCCTTCCACCTGTGATCAAAGCAAATTTTGTGCCTACCACAAACAAAATGGGCACAGAACTGAAGATTGCATGTCCCTGAAGTCCCATCTTGAGAAGCTCGTCAAGGACGGGCACTTGAAGGACTACATCAAGGAAGGGGACATACACGTGAACCGAGCTCAACTCCCCCTCCAAAAGGGAGTAACCAAGATAGCGATGAGTCGGAAAAGATAATAAATGTCACCCACCCTGCTCCCCCTCCAAAAGGGGGTAACCAAGTCCATGCCGAGGCCAAGAGGGCCTCACACTGCAAACAGGTGATGACAGCCGAGCTGGAGCCAGCTGCCAAAAAGGTTTGGAAGGAAAGACCCAAGATCTGGTTCTAAGATGAGGATCTAGAAGGCGTCTAACTCCCCTACAACGATCCCCTGATCGTGACCCTAAAGTTGAAGAACTGCAGGGTACAGAGGATTCTTGTGGATCCCGACAACTCTTCAGAGATCCTCTACTTCGATTGCTTTAAGAAAATGGGTCTCAAAGAAGAAGATCTGCAGGAGGCATGCACTCCCTTGGTAGGTTTCAGCTCCAAACCTGTATACCCCAACGGGAAGGTCTCCCTCAAAGTCCAAATTAAAGGCGCCTCTATGATAGCCGACTTCCTGGTGGTGGATGCACCGTCCCCCTACAATGCCATAATGGGGAGGACCTGGCTGCACAATATGGAGGCAATATCATCCACCCATCACAAAAAACTCAAGTTCTCGTTAGAGGACGAGAATGGCAGAGTTGAGGTGGTCACGGTCAGAGGCGACCAGCAGATGGCCAAACAATGCCTAATGGCCGTAGTACCTGGCGAGGAGGAGCCAAAGTAGGTACACATGGCCGAGCTAGAAGCAGAGCTGGACAATGTTGGCCGAGACCCGGAGCAGAAAAGTATTGAAGATCTAACCGAGATCAAGATCGACCCCAACGATCCTGAAAGGTACTTTCTGCTCGGAAGCCAGCTTGTCGAGCCCGAAATGTCCTAGCTCCTGAACTTCTTGTTACAGAACAAAGTGGTTTTCGCTTGGACCCCATATGAAATTCCTGGCGTCGATCCCGAGGCATGTGCCACAAGCTAAATGTGGACCCGAACACAAACCTGTAGTCCAGAAGGATCGCAGGACGGGAATCCCACAAATTGAAGCCGTGATTGAGGAGGTCGAAAAGCTGCTAGAAGCTAAGGCAATAAGAAAAGTCCATTATCCGGACTGGTTGGCCAATACAGTGGTGGTCAAGAAAACGACCGGGAAATGGAGAGTCTGCGTCGACTTCACCGACCTCAATAAGGCGTGTCCAAAAGACTGCTTTCTACTCCCGAAGATCGACCAGATGATCGATGCCACCGCCGATCATGACAGGATGAGTTTCCTCGATGCCTACCGAGGTTACCATCAGATCCCGATGCATGGGCTTGATGAAGAGAAAACCGCGTTCATAACACTTAAAGGCATTTACTACTACAAAGTGATGCCCTTTGGGGTAAAAAATGCGAGGGCGACTTACCAGAGGCTGGTAACCAAAATGTTCCAGGCCCAACTCGGTAAAACAGTGGAGGTCTACATTGACGACATGGTTGTCAAGTCTAAAAGGTCACAAAACCACTTGGCAAACCTAAGTCAGGCGTTTGACTTCCTCAAGAGGTTCCAGCTGTCACGCCCCGAGCCCGAGATTTCACACATTCCGAGGCGCGACACACGCCCGCGTGGAAATTCGAGTCAAACTCATTGACTCTAGGTCCCCACGTACGGAATTTACCCACAGGATATCACGTGTGAGGTTTGTATTTTTTGATATGCCTATATAAATTTTTGTCAAATAGATATCCATCCATAATTTATAATGTAACAAAGTATAGAGCATAAGAGTCCATAAGCAATACTTTAAAAGTTCAAGTTTAAGAGATAGAAAGAGAAGAAGTAAGTTAGTTAAGTTTAAGTTTACAATCCCAAAAACTAGACAAGTTCATTAAGCTACTACAAAAGATGTGGCAATCCTAGCCACGGTCCATGGGTCATTTATCGTCCAATCTCATTGTACGGATGTCTAGAAGACATTATCAGGAGTCCACTCTGCTACGTTATGGAGAGATTCCTTTTCCTCAAGGATCTCCGGGGCAGTGGCGTCGATGTATTCACCTGTAACGCCAAGTGTAGCACCATTAGACTAAGCTAAGCAAGACAAACATATACAGTCCATATAACATGTAACAAATGAATAGTCAGACAGGGATAAATCATAAGAGATCAAGGAATGATAACTAGGCATATCAGTGCATGAATTAGCATGAGACATACGAGTCATAGATAACAGATAAACATATTAACAAACTAGTTGGCACATCCACATAAGCTATGTTCTCTCAAGTTAATCATGTAATATGAAAATAAAATGAGAGCAGAATATCAGGGCAGGACAGGGTGGTGCTACTAGGAGACAGAGGTACCCAGAATTCTCCAACGTAGACCTAGGGTGCCGGTACACCCTCAGAATAAATTTCCCATCTGCAGAAGGCCAGAAGTATTTACTAAACCCACACTTAGCCGGGTCCGACTTAGATAGGGTCGAAGCTAAGTGGTGCCGACTCATAGAGTGCAATATATAAACAACAGATCAGGTGCAGAACAGTGTTAATCAGATACAGGACATATACAGGACAAGACATATAAATGACAAAGAATCAAAACTCACTGAGATGTACTGAACAAAGCCATAAATAAAGGTAATATAACAGATGTGTAACAAAAATATATAACTGAACAGAAGCATGATCAAGTTTTACTAGAATACTGGAAACGGAATGCAATGCATGTACATACAGATCATATACGGAGTCAAGATGTAATTCAAGCCAAGCCTACGGTCTTGGGAACACATGTGGTCTTCACCGTCCAACTCGGGGTAGTATTAAGAGTTCGACATTATCGGGCTACAAGGACCCCCTTGGCGTTACATAATTTGGATGTCGAATCCCTTAATAGAACACATTTGGTTCGGTTACAATCCGAAGAACACAAGGCCCCTTTTGTGGGTACGGTTGCTCAATCCATATCCACAATCCAACAAACCATCGGTCATGATAAAAGTTCAGGGTGCACATCCTACAGGTCCATCTATCAGGCCAATCAACTAGAACAAGCTACGGTTCAGTGTCCGGCTCCTGGAAACGTCCATTTGTCATAATTACATAAAATCCAACATTTATTCTTTTCTAAGGTTCAAATAAAATAAAAATCACTTTTTGTTGGGTTCTACACATCATGAGCTTTCCAACGGTATGTAGATCTCCAAAAACGGACATACGGTTAAAAAGTTATGGTCATTGGAAAATCTGCATACTGCAGGTATCAGGTTCGCTCGAGCGGACCCCAGACAGAGAGCTGTTCGCTCGACCGGACCAAAAGTTCGCTCGAGCGAACTCTCCCAGAGCGCCCTTCGCTCGAGCGTTCACTCACGCTAGCTCGAGCGAACTGTCAAATCCTGGGTCCGAAAATCTGAAACTGTGCTGTTTCCTTCCAAGCCATTCAAGGCATTCATTCCAGGTTTTACACACTACACAAGAGTATCTTTGAGCTTCCAAAATGCTCATAAAAACCCATCAATATACCCATATACATTAACAAGAGAAATCATCCATAAAAATCCATTTTGAGCAAGAAGAAGGGTGTCTACACATGATTTCATACATTCATGAATCAAACAAAGAAGCATGCATATAAACATGTAAGTTTAACTTGCCTTAGGTGCTTGGAAGCTAACTCTCACACCTAATCCTTCTCAAACTCGAAAATCCCCAAATATGAAAGCTCAATGCCCTAAAAAAATGGTGAAAACAAAAATGAATGAAATGAAGAAGATACATGCACGAATCTGAGACATTCTATGATTGAAAGAAATCAAGAGGGAATGATTTGAAATAAACACAAGGGAAAGGAAGGTGAATACTTACCAAAGAAGAAGATGGAGTACACTTGGAGGCAATGGAGTCTTGGAGAAGATGAAGTGAAGGTGCAATCTACTCACATGCAAGGATCCTTGGATGGTTGCTTGAGATGAGGAAGGAAGAAATGAAGAAGAAGAGAAGAGAAAAACTCTCAGCTGGAATTAAGAAGGAATAAGGAGAGAAGAAGGAAAAAATGGCTGGGTAAGGGCTTTTAAGCCAATTTTTCTCCTGCATTGCATGCAAGTCCACAAAAAGGACAGAATTCTCTAATAAGGGCCTGGGTTAAATGAATGGGCTGGGAATGGGCCTAAATGGATCCGAATAAAATGGGCCAAAGCATGAAAGTTAATGATCATGAGATGCTCTATGCAATGTATTAAAAACCCAAAATTTCTAAGTACACACAAAAAACCAAAACACTCCAGAAGTCATAATCTACCTAGTAAATGGTCAAACCCCACTAATTCTACCTAATCCAGTCCAATCAAAATCAAAACATCCATTAAGCAGTTAATCTAAATTAATTAACTCTAAAACGAGATTAAGGCGGGTTGGGGTGTTACACCAGCTCAAGCTGAAAGCCTCCAAATGTGCTTTTGGTGTCGGCTCCGGCAAATTTTTGGAAAGTGTAGTCACGAGAAGAGGGATTGAAGCAAGTCCAGTTCAGATCTTGGTGATCCAGGGAATTCAGAGTTCAACAATGGCAAAACATGTCTAGAGGCTCACTAGCATGGTTGCCGTGCTTAACCGCTTCATCAGCCGAGCTTCGGACAAATGCCACCTTTCTTCCAACTTTTGAAGAAAATCTTGAAGTTCCAATGGATTTCGGAGTGCGACCAAGCTCTGCAAGAGCTCAAAGCTTATCTCACTTCACCACTCCTGCTTTCAACTCCGAAACATGGAGAAGTGCTTTATTTATACCTGGTGGTCTCTGATGGACCGTGCTCCTGGCGCCTGGTCCTACTGAGGTCGGCGGACGTGGGAGTCCATTGGGTCCGACCCTTTCGTAACCGGGGGGCAAGGGGCGTGCATCAACATTTCTTTGTGTGGGTGTGCCAGATTTTCTATTTTACTTGGAATTGCAAGTGGTGATCCGGAGACCAACCTTCGCAAGTAAAAAGGAAATCAATTTCTTTCAAGTTTTCCATTGCACATATATTTAAGAAAAGAGACATTTTCTTAATTTGCCGTGAAAGGCGATTTTTTTGGGCATTTATAGCCGATTTTGGCGTTTATAGCCGATTTTTGGCGTTTATAGCTGATTTTGGCGTTTATAGCCGTTTTACAATTCTTATCAATAATGAAAGACAAGAGTTGTGATTTTTTGTCTCTTTAAAAAAAATACAAACTACAATGAAAAGCAAGAAAAGGAGGATCTAACTTCTCAGAAGATTGTGGGGGACCCGTTCAGATTGACGGTCGCAAGCCATATGTGGACTTCGCCATCATCCATGCAGATGAGAACAGAGGACGCTATTGATTCGCTTGGCTTGGCTATAACCTCAGGTTTTTAGAGAACAAAGACCAAAGAGAGGTCCTATGTCCAATAAAAAACCGAGTAGATGGGCTGAAAAGCCATGTCTGAGCCATTGGAGGCAGAAGGAGAAGACAAGGACCTTGGGGGGGGGGGGGGTACCCCCCAAGGGACTTTTGTCACCTTGTAGCGGTGGTCGGTGTAGGATTTCCGCAGAGTTTTCTCTCTTAGATTTCTGACGCCTTTTTCTGTCTGAGTTTCCGGATTTTCTGTAGTCTGTTGTCTGTGTGTTTGTGATTCTCCCTTTCTTCTTGGAGAGCTCTCATATTTATAGGCTTTTAGTTAGCCATTTAGGAGGGTTTATGAGCCTTAATTGTCATAAAGCTACATAAAGGGAGGAGTTACAAGATTGAATTCTTTATTTTGTAACTCCTTTTTCTTGGCTTTTGATTGGCCGGAGGAGATTGAGGGCATTTAATCGCCTTTAATCACCATGATGGGAGGAGTTTCATGGGTTAAATGCCATGAATCTCTTGACTTGTAACTCCCGGATGCTTGCTTCTGATTGGCCCGTCCAAAGAAATGGATTAATGACTGTAATAAAGCTAGTCAATTAATCGCATTAAGTGGTCGCCGAGCAGTTGAAGAGTCACGGACCGTGCCGCGTCTTTTGGGATTCTTCTGGCGGTGATCATTGATGGATCTTCATGTAGATCGACATCGGATGACCATGTAACTTCAGGTGTTAGTTGCCAACAGCGGGTCGGTACCATCTGTCCTGTCGATTTCGCGATCGGTCGGGTAGAAAGCACACTTTTTTTGGTTGACCGGGTGGCGATCAATGTTGTTTTCGATACTCTTGATGATTAACCCATGTTTTTGACGGATGTTAGAGGATTTGGTGTCTCAAAAGTATGAATTTTGGAAAATACCAGAGGCCGGACGCTTCGAATCGCGAAAAAACGGCGAAAACCGGGGTTTCCGGGGCCTTCCCGGAGATCCCGGGCCCCAGGGTCGCAGGGGTCTACGACCCTGGGGTTTTTTTCCCCCTTTGTCCCGTTTTGTGTCCGTTTTTGCTCTTTTTCGATTCTTTTTTCTTCTGTATTTTTCCTTGACACTTTTGATCATTTATTGGCCTGATTTTCCTGTAGAAAATATGATGAGAATCCTTGCATTTTGGTTTGCAAAGTTTCTAATTTTCTGAGAAAGCCGAAGACTTTGTCACGCAGAGCTGCCGATTTTCCGTCAGAAGCTGAAACTGGGTCAAACGATGTCGGAATGACCTGAAATTTGGTGTGAAGCCTCCTGAGCAATAAATAAGACCAACCATAGGCTTTTGTTTGAGTTTTGAAGCCGTTTTGGGTCCTATCACCAGTAGACTTGCTTTTGTCGCGATGAAGACGTCGCGGTTTGATGTGCGGTCAACCGATGTCCGATTGACTTGAAATTTGACAGGGAACCTATTGGAGTCATTTTAAGATGATCCATAAGCTCTCTCTTGGAAACCATGGTCCCGGGGAGCTTTGCCGCCGAGAGGCCTGATTTGGCTTCCGAGCGTCAAACTATGGTCAAATGTTGTCGAAATAACCTGAAATTTGACGTGTAGCCCTTTGTAAGCATTTTGAAGCCGTCCATGTGCTCTATCTGATGAGTGATGGCCTCGGTGGTTCTCGCCGCCGAGAGGCTTGATTTAGCTGTTCGAGGGTTGATGTAGGGTGAAACGTTGTCGGTTTGACTCGGAACTTGACGTGGAGCCTTTTGGATGTATTTTGAGACCATCCATCGGCTCTGATCGAAGATTTGGTGTCTCCGATGCTTTCGCCGCCGGGAGCTCCTTTTCAGCTGCAGGAGAAGCGAAGTTAGGCCAAATGATTTTGAAATGGCCCGAAACTTCTTGTGCACTCCTCTTTTGGCTGTCTTGAATAATCTTGCAGTTTTTGTTTGGTTCTGACAAGATTTGATTTTTTGTAAGTAGCATTGCCTATTTATGGCAGGTTGCGACTTCATGTAGCTCTTTGGATCTTGAAGGGGCAAAGTGACATTTTTGGTGTCAACAAATGCCCCCTCGAGGTACAGCGACGAGTTGCTTATCATTTGTAGTCGATGTGCCTCGAAGAGATTTGTGAAGGAGAGCCTGTGACTTGACCAAGAGTCTTTGAGCAGTCTTTTTTTTTTTTTTTTGTATTTGTAGGCTTTTGAGCTTCCAGGGGAATTTTATGGTAGTGAAAGGGATCACATACCATCTCAAGGCAAAGTTTTGAAGATGACATCAGGGATGTGGATTTGGGTTTTGACCTTGTGACCTAACAGGCTGTATGTGGCAGGTTAGGGGGTCGGGTTTGGTTTTGACCGTGTGACCCAAGAAGCTGTATGTGGAATGTTGGGGGATCAATCTTGGTTTTGATCTTGTGACCTAACAGGCTGTATGTGGCTAGTTAGGGGATCAGGTTTTGGTTTTTGGTTTTGGTCTTGTGACCTAACAAGCTGTATGTGGCAAGTTAGGGGACCAGGATTTGGTTTGATTTTTGTGGAATGTCAATTTCAAGATTTTGGCTCAATTTGGTAGATGAGGCTCGATGGTTTGATTTTTGGAAGCTCATGGGGCTTGGAGTTCTCTTTTGTATGGTCGAATCAACTCAAAAGAGGCATGAAACCATTTGTATATGCTCTTGGTAAGAGGGATTTCTCTTTGACTGAAAGCCCAAATTTTTTTTTTTTTTTTGTGTGCCTAGGTGGTCAAACGTGGCTCATATGGGCTAACCGATGGGACCTTAAGCTTTTGAAATGGCTTAGATCTCCTATGGTGTCATTTTTGTAAAGAATATCCAAAAATATCTCATTTGGATAGAGAATATCTAAGAATATCTTTACTTGGAGAGAATCTTTCATGTTCACTTTATTTTGGGATAGGATATCTCAAGATATCTTTCTTTTGGGAAAGAATCCCTCATTGATTTCTTTTTGGAAGAGAATCCCTCAAGATATCTTTCTTTTGGGAAAGAATCTTTCTAATCTCTTTCTTTTGGTAAGGTTACTAATTAGTAACATTTACCTCTTTCTTCTTTCCTTCTTTGGTTTGCTCTCTTCTATAAAAGCAAGGAGGAGGTTGGATCTCTTGCTCTTATTGCTTTCTTTTGCAACAAATCCAAGAGGGCTTTAAGACCAAGAGTTCTTCTTCTTCAAGATCTTCAAGACTTTTCTTCTTCTTCACCATCAATGGCTTCAAGTAAGTTCTCCTTTTCAAGAAAACTCCATTGTAGGAAAAATAAAAGTTCTTTTTTTTTATTTCTTTTCTTCTTTTCTTTTTTTTTTCCACGTGTTTGCTTCTTTTTTTTTCACACGTTTTTTTTTTTGCTTTCTTTTCTTCTTTCTTTCTTTTTCATGTTTTGTTTTTTTTTTTTTTTTGTGGGCCGTACGGACAGATCCGTACGGATCTGGCCGTACGGCCACGTGGCCTGTGGGCCATCCCCTTTTTTTTCTTTTTTTTTGTTTTCTTTCCCCCTTTTTTTTTTTGAGAAAGTTTTCTTTTTCTTCTTCTTTTTTTTTTTTTTGATAATGCATTTTTTTTACCAAGATGTTCATGCATGTATATTTTGTAAATTGAATTATAGCATGATGTGATAACATACCTGAAAGTTTTCGCAAATTTGGGAATTTGGAGCTTGCAGCGATGTTGAGCCCTTCCTGATCTTGCGGGGACTTTGAGGTTTCGAGAGTTTGGAGTTTCGGAGCTCGCAGCAATGTTGAGCCCATCTTCAAGCTTTCTATTTCTTTCGGGATAGTTCCTTTTTTTTGGAATTGCCCCGGCATCATGTCAAAATTTCGTCAGATTTTTTTTCGCGAGATTCTGTTATTTTGATGTTTGATCTTTTTCTTTTCCATCCTTTGCAGGTGGTTCTTCCAGAACGAACAAGGGTAAAGAGCCTGCTACAAGCATACCTCGTCGATCTTCTAGATCTTCTAATCCGGCCGTTCAGGAGGCCTTTGAGAAGGTCCAGTATGTTGAGAGAAAACTGGAAGAATGCGACTCCCTCAACAGAGATGAGATGAGACAGCGACTGATCGCTCTTAAGGGAGAGGAATTCTATAAGATCATGGTAAGCATTCGTCCATGGGTAGTGGAAGATCAGAGTGTTTTACCCAAGCCTACCTTCTCCTTTGGTGATGCCGTCCCTGATGACATGACATACCCTGATGACATGACATACCAGAGGAGATGTTTTCAGTTCTCTTTCACAACAGATGGTGAGAAGAAGACTGTTGCTACCCGGTCGACGTTTGATCGCACTGTCTCGATCATGAGCCTTGCCCCCACGTGCTCTAAGAGAGAAGATCCTCCAAGCTGGGTGAGAAGGACAAATGTAATCAAGACCGGGGTTTTTGTTGGCGGTTCTCCTGGATATACGGAGAGGTCGCCTGTTGACATGGACCTGTTGATGCCATCCAGCGGCTACCAGGGTTCTGATTATCCGTCGGTCGATTTGAGACCGGTGGGCCTTGGTATTTTCAGCGGTGACGGCAGCAATTGGATAAAGCCTTTTCGACTTCGTGGCCGTTTCAATGCTGACTCCGAGTGGAAGTCGTGGACTGATCGTGTCCTGCTGATTGGTGGCGCCGTTTTGAAGGATGCCGGGATTTTTGATGCGGTCCGTGCCTTTAGGGAGACCGTGATCTTTTCCGACGAGGCCTTCATGGCTATGCTGGAGTCATTTCTCCCACAAACCAATACCTTCGTTGTGACGAATGGTGAGATTGGTTTCTTTTTGAAGGAGCTGAGCGCCATTACTGGATTGCCCATCCTTGGCAAACTGTATGAGGAGTTTGTGCCGATTGACAGCTTCCTTAAGGGGCAGTCTGAGGAGTTCAGGCTTCTGTACTTTCAGCTTGTCGCCTTCTATGATTTTTTGAAGGAGAAGGAGGGTTTGAAAGTTAGATCCAGCAGTTGGAAGAGTTCTAGCTCTTCGTTCCCCAACTTTTTTGATAGCAGGGAGTCTTCTGATAGTGTGACCCAGGAAGCCAGGGCTCAGGATCCAACTTCGAAGAAGATCTTGGCTATGCAAGAAGAGTTGAGAGATTTCTATGCGAGTACAAACGCCATATGTCCTGACATTGCACTGCAGAGAGATCTCGCTGTTTACCTCACTTATTGGCTTGGTGAGGCTATTTTTGCTGGAGGAGATGGAACGCACATCAGGCCGCATTGTATTTTTCCGGCTTGTCAGATGGCGTTTGGAGAGCAGCTTGCTTTGGTGCCAGCTCTTTATTCCTACCTGTGTATCGAACAGCAGGCTGCTGCTTTTTTGGTTCGGCTTGGGCTTCCCATGAAAGGGTATTTTCAGCCCACATCTTTTATTCGTGGTACGTGTACCACTGTCCTGGCTTCCACCGGCTGGGTGCTGCACAGGATGATGATCCTCTGATGATTCGACTGGCTAAGGGCAAAGCCGTGTCCGAATCACTTTTGTTTGCCCGCATGAGGATCCGACGGTTCAGGGATGACGAGATGGGGAAGTCTTCAGTGAAGCTTTCTCCGGAGTTGCAGAAGAAGGCTTTTGATTTTGGTGCCTCCCGAGACTCTACCAGGGCGGGGTCGGGAAGGCATTATTCCTTGACAAATGCAGAGAGAGAGTGACTTTTCAGCATACGTGTCGGCACGATGGTGTACCGCAGACATCTTTTTGTCGACATCCAGCCGTATGTACCCTCTCGCTTTGCTTTGCAGTTGGGTTTTTCTCAAGGCGTTGTTGGAGCGCCTTCAAGCATGGTGAAGCGCTTTGGAGGTTTGCAGGACGGGAGAAATACATGGGCTTTCTATAGTGCTGAAGACACTACAGCCATGATCTCTTATCCAGTGTTGTTGACTTCCCGGACTGCCGGCTTTGCGAAGTGGTTCGCGGAGAGCTTTTCGGCATATCGGGGGCTTTCCAAGAAGGAGCTTGATGTGAAGCTAGCATCTGGAAAGGGCCTTGGAAAGTCGGATGGCGTCCGGCGAGAGGAGGTTTGGGCCTTCCTTTCTGGAGAGAAGCATAAGATAGGCTTTCTCGGTGACCAGGGCGTCATTGGTTCTGAAGCTGTTCGAGAAATACCTGATGAGGCTTTAGAGCAGCTAGAACAGGAGGAAGCCGAACTTGGTGCTTGGATGCAAGCGGCACAGAGGCAAGCTTCCGTGGAGTCTACTGGCAAGAGTATACCATCCAGTGAGGAGTCAAGTGGGAAACCTGACTCTGACAGCGGGGCAGGTTCCTCTAAGAAGCGAGCCCGCAGGAGTAAGAGGAGGAGGAGTCATCATCGCAGCAAGGGGCAGCATGAGGACTCTCCTGACTTGGAAGTTCCTCTTACTATCAATGAGGATGTGCCAGTGGATGCTGACGAGCCTCCAGAGAAGAGAAGCCGAGAAGAAGAGACCGTCGGTGATAGTATGATTCTTCCTTTTTCTCTTTCCATTTCTTTTCATGGGATTTTTCCATGTTCTAATTTGCTTCTTGTTTCTGCTTTTCTTTTATTTTTATTTTTAGCAGAGGAAACTTGATGATGCCGAGGTTCCAATCGATGAGGTGGTGACGGATCCTGTCGGGGCACCTGAAGAAGAACCGAGGGACTCTGGAGTGAATCCAGAGTCTCCAATTGGTATGACTTCTTTTTTTTTTGTGTCTGTGACTTGGTTTGCTAACACATTTTTCTTGCCAGCTGACTTGCCACAGGATTCCGATGACTTTGAACCATCGATGGACGCAAATGTTGATGATGCTTCCGATGAGTTCATGGAGGAAGAGAGTCTTCCGCCAGTCGTCGAAGAAGGTATTTTGTAGTAATAACCCTGATAATGATTTTCAAACAGGATCATATTCATACCTTTTTGTGTTTCTTTGGCAGGTTTTGAAGTGACAGAGGAGGATCCGTCGCTTCCAGAGCAAGGGATGCCAGAGGTTGATCCAGAGGTAGAGATTCCTGGGACTAGTTCTGACAATGTTGAGGAGATACCTCGTGCTGAGACTCCTTCCCGAGCAGGAGCAGCTTCAACTGGAAAGAGTTCTTTTGTTACTCTTCCAACAGGTGATGACATGAGCAGCCGACCAACGGAGTTGGGCGAATCTTCAGCTGGGCCATCTCTTCTTTTTGCGAAGAAGGTGGTGGTGCGAGTTTTGAGCTCTTGGATTGAGACTCTGCTTTCTGGGCACTTTGATGCCGGATTTGGGATGATCCAGCATGTGCGAGAGATTCTCGGTGATGTTGAAGAGGCTGGTCTAGATGTCACAAGTGCCAGGGCGATCGTTGATAGGATCATTGAGCTGGGTGACAGGTGGTTTGAGACCATGGGTTTTCCTGATGACCAGTTCTTCAAGGAGATGTTCTTGGACCCGGCGGATAAGGCTCAGTCTAACCTGGATGAGGCTACAGAAAGCAGGAAGCAGGTAGTCCGAGAGAAGAACTTAGAAGAGCTAAACATCATTGGGCTGACACATGACCTTAACATCCTTGATAGGGAGGTCGATGAGGCCAGGAAACGTCTTGAGCATCTGCAGGCACAAGTCGCTGCCAAGTGGACTGCAATAACAGAGGCTCGTGACAGGGAGAGTGCTCTGATTCGCCGGGTTGCAGATGCCAATCGAGTTCTTAAAAGGAAGTCTGACTTGAACAAACAATGGCGAACTGCTCGAGATAAGCTTCCTAGTGCGAAAGAAGGGTTACAGCCCACCCCAGCATCTCATGGCAAGTTCCTGAAGAAGCGTGCCTTGGAATCCCTGACGGCTGAGGCCAAAAGTTTGCTTAAGAAGCTGAATTCTTGGCTGGAGACCATTTTTGATTGAGCTCCTGTTTTTTTTTTTTTAAACAGAAACCACCCTTCTCTCTCTCTTTTTTTTTTAAGTACCACTTGTATTTTTTGGTACCTTTTTTTTGTAGTGCTTGTGAACACTTTCTTTTTTTTGGTACCACATGTATTTTTTGGTACTCTTTTTTTTTTGTTATCCCTATGCTCACTTGAATCTTTTTGTGATAAAAGTAATTGCTAAATGGGATGCCCATTTTTTGTTTTCCCTATGCTTACTTAAATCTTTTTGTGATAAAGTAATTGCTAAATGGGATTTGATCAAAAGCTTGTCATTTTGTGAAAATCTTTTGTCAAATGATTGTTTTGGCATGGAAGCCAGATTTTTGCTTGTGGCATGGAAGCCAATTTTGGCATGAGAGCCAGCTTCTTTTTTTTTGTGGCATTGATAGCCGAGTTTTTTTTGTTTGTGCCATCTATAGCCAGTTTGTGGCATTTATAGTCGGGTTTGTGGCATTGATAGCCGAGTTTGTGGCATTGATAGCTGGGTTTTTTTGAAAGCCAATTTTTTTGTTTGTGGCATTAATAGCCGGTTTGTTTTGTTTTGGTGGCATTGATAGCCGGTTTTGTTTTATTTTGGTGGCATTGATAGCCGATTTGTGGCATTTATAGCCTGTTTTATTTTGGTGGCATTGATAGCCGGTTTGGTTTTTAAAAATGCAAGTATCGACTAAAAGTCGCCTCCCTGGTGAATGTTCTTGCAAGTATCGATGGAATGTCGCATCCTTGCTCATTCGTTTGGGAGTATCGATGGAATGTCGCATCCTCGCGAATTTGGGTGCAAGTATCGATGGAATGTCGCATCCTTGCTTTTCAAAAAAATTTTATCTTGCGGGTACTGACTTGATGTCGTTTCCCCACGATTTTTGAAATTTGTGGTTTTCTCGAACCTTTGGGTTATGGATATCAACTGAAATGTTGCGTCTCCATGGTTTTTTAGGTTTTTTTCGAACCTTTGAAATTTGGGTTGTGGATATCAACTGAAATGTTGCGTTTCCACGATTTTGGATTTTGCAAGTATCGACGAAATGTCGCTTCCCTGCGATTTTGGAAGTGTCGAACGTGGTTCGCATGCTTCCAATTTGTGCGAGTATCGACTAAGCGTCGCTTCCCCGCGGTTTTTTTTTTTAAAAACCATTTTTTTTGTTTAAAGACACGAGGGTCATAAGTTTTGACCTAAAACCATTTTGGCGGTAAAAGGCAGGGTGGACTAGGGTAGAAATCCCTGAATCCGGATTTTGTTTCAAACCATGACTTTTGGGTTCAAGGGTTGAAAATTTTGGTCAAGTTAGGGAAAGGTTCCTAAACTTGGGTTTTTTTTTTTTTTTTGAACAATGAAACGATAAAAGTAAGGTGGGTTTAGTGAGCGTGTACCTGGAAACGGGTTTTGGTCATGCAGGCATTGCTCTTACCCAGTTGGGTAAGTCTTTAAGGGTAGTACCGCTTTAAGAACTTGCCGTTGATGGGCAGCATATATCTGTCACCTTCCATGTTTAGGAGTGCGTATGCGCCGTTGGAGAAAACCTTGTCGATGACGTAGGGTCCCTCCCATTTTGGCTCAAATTTGCCTTTGGACTTGTGAGCGAAGACCATTGGTCTTTTTACCGCAAGAACCAAGTCACCCTTTTTGTAGGCGCGTTGCCTGACCTTTTTGTCGAAAGATCCTGCCATGCGTGCTTGGTAAAGTTCAATGCTTTGTTGAGCTTCGAGCAGCCTCTCATCGAGATTGTCCAGCTCATGGAGTCGCAATTTGACATTGCTTTCTTGAGTCATGTCATTTTGCAAGGATACCCTCAAGGAAGGAATTTGTACTTCCAAGGGCACGACAGCTTCGCATCATAGACCAAGGAGAATGGTGTGCTATGGGTTGGTCCTCGAACGGTGGTTCGATAGGCCCACAAAGCTTCAGACATTTTGTCGCTCCAGTCTCTTTTGTGACTAGAGACCATTTTTTTGAGGATTTTGCAGAGTGTCTTGTTGAAAGCTTCTACCAACCCGTTTGCTGCCAGATTGTATGGAGTCGAAGGACAGCTTTGGATTTTGTATTTGTCGCAGAACCTGTAGAATCGATGATCCCGGAATTGTGGTCCGTTATCATGGACGAATCTTTTGGGTATGCCGAAACGACAAATGATGTTGGTGCGCAGGAACTGAAGAACTGATGAGGTCTTCATTTCGTTGAACGCAAATGCTTCTGACCACTTGGAGAAATAATCCGTAGCGGCGAAGATGAAGCGATGACCTTTGCTCGAAGGGGGAGAAATAGGACCTATGATGTCCATACCCCAAGCTTCGAAGGGCCATGAAATCGCTTAGGATGCAGCCATTCTGGAGGCATGTGAATGTAATCTCCATGAATTTGGCATTGTTGGCAGCGCTTAGCAAATTGCATTGCGTCAGCTACCATGGTAGGCCAGTAATATCCTAACCTTTTTATCTGATCATAGAGCTTGGGACCAGCCTGATGAGCTCTGCAAAGACCAGCATGAACTTCTTTGAGTGTTTCCTTAGCCTCTTGTTGTGACAAGCAGCGTAGAAATACTCAGTTGAAGGATTTCTTGTAAAGGATTTTTGAAGGAATATCCAAATGAAAGCTTGGGGTTCGCCTTTGGATGCTTACCCGTTCTTTTAGATCTTCAGGTAGGATTCCGAACATAATGTAATCAATGAACGGATCCCTCCAGTCGCCGATTGAAGTTTGAAGGATTGAAATCCGACTTCCGACCACTTGGTGGCATTCAGCAACTGCTTGGTGTGTGTTAAAAGGAGGAATGATTCTTCTTTCGCACACTGTGATTTGCATGTTTTCCCCTTCCTGGATTGCCATGGATGCGGCAAGTCAAGCTAGCGCATCTGCACGTATATTTTCACCTCTACGAATGTGGGTGATGTGACAGATGTCAAACTTCTGCAGAAGTGATTGTGCCTTGTTGTAGTAAGGCAACAAATCTGGCTTCCTGACTTCAAATTTCTGATTCATCTGGTTGATGATCAGTTGAGAGTCTCCAAAGACTTCTAGCATGGTGATACCGGATTCGATGGCGAGTTCCAATCCTAGGATCGGAGCTTGATATTTAGATGCATTGTTTGTGCATGGTTCCAGTAGCGAGAAAGCGTGTGGAATCATGTATTTGTCGGGGCTAACAAAGAGGATGCCAACTCCCGAGATCAGCTGTCTTTTTTCATTTGTCCTGGTTGCACCGTCAAAGTACATGTCCCAGGAGGCACTTTGTGAGAAAGTCTCCACATTGTAGACTGGTTCGTCTGGGAGATCATCTCTGAGCGGAGAGTCTTTAGGCAATGGGTGCTCTGCGAGGAAGTCCGCTAGAGCTTGCCCTTTGATTGCCTTTTATGGTACATACCTAATGTCAAATTGTGACAGAATGATGGACCATTTTGCCAGTCGAGCATTGAGAGAACCTGCCTTTGTGACAAGGACCTTCAAGAGGTTGACTCTCGAGACCAGGTATACTGTGTTAGAAAGCAAGTAGTGACGCAGCTTTTGTACGGCGAACATCACTGCAAGACATTCTTTTTCGACTGAAGAGTAGCGATGCTCTGCACCTACTAAAATGCGGCTGAGGTAATATAGAGTAGCTTCTTTTCTTTGATCATTTTCTTGCGCAAGCAGAGCTCCCAAAGAGTGATCAAGGGCTCTTGTGTACAAGATGAATGGTTTTCCAGTGGTAGGAGCAGCTAACACTGGAGGTTTTGTCAGGTATGACTTGATGTCTTGGAAAACAGCTTCACAGTCAGCATCCCAGACAAAGTTTACTCCTTTTTTCATCAACCGGGAGAATGGACGGCATTTCCCCGAAAGATTGGAGATGAACCGTCTGATGTAGGCCAATCTCCCTTGAAGCCCTTTGAGTTCTCTCAAGGTTCTTGGAGAGGGCATTTCTAGAATGGCTTTGACTTTTATAGGGTCAAGCTCTATTCCAGCTTTCCGAACTAAGAATCCGAGGAACTTACCCGACGAGACGCCGAAGAAGCATTTCAAAGGATTCATTCACAGTTTGTGTTTGCGAAGCCGGAGGAAGACTTCTCGAAGGTCTTCGAGATGATCTTCTTTTCTTTTGCTTTTGACGGCGAGGTCATCAACGTAACATTCAACCGTCTTGTGCTGCATATCTTGGAATATTTTCATCATAGCCCTCTGATATGTGGCACCAGCATTTTTCAGACCAAATGGCATGACAGTGTAGCAATACACGCCAAATGGAGTCCAAAAAGATGTATGTTTTTCATCTTCAGGATGCATCTTTATCTGATTGTAGCCAGAGAAACCATCCATGAATGTCATTCGCTCGAATCCACAGGTATTATCAATCATTACCTCTGGTATGGGGAGCGGAAATTCATCTTTTGGGCATGCGCCATTCAGGTCTCTATAGTCAATACAGACCCTGATCTGCCCGTTTTTCTTTGTCACGGGGACAATGTTGGCCAACCATTCAGGATGTTGTTCCTCACGGATGAAGCCGACGCTTTTGAGTTTTTGAACTTCTTGTTCAATTTTATCCATCACATCTGGACGGAATCTTCTTTGGCCTTGCTTGATAGGCTTGATGTCTTCTTGAAGATTGAGTTTGTGAACCGCTATTTTAGGGTCTAAGCCAGGCATTTCAGCGTAAGACCATGCAAAGCAATCAACGAACTCGCGAAGAAAGGCGATATACACGGGTACCTCATCATCCTTTATATTCTTGCTTATGAATACATGACGTGGGTTATCTGGTGTTCCCAAGTCTATCTTTTGAACAGGATCTTCTGTTGGAAGGTTCGAAGGTGGTTCCTCCACAATATTTTCGGAGGCTTCCAGCTCAACGAAACCTTCTGGGGTTTCAAAGGCATTTCCAGACCAAAGTTTGGTTCCTTTCCACGGGTCTTCTTGATCGATGATTTTCCCAAGGCTTGCTATGAGATGATCCCAATCGCCTGTTGAAATCGGGTCGAAGTAGGCTACTTCTTTTGGAGATGAGGGTTCTTCTGGGTCAGAAGACCACACGTCTGTGCCATCGGATGACTCCTCTTCATTTTCGGAGAAATCGTGCCAATTGGATGAGCTTCCTGGATCTTTGTCAGGTGACTCATTAAAGAGATATCCAGGGAGATCGATGTCTTCATGGACTTGAGATGTTGAGGCACTTTTAAGCCTTTGTGTCAACTGTCTCAGGGGAGTGTCGGGATCATACCCTAACCCGTGTGAAGACTTTTCTACATAGCCGTAGAGTCTCCAACCTTCCAGCTGGCTTTTGGTCAAGACGGGCCCCAATGGCGTGAGAATACCGCGTCCTTCTCCCAAACCTACTGGGTTTTGAGCGTCACAGCCCATTTTCTTCATAATAGCTTGTGCCACAGAACTATATAGGGATAGTTGAGGCATACCTTCATTTTGGAAAGGTTCAAGCATAGAGTTTGATGAAGAAGCATCCGATCTATGGAAGAAGATCGGCTTTTCCTTTGCTGAAGTTGCTGGAACAACGAAGGAAGCTGACGTAGAATCTTCTATGTCAGAAGTTATCTCCATGGGAGTAAGAGCAGGCTGAACTTGCTGAGTGTCAGCTTGGCTTGACGGTATGTCGTCTTCTGGCTCTGAATCCGAATCCGTGTCTTGCATGATAGACACGAAAGAGACAACAAATTTGCCCCCAGGCTTTTGCTTTACCTTCTTCACTTTAGTTGTGACGACCAAAGGCTTTGAAGATTTGAGGGAGATGATGAAGGGAGTTTGAATGCTCTCTTTGGATTTACCGGATGATTTGTTTTCTTCCGGCGATTGTTGAGGAGCCTTGCCTTTATCTTTCTGAAGATTTTCGGCAAAGGATGCTGTGTGCATATCCTCTTCTTCTTTTTCACCTTAATACATCTGTGAGTCTGCGAAGTGGACTTCTTTACCTTTGAAGGGTTTTCTGTCCGCAAAGACTCGATGTATCATGCCGTCATCGCCAACAAACTTGATGCATTGATGTAGAGTTGAAGGGACAACACCATTCTCGTGGATCCAAGGGCGTCCGAGAAGGATGTTGTAGCATGAAGGGGTTTTTATTGCATACACAGTGACCTCAGAGATAAGATCACCGATCTGTAACTTGAACCTGATTTTGCCGATAGGCCTTTGAGTACTCCCATCGTATCCAAAGATAGATACAGATGTGTGGCTCAGCTTGCTGGGTGGGATGCCCAACTCTTCGAGAGCCGATGTGGAGATGAGGTTGAGTGTAGAACCTGGGTCGATCTGAACTCTGTGCATAGGCATTTCCTTGATGTACCCTGTGAAGTACAGGGGTCGGTTGTGCCTAGTTTCGCCAAGTAGGAGGTCGTCCTTTATGAAGGCGATGGTTGCACTGGCTGCTTTTTTAACCGAGAGGCATTCAATGCATGATCCCTCAGTTTTCTTCTTTTCTCCCTTTAAGGAAGCTTCTGAGTTTTTGACCCGGTAATCCATTTCAATTTGGAGGACTTGCGGGGCATGTTTGTCGACATCCTCATTCAGCTTTTGTAATTCTGAGATGAGATTATCACGAGTGTGCGGAGACATTCGCAACAAATCTAGGATGTGCAGACGTGCAGGTATGTGCTTGAAGTGTTCAATCAAGTCATACTTGAAAGCCTCTTTTGGGCCTGCATGTTCATCATTGTTGCCACTAGGGGCGCTTACAACATCTTTTCCCGAAGGATTTACATATGTAAAGGAAGATTGTTTGTAATTTTTGTGGTAGTCCCGGCCAGAGCGGGTGCCTCTACCAACTTCGAGAGCTTCTTGAGAAGGGTCTTTGTTTGGAAGATTGTCTTCAGGATCAAGAGGCTGTCGTTTTTCATTTGTTGAGGATGTATCAGCAGTGGAGTTGCCATCCTCAGTGATCGTGTTGCACGGAGCATTTTCCGGGAACAAGTCCTGAACAGCATCCAGCAACCTTTCTTCTTCGTTGACTGATTCATCGTCCCAAGCATCAATAGCTGGGAATTCTTCAGTCAGGAAGGGTGTGAACTTTGAAGTCACAGTCTCAGGAGAAGAAACCTGAGAGGGTGTCATCTCAGTGAAAGTCACGTGAGACGAGGTGGCTTCAGAAGATACATTGCTAGGCGTCACCGGAGTGTAAGTGCTCTCATCAGAAGATGCTTCGGAAGAGCTATAATCCCGAATTATCACATTGCAGGAAGCTCTGACGGGAGACGTTGTCTGATCGGAGTCAGACTCATCCTCGGATGTAAGAGGATCGTCTATCCAGCAATTTTCTCCATTTTCAGGAGTTAAGGGAGGATGTACCTGATGGTCTTCAGGGACTTCAGGCTCTGGATTGCGAGGAGGCTCGTTGACGCGGTCTTGCTCTTGTTCTAGAGCGAGACGCTGCAAGATCCTTGCATATTCTTCATGATCAGGCATGGGAGCCAAATCTTCTTCTTCATCAACTCTTTGTGGCTCAACATGGTTGATTTCCACTGGAGTAATGAGAGGTGCTGGGTCAGCAGCATCTTCTTGTACAGCCTCTTGGTCTTCTTCATCATCAGACCAGGATCCTTGTGGCTGTAGAGGATTATACCAGATTACTGGCATAAGATGAGACTCAGGAACCCATTCTTCATCGGAGAGATATTATCCTGTTTCAAGGGACTCCTCCCACTCGTCTGTGTAGTTGGATTCGAATCCATCATTGGTGTCGCTGGACTCATATCCATCAATGGAGAATCCAACTACCGAATTGCAAGAGTATGATAGCTCCTGCGTGGCTTCTTTGAATTGAGGTGGCATGAAATCACTGAGAGTGAATTTTCTTACCCCCTTTGAAGTCTCTGGAAGGGATGTTTTTGTTGCCTCCAGCGAAGCGGTAGAGGAAGCCTCTGCCTTTTCTTTGACTTCTTGTTTTGGTTGGGTCTTCTCTTGCCGTTTAAGCTTGAGGAGATGCTTCCTAGCCTGCCTTCGCTGTTGAGCTGTAGGCTTTGTTTTCACGACCTCCCAATTTTCATCTTCCAGGAGATCGGGATGTACCCATATGGGTTGTCCGTCTGGTGTCGGGTAAGGAACCAGTTCCTCGGACGCTTGGATTGAGTTTATCACCTTGAAGGAAGTAGTGATCTTCTTCTTCGGTGATTTTGATGTTTGTCCACATGTCACCATGTTGACGGAGGCAGACCCATAGTTTTTGTCAAAGGTGATGACTCCGTTTTTCCACATCTCATTTATTTTTTCCCTCACAACGAAGCATTGATTGAGAGGATGCGAGATCATCTGGTGGTATGGACAGTACCGAGGATCGTTGGTTTTGCCAACATCGCCCGGTCTTTTTGGTTCTGGCAAGGTGAGCTTGCCGTTTGCCACAAGAGCCCCGAAGATTTCATCAACATCTTCATCAAACAGGTATTTCTTCTCTACTCGTTCTTTGAAGGCATCTGACTTGGTCTGCACATTGAGGACCTCTTTCTTCTTTGGTTTTGAGGTTGCAATGGCGGTTGGCTCTTTTCTTGATGATTTCTAACTGTTAAGTCTTTAATCACCGTTTCAGCTTTCATGGAAGCTTCTAGGAGTTCTCCCAGGTTTTTTGATTTGTTGCTGATGATCATGGAGTGAATTCTAGCTCTCATGTTGTTTCGGTAGATGTCGACTAGCGACGCTTATGGCAGTACATCAGAGCATTTGTATGCTATTGCTTTCCACTTATGAATGAAGTCATATGTTGACTCATTCTCCCCCTGTTTTAGGCTGCACAGCTGAGCCATAGTAGCGGGATGATCCTCACCTTTGAAGTGAGTCAGGAAGCGTGTCTCTAGCATGGCCCAGTTTTGGATGGAGTCCTCCGGCAGAGTCGAGTACCAATCGAAGGCCGTACCTTTTAGGGTACTTGCAAAGAGGCAGATCTTGAGTGCATCTTGATCCGCGACAGCTCCCGTCAGGATCTTGAAGTGGATGATGTGCTGTCTGGCTGATCCTTTCCCCGTATATGTTTGGAGAGTAGGATGTTTGAATTTGGTGGGGAATGGGACCGAGTCCATCCATAAGGGATATGGTGGCTTGATCCCATGCTCCTTGAGTATATCCTCTTCTTTTGCTTTGGCGAGGATAGTGTCTACGTCCTTTTTGGTAAGGGCGCGTGACTCATTTTCTTCTCCATTTACCTCATTGTCTTGATGATTCGGAGGAGGTTCATTGTTCGCCTGATTTTGGAAGGCGAGGAGAAGGTTTTCCATCAGAGTTTCAATCCTCTGTTGGCCTTGTTCCAACTGCTGGATGCGGGTGATCGCATCATCTAGAGGTGGATTGCGGGGTGGTGGCTCAGAATTTATAGCCAAGACGTTCATCCTTCGTGATTCGAATGAAGAAACTGTCCTGGTGACTGAGCTAGGGCTCATTCTTTTTTAAGAAGAGCTTGAGGAAGGATCACTCTGCCGTCCTTTACTTGAAGGAGCAGGGGATTCTTCTGAATGTCTTCTTGTCCTGGAGACGCTGCGGGTCATTGGACGTCGGACATGGATTTTTGTTGCTGACTTTTGGCGCCTTCTGGTTTTTCCAACCATATGGACGGCAGCAACTTGGTTGGGTCTATCTTTTTCCACCCATTTGGGAGAGACTTGAAGTGTAGGAAGCTGGGTCCTTTGCTTCTCTAGTCTCTTTTGTCTATACGACATGCGGTGGCGTATGCGACGAGCAATTTGAGCTTCGGTCAGCTCTGGCTGGGCTTTGACGATGAAGGATGTGCTCCCTCGGGCGCAACAGCCGAGCCTGTCTTCTTTGCAGCTGGGCAAGGACAGGATGCGAACCCTGTCCTTCGCCTGTTGCAGCGAAGCTTTGAATTTTTGGAGTTCGGCCCCTGTAGAGATGAAGGGTCGAACTGTAGGTTTGTAGGCCTTAGCAGGTGCTTGTAGAGGCCTTGTGATGCATGATCTGATTTTGGGCTTGTAGGAACAAGCCGGCTCATGTTGGTTTGACTTGGGAGTCAGGTTGGAGATGGGTCTCTCCTCTTTCATGTAAGCAAGAGGGTAGAACTGGTTCTCCTTGAGTGGGGCCAGGAATGCTGGCTTGGTAGATGTTTGGGATCTTCTTTGTTTTGGTGAAGGTCTTGGGGACCAAGTCTTGGGATAGACCTGGTCGTTTGCTGGTCGAGGCTTCGTGGGGCTGCCACGGGCTTCGGGCCTTCTGGTGCTCGCCTTTGGTGTCACGGTAGTGACACGTTGAGAGGCGAGTTTCTGCTTCTTGGAGGGAGCAGTTTGTTCCTCGGGAAGTGGGAATGGTCCCAGCATCCCAAAGACGAGTTCAGAGAGTTGCCGAGGGAGTTGATGCTTCGGCAGCTGATGGGGCGCTTGTAGGTGTGCGTAGTTTGCTTCTGTTGAAGCATGACTTGGTGCTTGTTCTCATCGAAAGTAATGGTAAGCGATGCTGCCATTGTTAGTTTTTTTTGAAAATTTCTGAAACAAGACTACATCCATTAGTAATCACAAGAATATAATGATCATAAATGGGAAGTTCTATGGTTTCGTCTTTTCAAATTGCTCGAGGAAGATGACCCAAGCAATATGAAGAAGGCAAAATGCCATAGAGGGTACAATTGTTCTGATCACAGGTATGGTAAGCCCAGAATGAGCATTCCAGTGACTGCTAGAAGCAATTGTGAACTTAAATTCGACTTATCGAGAAGCAGAGCTTGCTCGAGATAAGAAGAATATAAAGTTGGAGTTACAAATGTGCCGGTCGCAATACAGTAGACCCTGAAAGGGCGTACTAGTACCGTTAGACACAAATGTTTTGAGACCGCATCCATGAGATGAGATTCTCTGTTTTGAAAGGTCAAGATTGGATTCATCAAAGAGAGTAGATGGTATTCCGATCTGAACACGGGCTCAGCGATTTCCGTGAGCGCCAGTGCCCAGAAAGAAACGAACCATAATTTCTCGGATCTGAATCCAAAAATGATGAGTTTTTTTTTTTTGAAAGGCCAATATCGGGTTCATCAAAGAGAGCAAAAGGCACTCCAATCTGAACACGGGCTCGGCGATTTCCGCGAGCGCCAGTGATCAGAAAGGAGAAGACCAAGATTTCTCCAATCTAAACCCCAAAATGTCGGAAGTTTTTTTTTTTTTTTTTGAAGATTTTTTTTTTAAAATCTTTTTTTTATTTATTTTTTATTTTTTTATTTATTTTTTATTTTTTATTTTAAAGTTTTTATTTTTAAAAATTTTATTTTTGAAAAAAAATTATTTAAAAGACGAGAGAGTACACATAGGTCTCCTAACCCGGTCTTATGAAATCTTGATTGATAGAATTGCCCCCAGGTAAGGGTAGGATTACTTAATGAACCCGTTTGGAGGACCCTTGCCTAGAACAGTCAAGCTGTCTCCACACTCTGGACAAGGCTTTTCTTGAATCAACCATGATCAAAGAACGCAGTTGGTTTAACCTCAGTGGTCTATGTCTTTTTTTGTTTTTTTTTTATATTTTTTTTTGACCTTTAATGAACTCATCGAAGAGAAACGATGGCCCAAAACCTTAGTCGAACAGGCTCAACATTTCTGCAAGCGTGATGAACGATAGGAACGGATCAAGGTTTCTCAATTTTGAATTCAAAATGAAAAATCTGATTTATATATATATATATTTTAGATCTTTAATGAACTCATTGAAGAGAAACGATGGCCCAAAACCTTAGTCGAACAGGCTCGACATTTCTGCAAGCGCGATGAACGATAGGAACGGATCAAAGTTTCTCAATTTTGAATTCAAAATGAAAAATCTGATTTTTATATATATATATATTTTATATCTTTAATGAACTCATCGAAGAGAAACGATGGCCCAAAACCTTAGTCGAACAGGCTCAACATTTCTGCAAGCGCGATGAACGATAGGAACGGATCAAGGTTTCTCAATTTTGAATTCAAAATGAAAAATCTGATTTATATATATATTTAGATCTTTAATGAACTCGTCGAAGAGAAACGATGGCCCAAAACCTTAGTCGAACAGGCTCAACATTTCTGCAAGCGCGATGAACGATAGGAACGGATCAATGTTTCTCAATTTTGAATTCAAAATGAAAAATCTGATTTTTATATATATATATATTTTAGATCTTTAATGAACTCATCGAAGAGAAACGATGGCCCAAAACCTTAGTCGAACAGGCTCAATATTTCTGCAAGCGCGATGAACGATAGGAACGGATCAAGGTTTCTCAATTCTGAATTCAAAATGAAAAATCTGATTTTTTTTTATTTATATTTTTTTTTAAAAGAGAAAAAGTGGAAATAAATTCAAAGAATTAGAAATTTCCAAAAAATCTCATCTCATTTTTTAGATGCGGAATCCAACATGGCCACCAATTAGAAAGTAGCCAAGGAATCGAGAAAAGAAATATAAGCATAGAGCAAAAGATATGATATGCAAATATTTTATTTCTAGCATCGTGTTCTCAAATGAACGGGTCCCACCGGGTGTCCAACTTGATGGACTGCGCTCCTGGCGCCTGGTCCTACAGAGGTCGGCGGACGTGGGAGTCCGTTGGGTCCGACCCTTTCGTAACCGGGGGGCAAGGGGCGTGCATCAACATTTCTTTGTGTGGGTGTGCCAGATTTTATTTTTTACTTGGAATTGCAAGTGGTGATCCGGAGATCAACCTTCGCATGTAAAAAGGAAATCAACTTCTTTCAAGTTTTCCATTGCACATATATTTAAGAAAAGAGACATTTTTTTGATTTGCCGAGAAAGGCGATTTTTTTTGGGCATTTATAGCCGATTTTGGCGTTTATAGCCGATTTTTGGCGTTTATAGCTGATTTTGGCGTTTATAGTCGTTTTACAATTCTTATCAATAATGAAAGACAAGAGTTGTGATTTTTTGTCTCTTTAAAAAAAATACAAACTACAATGAAAAGCAAGAAAAGGAGGATCTAACTTCTCAAGAGATTGTGGGGGACCCGTTCAGATTGACGGTCGCAAGCCATATGTGGACTTCGCCATCATCCATGCAGATGAGAACAGAGGATGCTATTGATTCGCTTGGCTTGGCTATAACCTCAGGTTTTTAGAGAACAAAGACCAAAGGGAGGTCCTATGTCCAATAAAAAACCGAGTAGACGGGCTGAAAAGCCATGTCTGAGCCATTGGAGGTAGAAGGAGAAGACAAGGACCTTGGGGGGGGGGGGGGTACCCCCCAAGGGACTTTTGTCACCTTGTAGCGGTGGTCGGTGTAGGATTTCCGCAGAGTTTTCTCTCTTAGATTTCTGACGCCTTTTTCTGTCTGAGTTTCCGGATTTTCTGTAGTCTGTTGTCTGTGTGTTTGTGATTCTCCCTTTCTTCTTGGAGAGCTCTCATATTTATAGGCTTTTAGGTAGCCATTTAGGAGGGTTTATGAGCCTTAATTGTCATAAAGCTACATAAAGGGAGGAGTTACAAGATTGAATTCTTTGTTTTGTAACTCCTTTTTCTTGGCTTTTGATTGGCCGGAGGAGATTGAGGGCATTTAATCGCCTTTAATCGCCATGATGGGAGGAGTTTCATTAGTTAAATGCCATGAATCTCTTGACTTGTAACTCCCGGATGCTTGCTTCTGATTGGCCCGTCCAAAGAAATGGATTAATGATTGTAATAAAGCTAGTCAATTAATCGCATTAAGTGGTCGCCGAGCAGTTGAAGAGTCACGGGCCGTGCCGCGTCTTTTGGGATTCTTCTAGCGGTGATCATTGATGGATCTTCATGTAGATCGACATCGGATGACCATGTAACTTCAGGTGTTAGTTGCCAACAGCGGGTCGGTACCATCTGTCCTGTCAATTTCTCGATCGGTCGGGTAGAAAGCACACTTTTTTTGGTTGACCGGGTGGCGATCAATGTTGTTTTCGATACTCTTGATAATTAACCCATGTTTTTGATGGATGTCAGAGGATTTGGTGTCTCAAAAGTATGAATTTTGGAAAATACCAGAGGCCGGACGCTTCGAATCGCGAAAAAACGGCGAAAACCGGGGTTTCCGGGGCCTTCCCGGAGATCCCGGGCCCCAGGGTCGCAGGGGTCTACGACCCTGGGGTTTTTTTCCCCCTTTTGTCCCGTTTTGTGTCCGTTTTTGCTGTTTTTCGATTCTTTTTTCTTCTGTATTTTTCCTTGACATTTTTGATCATTTATTGGCCTGATTTCCCTATAGAAAATATGATGAGAATCCTTGCATTTTGGTTTGCAAAGTTTCTAATTTTCTGAGAAAGCCGAAGACTTTGTCGCGCAGAGCTGCCGATTTTCCGTCAGAAGCTGAAACTGGGTCAAACGATGTCGGAATGACCTGAAATCTGGTGTGAAGCCTCCTGAGCAATAAATAAGACCAACCATAGGCTTTTGTTTGAGTTTTGAAGCCGTTTTGGGTCCTATCACCAGTAGACTTGCTTTTGTCGCGATGAAGACGTCGCGGTTTGATGTGCGGTCAACCGATGTCCGATTGACTTGAAATTTGACAGGGAACCTATTGGAGTCATTTTAAGATGATCCATAAGCTCTGTCTTGGAAACCATGGTCCCGGGGAGCTTTGCCGCCGAGAGGCCTGATTTGGCTTCCGAGTGTCAAACTATGGTCAAATGTTGTCGAAATGACCTGAAATTTGACGTGTAGCCCTTTGTAAGCATTTTGAAGCGGTCCATGTGCTCTATCTGATGAGTGATGGCCTCGGTGGTTCTCGCCGCCGAGAGGCTTGATTTAGCTGTTCGAGGGTTGATGTAGGGTCAAACGTTGTCGGTTTGACTCGGAACTTGACGTGGAGCCTTTTGGATGTATTTTGAGACCATCCATCGGCTCTGGTCGAAGATTTGGTGTCTCCGATGCTTTCGCCCCCGGGAGCTCCTTTTCAGCTGCAGGAGAAGCGAAGTTAGGCCAAATGATTTTGAAATGGCCCGAAACTTCTTGTGTACTCCTCTTTTGGCTGTCTTGAATGATCTTGCAGTTTTTGTTTGGTTCTGACAAGATTTGATTTTTTGTAAGTAGCATTGCCTATTTATGGCAGGTTGCGACTTCATGTAGCTCTTTGGATCTTGAAGGGGCAAAGTGACATTTTTGGTGTCAACAGTCTCGGATCATGCAGTGAGTTCGGTGCTCCTCAGAGATGAAGACAGGCAGCAGATGCCCATCTACTACACGAGCAAGATCCTTTTTGATGCCGAGACCAAGTACCTGCCAATGGAGAAACTTGCATTAGCACTCGTCAGTGCTTCTCGCAAACTCTCCCACTACTTCCAGAGCTACACGATAGTGGTTGTTACGGAACACCCACTTGGGTCCCTTTTCAAGAAGACAAACTTCTTTGGAAGAGTTTCAAAATGGGCTGTCAAACTGGGACAATTTGATATCCAGTATTGACCCAGAACAGCGATCAAAGCCCAAGTTTTAGCTGTTTCTATCGTGGAGTACATCTCTCCTAGTTCGGCACTGAGCCCGCTGGAAACCGAACTATGGGGCAAAAGGAATGAGGACGAAGTCACCGAGACCGAGATGCAAGAAGAACAATCTTGGAAACAGTTCCTTGATTTAGCATGGAAGGTCTTTGTCGACGGATCCTCAACCTCTAAAAGGGCTGGCACTGGCATAGTCCTCCAATCTCCAAAAGGATTGGTCACCGAACAAGCCCTAATACTTGATTTCAAAGAATCCAACAACGAAGCAGAGTATGAAGCACTGATTGCAGGGCTCAATAGCGCTAAAATCCTGGGGGCATAGCAACTGGTAGTCTTCAGCGACTCACAGTTGGTGACGAGCCAGCTGAGCGGAGACTACCAAGTTCGTGATGAAAGGATGACAGCCTACCTAGTCCTTGCAAAAAAACTTCTCTCTCAATTCGAAAAAGTTGTCGTCAAGCAAGTCGGTAGAGAATCCAATTCCCATGCCGACGCTCTCGCCAACCTGGCCTCCGCTGGCGAGGCCGGGAGAAAAAGAATCGTTGAGATGGGATCGTTAGAGAAGCCAAGCATAGAACTTCACCCCCCTCGGCAAATCTTATGCATTGATCTCGTTCTGAGCTGGATGGACCCGATCATCTCATACCTCAGAGAGGATCAACTTTCTGAAGGCAAAAATGAAGCTCACAAGATCAGGCTGAAAGCAGCTCGGTTTTGCCTTTCTCCAGAAGGCAACCTCTACAGGATGTCGTTTACTGGCTCCTACCTTCAGTGTGTTCACCGGAGTAGAGTTGAAGACTTTCTCTATGAAATTCACGAAGGTTTCTACAGCAGCCACATCAGAGGATGGTCACTATCATACCGGGTTATCAGCCAGGGCTATTGGTGGCCATACATGTAGAAAGACGCTCAGCTATATGCTAGGAAATGTGAGAAGTGCCAGAAATTCTCTCCTTCATCAGCGAGCGCATGATCTAAGCCCACTCTCCTACCCTTAGCCCTTCGCCCAATGGGGGCTGGACATTATGGGACCACTTCACCGAGCTCCAGGGAATAAGAAGTGGCTAATAGTAGCCACCGATTACTTTACCAAATGGGTAGAAGCAGAACCACTGTCTTCCATCACCGAACACGACTCCAAGAACTTCGTGTGGAAGAACATCATCACGGGGTTTCGCATCCCACGATCTTTGGTCTCGGACAATGGGACCCGGTTCGATTCCAACCTCTTCAAGAACTTCTGTTAGGAGCTCGGCATCAGAAACTACTATTCCACCCCAGCCTACCGGTAGTATAACGGTCAAGCCGAAATCTCCAACAAGGTGGTTCTCGACGGACTCAAGAAGAGACTCGACCGAGCTAAGGGAAGATGGGTAGAAGAACTCCCAAGTGTCCTATGGGCATATAGGACGACTCCAAGGCGCTCCACCTCGGTAACACTTTTCTCCTTAGCCTATGGAATGGAAGCAGTAATTCCACTCGAGGTCGGGCTCCTGACTTTAAGATCTGAACTCTTAGACCAAGGCCAAAACGAAGTGAATCTGGCTCGAGAACTAGACCTAGCTGAAGAAAGCAGAGAAGTAGCGGCCATCCGCTTAGCTGCCTATCATCAACAATTGGCTAAGGGCTACAATCAGAGAGTCAAAGAAAGGAGATTCTTAGTCGGAGAATTAGTCTTGAAAAAGACACTCCTAGCGGATAAAGATCGGAACCAAGGCAAGCTGGCACGAAACTGGCACGGCCCATTCAAGGTGACCTTAGCTGCTGGCCAATCAGCATACAGACTTGATGACATGGGTGGTAAAGAGTTACCATGGCCATGGAATGTGACGCACCTCAAGACGTTCTATTTCTGAATTGTGTTCAATTTCTAAGAACAATAAAAACAATCTTTTGTTCTTTATTGTTCTCAAAATTCACCAAGTTATAGGACTTGGCAGTAGTGTCACTCTCCAGCTCGGCAGCAGTGCATCAAGGCCACACCAGTTCCAATAACAATACCAGCTGGGCGTAACTCGGTCCTCTCCAGCTCGGCAGTAGTGCCACTCTCGAACTCCAGTAGTGCATCGGGGCCACACCAGCTTCGGTAAAAGTACCAGCTGGGCGTGACTCGGTCCTTTCTAGCTCAGCAAGAGTGCTAACAGGATTAACCTGGCTCCGGTAACAGTACCAACTAGGCATGTCTCCATCTAAGCCTCACACATCTCGGTAACAGTACCAGGTCGCAGGCAACGGGACTACCTTGGCTTCGGTAAAAGTATCAGATGGGCATGTCTCCATTGCAGCCTCATGCAATCTCGGTAAGAGTACCAAATTGCGGCAAACGAGACTACACTAGCTCTGGTAATAGTACCAGCTGATCATGTCTCGGCCTTAAACAGCTCAGCAAGAGTTCTAACGAAACTGTCCTGGTCTCGGCCAAAAACGCATCTCGGCGACAGTGCCAGATCGCTGCCAACAAGATCATTATGCGAAAATAAACAAGTTGCAAAACTCTGTGACTGCCCCGGTGACTACTTCGGTTACAGAACCAAGTACACTATCGACAAGGTGTGGAGACAAAAAACTTGCATCCAATTTGTTCCTGTTTAAACTCGATCAATGAACTAAGCTACACTACGGGCAAATTCGGTATCCATCGCCTCCCGGTTATGATACCGAGGTCGGATACTATGGCCTCCCGGTTATGGAACCAAGGTCGAGACACTATGGCCTCCCGATTATAGCACCGAGGACGGGTACTTTGATCTTTTAGTCATAAAACCAAAGTCGGATTCCTACCTCCGGTCGAGGAACCAAGGTCCAATGCTTATCTTTGGTTATAAAACCGAGACCAGACACATACAAATTTTCAAAAATGTTTGAAGGCAAGCATGAAGAAAAAACATCTGGATACAAGCAAAGAAAAACTCCAAATTGTATTGCCAAAGTTGTCTTTTATTACATGAGGAACAAAAAGGCACAGTTATGAAGAAAAGAATTTACATCAAGAAAGATAAAACAGAGAAAATCTTTAGGAGACATCAGCAGGCTGGACAGAAGCATCAGCCTCGGCTTGGGTAGCCTGGGTCCCGGCTGGAGTAGATTCGGTTATTTCAGCCTCGGCGGGAACCTCAGGTGCAGAAGGGACAGAGCTCGGCTGGATTTTCGTAAGCCGGGTGATCCTCAGAGACACTCGTCTCATTTAAAGGAGCACGCCACCTAAGTTCCCAAGCCTTATTCCTCACTATAATAACCTGGGCCACATAATCAGCCTTTGCCTGCTTCACACCATCTACAAAAAACAGCTTCGGACTCCGATTCAAGTTTGGCCTCGGTCTCTTCTCTCAGCCTTTCGAGCTCGGCCACTCTCTCGTCCCAGGCCTGAAGCCTGGCCTCAAGATCACTCTTCAGCTTCTCCATGGAGGCCTCGAGCTCGGCTGAACTATTTTTCTCGTTCTCAGCTTCAAGCCTCAGCATCTGATTCTCATCCTTGGCATTATTGAGACTGATCTTCAGGCCATCCTTTATATCCTCCAGCTTCTGTGCCTTCTGATTGCTGGCATCCAGAGCTGTCTGAAGACACTTCTTCTCGACTTCGAGCTTATTGACTGTAGGGCCATGATCATGGAGCCTATTTAAAGCAACCATGCACTTCTGCGCCATCTGTCAAAGAAAAAAAAAACGTTAAGAAAACAATGGCCGAGATGAAATACTTAGCAAAAAATTAAAGAAAGTTCTTTACAAACTTACCGAGAAGGATGATTTCAACGCTGACAGCATCAATTTTTTATCACCACAGGCCTCCAAAATGGCCATGTCTTGTGGCATGGCGCGGGCTTGCCCGAGCACCCCAAGAACAAGGGGGTCAGTCTTGTGGAGAATATGGTGCTCGACGGTCAGTGGTCTCCTTGGCTCGAGCATAAAATCCAGCTCCCAGATAGCCGGATGAGCAGATTCCGCTACCACGACTGAGCTCGGACCCTCCTCGGTAGGACCCCGGATCCTTTGCTTCTTCCCTGACTGAGACTGCCCCGCGTAGTTTTGACAGGTAGTTGCCGAACTTCCTGACTCGACAGCAAAGCAGAAGCCGGAGTAGAAGTGACTATGTCAACCGCGGTGGAGCTTGGATCGGTCACTAGAGGACCATCATCATCAGCATCAGCGGCAGGGGTCGAAGTTCCCTTAGGAGCTTGTCCCCTGAACTCCAAAGCGCTCAGATCCACGGTCTTCAAAGTTCAGCGAGGTAGCATTTCTGCCTCCCTTTCTTCCGAGCTTGGAGAAGAGCGGTAAGAGTCGACTATTTGCCGCACTCTCCTTGTCCTCGGCGAAACCTCGATAACTGAGTTAGAAGCAGAAGCCTTAGCACCATAAGCAGCCTGACGCTCTTCTTCGGTCCCGGGCTCTGCGGGCTCGGCTCCCTCCAAAAGCTCAAGCACCTGGCGCGGATCGCTCTTCCTCTTGAAATAAGATTTATACTTCGACTCGTAGCCGAGGAGCAACCAGGCCGGTTTGTCTTCGTGGCCGTGATAATTCCTTACGGCCCGAAACCAAGCCCTGTTCTTAGCCCAACCGACCCGCCAAGCCTCTTGCCTCCTTTTGATGACGCCTGCACAGCAAACAGAAAATCATTAGCTTGGCAGTACAAAGAGATAGAGAAAGATACAAAAAAAGAAGCAAGGGTACAATGTTTACTTGGAGGAGCACTGAGACGACGGGGAACCCGAAAAAACTTTTGCACCACGGGCTCATTGTCACCAAACTCCTAGTTGCCCGAGACGAACAGGGGATCGTCCCCGGCATACTTATTTGAATCCTCCAGGGCTCAAACGAAATCATCTCGGCCCGGTTTGACTCGGAGGTAATAAGTGCCATCTTGGGATTTACAAAGGTCATAGACATCCTCGATGTCGTGGATGCCAAGGTTGATCTCAAAAACCACCCTGTTGAGCACAGCCATGCCCATTATGATTTTGAAGACGTTCGGCATCAACTAACAGGGACAGAGGTTCCGTGCCCTAAGACAGTCCCTGAGCAGAGGGTGAAAGGGAAATCAGACCCCTCCTTCGATTATGGACACTAAGATTATGGACACTAAGGGGAACGACATCTAGCTGTCCGAAATGCTACCATCGTCATAAGAGCTAGGGTAAGGTGCCCTGACAAGGAAATCTTCGAGTATTTTGTACACAATCTTAAGCTGAGCTATGGTCCCTGCGTTCTCTAACCAGTAACTATAGATGCCCATTTCTAAAGTTTACAGAAACTGAGAAGATAAAGGTAGAACTCGAAAAGAGAAACCCTGGACAGAGCGAAAAAGGGAAAAAACTAAGAAACCCTAAACTGCAGACAAAGAACAAGGCAGAGAAGATGGACTTACGAAAAAAAGATTGGGACTGGATTCACAGAGGTCAGACTGGCAGAGGTTCGATCTCAACAACGTTTTTTTTTTATTCAGGAGAACTCTCTTCTTCTTCTTCTCTGCAAAAGCAAAAGTAAAAGCAGAGAAGCCCTAGCCCTCTGTTTTTATAATGGAGAAAGGGTGCCCTTTCGGAAATTCAAGACGCACATGCCATACGTCGCTTCGGGTACCGTACGCGTGACTTCGGATACTGCACGAGCCTCCTTTAAACGGCGCACGCCTCCTCGAGATGATTGGATGACCAACCAGATGGTGACACGTGGTACCATCAGTACGTCTTCCACATCGATCGGAAGGTATCATTTATTTACCTCGGGCAGGTAAAACGACATCGGATAGAGATGAAGCGTCAGCAACCGAGACCAAGATGAGAATCAAATTCAAAAGATTTCCCCAGCACGGGTTGAAAGCAGCTGTCTCGGAAGCACGCTCCTCTACCGTCTACCCAGGAAGATTCTCCCATCAGATAGCTTCCAACCTCAAAGAGTTAAGGAATTCTAAGAGCTCGAAAGCTAGGGGGCAATTGTGTGGAGATATTGAAAAGTCCTGGGGATCCTAACCCTAGAGGGGGGGGGGGTGAATAGGGTGAGCTACACTTAATGACTAATTATGACCAATTTTAACTTCTTTAAATTAACTAGTCACTTGTGATGATTAACAAACAAAATGCGGAAGCTAATAAACAAAATCACCACATAGCACACACCATAACACAATGATTTATAGTGGTTCGGCCTCAATGCCTACATCCACTACCGGCTTGTGTATCCAACACCCCACCGGATTTCCACTATTATGCTTTTTAAAAGGCTAAGCAATAACCTCTACAACTATGCTTTTCTAGGCTAAGCAATAACCTTACAATGTGCTTTTATAGGCTAAGCAATAACCTTTACACAATGCTTTTCTTAGGCTAAGCAATAACCTTAATACATAAAAGATTTCTCTCAAAGAAAGTGTCTTCACAAAACACTCTTATGAGATTACAATTTAGCTCAAAAAATTTGCCTCTAAGATAGGCGGATATGAAAGTGAATAACAACTCACACAAACACACTAAGAATTACAAAGATGAATGCTAATGAGGTGTGTGTGTGAAAACTTTAATCAAGATTAAAATTAAGCTCAATTTATTTTATGCTTAAAGCAATTCAAAAGTTTAATGCTCATAAAAAGATTTGATTGAAGTGTTATGCAAATCACATGTACACAAATACTAACTTGTAAATGATTTATGAAAATCAAGATGACACAAGTTGTATGAAATTAATTATGTCTAAACATGTGATGCACATTCAATGTTGTTTTCAAAACAAATTAGTTTAACTAAAGTTTAAATGAATGAAAACAACAAAGATGATTCAAACAAGTTAATGAAACATGTTTATAAAACAAATCAAAGGTTTTGACAAAACATGATTAACAAAGTTTATAAAACAAACTTGGTTTGAATCAAGAAGTAGAATCCAATACAAATAGATCAAAGATTAAATATGATAAGGATTCAAAACATCATTGTTATCATGCTAAAAATCATTTACCAAAGATTTAAAACTAAGCATATAACAAATGATTAAGAGAGGTAAAGCTTACTTAGTGATTTAACTTCCTTAATCCAAGCTTGAGCTTTACTAATGACCCCCTTTGATCTCTCTTAGTTCATCCCCTTTTTCTTCTCTTCAAACACCTCAAGAAGGCTTGAGAGTTCCACTTTGATCAACACTTTTTCAATGGGAATGAACCCCTTTTTATACTCAAAAAGTGAGTATCAGCGTGTCTTCGGTCGACCCCATACCATCCCCGGTCGACCGAATACAAACGGTCACAAATATGACCGTTGGAGAGCCAACGGCCCTCTGCCCGGTCGACCTGCAGTGTGCCAGGTCGACTTGGTCCATGGGCAGGTCGACCTGGTACACTGCAGGTTGACCCTGGGACCAGAATTCCCATTTTTTCTCATACTTTAAAGTGGTTCTTGAGGGGATTCTTTTGGGCCATTAAATCAAGCATGGAAACATGATTTTAAATCATTCTAAGAGGTTTAAAAACATGAAATATAAAAAGCCTAAAATGATTAGAAAGTTTTAAAACCATAGGCTTGCTTGATTTATAAAACTCTTTTTCAAATTGAATGCATCCAAGATTAAAACCAAAACATGCATGAAACATATGATTTACAAGATTTAAAACAATGCATGTGTAAATCAAGATTTCAAGATTTTCTAAATCAATGCATGTGTGTGAATTCAAATGATGAATAAAATGAATGATGCATCCATCAAATTGCAATAAACAAAAACCTAACAATCTCCCCCTTTGCAATTTGATGGCAAACCTTTCTCACACTGAATCTTCACACTAAGTCTTCAGCTCCTCCTTTGCTGGACTAGGCTTGAAATCTTCTTTGGATGCTCTCTTTGTCTTGGCTTGGGCTTTAGCTCTTTTCCTTCATTCTCCTTGATGCTTGGGGCTTGATCATTCTTCAAGCTTTCTTTTCTTCTTTAACCAAGCATCTTCTTTAGCTCCAAGCTTTCTTCTCTTCATTTCTCCCCTTTGACCATGCACTCTCCTTTTGGCAAGATGTGCATTCTCTCCACCTTTAGCACTTTCTCCCCCTTAATTCTTTCTCCCCTTTTGCCACTAAGCTTGAGAACTTTCTCCCCCTTTGCCATTAAATTGCAAAGGTATCAATTGAAGAGGGGTACCTACACACATGAAACAAGGAAAATACCTTTTAGTAGCACCTGTTAACAAAGGAAATCGAAAATGAAGTACATAACAGGTCATCATGCATGGGTAATAAGCTATAAGGGTATCAAGAGCCAATGAGGGTGAATTTGATCAAAACTAATACTTCCTATGAAGATTTACTCCCCCACAATCCATACTCTTCTTTTGTCAAACTTTTGACAAGGATTTAACTAATAGGTACAAGAAGAAGATGGTTTAACCAATTGAGGGTTAAATTCAAGTGAAGGTTTAGATTCAATTGATAATAATATTTGACTATAAAGTTCAATATGATCAAATTACCAAAGTAAAGGGCAAGGTCATTGGGATATACTAAACATAGCATCAATCAATATAACTATGAAAATCATATGCTATGAATATTTTTGAAATCATTTCATCCAAACATAAAATATGACTATCATGTACAAGATGAGTGAAATGAAGTTCAAACATGAAGCCTACCTCAACCATTAACCAACCAAGATTATGAATACATAAATATGCTGGTCATGAGATATACCTATAAGTGCAAGTGAGGAGGCAAACATGAAAATTATGATGCTAATAGAATGTGACAATTAAAAAATCAAGCATCATAAAAAGATATTCATCACTTTAAATGATATAACTAATGAGCATAGTGATGAACAAGAAAAATTGCATTTAGAAATATATATAACTTGGTAGAGCATGCAATTTACAAAAGTGTCAAATCATATGAATTCAACAACTAAGAATCCATCAAACAATCTATGAAATACAAGGAATGGATTTCAAAGAGGTTCATATGATTAAACACTACTATGAAGTTGAGACATGTTTAATGAATGATACCAATAAGAAAATTACACATGAATCAACAACATAACCATCCAAGTCAAATAAAAACTAGAAAGCAAGAGGATGGATTTTAGAGTCCTAGAATGGTGTCTTCAAATAAAACTAAAATCAAGCACAACCAAACAAGGAACTATATAGACATTTGCATATAACAAGAATGTAACTAAATGAGCAAACATGCGAATTGCCTATCACAACATTCATTTCCATTTCTAAGATGATAAAACCAAATGCATAAGGAAATGAAAACATGGAACATGCTTTGATAAATGAAACTAATGAAGTTTTAAAGCAATTCCACATATGCAATCTTCAAATCATAAACAAAATCCAACAATGAACAAAATGAGTACGAAAAGAAGATAACATATTATCAATCATCAATTTGTATTCTAAAAATATAACTACAAGGGCTCATACAAATTGAAAACATATTTTCCATACCAAAAGATATAACTAGTAAGTTCATGGAAAATCCAAATTTATTTAAATCATTCGTTTTTCAAAACAAATTTTACTAAGACATTCAAACAAATGATTTTGCAACATCAATCGATTATGAAAGGTCTAGCTATAAAAGCTTTTGAAATCATAATCAATTGAACATGTAGAAATGCAATATGAGATATGAGAGTAAAAAGCATATCTAACATGTGAAAAATATAATCAAATGATTTTGAAAACCATGATGTATAACTAGAGAAGTACATGAAAACAAAATCAATTGATCATAAGGGAACAATGCATTTTAAGAAATGTAACTTATGAAAGAACAAAAATGCATATGCAACATGACCAACAAAAGGATTTACCTATAAAGGATAGGTTGGTCAATGAGGTCCAAGGCCTTAAGGTTTGATTAAGTACATAACTTTTGGAATCCACCTAAGGTCTTGGGAGGGTTGATCTTTGAGGTCCATCTTAAAAGTCTTACCAACTATTGGAGATTTGACTTGATAAATTTTCAATTTAGACTTATCACCATGATGTTTAGATTTAACTAAATTTGGCTTAGGATGGTGATTAGTCTTTTGAGGTTGGTGACTTTTCTTCTTAGGGGATGAATTCTCTTTTCTTTTCTTCTTATTTCCTCCCTTAATTTGACTTTTGAACTTGAGATTTAACTTAGCAACTTTATTCAAAAGTTCTTTCATTTGTTGAGTTATGGGAGGAAGATTGAGAAGCTTTTTGTTAATAGATTCTTTTAGAGTTGGATTCACTTGTTTAACCCTTTTAGAATCTATCTTAGGAGACTCCTTTTTAATATGTTTAACTTGTTTAATTTTCTTGGAGTCTTCCTTGGTTTTTAGTGTCTTAACCATCATAGAATTTGATTTTACTTTCTTTGGTTCAAAAATGATTTTAGACACATGGCTTCTTCTTAATTTGCACTCAAATTTGAAATGCCCTTCATTACCACAATAATGACATTTGGTTATGGGCAAGAAAGTGTGAGTGCTAGAGAATGAGGACTCACCTTTCACAAAAGTGTTGGTGAACTTAGGGTCATGTGAAATATTCCTATCAAATCCAAGACCCGTCCTATCTCTTTTAGATTTACCCAATTTCAATAACTTTTCAAATCTTTCTTCACTTTGGGTAAATTTGCACTCATACTTTTGTTTGTAGGTTTCAAGTTGAGTGACTTGTTCTTTAAGGGTTGAATTTTCATTTTTAACTTTTGTAAGTTCATTTTCAATTCCCTTAAATTTGTTTAGCTCTTCATGGGCAAGTTTTAATTCAAATTTAACTTCATTGATAACATTAGATCCAAGTTCTAGAGTTTTTATCTTAATTTGTGCATTAGATAAATTTTCCATAGAAATGGTTAACTTGGATTCTAGGTTGTTAATGTTTTCATCTTGCCTTTTTAATTGATCTCTTAGTTTTGAATTTTCCTTATTAAGATTATCATAATCTATCTTTGATTCTCTTAGATTATCTTTAATATTAGATAGATTATGCAAAGAGATCATGAACTTAGATTCTGCACAATTTATTAATTCTTCTTTTTCTCTAAGTTCATCTTTTGAAGAGACTAATTCTTGATTTAGTCTTTTAGATTCTTCTTTTAATCTTCTATTCTTCTCAGAAAGCTCTAAGGATAATGTGCACAAATCCTCATAAGCTTTTTCAATGTCATTATCATTTTCATCATTTTCTTCCTCTTTTAATTCAAATTGAGATTCTTTAAATTCATTGTTTGAATCTCCAATAGTGGGAAGAAGGAGGGGTCTAGAAGAATCTACCAAAGAATCTACAAAGTCTAAACTAGTGGAATCCATTCTTATGATTTTCATGGAGGCACAACACTAGGGTTTTAACTCTAGGTTTTTACACCTAATCAAGAGTTCCAAACACTTGATCCTAATATAGAGCACGAGGCTCTGATACCAATTGAAAAGTCCTGGGGATCCTAACCCTAGAGGGGGGGTGAATAGGGTGAGCTACACTTAATGACTAATTATGACCAATTTTAACTTCTTTAAATTAACTAGTCACTTGTGATGATTAACAAACAAAATGCGGAAGCTAATAAACAAAATCACCACATAGCACACACCATAACACAATGATTTATAGTGGTTCGGCCTCAATGCCTACATCCACTACCGGCTTGTGTATCCAACACCCCACCGTATTTCCACTATTATGCTTTTTAAAAGGCTAAGCAATAACCTCTACAACTATGCTTTTCTAGGCTAAGCAATAACCTTACAATGTGCTTTTATAGGCTAAGCAATAACCTTTACACAATGCTTTTCTTAGGCTAAGCAATAACCTTAATACATAAAAGATTTCTCTCAAAGAAAGTGTCTTCACAAAACACTCTTATGAGATTACAATTTAGCTCAATAGATTTGCCTCTAAGATAGGCGGATATGAAAGTGAATAACAACTCACACAAACACACTAAGAATTACAAAGATGAATGCTAATGAGGTGTGTGTGTGAAAACTTCAATCAAGATTAAAATTAAGCTCAATCTATTTTATGCTTAAAGCAATTCAAAAGTTTAATGCTCATAAAAAGATTTGATTGAAGTGTTATGCAAATCACATGTACACAAATACTAACTTGTAAATGATTTATGAAAATCAAGATGACACAAGTTGTATGAAATTAATTATGTCTAAACATGTGATGCACATTCAATGTTGTTTTCAAAATAAATTAGTTTAACTAAAGTTTAAATGAATGAAAACAACAAAGATGGTTCAAACAAGTTAATGAAACATGTTTATAAAACAAATCAAAGGTTTTGACAAAACATGATTAACAAAGTTTATAAAACAAACTTGGTTTGAATCAAGAAGTAGAATCCAATACAAATAGATCAAAGATTAAATATGATAAGGATTCAAAACATCATTGTTATCATGCTAAAAATCATTTACCAAAGATTTAAAACTAAGCATATAACAAATGATTAAGAGAGGTAAAGCTTACTTAGTGATTTAACTTCCTTAATCCAAGCTTGAGCTTTACTAATGACCCCCTTTGATCTCTACTTCCTTAATCCAAGCTTGAGCTTTACTAATGACCCCCTTTGATCTCTCTTAGTTCATCCCCTTTTTCTTCTCTTCAAACACCTCAAGAAGGCTTGAGAGTTCCACTTTGATCAACACTTTTTCAATGGGAATGAACCCCTTTTTATACTCAAAAAGTGAGTATCAGCGTGTCTTCGGTCGACCCCATACCATCCCCGGTCGACCGAATACAAACGGTCACAAATATGACCGTTGGAGAGCCAACGGCCCTCTGCCCGGTCGACCTGCAGTGTGCCAGGTCGACCTGGTCCATGGGCAGGTCGACCTGGTACACTGCAGGTCGACCCTGGGACCAGAATTCCCATTTTTTCTCATACTTTAAAGTGGTTCTTGAGGGGATTCTTTTGGGCCATTAAATCAAGCATGGAAACATGATTTTAAATCATTCTAAGAGGTTTAAAAACATGAAATATAAAAAGCCTAAAATGATTAGAAAGTTTTAAAACCATAGGCTTGCTTGATTTATAAAACTCTTTTTCAAATTGAATGCATCCAAGATTAAAACCAAAACATGCATGAAACATATGATTTACAAGATTTAAAACAATGCATGTGTAAATCAAGATTTCAAGATTTTCTAAATCAATGCATGTGTGTGAATTCAAATGATGAATAAAATGAATGATGCATCCATCAAATTGCAATAAACAAAAACCTAACAGATATTTCCAAAGATATCGAGATTACATTTGCTTCGGTAAATGTACCAGCTAATCATGTCTCGACCTCGACCACGCGCACCTCGGCAGCAGTGCTAGGTCGCCAACCGAGATCAAGGTCGCTCCCGACCTCGATCACTCCTGACCTCGGCACCGTGTCCTGGCCTCGATCACGCATCTCGGCAAAAAGTGCCAGATGACTAGCCGAGACAGACACTGACAGCCGAAGTTCTATGGAAGCTCGACCACGTCATGAGACGTGTGATAAGACAAGGGCATACGCAAGTAGGGCTAATAAGCCATCTTGTCGTCCATAGTCCCTGATATTTCGGCGTCCACAACTCCCAATGCGCTAGAGTAAGACCCGATGGGACAGGATGGGCTACGATGGGACATGATGAGCTATGATGGGCTGATGAGGTCACGTCACGGGGCCCACCATCCACAGTCGGTTCCATTTTCTATAAATAGAGGACCCAATTCCAAATACAAGGTACGCTGTGCATAACTTGCAACATGCATAACACAACTCCTTTACTATTCATCTTCATCCTACTGTTGAGTTCCTGAACTAACTTAGGCATCGGAGAGCCTTGCGCTAACTACAGCCAGGGTCTTTGATTGCTTTGTTCATCTTCTCCTTGTAAGATCCAGACATCTGTCCACCTTCTAAGAGGCTTATTGTCCAACCTAATTCATCATTCCAAGTCCGTAATTTTTAGGCACTTACAAAATCCATCTGCACCAATAGCATATTTTTACAGTGTCTGTGGAAATGAGAGTGTGAATTTCCAGTTTTTCTTCGAAGAATATACCTTTCTGCCGTTGTTTTCTATTAGAAACACTTATCTGCAAATTTATGATCTGACCTCTTAAAGGATATCTTTTTTTTTTTGGATATTGTGTGTTTTTTTTTCTTTTTTTGGATGGGGTTTATGTAAGATTAACATATGTTCTTCAAAAATTATGGAGGACCATGGCCACCACAGTCCCTTGCCTCCTGGCAGTAGGGTCTGAAATGGGGCATTTAATAGGGAAGTATGGTGAGTGAAATTGGTGAATTTACAATAGAATGGTAGGATTCATTGAAGTGAAAAATGGAGTGGTCGATATTTGATTCTCATTTTGGGTGGAAATAAACGTGCAAAGGAGATGATTTCTGAGGTAGTTGGGACAAGTTTTCTATTGGTTTGAGAAATAATATGCACAGAAACGGTTTATACAGGCAATTACTAGGCATGAACCACAATGTCTAAAGAGGATGAAGTGGAGGGTTTAAAATTCAAATGGACTTGTATGGCTTTGATTGGGGATAGAAATTATAATGTAATCTAACTCCATGAAACAATAAAAACTGTTCGGGACGGATTTTTTTCTTTTCTTTTCTTGAAACGTTCCACTATTATCATTATTGAAAGTTTTTTTTTTTAAACGACAGAAAAGAGTTCTTTCACATTATCCTACTAGTTAATTTACCACACACACAAGAAACACCAGGGTTGGGGGCAGTTTGTCTCCGAATGATTCGCCAGCGCCCAGCGGTGAGATGAGAAATTCAAATATTTATATATGTTTTTAATGGTTATCCTTAGATACGGCCACTCTTTTTTCATTTATAACAAGTGGCGCAGAGGTTCATGATGATTTTAAGATTCCAACTGCCACGACGTTTTTTTTTACAAATAAAACAAAAACCAAAAAACTTTCAAGACGACGTTGATGCTATTGCGATTTAGTTATGAAAGTGGTGGGTAGCCTAGGGGTGCTGGAACCCATGATGACATCCACACAGACGCAGAAAGAGAGCCCATATAAAAGTTTGGTGGAAAGAGAGCCCCCATGTACAGGATTTGAACCTAGGTAGTTGGTGGGATATCATGCGACATGCGAGACAAGGGGACATACTTTTTAATTGATGTGATGCGATATGCTTTTGACCTAATCTATTATGGTGAAATGATGCGATATGCTTTTGTCCTAATCTATTATGTTGAAATGGGCACCTTTAAATTAATTCAAGGGAGTCCTGATTTTGTCGTGAGCCTCTTACCTCTTTTATAGGTGGACGGGAGTGTCTGGATGCCTATGTCGGTTGGGTAATTTATTTATAAAGTATTGTGAAATAAAGAGTCGATTCAATATATAATAAAAGAAGTGGAGTCAAATGAATATAAAAAAGCTACCCTCATATATTAATAAATGATGAAAATCCATCTCATTTTAAAAAAAAAAAAAAAAAAAGAGTAAAATACACTACCTCCTGCGGCACTAAATGATAAAAGACCATTGATTAGTTTTTCTTCATTTTGCACGTTTTGATTCAATCCCATTTATTTTTATTCTCTTAATTTGATCATTCTTCTCACTTCATAACATATAAATAAATTACCCAAACAGTACATGAGAAAATTGGCTACATAGGAATTTACGATCAGTTGGACTCAAACAATAATTATTAAAGATGTCAAAAGGAATGATATAAGGTGGCTATGTAAATGCCACCCTTACATTCCTAGGATTTGAATTACCAGAATGGTGGCCGAGTATTCATTTTTCACCTCCTACTGATTCATTTTCCATTAGGTAGGAGATAATTTTATGGTCATTTTTTAAAATTCACATTTATTTATTTAAATTCCTTTCCATCTAGATTAGAGATTGCCTTAATGAAGGCTGAAATTAGGGCGCTATACGATAAGAGTTCTTTACCTAGAGATAAAGATTAGTTTAAATTTAATTTATTATTATGTTATATAAATTAAGATCATTCCTTGGATGAACCTCACACTAAATTTATGAAAAGTTATTTTACACACAAATTAGACCACGCTAATTTTAAAGGGTTGCAATACAGTACGTCCTGAGAAAGATAGAACTTCAAAGTGCCATCCATGGCTGTGGAAGTCCAGCCCCTCAATCCCTCATCCACTAAATTCAGAAAGTGAAGGCCAGCGAGGCCTCTACCTAGGCCAGTTCTTGAAAATTTTGATGCTCGACTCTTGAGCCAAAGTATTTACAAATAGTTCATATCACTCCTATTGAAATTTCTGCTATGAGCAGGTTTGATTACACTAATATGCCCCCACAGTGGATAAATCAGATTTTAGATGATATATCCCTAGTTAATTTCTTGTGCCCTCAGGGTGACATGAGGAAATCTACAATTGAAAACAGCTTCTGATTATCCATGTAGATATAACTTATCTCTGTAACTCTGTTTCGGCTCCACTGCCTTATTTAATGTTCAAGCTATAAGGCCAAGCTGTATAAGCTTTTATATAAACTCTTAAAAATTTTTTTTTTAAAGAAGCTCCGAGTCACAGACGAGAGAGGGAGAGGGAGAGGGAGAGGAGAGAGAGAGAAAAAAATTTTCCATTATTTCAGGTTAGAGCACAATCCCAAAATCAAAATGACTTACTATGACTTCGTCTGACAAACAGGGCGGATGTCTTATTGGTTTAGCTCCCATCATTAAGAGCACAATCCCAAAATTACTTACTATGACTTCGTCTGACAAAGAGGGCGGGTGTCTTATTGGTTTAGCTCCCATCATTAATACAGCATAGATGGCTCCCGAATTCCACCGAAAATAGATGCTCGCTCCAGGCAGACCTCTCAGGACAAGCAAAAACGCAGAAATGTCTAGCTCTTCCCCGGTTACACTTAACATAAACCGTGTACTAATTCTCTATGTTTATTGTTTTGCCTGTGTAAGTCACAGAAATGGAGAAAAAACCATCAGTGCTTCACCAGTCCACATTAAAACATATTCAGTTTCTTATATACTTTTAGGAATAGATGAAAGAGAATTGAGTAGAATTCGAATTTTAAACAGTTATCAATATTAGGCTTCATTTATGATTTAACACCTACTCTTTTACTCTTCTCACACTCTGCAAACATCCAAACAGGCTCAAAGGATCTATCCCATCACCACATAGAAAAGACAACAGAGGAAGAATACAAATTGGTGCCGTAAACCAAAACCACCAAACCAGAATAATACCCCACCAGCTGGGCAACATGAACTGCCGCAAAACAACTGGCGTTGCTGATGATGCATACTAGTAAAGACGCATTGGGTGTAAGTAACATCACCAGCAATTTCCCATCTTGAAAACTATCAGGAGATTTTTAAGAATTTTACATTTTTTTTTTTTTTTTGTAAGAATACAGCCAAGAAAATCTCATTATAAATAATAATTAAACAGAAGGTTAAAAGAATAAAAGTTTAATAAAATATCATAGAATTCTCACCCTAGGAGAGGTTTTTAATATCTTGATATAACAACTGAATTACCTTGATCCATTTTTTTTTTCCCATGGAAGCATTCACAATATTTTGAAGTCAAAAGCAATAACACTGTCCAAATGGGTGGGTTTTATTTTTCTTCTTTCTTTGTCTTTCCCCCCCCCCCCCTCATAGCCAAACATGGTAGGCGACTTCATGAGAGGAAACTGATCCAGATGTCCCTAGTCCTAAAGCTGTAAGGGTTGTTTAAAAAATATTTTGATTCTACCATATCTAATACAATATTATGGTAAAATATAGTAGAGGGGATAATTAAAAAAATAAAATACAAGAAAGGAAGTTCTTCCTGTAATTTAATTCGCAGCCATATTTTCAAATAAACAGCTGAAAAGCTCAAGAGCTAAGTTTTAGGTTGACTAGGAGTGGGGGCACCGAAAGCATTTGGACTGGGAAATTATGTGGAAAAAAATAAGGTACAAAATTAGCCTAAACCCAGTGTCAAGGGTAAATAAGACATTTGCAGTGAATGGAACTATCAAAATTCAGTCATGCTCAATTTAAAAGAAATAAATTACCTGAGAGTAGATGAAGGTTCCGAGGATGGCGATGGCAGCTCCGAGGGCATTAACAGGCTGGACGGGTGTGTGGAAGATAATGATGGAAGAGACAATGACTGATATCCTCTTCATGGTGTTTCCGACGCTAAAAGTCAAGGGAGAGATTTCGTTCAAGGACATGTATGAGACCTGATTGTATAGGTGATAGAATACACTCTGGGCTGCTACCCACCTACACGATTGCGAACCACACAAGATATTTTCATCAGCCATGAAAAATAGAAAATGAAATGGAAAACAACAAACAAGTCACTGCTAAGATGTAAACGCTTAATTTGAATTGGATTTTACAACCATTCACTACCAGCCAAAAAAGAAACAACAAAACAGGAGTCTTACGTGTTTAGAAAAGGCATTGCCAAGAGACAGTATTTTGGTGTGAAAAGGAGGGTCCATGTTAGGACAATGTGCTGTCTCCGGTGACGCCTCCTATGTGCTTCAATGAATTTTCTTTCAAGGCAACTCCTGATCACTTCAAATAAGTTTGATGATCCAGGCCATCCATCCAGTGGCCTGCTGTTGATCGATTGGTGGTCTTCTAACAAATGATGGAAGTTAAATAACCGTCAACTGTTTAAGAAGTTAAATAACCGGATGATGTTTACTGGGGCACTTTCCCAGTGCAAGGCTTGCTTGATGGATGGTCCAAGACCATAATTTATGCTGTATAGGGATTAATGGCAAGAAGCTGTGGAGGAAATATGGAGAGGACAACACCAATGTGCTTCAATGAACTTCTGAGGAGGAATATTCATGGAGAGGATTTAACTTTGTTGACATCTAGTAATCCTAATGGTCGTGATTGTCTGCATCCATTTAAAGGCAACACTATGATGAATTATTCTTGGATTTCATTTATCTGTTAGCGATTGCAAATCGTGATTTCTCTCTATCTTAATATAAAATCATTGTTCATATAAAGAAGGAAAGAACACTTTGATTTTTAATTTGTTCAGATCAAGGCATGAAGAGAAAGCAACATCCTAAATATAAAGAGTTAAAATTGCCTAAAAAGTTTACAAGGCACGAGGAAATGGATGTAGTATCACAATTGGAAGGTGCATTTGGTTGCAACAAAAGAATGTGGGTTCATCAGACTAACTTCAAAATAACCCAAATAAAGGTTGTCCTAGTCTTCCGATTCACAAAAAAATTGAAGGACATCAAAATATTATACGAAATGTTTTCTTGAATGCTTTTTGTCTAGTGAAAATTGGCTCACTAGTGAGACCCTCCAGCTAGTGTGTTACTGGCTAACTTGAGTTCTACAGAGTAATATCAGTACATTTACATGGTAAAAATGAATGTATTTTAATGAACTTGTCGATGAATAATAGAAGAGATTCTACAGAGATTCTCAGGTAATTTATTTCTTTTAAATGATCCAATGCAAAACATGCACAGAATAAAAGTTCTATACATTTCTCACATCGGACCCATTTTGAATCTGATGGACCTATCTGTGATTTAATGGAATTCTCAAAAAGATCATGTGCAGAACTTCCATAGAATTAACAGTTTGCCAAAATTTACACAACCAACCAATCTCTGATCTGTGGAAAGAACACGACCCCTGTTATTCTGATGTAACAGTCAATGAAATACCCTACACCGCAGTACAGAAATGGTTCACACTAGACCATCTTAATATTATCAATTCAAAGTAGCAAAACAAACAATTAAGAATGCACAAATTTGAAAATGAATTAAAAGAAGATTAGGTTGAGCTTGCGTGGTTACCAAATGAAATTGGGTCCAATCTGAGAGATTGCTTTTTGCCAGCCAGCTGCCCAAACCTGAGGCCCCTCCACTGCCAGTGCGAATGGTGTAAGAATGACAAGAGACAACATGGACAGACATGCATAATAGTTCATGCCACCAACTGCCTTCCCCTTCATCCCCCTCTTTGAGAATATGTTCCGGAAAACAAATGCCAAATTTGATATCATTGCTCCCATAAACCCTAACAACAGGACAAATCAGCACAATCAGCAAACCCCCAAACCACTTGTCAAAAAGAGTGCCAGAAACATGAAACCTAAACGAATGAAGGTAAGACTTAAACCTCTTCTTTGGAAAGATGAATATCCTTGCACTAAGCCAAATGTATAATGGGATTAAAAACAGGATAGCCTACCAGACTATGCTCAATAACATTTCTCACACCAAGCTCCAACACATTGGAACATTACGCTCGAAGCACCATTATGGCTCATTGTTGTTTTAACCATCAATTTGCAGGCCACAAAAGTATGGTTATTGTGGCTCAGGGGTACAAATGTGGTTTTCACATAGTGGTCCATTGTTGTTTCAACCATCAATGTATGGCTATTGTAGCATGGCAGTACAAACACGGTTTTTGCATGGTGGCCCATTGAAAGTCAGATCCTTCTGATGAATGGTCCACTATCAACAAATGAGTTAAAAGGGAAGTGAGGCCAACCACTGGAGCTGGATGAGTCACCAAACAAGCTTCATCAGCAAAACATGTGTTGTTTTTATTTCCCTGTGGGACTTGATTGGTTTGATTATGAAAAAGGGTAATTGAGTTTGAACATCAAAGTTGATTTGAGGAAAAGATAAGAGCAGCATTTTTTTAGTTGCACTGGCTGACTAAAAGGAAGGCTTTGGTATCTGGCCATCCAAACAGAATCACAAAATGGACTACACTCTTTGTAGACAACTAGATGCCAAACTCTCTAAATCTTTTTTGCTGAACTGATCTTAATCCTAAATGGAAAAACAAAAAACAGACTGTGTCACTTTCCCTTAAACCACTTCAACTTTCATTAAAGTCAAGTGGTTGCAGCAGGATTTCCATTACCAAAACAAAAACACATTCATTTCAACAACTCTGCAGGAAAACAAATTCTATATATAGATAAAAATCCAAATTGATTCAAATCTGTAAATCTCTTACCAGTCATGTTGAAATTGAGCTCTGTCACAGCAGCAAGTGCGCATCCTCCTATAATCGGCAAAAGCGAGAGGTAAACCGACGGTGGAAATGTCTCCCCCAGAAGAAATCTCGACACCAAGACGCTAAATGCCGGCTCACCGCTCTTAATGATATGAGTAAACGAAACCGCCACTTTGGACATGCTCACAGTAGCTGCTACATGCCCAATCGTATGCGCCACCGCTACCTACAGAGCACAAAAATGTTATAAAAAAAAATCCCCAAGACTGCATTTTTCAATCTTCCCTGTCAACACTAAGGACCTGAGATTCCTGCATAAACACTCTCTAATTGATATTCTTACCGGCGCAAGCGCTTTCCAGAAGTCAAGATCGGTCTTAGGTGCCTCGGCGATCCTCGTCGCCCATGAAATGAGCATCAAAAGAGACCCGGCTGCGAGCGAGAGCGTCGACGTGAGCCAAGGGTAAGGAAAGGCATTTAGAACCTTCTTGTTGTAGATGTTGAAGACAACATTCAAAGCCCACCACGTTGCGAAATAGATCCCGATTTTCACCTTCTGCGCCGCAGCTGATCGTGCGTTCTCATCAGGGATCTGGATGTTAATCGGTTCAGATCGATCTGCTTCATAGGCCTCGCATTCAAAAGTCAGCTTTCTAGGTCTCGTTCTCAATCCTTCCAAAGATCCGAAACCTTCCACGGAGGAAATATGAAGAGGCTTTTGAGCAGATAGAGAGAATTTCGACCCTTTTGCTGCAGTTAAGGAAGGCAGCGATAGCAGTCGCGGCTGCCTTTGAGATTGAGATTTTTGCTGTAAGACATTGGAAACAGCAAGAGCTGCTGTGGATTGCTTTGCAGAGCAGATCATGTTTTCGAGCGGAGATTGAAGAAATACAAAAGAGATTTGAGAAATATATGAGGTTTTCAAGCAAGAATTTGAAAAAATTCGTAGAAGATGAAAAAAAAAAACCAATGATCGATTTCTAATGAAGATGCAGAACTGCAAAAGCAATTAGAACTCAACGATTTTTCACAAACTTTTGACGAAAAATCAATAAAGAGAACGAGAAGATGTAGAGAAAGCAGGGGGTTTCTAGATTTTCAGATAGCGAGATCAATCAAATAGGAGTAAGAAAGAGAGAACCTGCACGGTCTTTCCTAAGAAAACCTAGAAAGAGCTCCGAAACCTCCGATCAAACTACTTCCGTCGATAGAAATCAAGAAAAAAACCTCGGAATCTGCTGCGTCTGAAGGACGGAAACCTCGAGAGATCGAGCGATCTTTACGAGTTTCGAAGAGGAAATGCGTCTGATTTTGAAGAGAACTGCGAATCTGCGATCTGTTTGGGGAAATAAAAGAAGAAAGAAACCAGCGCTCTCTGTCCAACTCTAATTTCTTCTTCGAGAGCGTGGGGTCTGAGATCTGCTGCTGTCGGCTCTCTTCTTCGTACTTGATAAATGCAAGAGACCCGTATTTATAAATGTGGTTCTTCTTCGATTGACAAAAATGCACTCACTGTTTCTTTGGAATTGGAACAAGGTCCCTACAGAAATTACCAAATTTCTCAAGATATGATTAGAAATGTTGGGGAAGCTAGAAAATGAATTAATTTGTAAATAATTAAAAAAATATATAAATAAGAAATAAAGTAAAATGCTTTATGTTTTTTAAAAGTGTTCTTTCCTTTGTTATTCTACTTTCGTCATTATTTTATAATGTGCCTCAATTACTTGCATTTGTAGAAATATTTCCCGAATATCATATAATATATATATATATTAAATGAGTGCAGCAAAGATGAATATGTTGAAAAGGATGTATGGTAAACGAGTAAAGATAAAAATTAGAAATGAGCACGCTGGAGAGTATTGAGCAGAGCATATAAGTTAAGAAATACTTTATTGAGATAGTTCGCGCATGTCAAGCAAGCTAGTCTAGCTAGAGCAATAATTTTATTGAGAAAAAAAAATTTAATTAATGGCCCAAAAAAAAAGGGGGGGACACGACAAAGAGCACACAGATGTAGTAAAATAGGTGCTAAGAAATGTGATATTTGGCTCAAATATTGTACACCAATAGAAGTAAAGCTCCATCTGAGACTGATGTATATGGTGGGCCACGTGCAACACATTATGGGCCATGCAACCCAGCCATCATTTTCCTCAATGATCTTTCACAATCTAATTGGGCTAAATCTTAGCCCATGTTGACATTTAAATCTCGAGCCAAGCTTTTATTTTTTATATTTTAAGAAATCAATAGTGTTGTTGAGAGTTGTGTCATGTATGGATTATGAGATACTTTTAGACTCGAGATCATGCGATGAGATGTGGATTTACAATTCAACATGGGCCTGAGATTGTGGAGAATCAGTTGAAGAAAGTGATGGCTGGATTGCTTGTGAACCATCCAGTGTTATGTGACCCACCTAGTTCATCCGCATGAAATGGAGATTTTGCTTCAATAAAATGCATATGACCTTGAGACAGACGTAAGAGTTGGGCAGGAATAATTTTTTTTTTCATCACTTGCATCATTATGATTGGCTCAGACCAAGTTCCTACGCTGCCTATTTTTACCATTGACAGCCCTTGTTGCATTCCAAGGCTACTAGTCTTATCTAATTGCCCAGCTTTGAATAGCTGCACCCAAGTTGGTTAGGCACCCTAGTTGTCACCCAACTACCATTACTTCAATTCTGGTTTCTCTTTGTGCTGGACCATGCTACTTTCCTTCTCTTCCTGTCAAAGATGGCTTCTTTGTCTTGCTTCTTAAAAAAAAAAACAAGCTACTAGTCCTACTTACACACGACACGAGAGAAAACAATTTTCTAGAAGGGAGAATTTGGTCAAACCAAATTGAGACACTGTAAGTAACTCTATGATATGCGAATATTCGAACGAATTTTATACTGTGAGGACAAGTCCTTGAAACTTTGAAAGTTCCGTTATTAGTTTTTATAGTCTTTTGTCTGCTGATTCGTGTTTCAATTACCCTTTCCAAAAACGACCCGCAACTCACATGCATGCTGCGTTATTGTACATTTTGCTCTTCTGCTGTGACTTGCAACACGTGTAGCAGGGGAAATGAGGATGCTTTTGGGTGGAGGAGAAGAATTCCGACTGTCCCTCGCATGCTTTCCCTGAGTGGGATGTCTGAAATTTCAAGGTGGGCCCAATCTGCGATTGTTCTGACGGTTCAAAATGAATTTCATTCCTTTCTGTCAGGTATTATAATTTTTACTTTTGATTATTTGGATAGAAGTTGGTATCACTTTGAAATTGAGCATACGATTGATATGCGTGATTAATGCATAGGATCATATTAATCACGTTATCAATCATACGTGCAATCTTACCGTGGGACTAATTTCTAGGGATATATAACTTGAGGCTGCACAGGGTAAATTTCATTTGGAATGGTTTTAATCAATAGGCAGTATGCCCAACAATGGAGTTCCACACTTTCCACTAATAAAGTGTGTGGAAGACACTCATGGGGATCAGGACTCTTGAATTCTCTGAGGCAAAGCTAAAATCAGCCCGTCGACCCACTTCGTGTAATTCAGATCGCTCAAAATTAGGGCCGGTTAATGTCTTAGTCAATGTTCTTTGAAAATGCCCTTTTTATATACTAGAATGGATGCTAGTCCAATAATTAATGCAGCGGAAAACAAAATAAAGCAAACTCTACCAATCACATATCACAAGATAACGGACACAATATTTTACGTAGAAACCCTATCCAGGGAAAAAAATCACGATCTAAGGACTGTAGTTGTTCTGACAAAACTTCTTATGTTGCCACGACTTCCCCGCAGCACACCGCTCCATGTACTTGACCAAGCAACACCTTTGTGAACCAAGATGAACAAATCTTCTACGAGAAGGTAGAAATAAGAAACCTTCTAGAGCAAATATTCAGCCCAATCTCTCTGGCTATAGAGAAACAATGAATCTTTCTTAGGTCACGTTTGGCAGTCAAATATTTGGGAAAAAGATTTTCGTTTTCTCTAAAGTTGCGGTAAATCCATGTTTGGCAATTGTAAATTCCGAGAATTAGGACGAATGAAAATCTTATGATTTTCAAATCCAACTCCCCCCTACACACACACACACACAACACACCATAAGATTTGAAAATCCCCACTTAAGTGGATTTGCACAATGAACCTTATTTTTCTTAGCTGTAAGTATCGATACACATTAATATTAATGTGAAATCATCAACTATACAAATCCCCCGTGATGAATCCTTATTCCAGTGGTAGTGAAGAATCATCAGATCGATGGATTCCTCAACTGTTACCAACCATGCTCTTAGGGTTTCCTCACCTCAGAGCTAAGAGAGAACAACTTATTTTCTTACTTAGGGTTGAGAGAAACACCCTTTTTATAATCCTTAATTCATGCAAGAGCTTTCTAGTTTTAATCCAATCAGAATAGCAAGCCGACTCAAAATAGAAGTCTGAATCGCGCAAGGCTTAAACTCCAGGTTCACTATAGTGACCAGGGATCCTTGCTATAGCGAGCTCCTATTCTGTCCTTGACTCTTGGTATCTTCTCTTTAATGAGCAAAAGCCTCGCTACAGCAAGACTTTGCTATGGAAATTTGTCTTCATTGCTACAAAACACTTCAATCTTTGCTTTAGGTCTTCCGGTGACGCAACTACAGTTTATTCTAAAAGAAATACAAAATTTCAATTTAATGGACCAAGAGTTTTGTCCAACTCATGATTAGCCAACACAATGAGATTTCTAACATTCTTGGGCCAAATTCTCTCCAATTAGTGTCGCCCCCCACTAGAATGACTACATCTAAAAAAGGAAAAAAAAATATTTTTTTACCAAAAACATCCTCAAATATCACTATACGTACCTCCAAAAGCATCCTTAAATACATGTAATGCCCCCAAAGCATCTTATATAGCATACTCTAATTTTTTTGGAAATAAGTTTCCCCTCCAACCCCTTTCTCACGACATCGAGACTTGATTTGGCAGGGCATATTGAAGTAATTTGAATCTAGTTCAATCCCTTTTTCACGACATCGAGACTTCTTTTGTCACATTGAAGTATTTCAAGGCTAGTTCAACCCCTTTCTCACGACATCGATACTTAATTTCATGTCATCGAGACTTAATTTGGCGCATTGAAGTATTTCGAGACTAGTTCAACCTCTTTTTCACGACATTGAGACTTGATTTGGCGCATGAAAGTATTTGTGGGTTAGTTTTTTTTTTACTTTTTTTTTCAACTCTCAAACTCGCTAGTTGATTTTTTCCTTTTTCTCATTAGCCCTTAGATCTTCTCTTTAGAAGTCTGTAATTCGAGAATCGGGAGATCTAAGGGCTAATGAGAAAAGAAAAAAAAATCAACTCGCGAGTTCGAGAATTGAGAAAAAAAAACTACCTTAGAAATACTGCAATGCGACAAAACAAGTCTCAATGTCGCGAAATTAAGTTCTGACGTTATGAGAAAGGGGTTAAACTAGCCTAAAAAATACTTCAATTTGCCCGGCCAATTGATGTAGCAGAAAATGGGTTGAACTAGGCTCAAAAAGCTTTAATGTGTCAAATCATGTCTCGATGTCGCAAGAAAGGTGTTGGATGGGCAATTTGGTTCGAAAAAAAAAATAGAATATGCTGTATAAGTTGTTTTTGGGCTTTACATGTATTTAAGGATGTTTTCAGAGGTATAAGAATATTTGAGGATTTATAATGATGATGATGATGAGATACAAGAGAGAGGAGGGCCGGGAGGGGAAGAGTTTGACAAGATCCTTTGTGGGTGAGGAATGATTAAATGTTTAATTAATCATATTTACTGTGAAGTTCATGAACGGATTAGAATGTAATTACAATTTCTAACTTTAGATGTTTGGGAGGCATGGGGTCTTATTGGAATTGGGGCCCAAGGAAACTTGGGCATTTATTAACTGGACCATATTTGGAGATAGTAGAAGAAATCAGAGATTTCATGGTTTGATTATTTGCTTCGCATATTTTAAAGCCACAAGAAAAGTTATATTGTGAAACATTTAGGTAGAAAAGTTTTCTTACACCGTCTCACCAAATACTTTTCATCATTTCTAGCCTGTGGCCGTGGACATGCGAGATGTTCCCATGCCAAACAATTCCTTGCCCCCATCAAAACAGTGCTTAGTCAGTCAAAATCAGATTTCACCTCTATATGAACTCACATTAGCTTGATCCAAATATCACTCAAATAATACACTTCCATCACTTGGTTAAGTTTTATTATGATGGGAGAGATATATACAGTTGGATTTGATATGTGTGAACTATGCGATTATGTTGTAATTTACACGATTAATTCATCAGCATGTATCAGTTTGAAGTTGAACACATATATACAAAGAAAGATGGATGTGACTCCAGCAGTTTAGATGAAATAAAACTACACCCTACAAAAGTGGCAAATGCAAACTACATCATGGGATCATTTCCAAGCTGTGCTATAATCTTAGTGGGCAGTGATTTAGACATGTAGTGTATGATTGGAATTGATATTTTCAAACTCACTGGAGGGGGTGATACATCATACATGAACCTGCCTCTGTCCTTGTGGTCCCACAGTTCCAGCGAAACGAGGTACTGTCCGTAGGTTGCATTGCAGATTCACGTCAGCTTCTCAATAATATGGTAGGATCCTCTCTGGTCATTTCGCAGTGGAGCTTTCTCTAGCACAAATGCACGTTCGACGGTCCTCCAATGAAGTGCACTTTCTTAATAAGAAAGTGTACTAGTCACGTGCTTTCCGCTGACTTGTGCGGCTAAAATCTCAATTTAGCCAAGAGCGGAACCCACCTTAGAATTTCTTAAAATTCATGTCTCGTGGATAGCTGGACATTTAAAAAAAAAACTTTTAAATCTTTTTAATGTCTCTTGGATAGCTGTAAATATCAATGGTGGTATTTTGGAATTCTGCTTGATTATGACAATTTTAAGTTTTTTGTTTCTGTAAGTGCCTAAAAATTAAGGACTTTAATGCAGGGATTAGGATCTCTGATTCGGGTGATTTGGATGAAGTTTGCTGTGGCTCCGACTGGACCTGAAAAGGAAAAGAGGGAAGAAGCGTCAAAGGACCCTGGCCGCAGGCAGCGCAAGGCTCTCCGATGCTTAAGTTAGTTCAGTGGACGAGCATGGGAGAAGGAGAGGAAATTGCAGAGTGATGGTGTGTATAATGGGTTGCGTACCTTTGGATGGAAGTGGATGCGCTATTTATAGGCGAGGGGGTTGACTTTCGTGGGCGAGTTCCAAGACTGGGCCGGCCACTTGAGTGGCTGCGTCCACTCAGCCCATAACGCATTAAATGCTGACCCATGCTTCATTAAATGCTTGGCTTGCTGGGTCAGGCGGCGGTTCTGACTTTTGGGTCAGGTCCCATCAGACCTGGCCCGGAGCCATGCCCTGGGGGCGCACGTGTCCCGTACGCGCCGTTTTGTCAGTAATGATAATCTGCAGGGCATGCCTTGGCATGCGCCGTTGTTCTGTCGCTGGTCCCATAAGTCTCTGTCAAGTCCGCGCTGCCGGGGTCGATGCCGAGGTCGGGTAGGTCAGTCTTCGAGAGCTCCCGCCTCGGCGAGTGCCGCGGTCCTTCAGCCGCGATCGCCCTTGGCCCAGGGGAGGCATAATCATCTTGTCCGGAGGCCTGGGCTAGTGCTGATCTCGGCTTAGTGAAAATTCCCCCACACAGTTTCATTTGTGATAAGTTTGATGATGCTGGATAATTTTATACGTCTTGAATTTTCAGAATTCTCTACTTTATAATCACTAGACTTTTCACTGAAGAAACACCGGAGGATACATTTTAATTTATGAGGAGATATGTGAATGCCCACTTTTAGAAATTGTGGTGCATGGGTCATGTAATTAAAAATTATAATTGTGAGGCCCATTTTCGGAAATGCATGAGGCGTATCTTTAAAAATTACAATGTGAAATCCACCTTTAGAAATTAAAAAGTAGGGTCCCATCATGTACCTTTAGAAATTGTGCTACATATTTAGAAATTAATGTAGGACCCCACCTTTAGGAATTAAGATGTGGGCCTACATTAGATATTTGATGGGACCCACCTTTGAAAATTAGGTTTTTTTTTTTTTTTTTTTTTGTGTGTGTGTGTGTGTGTGTGTGTGTGGGGGGGGGGGGGGGTACCTTTGGAACTATTATGTGCGGCCACATTTAGAAATTATGTGAGACCCACTGTTAGAAATTGTTTTATGCCTTTTAAAAATTACAATGTAAGCCCACCTTTGAAATTGTGGTATCTAGGCTCACCTTAAGAATTTATTATATGCTGGGCCAACCTTGGAAAATTAGTATGTGCAACTAGTTTTAGAAATTATGTGAGACCCACCATTAAAAATTGTTTTATGCAGAGCCCATCTTTAGAAATTATAATGTGGCCAACCTTTACAAACTGTGCTATTTGGGCACACCTTTAGAAATTGATATCACTGGAGTTTCATTGGAATGATGTTAGAATTTTAAGATTCTAAAACCCTCAAATGTTTGCTAGGATTTGAAAATCCTTATTTAGGCATTTAGAATTTCGGTGAATTCTGAATTCAAATAGTTTTTATAAAAGAACAAACAATTTCTGACAAGAATCCCGAAATTCCCAAATAATTGAAATTTCTCTGAGAGATTCTGCAGAAAAATCAAGACCTAATGTGATTCTAGTTGCAAACTATTCTTAATGAATTATTTGATTAAGACATAAGATGATGTGGACTTAGAAATGAAATTACTATATATTATAATGGAAAGTTTTTGTCATGACCTGGGCCCGAGATTTGATTACTTCGGACAAACCCCAAGTCGCGAATCCATACTTACTTCCGTAAACTCCGAATTAACCAAAGTTAAAACGAAATTCACAAGAGATATCAAATCATTAATACCTGTCAAATGTACACTTTACGGAATATATACAATGACAAAAACCATTTAATTATACACATATTTCATTCTACTATTTATGTCAACGACTGCATATTCAAAATACAATGCAGGTGACATCAAAATGAACTACAACTAAAACTATTTCCAAATTGTTCTATTCAATTCGCACTTCGATCTCATGTCTATTCAATTAGATCTCCTGGAGGTATCGGATGGGCCTCCTCCGCTGGCGATGCGGCCTCTACAAGACCGACACGGGCAACTGGGCCTGTGATGTCATCAATAATACCATGAACACGACGGTTCAACAATGTATATACAAATCTATGATAGTACACGCTATCAATTTATTAGAACCTATCAATTCATCATTTTTAACAGTTCTAAACAATTCAATACGTATGACAATAAGTCATACAATAAGTCAAGTAATTAAATACAATGACACTAATTTCATTCAGTTCAATTCTTCCAACGGAAGCAATTCGATAATTGTAACACAATTACAAGTCAGTTATGCATTCAACCATACATGGAATAAGCAATCAGTATCAGTGTTTATTCTGTATTATTCAATATCATTTAGTCTGGCTCTGGGCGGAAGGGCGTACCATTCAATGACATAGGCCTCATTGTTGCACTTGCATTATTCAATGAGTTCTCTTTTCATTACATGGCTTGTGATGACTTGTCAAATGGGTGGAATTTGCCAGTGTCTTGATCAGAGATCACTAACATTCGACGAGGCTCCGGAACGCCCCATACATCTACTGCAGCAGGATTATTACTTAATTCATTGTTACCTTTAGTAACTGTTCATTCAATTCATTAATTTTGTGCATTATGTCAATGTAGCTCAACAATGAGTTTAAGAACTATAAAATAGTTCCAATGCGGAAATCTAGTCATATCCTATTTAGACTTTTAGACCAACCAAAGTTGTGAAACGTTCGTTATCCAATGCATGTTTTATTCTTGATGAACATCACTTTATATATTGATTTTGTGCATAAGATAACCTTAGCTAACACTTATGATGGCTTAGACATTAATAAAATAAACAGCCTTTACAATTTAGGCTTCAAATCAAGAAATCAGACTTTAATCTGAATTTTCCTACAAGTTCGGTCAGCTTGTCGGTCAGCCTGTCGATTGACCGACCTGCTCCCGGAACTCCATTTCTGAGCTTTAGAATTTCTGAAGCAAAAATCTGGGATTTGGGCCAATTGAGTTCTAACAACTCTAAAAACATCATAAATCATAAGAAAGCATATATACATTCCTCTATTGAAGATTATTTGATGAAAAACCCTTTGCTTAACCTGATTCCAAGATGAAATCCCCAATATGAAGCTTCTTCTAAAACTTCAACTCCAAGTAACTTGAACACAACTTGAGGAAGAATATGAAGAAGATGATGAAGGAAGAGAAATCTCTTCAAAAACACTTGTGAAGCCTCAACTTTGATGCTTGATAGAGAAAAATGAAAGAAAGGAAGAAGAAATGGTGCCTAGGGTTTGTTGAGTTGGAAATGAGCTATTAAGCTCATCTCTTAGGTTATATAGGTTCATTTTTGCATTTAAGACCTTTCCATTTATCACTTATTACAATTCAAGTCAAATGAAGGTCATTTGATCCAATATTCGTCAAACAACTTCAAGTCTTTGACGCAAGTATACGTACTGCTTAAGATACGCGTATTGGCATCGAGAGTTTCCGTATTCGACGAAATACGTAAAAATTCATATTTACATAAAAGTCTCTCATTTCCTTGTTTGAGTCTAAAAGTCTATTCAATTCATTTAAGTTCCTTTACTATCATTCCATTAAGCCTAAATCATTCATTTTAGGCTAATTCAATACCATTTGGTCTTAAACCATCGTTAGCTTAATTAAACATAGTTAATTTACCTTAATTTCAATTAAGTAGAGTTAATCTCAATTAACTCGGGATGGGGTCTTACAGTTTTCAATATAATTTCAACCACCATGGCCTTTCAATTTTGACCCACTCACTGGACCCACATCAACCTATTTATATTATAGTGGAAGGTTGAAGCTAGGAGGTTTTGGCTTAATTTTTGACCGACGGTTATGTAATTACTCATGCAACTACCTACCCACTCATTTTCCTATCAAACCACTCATGTTTAGTTGTTTCTATGTAACTATACCCTTTTTGCTCCAATTTCTCTATTTTTATTTTATCTAACTTGTCCTATGGTATGTGATTATTTATTTTGCAGTGCAGGGAGAAACTGTACTGAGCACGGGTATTGGGCTAGTTTATATTATAGTGGAAGGTTTGAATTCACTTTTGGCCATTATATTTCAATTTTGTGTCTCTCTAAACCCACACTAACTTATTATTATATATTATTGCGAAAGGTTCTTAATTCAACTTCTACCATTTCCTTTAAAATTTGACTTTTACCGGACGACATTAACCTAGTGGAAGGTTTTCAACAACTTACACTGCAACCACTACTAGAAAAAGGACTTTTAGCGGCCGCCATTAGCCGTCGCTAAAAGTCACCTGACGGTCGCTAATACTCTTTAGCGACCGCCTAGTGACCGCCAAGTACTGGCCGCGTAAACTTCGTCGCAAAAGGGTATTAGCGACCGCCAATGGCGGTCGCAAATAGTCAATACATATTTTTTTTTAAAAAAAATTTAATACCTTTAGCGACCGCCAATTAATACCTTTAGCGACCGCCAATGGCGGCCGCTAAAGGTATTAAATTTTTATAAAAAAAAAAAAATCTCAAGAGCCGTGAGCCACTGAAGGGGACCAGAGATCCGGGTTCTTCTGCCAAAGCACAAATCCTCCAATGTCTCCATTGCCCTTCAAATGTACACTCTCATCGCCCCCCTGGAATTCAGATGCACTCATTCTCACCTTCCCAATGGCATAGTAGCTGTTCACCAAGCTTAGTGCGGCCTGCCCACCAGTTGCTGCAATGTATGGTGAACAATGTACTTGGCTGTTGAGGCTTTCTATTACAATTACAAAACAGTAGTATTAAGTGGAAGTAAAATTATAAAAGTCCTTTAACTATACAATCCAAATAAAGAAAGTATACATATACAAATAAATCTATTGAAGTAGTTGTTCTCAACTTGTACACACCATATCACTGTGGCAATTCGATTCTAGTGCTATTGAAATCAAGAAGAGTATAAGTTGGCTTTCCTGAGCCTACTTGCCACTCATGCCCAAACCCAAGTTCAAGTTGACATTTCAAAGCCAATTGATAAATGGGTTGATTTCCTGTTGAGCCCTTCCTATTGGCCCCTGTTTGTTTGCAATATTAGAATACATAGATTCATGCCATAAGTGGTTAAAAATGAAGTTCAAAGGTGAATTTAAAAAATGAGCATGAAATAACCTTCATTTTAGGGAAATACTATCAATATAAAATGGGAAATGAATACCCAACCACCACCCTAATAATTCAATATGTAAGTATATATGTATATCTTGTGGCTCACTTACAATGGAGGAGTCCTTGATGGGTCGATTAAATCACACTGAAACAGAAAAAAGCAATTCAGCTTCTAATTGGTTAAGGGTACTGTTGGGAGGGGCGTGCCACAATGATCCAATGTGCACATGATCCAAGTGAAGCCCACTTGCACACAGATTTGTGCAAATGATGGGCTCAAAGTTGAACCAAAGGAGAGACAACAAAGGCTTGAAGAAGAAAAGAAAAGAAAACTCTCTAGAGGAAAACAAATTCCACTTTCATATCACATTTTCACATGTATGAAAAGACAAGAGACCCCTAACCTCCCATAATACTTGGTACTTCTATGTCAAGAAAACCCAATTCATGGGAGAAGATCGCCAGGCATTATACAAAAGAAAATAGCTTAAGTGAATTTGCCAAGAATACAACATTGACAAACAAAAACAAGTGCTATGAAGTTCTGAAAAGGTTGTATTTTATGCAAAGGAACAGGCCCACAATGATATTTGCTAAGCTAAGCATACAATGAAGAAAAAGGAAGATGGGCTTCAGATTCAAACTTTGGGATAGGAAGCTAGTTTTGAAGAAATACAATAAAATAAAAAAAGAAGCCAAATAATAAGTTTGATGAAACTTACAATCATTCCAGCATGTGAGCACATGTAAAAATCATGGTTGCGTGGATGGCACACCTTATTGTCAACGACAGTTTCTACACAACAATAAAGAAATGGAAAGGAAAACATCCCAAAATGAGGGTTCAAAGTAGATTACCATGAAAACAAATCAGCAATATTCAAAAAATGCAACAAGATTAAAGCACAGTGCTAGAAAGAAAACCTAGAAATTACTCATTGAGTCAACCACCTTCATGAGTTTAAAGGTTTCTTTTTCTTTTTCTTTTTTTAAGTGAAACATGAGTTCAATTAATATGTAAATGACACCTATAAACTAGGGATTTCCAAACCTGCAGAGACTTCCACTTGCCCCTGTACCCAACCTAACCTGATCCGTTACAGGCTATGGAATTTGATGCCAAACATGCCCCATAATCCATAAGGCTTCTTGTACACTGTTGAATCCTCTTTGATCTTTGATGCCCAATGCTACCGTCTTTAAAGCCTCTTTGATCTTCATATCCAACTCCATTTTCTCGATCTTTGCATTTGTCTGAGCAATTTTCTTTTCTAACGTGCAGACCAGTGGATAATTAAACTAATAAAGGAGGCAATGATCAAGCACAAACAATGAAGAAAAACTTAGAAGCAGTGAGAGTTTTATTACGCTTCAGGTGCCAGGTTCTTCATAATAGCCTTTTAATACTATACATACACAATTTTATGGCCAAACCAGTTACTTGGAAAACCAAGTTCTCGACCATTATGAGAAAATGAAGATGCATAAGCACACAAAATGCATCTTCTAGAGTTACCTGTTTATATTTCTTGTAGATTCGCTTGGTTACTATGTTCTTGGATTCATCATTAATCGACATGGCATTGCACATCTCAACCCGGTACTCATCTACCTGGAATGACTCCTATCTTCTACAAATCAACTTAAGTACAAAAAAAATAAAATAAAAATAATAATGGATAAGTTGATAAATCTGCAATACACAAATGATACATATATACATGTACCTGGAATGACTCCTATGCCTTGGCAGTGACAGTGGCAGTGACTCAACTGCAACTACACAGTAGGCTGCAACATCAAACCATAACAACTTTCAATGACCACATTAAAGGAAAACATCCCCGATAACCCATTCAAGGTAATAAACCAATAAATCCCAAAGCACCCACCTGAAAATCAAGAAGAACTTATAAGAGGAATCCTCAACTGCTACAAAATTACAAAAGCAAATAAAAGTGTGCAACATCTTTCTTCTCTACTCCCTTCCATACACCTTTTGATAATTAGGATTTACGAAAAGGACTTACAAAACAATTGACATTCTCTGGTTAGAGTGTGATAAGAAACAAGTTCATAAATTGAATATTTGATTTCTCATAATGAAATACCATAGATGCTATAATATTTTGAGCTACATTAGAAAAAAAATCGAAAAGAAAAGGAAAAGAGAAAACAATTGACACCCACCTATTGCACCACCCTGCACACACCCACCCTGCACAGCCCACCTGCTGCACCACCCTGCACACACCCACCATGCATAACCCACCTGCTGCACCACACTGCACAGCCCAACTGATGCACCACCATGCACACAGCCACCATGCATACAAGAAATTAAATCTTTAGGTTGGGATTTTTTGAAGTTCTTTTACAAACTTCTCAAGATCCATGAATATTTTAATTATGATATAATACATCTTATTAGGGTTCCTTAGCTCTATAAAGAAGATGAATGACTTGGCAAAATGAATTTGGAGTCCACAAAAGTGAGAATAAATGTGGTCGATGTATAATGAACATATGGAGCAAGCTTAAAACCAATATGTAATTATGAAATACTATCTTATCATGCCTCGCATATCATCTTAACAAATGGTACAAGTAGGGGACGTGCAGAATCCAGAAACATAGTGAGGAAGATTCAACTCAAGTGATTCAATCCACATAATAAACAAGTATGTATTGAAGAAAATTGGTTGTGTAGAAACCTTCTCTGAGAAAAAGCGGATGCCTTTGTCTTGACAGTCAGCTGCATAAGTCTCCTCAAGAAGAGGATTAAATGGCTTGCAGATTTTTATCAAGCAGGTGAAAATTAAGGGGAATACTGAAAAATCGATTAGATGGCCACAATGATAATGGAATTTCTTTACATGTGAAAGGCACTGCACTCTGTCAAGCTAACATTAAATAAACAACTCTTTTTTTATTACTACTTTTTATAAGTGATGATACAGAAAAACTTTGTGGCTAAAAAAGAAACTCTTCATTCAATCTTATGCATTTGGATTTTGGCAATGTAACATGAACTGTGGGTTTTGTAATTGGGGAAGGGAGAGGTTCGGTTTGGGTTGGGGCGTTTGTGCAACCTTTTTCTTTGAGTCTTCAGTTAGTGGGTGTTAGTGCCATATTTAGTAGATTTATTTATTGATTAGATTGTAATCACTCTGTAATTCCTCAATTGTAGAAATGTAATACTATACAACTAACTCAAATCTGAAAATGGTGTGAACGAAAACTACAAATCAGTGGATCACAACTAGTTTTAATATGGAAAGCATCCGATCTAAACTTCTTGAATATGAAGAGGCCCGGAAAGCTTACCTTTTTGCCCCATTCATATGTTCGGTCAAGAAGGAAAGAGTATTCCAGATCTTCAAAGCACTTTGGTAAAGAAAACATAGGCTCATTAAAGTAAACAGGAAGGCAGACTTGGGTGAGTTCCTTCCCAATGCTATCTTTAATCATAGACCAGAGGCTGATTCCTTTCTCCTTTTCAACTGGATCAGGCAATCTTTTACAACGCTGGACATAAGGATAAGTAAATCCAACAGATTTCATGGAAGCATCACCACCATTGGCATAAAAATCATCATCATCAGAATCAAATGATGATCTCTGATAATCAGACCCACTACTTCTAAAAGAACCTGATGACAAGAAATCCCGTGTATCAAAAAAGGCATGATCCTCATCATCTGTTTCTTCCTCTGCAGCATCATGCCTTTCATTGTCATCATCAGATTCAGAGTTCCTCTCGGCCAAATGAGTATTCCGCGCGGATGGCCTTCGTCCCAGAGTTCCACGTGAATGGGGATGCTGCCTCAATAATGGGTTCTGTGAGTGGAGATGATGATGGCTGCCTGAGGGTGGAGAGGGCTGGAAAGGGCGATGGAGAGGGGATGAAGATGGTGATGATGTGGATCTGGGGTGGTCGGTGTGCACAGAGATGGCGATGGGCGTGGGTGCTGTTGCGATGGGGGTACCAAATCCGAGAGGGAGACGCTGCGACAGGGAGAGATCCGAGCGCGAGAGAGAGGGAGATCGTCGATTCCTGCGAGAAAGAGGGATAGGGAGAGGGAGAGGGAGGGAGAGAGAGAACCGGCGGTGGCAGCTCTTGCGCAACAGATCGTCCGGCGGTGGCGTGGCTGGTGCGGCGGGAGGGCAGAGCGCAGGAGCGATTTCTGCGACAGAGAGGGAGAGGGAGGGAAAGAGAGAACCGGCGCAAGAGAAGATGGAGAGGGAGAGGGAGAGGGAGAGGGCAGAGCGGGAGCAGGGGAAAAAAAAGAGGGAAGGGAAAACGGAAGAAAAAATGGGTTTACGCGGGGTGTCTTGTAAAAGGGTTTTAGCGACCGCCATAGGCGGTCGCTAATAAGCCTAATTGCGACCGCCATACACGGCCGCCCGCTTTCTGCTGCGCCAAAACGCATATTTCTAGTAGTGAACCTTTCAATTTTAACAGAGCATTTTGCATCCAATTTTGACCAACTGTTGTCAATATTGATTTTCAACTAAGGAATGCAACAAGTCAATCTAAACACCATTTTCAACCCTAATACCCACGACATGTTTTTCTTCTTTTTGTCCATGTGGCCTTCAGGTGGTAGCACAAGTGAACTCAACCTTTAGTTCTTGAAGAGGGGGGAACCGGGGGTTGATACCAAGATGTACCCACGACAAGTTTATAACTACAATAGTGATGGGTATGGGTTGGGTTTGTTTTGATAGATAATTTTTTATTTTAAAATATAATAATAGAAAATAATTTATATACATTTTTGAATTCACGCCCTTCAATAGGGGTGTAAAAAAAAATTGAAAAACGTCTAACCAACCGAACCAAATCGAACCGACAATTAATAACCGTATTTCATGATTTCAGTTACGGTTATTAAAATCGGAAAACCGTGCTTCAAGATTTTATTTTGATTTTCAATCTCGACTCACAACTATTAACCGAACCGAACTGTAAAATATGGTTGGGTTAACCGTTTTCCCAAAACACATGGTTAATTGAATCGTTACACCCTAATTTAAAAGAAAAAAAAGGAAGAAAGCGGGTATTATGTAATTTTATAACTTAAATAACTCCTTTTAACTTTTGAGCCCTAATCATTGGAACAAAAAATGAAAGAGGGAAAACAAAAGAAGAAGAAGAAGCTGGCAGCTGCTGGCTGCTTCTTCATCCCATGGTTCCACCTTCCATGGCGACTACTCATCTTCCACGGTCCCACCTTAGCTTCATGTATGATTTCCATCTTCTTCTCACCTTCCACCTTCCACAACTGACTTCTTCAAGGCTTCCACGGTTCCACCAATCCATATTCCCTCGTTTTCTTTTCCTATTGCTTTAATACGGGATGCAAGTTTTTTTTCACCTATCTGTTTGCTCTATTTTTCTATGGGTTGTAAGTTTTTTTCATCTCTGCTTATTACCTCTGAAATATATATATATATATAGATATGTGTGTGTGTATTTAAGTAACAATTAACTATAACCGAATTGTCTAATACGGTTACCACGGTTAGATTTTTTAACGGTTCTTTAAGGTATGATTATGGTTACGATTTTTAAAAAATGAAAATCGCAAAACACGGTTCGGTTAACGATTTTTCCAAAACATACGGTTAACCAAACCGTTACACCCCTACCCTTCATTCCTTTGAAAACATATGTTTCATTTAATTGGTCAATCGATATCAATTGTGGCAATAAATTAGTGAATTCTTATGTGGAATTATAAAGAGTTAGAATTAAGGGGATTTTTACTAAAAGAATCTCCTTGACTTAGTGAAGATAGAAAAGGCTCTTAACTTTCAATATTGATAAAAAAAAAGAAAAAAAAAAGGATTTGAGTGGGAATGTCATCGCCCGTTTCTTCTTTTTTATTATTTTGTTGAGCAGCGATATTGCGGCTCATGACATCTTGAGCAGCAATAGAAAAAAAGAAAGGAAGAAACGAGCACTATCCCCTCCCAGGGCCTTTTTAGTTGATATTGAATTTTAAGGGGAATTTTTTTTTAGTAAAATCCTCTAAAATTTATCTAATTAACTCAAAGCTCTATCATAATGATAATGTCTTTTGTATATTTTTATTGGACATGCTTTAAAAAGTAGCTTGCATTGAATGTCCATGATGATTTCTACTATAGAATGTGTTCTCCATCTCTAAGGCCCGTTCGGATGTTTACAGAATACAATATTTATAAATTTAAATATTATAAGAATAAAAAAGTACAGAATAAAATAGTATAATATTATAATATTTTTTATATTTAAATTTTTTAAGAACATTGTAGATCTTAAATTGAGTTGTTTGGAAGGTACTATAAATTTAATATATATTAAAAATAAAAAATAACAAGTTAAAGCTATTTATATATCGTAGTAAAGTTCATTATCAAAGTAAGTTTTTATTAAATTCTTAATTTATATAGAATTTACCATGTATGGATGAAAAAACAGTGTGATGAAATTAATAAAGTTCATGAACTGCCAATTTTTTCACCATAAACCATATTTCTTTATCACATAAAACTATGTATAGTGTAGTAAAGTAAAGTCAATATATACAAATGGCAACTACTTTACAACTCTCTCTCTTCTACTTTACTTCACCACATACTTCATCTTACCTTACTTTATCTCATCTTTTCCCATGATGTGATATCAACATTTAGTTTACTTTGCATACATATAAACAAACATGCATTGACCTAGATGTGACATATTATCCATTCACCATGTTTAGTTGTAAAATAGTATGGTAAAATAAAGTCTAGCCGCCACTTTTTTATCATAAACTTTATCACTATTAGTCACTTCTTCTTTACCATGGTAAAGTGTGATAACGTACAAACCACTTAAAACACTCCTGACTCCCCTCCTCTTCATCCACTATGGTAAAGTGTGATAACGTGAAATAAGAAAAAAAGCTATTTTACCACTCTCTCCCACTTTACTTCATCATATTCTTTACTTCATCATATACTTTATCTCATCTTTAGTTTCCTTCATCTTTACTATGATGTGACATTTACAGTTATCTTACTTTACCATATATATAAACAAGTACGTTGTGCTAGATTTGGTGGAGTTCTTTACGTTACTCTACCACTTTGTAAGCCTTGATCATTTTGAAAGATTTTTATACTGTAAAAAATTTTCTACATAGGAGAGTTGTAGAAAAAAAATATTGAACTTCTTGAAAGAAAACGATATTTTCTTCATAATGTTCTTGGGTTACCAAACGTACAAGATTTTTCTGTTCTTTAGAAAGTGAAAGATTATATTTTATAAAATATTACATTCTTGTATTTTCTTGTGCATCTAAAGCGGCCCTAAATTTTTTCTTGCACATGTACACTCCAAAAACTCATCATTAACAAACTCCTGGATGTGGCAAAAACTTTGTCAAATAAAAGTTGGTTCCACCATAAAGTTAAATTTATAATTGGAATCATATTGTAAAAAAGTGTAGCCACATCCATACAAATTAGGGGGCTAATTTTGTGCACTTCGAATTTTCAATAGGTAATCCCCGCTCGAGCGTTCCACTTGCGATTGGTGAGTAATGAGTCTCAAAAGACATCATGGACTCAACATGATTCAATGATTCACGTTGAGACACCCATCAATTAGAGAGGATATCCAAAAATCCTGCATGGATGCCGTGCGATGCTTAGACTTATTTGTGTATGGAAGATGTTCCTTGAAACAAAAATTGAAAAAAAAAAAATGGATGGATGCGAGTAAAATGGATTGGTGCATTTATCATGGGCGAAAAATGAGATATCCCGCGTGGGAGAAAATTTTCAAGTTTGGGAGGCAGAATTGCAGCAAGTTGGTGACGATGATTGATGTTTGACTCGGAGCTTGTGCAAAAGCCACCTTCTCTCCCGGTCGCGCGAGAACCTTTTTCCATCTTAGTTAGCAGAAAGGTAGGTACAATTTTTTTGTTTTTATTTTGGCGACGGGGACTTCAACTTTCAGGGGTTGGTGAGCAAGTGATGCAAAGAGGTTAGTTGGACCCTGTATGAGAAAGGTCATACGTCCAAATCACAGTACCACCAACTTCTAGGTCACATGTTTTTCACTTTTCTACTTTTCAGAGTCACCATCTACTACATGAAAGGTAATCTACGATTCCCAGCCCCATGGTTCTGTTCTTTTAAATTTTATGCTCGACTCTTAAACTATTTTTTCTTTGGGAACTTTTACTGCGATGGCAATAATTCCTTTCTGCCTAATCAAGCCTTCAAACTTTCTTGGGCGCCATTTCTCCCATAATTTGATCACTTTGATGCAACACTTTTACATAGAGAAAGGTCACTTACCTCATTCCTAAGTGGGGGTAGTTATCACCTTGTTGCTCAGGGTTTGAACCTTGAGTACGCCACGCCAGCTCTTCCCACTTGTGTGGTCTTTTTTTTTTCGCTTGTGCGGACTTCTTTTCCACTTGTATGAGCATTCTTTCTGCTTGTGCATGTTGTCTTTCCGTGTGTGTGGGGTCTCTCATGGGTCCAACTCCCTTGGCTGGGTTAAAAAAAAACTTTTATATAAAAGTTTATATATATATATATAAATAAATTCTGAAGTACTAGAGAAATCATTTCCATGGTGTGAAGGAGAATTAACGGTTAAAATTACTTTTCTGTTCTACCATAGAAATGAAATTTCAGGAAAGATTAACTTTCAGGTTCTGTTTGTACAGCCATCTTTGTCGTGGAAAGAGGAGGAAACAAGGCACCGGACAGGCGTTTGGGGCAGCTGGGAATGTATGTCATTTTCTCCCAATTTGTGTTGTATTTCCGCGAGGGCGTGGATCTGCACTTTCGATATGGGAGGTGGAAAATCGATTCCACGGACGTTTCCTCTTTCGCGGCATGCCGGCAAAGATTGTTTGAATGTAAGATCTTATGTGTGATTTATCTCATGTTTTGATCTAGGTGAGTCGATCTGTCCTTTTTATTAATAATCTATGGACTAGCTTGGCTGCTCGTGATTAATGCACATTCATGTCTACACACCAATAATTAACAATGTAATAAATTAGTCATATTGGTATTTATAGATGTCAAAAAAAAAAAAACATAATTAATCACATAAACGATCATTGTTGAAGTTTTGCTTTCATCAATGTCAAAAATTGAAAAATAAAATGCAGTAAAAGAAAGTAGCTAGATATTATCTTTTGTTTTATGCTTTGGTAAATACTCGTATACCCACACACCCACCCAAGTCTGGCCCTCATCATCGGCGCTACAACAAAAGATTGATCCTAGCTGTTTTGAAATATCTTTTTATAGGTGCGACCTTAGCACCGAGCACTAGATATGAATTTGTGGTGAAACTGCTGAAATCCTAAAAATCGAAAAAATATTATCTTTGTACATATCAGAATAGGTAGCAAAAGCATGAAAGGTGATCAAAATTCTTAACTATTGCTAGCAACAAGTGCTAACAATTTAGAAGATAATAAAAATGGCACCACTAATTTCAATGGATATCAAAATATAAAAAAAAAATAACTACAATTATAGGTACATTTTAGTGAAATAAAATGAAAAAGATTGATAGCTATTAAAGAATTTAAAAACAAAAACTAAACACCTATTGGTAGCAAGTTCATGTGCAAAGTTTTTAAAATAAAAATTAAAAATCATATATGCATACATATATGTATGTATAGAAATTATCCTATGCACAACTTTTGCGCAGCCCTAGTAGGGCCCACCTGGTAGTCCTTCCGAGTAAAGAAAAAAAAAAAGCCCCACCCTATAGTTTACACGTTACCTGGGTTTGCAACCATGCAAATGTATTGGACCATTGGATTGATTGTACACCAATGCAAATGGACTGGACATTTGGACCAAGGATGATAGGATTTGGATGATCATATGCGGCTGATTTTTGGTACATAAGAGGGCCCCACCTAGATCTTCAAATCCCAGATTTTCTCCCTAGCAGGGCAATCAAGTGCACCCCATTGTGAGGTGCGCATGGACATAGGATCACCACTGCATTAGTATGTGTGTGTCTAAGCACTAGAAGTTAAAGGAAAAAACTCCAAACTATTAAATCATGAACCAACCAAGGCTGCTCATGGCCCTTGGACCTTTTGTTTTATTACTCAGGCCGGGCTCGAACATTTTATTTCGGCTCTCATATTAGATGGGTCGGGCTTTGACTCAATTGTAGAGAGCCCAAAACGGGCCTGGCTCGATTTAAAAAAATAGTGATATGAAAATGTAGAGATGGGGATTTGATCCACTGGTACTTTCACACAGATGGTCAAGACCAAACCAAATGGGCTACACTAAACACCATAGAATTTAACTCTCGTTTTTTATTATATATTAATCTTGGGCTGCGCTCCGGCTTACATATTTCCAAGCGGACCGGGCTTCGTCTAACCCCTTATAGCCCGCTTCGGGCTTAGGCCGGACTTAGACATATAGTTTAGAAACCGGGTCGGGCCTGGATATTTCAAAGAAGGTTTTCCCGCACGTTCATCATAGAATATTTCTAGGTCCCAATACACCCAATGCAAGATAGCTGCTAAGAAGCACAAGCCAGAAAACACAATATGTGCCCCGGCCAACCTTCGTAACTCCAAATACCTGGATTCGTTATAGTTTCTCCAGTAATACTCCAACCGCCCCATGAATTGTTTATTCCTAAATGAGTCCCGAAGGGTATAACGAACATACCCTGTCTCCACATTGGATCAAGAACGGGGTTAGGATAAAAAACTGCTAATTCGTATAGAGCCATCGAACCGGCCCAACAGGAAACTAGAGCTGTATACATTATATGGACAGAAAGCAGCCGACCGGGATCATTCAATACGATGATATGGACATGATACCAAGGCAAACCCATGGAAATGCCCCTTTCTCAAAGATTAAAATAGATACTATGTAACTATAGCATATTGGAAATAACTATTCTATGGACCTCACATTTTCATGGGATTATCTCGAAACAAGAGTTATTATGTTCCGTTAGTAATAATTGAACAATTCTGTTCGTAGGAACAAAGAGAAGGTGAGGTCCTTAGCAGGGCCGGGCCTAGATATTCCTTAGCCCGGCCTATGAACACCGCTATACGAACCACTTCTCTTTAAAAGATAATAAGACACTGCATCTATCAAAATTAGAAACCACCTTAGAGTCATTGACCGACCAGGGACAACATTAGCAAGAACATATTTTAAGAGTAAAAGTCTTGCCATATAGAAATTTTGGACAGAATATTGAGAGGGAGAAAATAGCCTTCTATTAATAAAGCTGAATTGATGAAGACGTTTACTGGTAATATTCATTAGTGTCGTGGCAAAGTAAGAAGAGAGAGAGAGAGAAACATGTAATTTTCATGATATATAATTCTAGGGGAAACTACCTGAAAAATCTCCATAGTGAGCCATGAGTAAGGAGAGGACCCAGCAAGAGTTTAGAGACGGCAGGGGTCTTTTTTTGTCGTTTAGCGGTGTTGTCGATATCGACAACATTTATCAGTGAGTTGAATTAAGAGTTGTAAGTCAGCTGTTGCTTGAAGGATAAAAGTTGTCGATAGCGACGACATTAGGTTGTCGATATCGACCTGTTTCATCAGTGGGGTGAATTAAAAGTTGTAAGTTAGTAGCTGCTGGAAGAGATAAAAGTTGTCGATAGCGACAACATTAGGTTGTCGATATCGACCAGTTTCATCAGTGGGGTGAATTAAAAGTTGTAAGTTAGCAGCTGCTGGAAGAGATAAAAGTTGTCGATAGCGACAACTTATATTGTCGATATCGACCAGTTTCATCAGTGGGTTGAATTAAAAAATGTAAGTTAGCAGCTTTTGGAATAAATAAAAGTTGTCAATAGCGACAACTTTTATCTGATAGCTAATCAACTGGTTTGCATGGTTTTATAGTGTGAATCCAACATATTAAACCCAACTTATGGTCATTAGAAATGTCCTAAAAAGCAAACACTATGGAATAACTGAATACAACATTCTCCATTTATATTAAAAAAGTTGTTAGCACCATTTACATTCCAACATTCATTACAGCCATCCAATACTTACAAAAGTAGCAAAACACAATAGATAAAAAGCTCAATTTGCAGTGTTCAAATCTACATGGATCTCATTTACATGCTTCAAATCTACATGGAACCCATTGACATCACCATACAGCCCATTTATATCAGCAGCCATACAAGTCGTTTACATCAACTGCCATATAAGTAAAAAGGCACCGCACTTGTCAAGCTTGGAACAACTCATTTACATTACCAACTCCACCAAAAAATGAATGCAATCTCTTTTGGTCAAGCTTGGAACAACCCATTTAGCTGGGACACAACCACTGCACTAGAGAAATTGTATCTTCCAGAGGGCTGAAAGCTGCCACTACAAAACAATGCAAGACAGCACCACAGACAACACCCTAGCTAAAGCTGGACCAGACAGACACCACCAGCAACAGCTCAAAACAGAGAAGGGAGCTAACAAAAAATAACTGCAAGCTGCACAAAACCATGAGACCACCTAAGATAGGCAAAACAGGGCCCAACAGAACTGCAGAACTCCACACCTCACTGAGCAGAGAGATCTACCCGGGTTACCTCCAGATTAACTTGAAATGGCAACTGAGCTGAGTAGAGAGAGGAGGATCTCTACAACTCGACAGAAACCAGATGCTACAAAAGAAAGAATCTCATCCATAGCTTACAACAAGAAGCTTAGATGACTGGGCTGGAAAGACTCCCCTACAATCCTTTGCACAGCAGCTCAACAACCACTACCCCAGCTAAAACTGGGCCTAAAATCCTCAGGTAGCACTAAACCAAACAGGCCAAAAGCTGCAACAAGCTGCAGAGGAGTTAGAAGCTGAACACTTGAGAAGCTCTTCCAAAAATCTACTGACATGGAAGGCAGATAACTCCACTTCCCTAAGCAGGCTGACGGAAAAATCAAACCAGAGGCTACAAGAGCACCCACTACAATGAGAAAGGCCAAACCGGGCGCTGAGCAGAAACAGGGGACTATCCCTACAGCTGGACCAAATCAGCAGCAGCTATAGGATAGCCTAACCCATCAAGATCTTCCTCCTCCGAAACCGAGGCCCCATCAAGGCTAAAATCACGATACCCAATATTGTTCCGCACCCGAGCCAGAGGCAAATCTTGATTTTGTGTTACCAACTTTTAGCTATATGTACCTTTGGGAACATGATTGCATCTCCTCCTTTTTGTGAAGTGATCAAAAGGACTTCCATTTCTTCATCTAAGCAGTTGTTACTGCAAGGTCTGTTTTCATCGTCATCTTCCTGTTTCATTCCTCCTTTCATTCGATACGGTATGCATCTGTTAAAACCCCAAAGCACAGAAAAAGATTACTCAACATGATAAAAAAAATTCCAAATAAGTGGTTCATAAATGAGATGAAACCATTCTAACTTCAAAAAATCAAACTGGGGTTTCGCCCAAATTAACGAATAAGCTCAAAATCACATCAACCATTCAATGATTTGGGTAGAAACCCAAATAAAATGGACCACTTTGAGAGGGTTGATTTTCCCTTCAAATAAGAGCTGATTTTTGAACCACCCCATTCATAAACTATGAATCAGATGCTTAGTCTGACAATACAATTCACGAATTGAGCAAGAACCCCCATCAATTAGTTTCCAAGCAAGATATCCCAATCCTCAGATTTTCCAGTTGAAACGGTATCCATTTCAATGAATTCTCAAGATTTAGAAAGTACCCAAATGAACCCTTATGATGAAACACCAAATAAAAGAACCCAACACAAAATCACATGAGAGAGTAAAGGACAGACCCAACAACTTCGCGACCGCCGGTGGCGGTGTAACGCTGCAATTCTCTTCTTGGAATGGAGGGTTTTCGAAGGGGTTGTTGAATGGCTTGAAACTGGTTTAGATGAAGGTGTTGAAACCCCTTTTTCAAACCCTAAAACCCAAAACGAAAATCACCATTAATCAAGATCAAAACGAAAATCGCCATCAACCAAGCCCAAACCTTTTAATGGAATCCAACAACCACTTTGGCTAATTCCATGTAGAAGTTTTCTGAGAAGGAAAAATCTCCAGAACACAAGTTGCAAACGATGAAAAGGGTTTGACGAAGAAATGCAGACACGGGGCAATGTATAAAGGGTTTACGCATATTTGTCGATATCGACAACTTTTATCTCTTCAAGCAGCAGCTGACTTACAACTCTTAATTCAACTCACTGATAAATGTTGTCGATATCGACAACATCGCTAAATGACAAAAAAAGACCCATGCCATCTCTAAACTCTTGCTAGGTCCTCTCCTTACTCATGGCTCACTATGGGGATTTTTTAGGTAGTTTCCTCATAATTCTAGGAGATTTTATCTGAAAAAACACTTTAGGTGGCCACTCTACTAAAAATGTTACTTTAAGTGACCTCACACCAAAGAGGCATTCCCGCCAAAAAACCCTTATTTTTTTACCCTTTTTTTCCGAGGGTCGACGTCGATGAGGGTCGATTATGACGCAGGTATTAACATTATGTCTTAGCAGAATGTTAATGCTAGGGTCAACATCGACCCTCATTTTTAGAGTTGAGGGTCGATGGTGTTGTAGGTATTGACATTCTGCCTTAGCAGAATGTGAATGCAAGGGTCAATATGTTTAGAACGCGGCTCCTTTTTAACATGGGTGAGGAATCACACTTCAACTTCATTCCATCAACATCAAACTCATTCATCAACTTCGAACTTATTTTCTCAACTCCAAGCTCAGTCAGTAACTTCACATTCACTACTTCAACTTGAAAATCACACATCAACCAGGAACCCATTCTATCAACTTCAAATTTATTACATCGGCTTCAAATTGATTCCATCAACATGAAACTCAAAACAAAATTCAACGACATACAATAATAGGATATAATACACAACAACTTTGGTCATAACATTATGGGTTTTACCTTAGCTTTCTAATGTTCTGTTATGTTCTTCCTTTTTTCTATGGTGATGCAGTCAATTTGGTGTTGGTGTTGGTGTTGCAGCGATATGCTCTTTGCACTGAGAAGGCAAGGGAAATAAACTGCAGATTGTGCAAAAGAGTCTCTGGAGATTGGGAGAATGGAACAAGACCATTTGAGGATTTCTAGGACTTATCCATCAATGTATTAAATGTCTTAAAAAAAGAATACATCAATTATAACCGTCAATGCTCAAATGTAAAGAGAGATGACCTCACCATATCCATGGGATTAAGGTGAGTCATTTGTCCTAATAGGTGGATCGTGAATTTGATTGATGCTGGCCGTTAAGGGGTGGAGTTGAGTGGGGCTTCTGTGCAGATGACTCACATGAAATCCTGTATAAACTACCCTAGACTTGAGGTCCACAGTCATGGATAAGATAAGCAATTGAAATGCCAAACTTTAAGGACTAGTGATTGCCCGTACCTGAGGCACGGCGCATCATGTTCTGAGATTAACTAAATCTAATTACTCTTTTTTTGAACACCTAACAACTAACTTGAATCTTGGCACCCTATGAGGGGTAATTCGGTCCACCCTATTTAAAGATGTCCTGATCAGGTCCCGAGTCAAAGATCACCTATTATTCCTGGACCTCTAATTGCCCTAGGAATTGGCTCATTGTAATCTGTTCGTCGAGGGTTTTCCGTCCATATATAAAACTTCGAGATCCGATAGGCGGATCAAAAATCATAATAGCAGGTCCCACACCCCCGGGGTGCCCACCTGAAAAATCACCTATCACTTCTAGACCATTGATCGCACCAAAAGTTGGCTCATCGCGATCAATTCATCGAGGGCTTTCCATCCATATATAGAACTTTGAAATCTGACAGGCAGATCAAAATCTGCGAAACCTGGGTCTAGTGATTATTGCCCAGACCGGACCCCACTGTAGCCCACCTTTTGGGCCCCAAACCTCTGATCCAGACCCTGATTGGGCCCTTAATTAAACCTGTCAAACCTGACCCAATCCAACCCATCAAATTCTAGCCCAAATCAATCCGAACCCAAATCCAACCCTAACGCATCACCTGAACCTAACCCCAGACCTGGTCCAGACTCCTTGACCCGTCGCCTAGATGAGGGAGAAAGAGTCCAGGGATCTGGGGAAGTAGTGTCCCAGATCGCTGGACTCTCAAACCCCCTTAAACCCCTCAACCCCTTTCCTCTAAATCTCAGCAATAGGATTTATGTACATAAATCCAAGGGTCTAAAATATGGGGACTTAAAAAACTGAGCTCCCTTACAAAAGTAGTTTTTTTTTTTTTTTTTTTTTTGCTTTTGACACATTTTTTTTATCAATGGCAGAACAATAAGAAAGTAAATACTCTTGCTTTTCGTTTAAATGAAGAAGGGATGACAATACCTGTAAATAACTCAAACTTGCTGCCCCTTTTTGCGCCGTACAAACCAAGATGTGAACGTGCTTTTGATAGGGATGGCAAAAACTTATAAATTTCTCCAACTTTTAGTCCCTTTTTTCATTCCCCTCTTAAACCCAAGGGTCCAAAATATCCCTAAGATTTATGTACATAAATCCAAGGGTCCAAAATATGGGGAATTCAAAAACTGAGGTCCCTTATTATATAGATGTTTGATCACCTTAATTCATTGATGTATAGTTTTTTTTTTTCAATGATCAATTTTACTGAGATGGTTGTCAAAAACGACATTTGGGGGAGAAGGGACTGCGGTGTGTGAGGGGTTGAATACATCATAGGGGCTTAATGAAATTCACAAGTGTTTAATGAACAGAGGATGATGGAAGAGCCTAGCTAACAAAAACTACCTCGATCCAAAATACCTTCCTTCCAAGACCTAATCACATCGCTTTTCTTAAGCAATAGCCAAATTACTTGAATTTGATTCAAAGCGAGGGTCGCCGTCTGTCGCGATCCTAGACCGAGATTAAGAGACCCGGGCCCGTGACGTAGTGTTTACCACAGGTTCCCGCGGTGAGGATCTCGAGACACGGGGATTAAACTCACATGATCAAGCATGCGGAAGCGTGTAGCAAAAACATTTTTTATCACGATATAAACATTTCAAACAACTTATCTGAGTAAATAAACATCAAGGCTTACTATCAGAGAGAGGAGTATAAATATGGTATTCCCAACATTGTTCAAGTTTGAAAGTTAGACAAAAGTATATTAATTCAAGTTACAACCCATAAGAGGCCAACAAAGGCCAATACATATCCAAAAGTCCATATAAAAACCGTTAGCAAATGAACCGAATCTCAAAATCCCTCCCAATGTCTAGACGACGTTGTCGGGCTGCCACTCTCACCCTGGGGCCGGCTCAACAGCCTCCTCCGGGCACTCCTCCTCAAAGGCAAAGCCTCCTGCACCTGGGCACCAAAATATGAACATCAAACATAACGGTTTGGCAGGCAATCAATTTAGGCATGAACATGAAACAAGATTAGAAACAGTTTAAAATCAAGATATACATTTTGGAATTGCAAAACTAGCATGAGCACTTTAAATATTATGAAAAGGTAAATCCACAAAGAGCTCATCTTTTCTCTACCATAATAATGATAAGAGCAAGCACGTACGACAAGCACGACACGCAAAACACGATCCCACACTACTCGAGGTAAACGGAGAGGCCGGCCGCGGAAGCAGAACACACGATGTGTATACAATACACGACTAGTCTACAGATAGTCCACATGTTTAAGGACCCCCGGACAGTGGATCAGACTGAAGGGGCAGTCCAAGCTCAGTGGTATTTACTTAGAATTATGAATGCACAAAATATGACGAATTACTTATCAAACTTATCAAAAATCAAAAGGGGAAATCACTTGTCAAAACGAAACATAGCACGGCTAGCAAAATGCCATAAGGCATGTGCATAACAAAGCTCAAGAAGTGATCCCCTTTCATTTGAAAACAAATATTCAAACACGCTTATACTTGAAAATTCGAGACGAGAATACGATGATAATCCTTGTATCAAAACTAAAGTTCGAAAGCAAAGTTCATCAAGCATATGTTAAGACCATTCATTGATCTGTATGTAATTGAAACCAAAATACCGGAAAGATAAAATGGATTGGTGCCCCCGAAGTTAAAAAGGTATTTCAGATTTCATATGCGTAATATCAAGTACTTAAAAAGGTACTTAGAATCATGAATGCACAAAACACGACGAAATACTTATCAAACTTATCAAAAATCAAAAGGGGAAATCACTTGTCAAAACGAAACATAGCACGGCTAGCAAAATGCCGTAAGGCATGTGCATTACAAAGCTCAAGAAGTAATCCCCTTTCATTTGAAAACAAATCTTCAAACACGCTTATACTTGAAAATTCGAGACGAGAATACGATGATAATCCTTGTATCAAAACTAAAGTTCGAAAGCAAAGTTCATCAAGCATATGTTAAGACCATTCATTGATCTTTATGTAATTGAAACCAAAATACCGGAAAGATAAAATGGATTGGTACCCCCAAAGTTAAAAAGGTATTTCAGATTTCATATGCGTAATATCAAGTCAAAAGTCCTTAACATAGACTGGTTTTCATATCTAAAAAAAAAAAAAAATTCTTCAAAAATAGAAACATATGGAATTTCGGTCAGCTTCTCGGTCACTTGTCAGCTAGCCGTAGTGGAGTATGGCGGCTAGCCGCCAGCTGATCGCCGAACCCAAAATAGAGAAATGTAGCTCTTAGGAAAAGCAACCGAAAAGGGACTCGGTTGGTTGTTGGCTAGCCGAAAAGTGCAGTTTGGTTAGCCGCCAGCTGATCGAAAAGTCCAGACGCGATGCAGGTCTCTGAAAAAGGAACAGACAGAATTCGGTGGATGTCGGCTAGCCGAAATGGGCATTTCGGTTAGCCGCCAGTTGACCGACAATCTACGGGCAGCAGCTGTTCAGCCCAGATTTTTCACAACACTTCTCCTCTTCTTTTCATTTCTGAAACACCTGCATTCCCTGAGCCACCATGCTTTCCTAGGGATAAATTCAAATATTTTAAACCATCCTTATCACAATTTCAACCCTTAAATCATCAAATCACTCACTATCAAATCATGCTATTAAACATCTTCTAATCATTAAACAAGGCACAAGCTTCCAAATCCAAAACAAAACTTCAAAGTTAGGAGATGACTAATAACCATGCTTGATAATAATTAAGCAAACTAAGGAAGACTTAAGTACAACATAGAAATGAAATATTTAGTAATAAGAGTAACATTTTCCAAAAGTAAAACGCCCTAATTCATACATCCAACATGAAACCCAAAATGATTAATTGCCTTTGCCCAAATATCAAGCAAATCTCTTAGAAATTCCTAATCAAGAGCTGAGCCGCGTATCTACACAAAAAGCCCCAAAATGGAACACTCAAAAATCAACATTTTGATCACTAAAAACCCCCATTTCAAAAATGGGTTTGAAAGTTAGGGAAAAGGGTTCTTTATGAGCTAAATGAACTCCATGAAAGAGATTGGTTGGAGCTCCTACCTGGAAAAGCCCAAACAAGAAGAAATGAAGAGAAAATGGTGATTGCCCAGGTGGAACTTACAAGAAAATGGTAGCGATGGATAGCTTGAGATGAGGGGAAGAGAATGATAGTCTTAGATTAGAAAATGGAGTTTTTTAGCCATAGATCCAAGAGAAAGAAGGTTGGGAAAAAAAAGGGTTTTCTCCTCCAGCCCTTGGTCAAAACTTGCAGGAAAAATGAAAGTGAATAATGGAAGAGGGAGAAGAAGACTTGAGTAGGTGGGGAGTGAAGCCCAACATGTCTGAAACTTAAAATGATGAAATCACGGTCTTGCGGGCTCTGGACGAGATTGACGAAGATGGATAAAACGATCCTCGAAATATCTAATTTCCGAAAAATACAAATTTGGCATGGTTTTGATATTTCAAAATTTGTGTCCAGATTTTGTGCGAAAAGTCCATTTTACTCCTTTTGGGTCAAAACACAGGTTTTTGAGCTTCAAATACGGACGGGCTAGAAACGAAAGTCGTAGACAATAATAAAACCATTCGAATGAAATCAAAACCACAATCAAAATCACAAAACATGGACGAACCTCCCATTCTCACACGTGTATCCAGGGCCTCCCTGAGCGTGTCTGACTAAAACTAAACGTTCTCAAAATTCCCAAAGCTATAACCAAGACTACATCCAATCTTATTATGACCCAACGATTACTAAAACTCACTTAAGACTAAACACTCACTTAATTAGCACTAATCGAGTTGGTCTAGGTCGGGCTTTAACACCCTCCATCCCTTAGGATATTTGTGTAGACACCTCATCTTAGCATCCTATTATGGGTAATTCGGTCCACCCGATTTAACGATGTCCTGATTAGGTCCCGAGTCAAAGATCACCTATCATTCTTGCACCTCTGATTGCCCTGAGAATTGTCTCACTGCAATCTGCTCGTCGAGGGCTTTCCGTTTATATATAGAACTCCGAGATCCGACGGGTGGATAAAAAATCATAGCAGCAGGTCCCACACTTCAGGGGCGCCTACGTGAAAAATCACCTACATTTCTACACCTCCGATCACCCTGAAACTTAGTTCATCGTGACTTACTTGACGAGAGCTTTCCACCGATGTGTAGAACGTCGAAATTCGACGAGCGGATCAAAATCTGTGAAACCTGGGTCCTAGTGATGATTGAACGGACCAGACTTCATTGCAGCCCACCATCTGGGCCCGAATCAATCTTGTCAAATCTGACCCTAATCCAAGGCCAATTTGGCCCGATCAAGCTGGCCTGAGACCCAAACCTCAAGCTGAACCAAACCCACCAGGCTTGGCCCATTGAGCCCAAATCCAACCTCAACCCATCTAAACCTAGCCCAAACCAAACCAATTCCCAACCTGACTCCAACCCAACCCGAACCCAATTTGGCCCAGGTTGCATGGCCCGTCGCCCGGATAAGGGAGAAAGAGCCCAGGGATCTGAGGAAGTAGAGTCCCAGATCCCCTCATCTCTATCTCCCCCTTAAATCCTCTCCCTTATCTTTATCCCCAGATGCACAGATCTCATCTCCAAAAAAAAACCCTCACCTCCAACAACCCATCTCCTTTATGCCACACTCCATATTCTCCCTGTGCAGATCCATCACCACCCCAACGCCCCTCAGTCATCCCTCCATCATCTCCGGAACCCCCTCAGTCGTACCTCCATCATCTCCATCTCAACCCAGAACACCAGCCTCGATCGACCCATCTCCCTCACGCTCAGCAGAACCCTCTCCATCATTTTCCTTTCCATCTCATCTCCCCTCACTCCACCTCCATCATCTTCCTCTCCATCTCCAAGCCAGCATAGACCCTTCCCATCACCATCTTCAGCCTACACAGAAACCATTCCAAAATAGCCACCTGCGCAGATCCCCCTCCCTCTCATCAACTCCATCTGATGACCCTAGCCCTCCACCATCATCTTCTCTTCTTTTCTCCTTCACAGTCACCTACGCAAGTCATCATCTCCCTCAAACCGTCCCATCTTCCATGGTCCCTGTGCAAGAAGCCCTGCCATCAACCTCCATCTCACCCCCATCCATCATCTTCCTCTCTCATTTTTTCCATTTCCTCCCTCACAGCCCCTGCCACCACTCTCCATCTCCACGCCATCCATCTCCACCCTCCTCCATCTTCATCTCATCGTCCCAGCACCATCCCTCGCCATGTCTCTCTCGCAGCTGGACTCCGGAATCAGAACGTCGCGCACTTATTCTTCCTCGTCTGCAAGCCACTCCACGCGCAGAGCTTCTCTCCGCCAGTGTCTTCCTCATGTGGATCGTGTCCACCCTCGCCGCCGGACTCCAAACTAGGTAGGAGCCTCCCCACCTCTCTTTGCATTGCATCTGCCACACCAGCAACTCCCCCCTTTCTTTCTTTCTTCTCTCCCTCTCTTCTTCCCCTTTCCCTACACTGCACACCCTTCTTTCTTTTCTTTTTTCTTTTCTCTTCTTTCTCTCCCTCCTCCTTCTTTTTCACTGCACACCCATTGTGCCTGTACCCTTTTTCACTACACACCCATTGCGCCCGTATCCACCTGCACGCCCCATCTTCTTTTTATTTTTTCTTTCTTTCTCTACTTCCTCCTTCTCCTCCCCTGCGCACCACACTCACCAACACACCCCTCACCTGCTGCACCCCACTTGCGCGTCATCCCATTTCCCTGCACCCACTTTTCACTACACACACCCATCAGCTGCACTCCACCTCTCATTCCCCACTGCAGTACCGTTGCACACCCACTGAGCACTCATCCCTCACTGCTATACCCACTTTCGCTAGCCCATCTTTGAACCTACCTACCCAGCCCACCTGTTTAACCCAAGTTAGTCCATTTACCTAAATCAAACCCATGCATGCCTATTTTCTTTTCTTGCATTGAATTTAACTCTATGTTTATTTATTTGTTATTATCTCTTTTTATGATATCCCATGCATCAAATATACTCATCCATCTAAGTTAGTCTCTTATATTGTTCGCTGTTTTAGTTTATTTCTGATTTCTGCATCTCAACATGCATCTCATGAACTTTCAATTTTATTATTTATTTTAAATTATTCCTAGTTCATGCATCCCAATGTTACGACCTGGGCCCGAGATCTGATTACTTCGGACAAACCCCGAGTCGCGAACACATACTTACTCCCGTAAACTCCGAATTAACATAAATTTAAAACGAAAACCACAAGGAATATCTATCACATGAACCTGTCAAATGTATCAAATTTGCGGAATATATATACACTGACGAAAATATTCTATACAATTAATACGAGTTCTTTACTAAACGTAAAGTTCAATATACACATTCTATTTTCTATTAAAGTCAACCACTGTATATTCAAATACAATACAGGAGACTTCTAATTACATCTCAAAATGAATACATAAAAGTATTCTTCAAAACAACTTCCAAAATATTTTGTTCACCCTCCGATTCAAGTCCATTCAATTAAACCTCCTGGAGGTATCGGATGGGCCTCCTCCGCTAGCGGCGAGGCCTCTGCAGGACCGGCATGGGCAATTGGGCCTGTTATATCATCAATAATACCGTGAACACGACGATTCAACAATTTATAAGCAATTCTATGATAATACATGTATCATATTTAATAACCTGTCAATTTATTAATTTAACAGTTTTATACAATTCAATATGATTAACAATGAACAATTCGAAACAGTTGAGTCAAGTAATAAGTATTACTTATGACGAATACAGTAGTAGTCATTTCATCTTAATTCAGTTCTTCCAACGGAAGTAGTCATTGTATTTGTAAATACAAATACTAATCATTTATAGTCATTCATGTTCATTCCTTTCAGTTAGTCATTCAGTATTACTTAGTGAGTACTCTTTCTATTACATGACTTATCAAATGGGTGGGATTTGTCTTGATCAGAGATCACTGGCATCACCACGGAGCTCCGGAATGCTCCACACATCTACTACAGGAGGATTATTCATTACAATGTTACCTTTAGTAACTGTTCATTAATTCCATTAATTTAGTGCATTATGTCAGTATAGCTCAATAAGGAGCTTAAGAATCTACAACACCATATCAAATTCGGGGATCGAATCTAATCCTATTTAGACTTCTAAACCAACTAATTGAGTGAAACATTCGTTATCCAATGCACGTGTTATTCTTAATGAACATCACTTATATATTTAATTTGTGCATTAGGATAACCTTAGCTAACACCTATGAAGGTTTAGACATTAATAAAACCATTCTGTATAAATTAGGCTTCAAAACAGGAATATCAGACTTCAATCTAAAAATTCCCTCAATCTTGGTCACCTTGTCGGTTACCTCTCTGCTAGCTGAAATCCCAATTTAGCTAATCGAATTCATTTCGGTTACTTACGATCAGCTTTCCAGAAGCTTAACTTCTGATAAAAATCCCCGACGATCATTTCGGTCACCTTTCAGTCAGGATCTCAGTCAACCGAACTCACCCGGTCGACCGCTCAGTTGTCCGCCGTATCTAGTTCAGAAACTTCAGAGTTTCTGATGCTTCAAGGGTTCTTGGTCGGCTTGTTGGTCGATCCTCGGTCGACCGAAGTCTGCATTTCGGCTAATCGAACTCAGTTCAGTCAGATTTCCAGAAGGTCGTTCTCTAATGGAATTTCTGACCACAAATTCGGTCAGTTCGGCGGTCACCTTTCGGCTAGCTGAATTCTCAATTTCGGCTAACCGAAATCTGGCGATCAGTTCACGGTCAGCTTTCCAGAAGCAGAATTCTCCGCATGTCGGTCCGAACTGCTCTAGAACTTCATTTCAGTTTCAGAATTCTGAAGTGAATTCTTGGAATTTGAACTCCTTGAGTTCCAATAAGTTCTAAAACATCATAAATCAATAGAAAGCATATCCACTTACCTTTAATGAAGATCAATTGATGAAAAGTCTCTTGTTTAGCTTGATTCCAAGATGAAATCCCCAATTTGAAGCTTCTTTCCCAAGCTTCAACTCTAAGAAAACTGAACCCAAGTTGAGGAAGAAGATGAAGAAGAGAAATCCTTTCCAAAACACTCACAAAGCCTCGACCTTGATGCTTGATAGAGAGGAAATGAAGAAGAAAGAAGAGTAAAGGTGCCTAGGATTTGTTTGAGTTGAAAATGAGTTGAATGAGTTCTTAAACTCATCTCTTAGCTTATATAAGCTAAGATTTTGCACTTAAGCCCCTTTCATTTCTCTTTTATTACAATTCGATTCAAATGAAAGGTCATTTGATCCATTTCTCGTCGAACGAGTTTACGTCTATTATGAAGGTTAATGTACTCCTCGAGATACGCGTGTTGGTAACAAGGCTTTTCGTGTTCGACGAAATACGATGAATTCGTATTTACATAAAAGTCCTTCATTTCATTGTTTGAGTCTCAATTTCAATTCAATTCATTTAATGAGCTCATTATCATTTCATTAAGCCTAATTCATTCATTTTAGGCTAATCCAATGTCATTTGATCAATTTTCTACATTAGCTTAATTAAACATGGTTAATTAGCTTTAATTCTGATTAACTAGAGTTAATCTTGATTAACTCGAGACGGGTTCTTACACCCAACATGCCTATGCATCATATAACTTAGTTGCATTTTCATTTCTTTTTCTTAGATAAAATCCGACCCTGCTTAATTCATAATAAAAAAAACCCAAAAAAAAGAACGAAGAAAGAAAATAACCAAAAAATAGAATCCTAGATATTAGTTAGATTAATCAAAACAATTAGGTTAAGTTTAGTAATTAAGCTCCTTTTCCTCCTCCCCTTTTCATTAGGATTAGGGAATTTAATTAGGAAGTTTTAAATTAGCTAGGTTAATTAATAAATAAAAATTAGCAATTTATTCCTTCTCCTTCTCCCCTTTCATTAGAATTTGAAAGATCAATTTAGGAGATTTTAGGCTTTATAAATAAAACCCAAAAAAAATAAAAAAAATAAAAACACAAACGACCATAAAATCAAAGTAAAATATATTAAAAATCTAAATAAAATAAAGTTAGAAACTAAATAGTGGTTAAGGCTGACCAGGTCAGACCCCAGACATAGATCTAGGTCTCCCCCGTAGCCAGGTTAGACCACCTTTAGTTTCTTTCATTTTAATAAGTTAGGTCCCACTCTCTCTGTGAGCCCCGCTAAGGGATCGGGAGAGCAGATGAGGGCGGTCAGGACCCTAGGATAAGGTAGAGATCCATTAGGGAAATGGATTAATTAAGTTAAGTCCAAGTATGAAAATCCACTAGTGAAGCCCTTCTAGCCCCAATTATTAAAAGCCCTAAAAAACATAAAACCAACAAATCAAACCCAAAAATATTTTCTTCTCTTTTCCTCCACCTCTGGTGCCAAATATTCATTTGAACTCAAATATTAAAGGGAATGAAGGCTGATTCCGAAGATCCGAATTTATGAGAATAACGAGATGAGATGAGTGATTTCGCACAACCCAATATCAGTTTATTTGGTTTCGGCTCATAACTGGCCTCTTTTAATCAGTCTTAGACCATTATCGGCCACTTTTAGCTTATCTCGGCCCATTGTTGGCCACTCACTTTTATCACTTGTGTATTACACACAAACCCACAAAAATCACAGCTCGAAGTCTCGCTTGCATCGTTCTTTCAATTCGAATAATCTGCCTTTCAAACCCTAGGTTGTCAAAGGATACTGAGGAGGATACCCAGGAACGGGGCTGATCCCCTTCTAAATATTTGGCACCTTCCCCCCTTATTTTTCCTATTTATTTCCTATTTATTTCACTTATTCCTTATAATACTTGGATTTAATTTCAATTAGCCCGTATGCCTATAAATGTTGATTTCACTTGCCTAGCTCACATGACCCTATTATTCGACACAAATTTGACCAAAATTGAAAGACCCAAATTAAGTGACAAGACAACCGTCGTATGTTACTAGCAGCACATTAGACGAGAGGAAGAACCCATCCCATTTTCTCCCGCTTTCTTTCGACTTTCGTTGAAGGACAGTGTTACGGCTGTATCCGTAGCTAGCGATCGTGATCCGTCGATTTTGAGGGTAGTCGGAATCCTCATTTTCGATGTAAACTTTTTAATATCTCATATAGTTGAATGGCGATTTCCCTCTCTCGGGGGGGGGGGGGGGGGGTCAAAATTCATATCCGACAATTTGGTCCTCCAAATAAAAACAAGTATACCTCTAGCAATAAGTGTGGATATTTCCTCTGAACTTGATCTCTCAATTCCCACGTTACTTCTTCTAGCTTGTGATTTTCCTAAAGTACCTTGCCTCAATGGATAGTCCGATTTCTCAATTCATGCTCCTTGGTGTCAATGATTTTGATTGGCTTCTCCACATACGATGCATCTTCTCAAATCTTTAAAGGCTTGTGTGGAATTATATGTGACGGGCTATGAACATACTTCGTGAGCATGGAGATGTGAAATACGTTATGCACTCCGGAGAGTTCCGGCGGTAACGCAAGTCTATAGGCAACATCTCCAATCTTGCTCAAAAAATAAACCGGACCAATAAACCTGCTTGATAATTTGCCCTTCTTTCCGAACCTCAGAGTTCCTCTAACCAGTGAAACCTTCAAAAATACCTTGTCACCAACTGGAAACTATAATTCTCTTCGACGAGTGTCAGCATAGCTCTTTTGTCTGCTTCGGGCGACCTTTAACCTTTCTTGAATCAGCTTGATTTTGTCACTTGTTTCTCCAACTATCATCGGTCCATGAAAGCTACGAATACCGACTTCTTCCCAACAAACCGGAGTCCTGCATCTTTTGCCATAGAGTGCTTCAAAAGGTGTCAAGCCAATGCTAGAATGGTAGCTATTGTTGTACGCGAATTTACAAAGTGGTAGGTACTCTTCCCATTGGACATTGAAGTCTAACACACAAGCACGTAACATATCTTCAAGAGTTTGTATCGTTCTTTCTGATTGACCATCTGTCTGTGGATGATACGCTGTACTGAATTGAAGTTTAGTACCCATGGACTCAAGAAGAGTTCTTCAAAATCTCGAGACAAATCTGCTGTCTCTGTCTGAAGTGATGGAGACGGGTTGACCATGCTTACTGACAATCTCATTGATAAGAAAACTTGTAAGTGGTGCCATATGAATTGGAATGAAATGAGCAGACTTCATAAGATGGTCTACGATAACGCATAATGCATTGTTTCCTTTTTTGGTGTTAGGCAAACCGGAGACGAAATCAATAGTGATGTGCTCCCATTTCCACTCAGGAATTTCCAAAGGTTGCAGCAAACCTGGAGGCTTCTAATGTTCTGCTTTGATCATCTGGCAAGTCAAACAACAAGATACAAAGGCTTCTATCTCTCGCTTCATGTTGTTCCACCAAAATTTGTTCTTCAAGTTATGGTACATCTTCGTCCTACCCGGATGCATAGAGTACTTTGTGCTGTGAGCTTCAGTCATTATTTCATTCGTCAAATCGTACACATTAGGCACACATAACCGGTCACGAAAATACAATACTCCATCTGAAATCCTAAAATCTGGACGTTCTGGAATGTGTTCCACAATCTTAGCCAAGTCTGGGTCTTACAACTGACTATCTTTAATCTTTTGGATAAAAGTAGGCTAAGATACTGTCATATTTGCTAACATCACACCCTTCTTCAAAGGTTGCACTTCTTCAAAGGCTGCACTTCTACTCTAAGCTCTTCAAACCGCTGGAAGACACAGACTCCTCTCAAACTAGCCATAACAGCTGATTTTCTGCTCAATGCATCAGCTACTACATTCACCTTGCCCGGGTGATACTTGATCAGGAAGTCATAATCTTTGATGTACTTCATCCGCCGTCTCTGCCTCATATTCAATTCCTTCTGTGAGAACAAATACTGCAAACTTCGGTGGTCTGAATGGACTTTGAATTTCTCCCCGTAGAGATAGTGTCTTCACATTTTCAAGGCAAATACAACCGCTGCTAACTCCAAGTCATGCGTTGCATAGTTCTTTTCATGAGCTTTCAACTGTCTCGAGCCATACGCAAATACCTTGCCATCTTGCATCAATACACAGCCTAATCCCACGTTCGATGCATTCGTAAAAATAACAAATCCACCGCTGCCCGACAGTAATGTGAGGATTGGAGCTATGCTTAATCTTTTTTTCAACTCTTGGAAGCTGGCTTCACACTGTTCGGTCCAAACAAATGGAACATCCTTCCGGGTCAATTTAGTCAATGTTGCTGCAATGGATGAAAAACCTTGGATAAATCTTCGATAGTAGCCTGTTAACCCCAAAAAGCTTCTAATTTCTGTTACACTGCTAGGTCTCTTCCACTTGATAACTACCTCAATCTTGGCTGGATCAACTGGTAACCCTTCTCTTGAAATGATGTGGCCTAGGAAAGCCACTTGCTCTAGCCAGAATTCACACTTGCTTAATTTTGCATAGAGCTGATTGTCTCTCAAAAGCTGTAACGACGTCCTCAAGTGTTCTTCATGCTCCTCCTTACTCTTGGAATACACGAGAACATCATCACTAAAAACCATCGTAGAGTGATCCAAGTACTGTGCAAAGACTTTATTCATAAGAGCCATAAAGACTGCGGGTGCATTTGTCAAACCAAAGGGCATCACTAAGAATTCATAATGCCCATATCTTGTTCGGAAGGCTATTTTTGGCACATCTGACTCTCTAATTCTCAACTGATGATATCATGACCTCAAGTCTATCTTGGAAGAATAAGCTGCTCCTTGCAATTGATCAAATAATTCATCTATCCTTGGTAACAGATATTTATTCTTGACGGTCACATGGTTCAATCTTCTGTAGTCATTGCACATTGTTAGGCTTCCATCTTTCTTTTTCACAGAAAGAACTCGTGCTCCCCAATGTGAAACACTTGTTCTAATAAAACCTTTGCTCAACAATTCTTGTAACTGAAGTTTCAATTCACCTAACTCTGTTGGAGCCATCCTATAAGGCGCAATAGAGATCGGAGTTGTCCCTGGAAGGAGCTCAATAGTGAACTCAACTTCTCAAATTGGTGGTGAACTTGCGATTTCTTTGGGAAAAACATCCGGAAATTCGCACACAATGGGGATTTCCTCCACCCCTTGGGACTGTTTATCCTTTGTGATAAACGCTATAAATGCTTCATAACCACTGTTTACCACTCTGCTAGCTTTCAATGCTGAAATACAACTGGTTTGTGTTTTCTTCTTGTTGCACTGAAACATCAAATCTGTCTGTGGCCCTTGCAATCTGAAGGTTATTGTTTTGCTAAAATAGTCCATGGTAGCATGATAGTTCTCCAACCAATCCTTGCCTAAGATGATATCAAAATCATGCATGTCTAAAACAATAAGATTGGCTGGTAAACTAACATCTCCTAACAAAACTGAACAACTAGGGTTATAGGTTCTATAAACAACCTGTTTACCTACTGGTGTGGTGACAGTCAAAATATAATCCAATTCTGCATGTGGTGTATCAATCATCTTTGCAAACATAGGAGATAGAAAGCAGTGTGTGGATCCAGGGTAAAATAAAATATGTGCTTCTACTCCATAAACAAGAAGTTTATCTTCTATGATGTCGCCTGCAGCCTCTGCATATGCACGATTGAGATGGCACATGCGTCCGTGTTGGTCTGGCCTGTTTTGTGCCTGATTCAGCCTGCCTTGGGCATTTCTGTTTTGAGGTGGATGAGCATTTTGATTATGAACTTGTTGTCTGCCTTGTTGTTGCTACTGTTGAGGTGGCCTTGCCTGGTTTTGGACTGGTACTTGATTTTATGGAGCTGCTTGCCTCTGTTGCTGATATTTTTTACCTCGGTTCTGAAGTTGTGGGCAATCCTTGATGGCATGGTTCATGGCCCCACACTTGAAGCAAGCACCTGTGGCTTTACGACATTCCTGAGTTGGATGATTCTTGCCACAGTGGTCACAACATTTGCTGGGTTTTGGTCTTGCTTTGACCTCTTGTTGTTATGTTGTCTCTGATTCTGCTGTTGGTGTTGCTGCTTCCTGTCCAGAATAATATGGTTGTTAAAATCGTCAAACTTATAAGCCCGTTTGACAGCTTCAGCAAAGGTAGTTGGTGGTACTACACCCGTAGCATCTATCTTGATAATACGACTCAACCCTTCCAAGAACTTGTTAATCTTCTTCTGTTCAGTATCATCTAGTTCAGTAGCATATCGAGCAAGCCTCTCAAACTTAGTAACATATTCAAGGACAGTCATATTCCTTTGTTTTAGCTGTTGGAATTCAATGGCCTTTTATCTTTTGATATGGGAAGGGACATGTTTGTCGGTGAACTGTGTCTTGAAAGCTGTCCAAGCACCCTCATTGGCCATAATCTGATAATGCTCCTGAACCGTTTGCCACCAAGAGTCTGCAAGCCCATAGAATAAAGAAGCTGTAAGGTGCACTTTATGCCTGCCCGTACATGTAAAAACATCAAAGATCTTCTCAGTGTTTGTCAGCCATTCATCTGCAGCTAATGGGTCTTCTTGGCCTGCGAACTCTTTGGGTCCTCTCTTCCTCAATCTCTCAAAGAGGATGTTAGGGTCATGCTCCCTATTGTTGATCACAATGTTAGGACCCAAATTTTGTGCAAGCTGTTGTTGAGGTCGATTTTGTAAGACATCCAATAGCTGTCTTTGTACTTGAGCCATTTCTTCATCCTTTTTAGCCATTTGTTCCTAGAATTTGGCTTGAGTTTCGTTAGCTTATCTCTGTTGTTCTAGCATGGCCTGCATCAGTTCTTGAAATTGTGTAGCTGTAGGTGCCATAATCGAATCTGTCTCATTTTGATTGCTACCCGAAGCCTGGTTTACTGGTGCTTTTCTTGGAGGCATAATGCTACAAAATAAAATCTTAGTACACAAATAAACATGGTTTGGTTGGTCATCTAGGTCCAAACTAAGCGAAGTAACGAACTCACAGATCCTCGGCACGTCCCTAAGATTTTCTAGTTTCTTTTAAGTTCCTGAAACAAGTCCCGCTCTGATACCAGCCTTGTCGCGTCCCCAGACCGAGATTAAGAGACCCCGGCCCGCGATGTAGTGTTTACCACAGGTTCCCACGGTGAGGATCCCGAGACACGGGGATTAAACTCACATGATCAAGTATGTGGAAGCATGTAGCAAAAACATGTTCAATCACGATATAAACATTTCAAACAACTTATCTGAGTAAATGAACATCAAGGCTTACTATCAGAGAGAGGAGTGTAAACCTGGTATTCCCAACATTGTTCAAGTTTGAAAGTTAGACAAAAGTATATTAATTCAAGTTACAACCCATAAGAGGCCAACAAAGGCCAATACATATCCAAAAGTCCATATAAAAATCCTTAGCAAATGAAACGAATCTCAAAATCTCGCCCGACGTCTAGACGACGTCGTCAGGCTGCCACTCTTGCGCTGGGGGCAGTTCAACAACCTCCTCCGGGCACTCCTCCTCAAAGGCAAAGCCTCCTGCACCTGGTCACCAAAATATGAACATCAAACACAACGGTTTGGCAGGCAATCAAATTAGGCATGAACATGGAACAAGATTAGAAACAGTTTAAAATCAAGATATACATTTTGGAATTGCAAAACTAGCATGAGCACTTAAAATATTATGAAAAGGTGAATCCACAAAGAGCTCATCCTTTCTCTACCATAATAATGATAAGAGCAAGCACGCACGACAAGCACTACACGCAAAACACGATCCCACACTACTCGAGGTAAACGGAGAGGCTGGCCGCGGAGCCAGAACACACACGATGTGTATACAATACACGACTAGTCTGCAGATAGTTCACATGTTTAAGGACCCCCGGACAGTGGATCAGACTGAAGGGGCAGTCCAAGCTCAGTGGTATTTACTTAGAATTATGAATGCACAAAACATGACGAAATACTTATCAAACTTATCAAAAATCAAAAGGGGAAATTACTTATTAAAACGAAACATAGCACGGCTAGCAAAATGGCATAAGGCATGTGCATGACAAAGCTCAAGAAGTGATCCTCTTTCATTTAAAAACAAATCTTCAAACACGCATAATCCTTGTATCAAAACTGAAGTTCGAAAGCAAAGTTCATTAAGCATATGTTAAGACCATTCATTGATCTTTATGTAATTGAAATCCAAATACCGGAAAGATAAAACGGATTGGTGCCCCCGAAGTTAAAAAGGAATTTCAGATTTCATATGCATAATATCAAGTCAAAAGTCCTTAACATAGACTGGTTTTCATTTCTAAAAAAAAATTCTTCAAAAACAGCAAAAATATGTAATTTCGGTCAGCTTCTCGGTCACCTATCGGCTAGCCGAAGTGGAGTATGGCGGCTAGCCGCCAGCTGACCGATGGCTGACCGCTGAACTTGAAATAAAGAAATGTAGCTCTTGGGAAAAGCGACGGAAAAGGGACTCGGTTGGCTGTCGGCTAGTCGAAAAGTGCAATTCAGTTAGCCCGCCAGCTGACCGAAAAGTCCAAACGCAACGCAGTTCTCGGGAAAAGGAACCGATAGAATTCGGTTGGCTGTCGGCTAGCTGAAATGGGCATTTCGGTTAGCCGCCAGCTGACCGACAGTCTACGGGCAGCAGCTGTTCAGCCCAAATTTTTCGCAACACTTCTCCTCTTCTTCTCATTTCTGAAACACCTGCATTCCCTAAGCCACCATGCTCTCCTAGGGATATCACAATTTAAACCCTTAAATCATCAAATCATTCACTATCAAATCATGCTATTAAACATCTTCTAATCATTAAATAAGACACAAGCTTCCAAATCCAAAACGAAAATTCAAAGTTAGGAGATGATTACTAACCATGCTTGAAAATAATTAAGCAAACTAAGGAAGATTTAAGTACAACATAGAAATGAAATATTTAGTAATAAGAGTAACATTTTCCAAAAGTAAAATGTCATAATTCATACATACAACATGAAACCCAAAATGATTACTTGCCTTTGCCCAAATATCAAGCAAATCTCTTACAAATTCCTATTGAAGAGCTGAGCGATGAATCAACACAAAACGCCCAAAAATGGAACACTCAAAAATCAACATTTTGATCACCAAAAACCCGCATTTCGAAAATGGGTTTGAAAGTTAGGGAAAAGGGCTCTTTATGAGCTAAATGAACTCCATGAAAGAGATGGGTTGGAGCTCCTACCTGGAAAAGCCCAAACAAGAAGAAATGAAGAGAAAATGGTGATTGCCCAGCTAGAACTTGCAAGAAAATGGTAGAAATGGATAGCTTGAGATGAGAGGAAGAGAATGGTAGTCTTAGATTAGAAAATGGAGTTTTCTAGCCACAGATCCAAGAGAAAGAAGGTTGGGGAAAAAAGAGGGTTTTGTCCTCCAGCTCTAGGTCAAAACTTGCAGGAAAATTGAAAGTGAATAATGGAAGAGGGAGAAGAAGACTTACGTAGGTGGGAAGTGGGGTCCAACATGTTTGAAACTTAAAATGGTGAAATCACGGTCTTACGAGCTCCAGACGAGATCGACGAAGAAGGATAAAACGATCCTCGATATATCTAATTTTTGGAAAGTATAAATTTGGCATGGTTTTGATATTTCGAGATTCGTGTCCAGATTTTGTGTGAAAAGTCCATTTTACCCTTTTTGGGCAAAACACGGGTTTCTGAGCTTCAAATACGGACGGGCTGGAAACGAAAGTTGTAGACAATAATAAAACCATTCGAATGAAATCAAAACCACAATCATAATTAGAAAACTAGGACGAACCTCCCATTCTCACACGTGTACGTAGGGCTTCCCTGAGCGTGTCTGACTAGAACTAAATGTTCTCAAAACTCCCAAAGCTATAACCAAGACAAAATCCAATCTTATTCTAACCCAATGATTACTAAAACCCACTTAAGACTAAACACTCAGTTAATTAGTACTAATCGAGTTGTTTAGGTCGGGGTCTGACATCGTCGATTTTCACTTGTGTTAATGAGGGTCAATGTCGACCCTCACTAGTTTTAGTGAGGGTCGATGTTGACCCATGGAAAAAATGGTAAAAACATAAGTGTTTTTGGGCGGGAAGGCCTCTTTGGTGTGAGGTCACTTAATGTGACCTTTTAGGTACAGTGGCCACCTAAAGTGTTTTTTCGGATAAAATTCCCATAATTCTATCTAAGATGGAATTTAATAAGATTATTTACAATTATAATTTAATATTAAATTTTTTTTCTATGTTTTTGTATCCAGCCAAAGGGTTGGGACCGAAGAGAGAACCTAGCCATGGGAAAAAAGCCTGCTTGCATAAGAAGAGGAATCCAGCAGTGGGGATATAAGACCCGAAAGGCATGGGCTGGATATGGCACTACAAGAAAAACACATTTTTAGCGTCGGACTTATAGCGGCAGCCAGTAAAATTCGTCGCTATAAGACACTTTTACCGGCGGCCAAAGCTAACCCCCACGATAATGTAATTTTTAAGGTACTTTTACTGGCGGCCTTCGCTATGATTGTCGTTAAAAATATTGATCCAATGGCGCTAAGGGCTCGCAGGAAATTTTTGGTTTGTACCGTCGAATTTATAGCGGCGGCGAATATTTTCGAGGGTAAAAGGAGTTTGTAGCGTTAGTCATGTGGTGGTCGACGCTAAAAATTAGTTGTTGCTGGCCGCCGGTAAAAGTTATATTACAACAGCCACCTTTATGACCTAATCTCGCTCTCTCCCTCTCTCGCCCATCTCTCCCCATGCGCACGTCATCCCCATAACCTTATCTTCCATCTTCATCTCCATCCCTCTCTTCCTCCCCCCTTTCGCAGGTTCACTACCCCTTCATCCCTGCCAGAACCCCTCAACCCATCCTCACCTTCATCCTCTTCCCGGAATCTCTCTCTCACACAGCGCAGGTCTCACAGCCTCCCCTACCAGATCCATCACCCCCAAGCATTTATCGCCATATTCTCCCTTGTCATTCAGGCGCAACCCCCCTTCACCAACCTCTCTCCCTCTCGCTCTCATTCTCTCCCGCACAGCTCCCTTTACCGACCTCCATTCTCTCTGCAAAATCACCAGACCCATCCACACCTTCACCCTCACCCTGTCATCCTCTCGACCCTCCCATCATCTTATCCTCACCATCACCTCATAGCTGCACTGTGCGTAGAAATGCCCTAGATGCCACTGCCCTCGCAGCAGCAGCAGCCATCACTCGCCATCTTCATTGCCCTATCCGTCTTCCACATAGCGGCAACACCTTTATCTCATTTTCTCTCCCTTGCAACCCTCCATCTTTCTGGCCCTCTCCATCTCTCTCTCTCGGCTATCGCCTGAGGACTGAAATTCCTCTCCATTCGAAAACCCCCAATTCTCCAACACATTATCGAAAACTCTCTCCATTCGAAAACCCCAAATCAAAAGTGTTTCAGACCTTCTCCCTCGACCTCTCTGGCAAGGAAGTGAACTCTCTATTTCTCCGTCAATCAACAAACAACAAAAAACCCTTGTAACACATTGGCAAGGGCCTCATATTGATGTCATCAACCATATATAGTCAACCTGAGGGAAATTCTCGAGGGTATGTTGATTCTTCTTATACTGTGCAATCGGCTTCTAAAGTTCCAACCTGGAGGCTCAAAGGGGTGGAAATCTTCGAGGCTATCTTTGCATCAAAATGTTGATCTATCCTCTGCACATGGTTTCCAAGTGGGTTAGCACCTACGTTGGAACCTTATGATAAGCCTGAATACAGTACATGACCGGTTGACCCTGGAGATTGGGTTCCTGATTATAGGTAAGTCTAGATGTATCTATCATTGCATATTACATGATCATATATTTTTACTCTCAAGTTAAAAGTTGCATCTCATCCCATTCAGGTTAATTTTATCACTTCGCTGTTATAGAATGTGTGCGGTAACACTATTGCAAAGGGCTCTGGAAAATCTTTCTCAACTGAAGTGCTTATATTATTCTACTAAACATATGAGCCACCAAGTTCTATACGTGTTAGAAAATGTCTATGTTGCTTAGGGATTCTCTTGGATCCTCGGTTGATGTAAGACCCCGACCCTGCCTAAGTTCGATAAGCACTTAATTAATCTTGATTAGGTGCCTAATATTTGTTTTGGATGATTTTATAATGAATTTAGGTAGATTAGTGGGGTCCTGACCGTGTCAGGTAATTCTTTGACCTTTTGTATGATTTAGGGTCGCCCATATGTTTATAGTTTTTAAAGGTTTCATGTGCATCGCATAAAACATGATGTCATCTTCGATTTTTGCGTTTGAACCTGACCCATTCGGACTCATCTTGACCCATTTCCATGCCCATTTTTCACCCAAAGCCCTTTTTCAAGAATTTATGATTCATATGATACTTGCATGGAATGCAGCCACAAATTTCCCTTTTTTTTAAACCAACAGCCACCGTTCCCATTTTTTCTCCTTTGCATTCAGCTGGAACCTCCTTCTTCCTCTCTTTTTCTTTTTCATCCCCACTCCTTTCCATTCTTGCAATTTTGATAGAAGAACCCTTGCATGTTGAAGCATTGGAGCTTGGAGTATCATCTTCACCTCCTCCTCATTCTCTCTACAGGTTGTGGCAAGTTGTTTCTCTTTCTCTCCATCTTCATCTCTCTCTTCAAATCTCTCTTTTAAGCCATACTTAGCAAATGCATGTTAAAGATCGACGTGCAACAACGGGTTCTTTATTCTACAAGCTTTCTTCATCTTCATCTTTATTTTCTATCTTCTTTAAGCTTTCCTCTTCCCTAATTCATCTCCATTGACAAGATTACCACCCGATCTTGGAGCTGTGCATGTTTGTTTGAAGAGTTAGAAGCATCACCCATCTCCAAATTCGTCATCTTCTCCAACCCCAAGATCCATTCTTTACTATCTCTTCTTCACCCATTCTCTTGGTAAGAAAGTCTCCAACGGATGTTTTCTTTTGCTTATACATGTTTGTTAGGATCCAATTGAGTTGCATGCATACTAATGTTCTTTTAATTTTGCATTCATGATTGTAGGGATTGTGTTAGGTTTTGATATTGGGGGGTTTTACTTGGTCGTGCTCTTTGAGAGATTTGAGTGGGTGAAAGCTTGGATTTGAGGCAAGTATAAGCTCTAAACTTTAAATGCATGTTGTTTACTCTTTTGACTCTTGTAAATTGATTCAGTTCTGTAATCATGGCCTCATTTGCTTACTAATTGGTGTTGGGAATAGATGGGTTTCGATGTTGTATGGAAAGGAAAATGGAGGTTTCTGTTAATGTTTAAATGAAGTGTGGAAAGTTTGGTAGATTTCCCCTTTGTTTTACTGATTATATGGCCTGGTAGAAGCTTTGAAAGTGTTGGAAGGGATAAAGAACATCCAAGAGAAGGAACTACAATATGTATGCAAAAGTTTGAATTACAGTAATTGAGTGTCCGCTTGAGCGGACTTGCTCTTTGGAATTCGGGGAATGATGAATTCTGAACCTGCTCGAGCGTGTAGATCCTCGCTCGAGCGGATTGCTCTCTGTGAGCCTCCGCTCGAACGAAATTGACTTCTGTGTCAGGGTCGCCTTTTTACCAGAAATAAAGATAAAGCTTACCCTAAAACTAATGTTTGACCTCCATGAGCATCCTTGAAGATAATCATGGCACACCTAGTGAACCAATAAGAGTTTTAAGTTTGATAGACCATGTAGGGCCTTAGAAAGGAACCTTAACAATTTCCACAAGCCCACCGGATAAGTATAGCTCATGAATGAACCTTGAGGTTAATGTCATTCAATGACGCCTATTAATTAGTCTAACATTATTCTTGGGTGTTGGTTTAGAGAGTATAATGTATCTCTTATGCCGTAACACCAAAGGAGAATAACAAATACATTAAATTCCTAAAACTACACGGGATGGAAGGATTGGTAACTATGGATGTTAGATTAGTTTGGCTTGTAATAATCCTTGACTCTCTATATTTCAATGCATGATCATCTTGCTATCATATTCATGACTTCAAACACGAAGTGAGTGTTCGTAAGTATAAATTGTATTTATAGTGTATTTCAACTCTACATTGCAAATTACTGTTAATTTAGAAAGTCTTGAGTAGATTTTTGAGTGTACTTGAACGAAATGAATTGTATTGTGTGATCGATTAGCGTGTCTACGCAAGTTCTTCATTATGATATTGATTTAAATGAGTCGGTACTACTTAAGTTCAACCGAACAATACCCGACGGGGTGGACTCTTAGTTTAGAATTGTGAAAGTCTCCGTGCAGTAGACAGTCTGGAGCACCAAAACTCCAGTGCTCGGTTAACCAGTTGAACCTTTGGCCGGTCATTGGTGACATCCCAAAATGTGCCCTCATTGAGGGGATTTAGCTATTGTGGTTACCAACTAGATTGTACATGATATTCATTTATTATTGATTCTCAAAGCATGAATAAATCTGAATGCACAATTGCCTAGTTCTACTTCTTATTATCTCTTTCAATATTCCATCATTCTGAATTGTTACAACATGTGTAAATGTTTTATTGCTTATACTCAGCTGAATCGTCGTACTCATTAGTTATTCGTGGTGTCACAGGGACCCAGGTTACTGAAGAGGATAACCGATAGTTCTACAGACTATTAATTGAATCGATTAAGGTATTGGTTAGCTTGACTCCGGAGTACGTACAAAGTGGTATTGACTAGTTTAAGAATTAGCCATTACATCTTGCACTTAGCTTAAAGTAATGCATTCGATTAGTTCTATTTTGCATTTGTATTAGAATTACTAGCATGAAGCCCCTGTGCATTGCACAGGTTAAATCATGAATAATATATTAAAACTGATATCTCATTCTTATAAATCTATTTATAACAAACTAATTAAAAAATTTAAATCAACAAAAAAATTATGTAAACTAAACCTTTCATTGTTTAACCCACGTCAGCATATCCAAAATAAAGGATTCATCTGCATTTATGGTCATTTTGAAGGTATCCCTATGAATAAAATAACCTTTAAAAATAACCTTAATTTATAAAGTTGGAAGGCATCCCTTTGAATTGGGTTACATCCACACAAATTGGCCCAAGAGTCATTTTATTGAAAAGGCACATATTTAGCCCAAGAGACACCTTTTATTGAAAATGCACACGTATTTTTGAAAGAACACATCCAGAAATGGGCCCCAATAAGCTGATGTGGCTTCTCCTAAGGCTATAATTGATTTTTTTTTTTTGCAACCACAGCTCTAAAGAGAAAGAATGAAAGGACACATCCACAAATGGGCCCTAATAAGCTGCTGTAGCTTCTCCTAAAGCCAAGAGTACGGATCTCACCGTAAACGTATAACAACTGCCATAGGTGATCCGGACTCCAAAATTAAGGAATTTTTTTAGGTTATTTTTATAACCAACATTCAGACTCAAAAAAGAAAAATGGGGCTGATTGTTACATGACCCTTACATGTGAAGAGAACATAACTAGCAAAACCCCGTGATATGCACGGACCACGGAACCACCAAATACACATACTAATACGAATTATTTTTAATAAATTTATTAATTAGCAAACTTATGAGTCCTTCTTTTTGTTGCTAATTTGATATTTATATTTTTTCCAGATGTTTTATTCTTTAGGTGAGGCATGAATTGATTAAGAAAGATCAAATGATCATATATCTAACAAATTGACTAAATATATTTAAGTGGGACCTAAATGAATGGGGTCTACCATCTCTATTCTAGCAGTTCATAAAACCATATGATGCAGGCTGTTACCATTAATTGATTGATAAAGATCAAATGATCATAGACCTCACAAATTGACTAAACCTAACCTATTTAAGTGGGACCAGGATGGATAGGGTCCACCATATCTATTCTAACCATCAATAAACCATATGATGCGGGATGGGACTCATGAGCTGCTTCATAAAGATCAAAGGATTAAATGAGCATATACCTCACAAATTGACCAAACCTATTTAAGTGGGACCCAGATGAATGAACTCCACCATCTATATTCTAACTGTCCATAAAACCATATGATGCTGGATAGGACCTATGAATTGATTGATAAAGATCAGATGATCATAGACCTCACAAATTGACCAAACCTAACCTATTTAAGTGGAACCCCCAGATGAATGGGGTCCACCATCTCTATTCTAAACGTCCATAAAACCATATTATGCGGGATGGGACCCATATATTGATTAAGAAAGATCAAATGATCATATACCTAACAAATTGACCAAATATATTTAAGTGGGACCCAGATGAATGGGGTCCACCATCTATATTCTAGCAGTCCATAAAACCATATGATGCGGGCTGGGACCCATTAATTGATTGATAAAGATCAAATGATCATAGACCTCACAAATTGACCAAACCTAACCTATTTAAGTGGGACCATGATGAATGGGGCCCACCATATCTATTCTAACCGTCCATAAAACCATATGATGCGGGATGGAACCCATAAATTACTTGATAAAGATCAAATGATCAAATGATCATAGACCTCACAAATTGACCAAACCTACTAAAGTGGGACCCAGACGAATGCGTTCCACCATCTATATTCTATCCGTCCATAAAACCATATGATGTAGAACCCATGAATTGATTGATAAAGATCAAATGATTAAATGATCATAGACCTCACAAATTGACCAAACCTAACCTATTTAAGTGGAACCCCCCCTCCCCCCAATATGAATGGGGTACATCATCTCTATTTTAACTGTCCATAAAACCATATTATGCGGGATGGGACCCATATATTGATTAAGAAAGATCAAAGGATCAAATGATCATAGACTAACAAACTGACCAAAAATATTTAAGTGGGACCCAGATGAATGGGGTCCATCATATATATTTTAATCGTCCATAAAACCATATGATATGGGCTGGGACCCATGAATTAATTGATAAAGATCAAATGATCACAGACCTCACAAATTGACCAAACGTAACCTATTTAAGTGGGACTGTGATGACTGGGGTCCACCATATCTATTCTAACCGTCCATAAAACCATATGATGCAGGATATGACCCATGAATTGCTTGATAAAGACTAAATGATCAAATGATCATATACCTCACAAATTGACCAAACCTATTTAAGTGGGACCCAGATGAATGGGCTCTACTATTTATATTCTAACCATCCATAAAACCATATGATGCGGGATGAGACCCATGAATTGATTGATAAAGATCAAATGATCATATGATTATAGTCGACCTCACAAATTGTCCAAACCTAACCTATTTAAGTGGAACCCGCCCAGATGAATGGGGTCCACCATCTCTATTCTAACCATCCATAAAACCATATTATACGGGAGGGGACCCATATATTGATTAAGAAAGATCAAAGGATCAAAGGATCATAGACCTAACAAATAGACCAAATATATTTAAGTGGGACCCAGATGAATGGGGTCCACCATCTCCATTTTAATCGTCCATAAAATCATTAAGTGGGACCCAGATGAATGGGGTCCACCATCTCTATTTTAAAAGGTCCATAAAACCATATGATACGGGCTGGTACCCATGAATTGATTGATAAAGATCAAAGGATCAAATTATCACATACCTTACATTTAATTAGAAATGGGCCGCATAGACGTGTGTGAGAAGTCACCATCACTTAGAAATGTAGCACATCTGGTGTGTTGGCTTATTTAGGGTTCTCATAGAGAGATTTTAGGCTTTTGAGTGGAAGATGATTCTTCATAGAGAGATTTTAGGTCTTTTGAGGGTGCAATAAAAATAGAGATTTTAGGGATAAGGGCAACTCCGGAAATGGCATTGCAAAAAGTTTAAGTTGTGCTAGGTGATTGTTGATATATATGCTTCCATAAATAAATGTTCATTGACAAGTGTCAGTGAGTAATTCTCACACGTGCAAAGTGGGATTTTCTCCTCTGTAAATTCGGACTTGGTCCGAAACAAGTGTAAGTTCACGGGACTGCGTGTGTCACACCTCGAAAACCACTCTAATTGGGGAGTTCTTGGGTCCAAAATGTGACATACCTAAGTTTGATATTACTACATCAAAACGGGCCATAAACCACTGGAATCCACAAAAGCGTCCCATCCATGATGATGTTGCTGATTTCATTCTATACACATCTACGGTCTCTAGGCCGTCGTTTAATCATAAACGACGTCCACCCCTGGGAAAACCCTAAATTCCATCGCTCTCTCTCCCAGTCTCTTCAAATCGCCAGAGAAACCCTAATCCCCAAATATCTTTCACAAAATTGTTTTTTTTTTTTCACAGTCTCCAGATCCGATCCCTCTCTCGTCGGCCAAATAGTATAACCAGTTTCAAACTTTTTTTCACAGCCTCTTGTCGATGAAGTTGTAGGGTTTTGTGGTTAATCGATCATTTGTGTCGAAGAAGATGAACAAAAGCAAAAGAAGAAGAAGAAAAAATCTAGAGTTCTTGATGTTTGTGTTTCTCCTTTTCGAAGTTTTCCAGCGCCGGATTTGGATTTCAAGGTCTATATCTCTGTAAATCCATGGGAATCGAGGTATTTCTCGATCGATTCCCCATCATATGAAACATCTCAATCTTAAGCCCTAGCTTTGGTCGACATTCCGGAGGTGAGCTTGAAATCGTGTTTTTCTTGTTCTTAATCTCTGTTAGGTAGTTGCATTTCTTCGAGTTTGAGTGGTTTTTGTGTGGGATTTGGAAATGGAGCTCTTCTGTTCATTTTTGTGCTTTTTTTTTTATCCATTTGCTTCTTTTTAGGGTAGAATTGCAGCCGATCTCTGTATTTACCAAAAAAGGCCAAATGTAACCCCATTCAAAGCAACACAACAGTGTCTTGCTTTCTTCTGATGTTAGGAAAGGGGGCAAAAAAGGGGGCAGTTTGCAGATACAGGGTGGCTTTCACTCAACTAGTTTGAGAAGGGTTGCCATCTCTCTCATCCCATCTTTCTTCTCTCTCCTCTGCAGTCCCCATCTGTGTCGAATATGGAGTCCAAAATTGCTGCAGAAATGAAGAAATGATACGCTTTTAAGTCTATATAAAAAGGCTTTTAGTATTCTATTCAACTCTACGACATAAGTAGAGATGTGAATAGACCTTTGATTAGCTAGTTATCCAAAAGAGATTGTTTATATGGGGTCTCGTAGTATGCGGATTTGATCTCCACATAATCACTAAAGTCTCAAGATCTCTACCTTCCTATAATCATAGTCCACAATAAAAATGAAACTTTTGTTCACTTCATATTTCCAAAGTAGGATGGTGAAGGCCAATAGGATTGCAAGTTTTTTAGCTGCATCCACTATGACTGGGCTTGTGGTGAAAAAGAGGGGGAACTTGTCATGAAAGACTAGGATAAGTAACCAAAACAGAAGCCCTATAACTGAAAATGTAGCTGCTGATATACAATGGTTGCAAACTTAGCTCCTTTCCCATTGCCTGCTCCTAACTCATTAGAAACTCGTACCCTGCAACGTGCAAGTCACTATCCATTAATTGCATGTGGATATATATATATATATATGTAGGTATCTAGCTAGTGAGATTTGAGTCTAATATAGTGCGACTTCAATTTGTAAACAATGTCATGAGTTTCTCCCATAAAATCACTAAAAAAAAAAGAATATCTGATCCTGACCATCCAATTTGTGGTCCTATTTTGGATGGAACATGGCCCAAAAACCACAGTAATTAAATTCAATGGACCAAACATTGGTTCCTCCATTTCTCTTAATTTTTAAATCAACCCACTGTAGCTTCCTAATTATCTACTTGACCCCCTTTGATGGACAGTGATCAATTTTACCCAATCTAAGTGTGGCCAACAATGGGTTGGTCGTGATTGATGTTCATATATATTCTATGTATGAAGTATGGCAGGTGCACATGGTAGTCCAGCCCAAATTCTAGTGCCCCAGCAATTAGTTTGGAAGGTACCATGTGGTTGTGGTGGACCCTCCAATTTACAGAACCAAGAGATATTGAGGAAATAAAAAGTTGGTGCATTAGAGACACTGAACAAGTTGCTCAATTTATGTTTTCATCTATAACAAATGTTCTTCTACCCAATCATCATCAACGACTCAACAAAAGAAAAGGAACATACAATTTATGGTTATTCATGTCTTACATTAGTTTTATATCTAATAGAAGATAGATAAAATAGTAGATGTAAGACCCCGACCCGAGAGACCTCGTTTAGAGTTGTTTAAGTTGTGTTTTAGTTTAAGTGTGTTTAGTGGTTTTTGGACTAGTTGGGGATTAGAATAGCTTTTATAATAGCTTTGGGGAATTTGGAGAGCCCTTTTTATTTGTGGGACCCTTTGGGGGTTCTTGTTACGCATTGTGTGAGATTGGGGGTTTACTGATGATTTCCAAGAATCGTATTTTTAACCCCATTGGACTTATCTTGCTAATCCCTACAACTTTCATGTTGACATTGTTTTCATTCGAGGACCTTAAACCCGATTTTTCACTAATTGAGGGCAAAATGGTCTTTTTACCCAAAAATCTGGACACCGATTTCAATGTCACCAAAATGTGCAAAATATATACTTTTTGGAAACTAGAAATTTTGCCGATCAACTTTGTCTTCTTCGTCGAATTCGTTTGAAGCCCCGAAGACCATGTTTTGAGCCCGAGAAGTCTTTTAAGTTGTGGGCCCCATCCTCACTTACTATATATAGAAAGCTTCTTCTCCTTTTTCCCATTTCTGGCAAAAACCCTAGAGGAGAAGAGAAATCCCAGCCCTAAGGGTTTTCCCTTACCTTTTTCTTGCTTCTTCATCTTCAATCCCCCACTAAGCTAGTGCTAATGGAAAATTAGAGGCTACAATCTTCTTCCTCATCTCAAGGCCTTCATCTTGACACAATTTTTGAAGAAAACCGCCCACTCCAAGACTTCCTTTGGACAACACCTTGCTTTTTGAAGAACTTCTTTGTAAGTGATCTTCCTAAAAGTTTTATAATCTTGTTTGTTTAGCCCTAGGGAAACTCCATTTCATTTATTGGGAAATTCCGTCTTGTTTTACTTGGATTTTGATATTCTAGGGTGTGGATTTGGGGGTTTTGTGCATAGGTGTTTGATTGTGGACTTAAGAGGTGATTAGAGCTCAAATTGATTTGCATTGGACCCAAGGCAAGTCGATGAATGGATTGATTTCTTGTTTTCTTGCTATTAAAGATTTGAACTCTCATTTATTGCTTTTACCTAAGTCACCTTTATGAGTTTTCATGGTTTTGGAAACATGCATAATGTTAGGCTATTAATAGTTCTCTTGGAAAACATGTGTTTTATTGTCTTGCTTTTAGATCATTTATGACCATTTATGGATTTGCATTTATGGAGATGTCTTGCATTGAATGAGGTGGAAGTGATGGAGAAATGAATGATTTATGGGAGTGGTTGTTAGAGGACTTGATGATGAATTGAATGGGGTTAGAAGGAGGGTTTGAGACCCTTAATTGTATATGTACAAGGATGTCCAAAGGAGGATGAAAGGAGGATGAAAGGAGGATGAAATGAAGAACGGACTGTATTCAGAAAATGAGTTTCTGGACAGTTCGCTCGAGCGACCGTGACACATCGCTCGAGCGAACCCGTCACAGAACCTCGTTGGCTCGAGCCAACCCCTCTGATCGCTCGAGCCAACATAATCTGAACAGGTCCGCTCGAGCGAACCTTAAAGTCCGCTCGAGCGAACCCCAAATAGAGAGCTGTTCGCCCGAGCGAACCTCCCAGTTCGCTCGAGCGAACTGCCTGTCTGTCATGGGTCAATGCCTAAGGGTTTGAAACTTATTTTTTTGGCTTGGGGAGGTATCATATGGAGCCCCATGCCATGTAAGGCGTTATATGAAGTTCGGAAGAAGGAGGAACCTCATCATGGAGATTCCATGAGGTCTTCTAGATTGACCAATGTGTATAAGGACCCGGAATGTCCCTAACTCTTAAAGAGTACCAAAATTTCATCATAACCGACATACGGGACCCTATTCGCACTGATTCAATTCTAGAAACCCTTTTGTTAGCCTGTAAAGGTATTGGAACTATTTGTATTTGATTTGCAATCCATCCCCTATTTTGAGATTTCAACCTGTGATTTGTGAGCACTCTCGAACCGAGAACATTGTGTTACCATGTTGTTAATTTGTTTAGACCCGTCCCGACTTTTATATGTTTTGTACATATGAGTTCCCGCCCCGTTATGTGTAATTAGTTGTTTTGATTTTCGCATGTTACCTATGAGTCGGCATCACTCAGCTTGGATAACCTTATCGGTTTGATCCACCGGTTTGGATATCCCCCTTCAGTTATACCCGCTGCAGCATGGTTCCCGCCTCGCCCCGATATACCCGGTTCGCTACCGTGGTCCCGCAGAGTATTATATGTATTTATTATATAAAAATCGTTGATTCTCCTCACCTCGTGTGACTGAGGTCAACGTCGTTGATTCTCCTCACTTCGTGTGACTGAGGTCAATGTCCCGATGTGCTCTTATCACTTTTGTGAGAGAGGATTTAGCTTTGTGTGGTTGCCATCTTGTTAGTCCCCGAATCATTGGTACCTTTACATGATTTCATCGTATACGAATATCTTTTACATGAAGCATCATTCTTTATGAAAATTCATTGTTTATCTAGATTTTTCTATGTTTCTAAAGGCATCATTGTTTTGAATTGATGTTATATCTTTTCACCCACCTGCCAGACCGTCGTGTCTGATCCATTTATTTTGGTACTCAGGTCCCGAGCTTATTGCCGTTGAGGAGGAGCCGGAGGAGGCGGTCGGTGAACCGCAACGAGTGATTGAGTGGTAAGCCGATGATGTCATATAGACGTTCGGCCTTGCCTTGAGAACGATACACTTTGGGAATTTATGATATCTTTATTTTAGGTTTCATTTGGTTGTACGGTCTTTGTTGACCGTTATTTTGGGGGCATTAATCAACTGATATTTTGTAATTATACTTAACTTTACTTTTGGGGAAAATATGCTTGATCATTGCTCATCCTGATATCTTGTCATGTTAACCATAAATCAGTCTGTTTATGGATTTGAATGGTATTAGTATGGTTTGCTACACGCTTCCGCAATCTTAAAAATATATTTGATATGGTTACATGTGAGATGATGTGTACAGATAATCCTCACCGCGGAACCCTGTGGGAAATCACGTGCACGGATAAATGTTCTTTTAATTCCGTGTGCGGTTTAGCCAAAGAGATGCACGTGGCGCGGCATCACCCTCCCACTGTCCCGATTCCCGGACTCGGATCCTCTCTTTCCCCTAGTTTCCCGGTCCGGGGTCGCGACAGGACTGGTATCAGAGCGGGACATGTTTCAGGCAATTAAAAGAAACTAGAAATCTTAAGTATGTGGCGAGGATTCGTTAGATAGAATCGTGTGAGCAGTGTGTGACCACCCTGTACTTGATTTATATGTACTAACAATTTGTTTTGCAGCGTTATGCCACCTCACAAAAGGGCAGCAAACAGTAATCACGTTGCCAATAACAGTGAAAATACAGAGCCTATTGTAGAGGAACCACAAGACAACAGCATGCAGAACCAATTCCAACAGTTGATGCAGGCTATGATTGACCAACAACGCCAGGCAAATGAGAACCAGGCTAGGCTCCAAGCACAAGCATATGAGACGCAGACCAGATTGCAAGAACAGATGCTTAAGAAAGACGAGGATCATGCTAGGGAGATAGCTCAAATGCAGGCACAATTGTTGGGGATATTAGAGAGGAGACCGGAACCAATTCCAGTTGCACCACCTGGTCCGGTGAATATTAGAGGGAATGATCCTAATGTGTTGTATGAGCGGTTCAGGAAGAGAGGACCGAAAGAATTTTTGGGGACTGAGGATCCAATGGCAGCAGATGATTGGCTTGAGCACACCGAAAACATATTTGAGATATTGATATGTACCGGTGTAGAACGTGTACAGCTTGCAGCCTCTATGTTTGTGGGTTTAGCAGATATTTGGTGGAAGACCGTCAAGACAGAATACAGGACAATGGCTGATGCAGAAGCTTGGGTTAACTTCAAGAGACAGTTTGGAGAGAAATATGTACCTGCACATGTCAATAGACAAAAGGCAGCAGAATTTCAGCAACTTGTGCAAGGGAACATGACGGTCCTCGAATACCTTACCAAATTCGAGAGATTGTCAAGGTATGCTCCAGAACTGATAGATACGGTTGAGAAGAAGATAACCAAGTTCCTTGAGGGACTTCACCCGATTATTGAGAGGGATGCTACCGGGGTTGTACCACCCGTTACCTTTGAAGAAGCTGTCAAGAGAGCATACAAATTTGAGAACTTCCACAACAAGATCATCAAGAACCAAGGAAATGGCCAAGGCCAACAGCAGAACTATCAGCAAAGAAACAACCAGAACAAAAGGCCAAGGCAGGAGCAGAATGCACAGAATCCAGTGGCTTGTATCCACTGTGGGAAAAACCATGAGAGTGCTAATTGCCGTTTTATTACAGGAGCGTGCTTTAGATGTGGCTCCATGAACCACCAAATGAAGGATTGTCCAAGGCCTGATAGACATAACAGGCAGCAGCAAGGAGCACAGCGTCAGGCACCACCTCAGAATGCATTAGTGGTCCAGAATCAAGCAAGACCACTACAACAACAGGCACCTCAACAACAGTTTAGGCCACAGCAACAACAGCAACAACAGGCCCGTCAGCAAGGGTAGAATCAAAATCAGAATCAGCGTCCTCAGAATCAGAACATGAATGCACAACAAGGCAGGCAACAGCAAGGACAAAACAGGCCACCACAGAGGGCACAACTCTATGCTATCAATAGAGCTGATGCAGAGGCCGAAGGCAATGTAGTGGAAGGTACACTTCTCGTCTGTGGTTTTGATGCTAAGGTTTTGTTTGACCCTGGCTCTACTCACTCATTCCTATCTCCAAAATTTGCTAAGTTGATTGATATGCATGCTAGAGAGCTGAGTTTCACGTTGACTGTGACTACCCCTTTAGGTAAGGAAGTTGTTTGTAGAACTTTTTACCCTAGTTGTCCAGTCATGATAGGAGAAGTAGTATTACCGGCAGATCTCATTTTATTGGAGATGCAGGATTTTGATGTCATCCTAGGGATGGATTGGTTAGCAGGATACCATGCTACTATGGATTGTTTCCATAAAACCTTAACTTTTAAGTTAGAGGAGACCCAAGCAGGGGTGTTGTTTCAGGGAGAGAGGAGTAATTTTGGTGCAGGGTTTATTTCAGCATTGAAGGCTGATAGACTTCTAAAAAGTGGTTGTGAGGGTTATTTGGCGTTTATCACGGAGGATAAACGATCCCAAGGGGTGGAGGAGATCCCAATTGTTTGTGAGTTTCCGGATGTTTTCCCGGAGGAGATACCAGGATTGCCACCCATTAGAGAGATAGACTTCACTATTGAGTTGTTACCGGGGACCGCTCCGATATCTATTGCACCTTACAGAATGGCCCCGGCAGAATTGGGAGAGTTGAAGATGCAATTGTAAGAACTTTTGGACAAAGGTTTTGTGAGACCTAGTGTGTCACCGTGGGGAGCACCAGTTTTATTTGTGAAGAAGAAGGATGGTTCCATGAGAATGTGTATTGACTATAGAAGATTGAACCAAGTGACCATCAAAAACAAATATCCATTGCCAAGGATAGATGAATTGTTCGATCAGTTGCAAGGAGCTGCTTACTTTTCGAAGATTGATTTGAGGTCAGGCTACCATCAGTTGAGAGTTAGAGATTCAGATGTACCAAAAACAGCCTTTCGTACAAGATATGGGCACCATGAGTTTCTAGTAATGCCGTTTGGTTTGACTAATGCACCGGCAGTTTTCATGGCATTGATGAACAAAATATTTGCGGAGTATTTGGATCAGTTTACAGTGGTGTTTATTGATGATATTTTGGTGTATTCCAAGACCAAAGAAGAGCATGAGGAACATTTGAGAATAACACTCCAGCTTTTGAGGGAGAATCAATTGTTTGCAAAACTTAGTAAGTGTGAATTTTGGTTGGACCAAGTCACATTTTTGGGTCATATCATCTCTAAGGAAGGATTATCAGTGGACCCGTCCAAGGTTGAGGCAGTCATGAATTGGGATAGACCGAAGAATGCATCAGAAATCAGGAGTTTTCTTGGATTGGCAGGATATTATCGGAGGTTTGTGCAAGGATTTTTGTCGATTGCGTCACCTTTGACGAAGTTGACAAGGAAGAATGCACCATATGTTTGGACAGACAAGTGTGAAGCTAGTTTCCAAGAGCTGAAGAAGAGATTGACTACAGCTCCAGTCCTTACTTTGCCATCTGGGAGCGGCGGTTTTACCATTTTTACCGATGCTTCCAATGTTGGACTTGGATGCGTGTTAATGCAAGATGGGAAGGTAGTTGCATATGGGTCCCGGCAGCTGAAAGATCATGAGAAGAACTATGCAACACATGATCTCGAGTTGGCCGCAGTTGTTTTAGCTTTGAAGATGTGGAGACACTACCTCTATGGAGAAAAGTTTGAGGTTCACTCCGATCACCGTAGTCTACAGTACTTGTTTTCTCAGAAGGAGTTGAACATGAGACAGAGGAGATGGATGGAATATATTAAAGACTATGATTTTCCAATCAAGTATCACCCGGGGAAAGCGAATGTAGTTGCAGATGCCTTGAGCAGAAAGTCAGTGAGCATGGCAAGTCTTCGGGGGAATTATGTGGTACAACAGTTAGAAGAGTTGGGAGTGGAATTTCATCCACTAAGAGAGGGTGTCATGTTAGCAAACATGTCAGTGTCAGAGCCTTCGTTCATTCAGAAGATCAAAGAGAATCAGTTGCAAGACCCAGAGTTGGCTAAGATCTTTGAGCACTTAGCAGATCGTCCGGATTTTCGGGTTGTGGATGGAGTTTTGTACTATCGAGACCGTTTATGTGTGCCTAACTTGGAGGACTTGAGAAGTGATATCATGACCGAGGCTCACAATACTAAGTATTCCATACACCCGGGCAGTACAAAGATGTACCAGAACTTAAAGGGCAGATTTTGGTGGAATAACATGAAGAGAGAGATAGCAGCTTTCGTCTCTCGTTGTATGACATGTCAGTTGATCAAGGCAGAACATCAGAAGCCTCCAGGGTTACTACGACCATTAGAGATTCCGGAATGGAAATGGGAGCACATTACCATGGACTTCATCTCGGGTTTACCGAGGACTAGTAAGGGCAATGATGCTATTTGGGTCATAGTGGACCGTCTCACTAAGTCAGCTCATTTCCTACCGATGAAGACTGGAAAGAAGATGCATATGTTACCTTTGGCACAGTTGTTTGTCACAGAGATTGTCAGTCGTCATGGGCAGCCAGTTTCCATCACATCCGATAGAGACAGTAGATTTGTCTCGAGGTTTTGGAAGACACTGCATGAGTCTATGGGTACGAAGTTACAGTTCAGCACAGCCTATCACCCACAGACCGATGGCCAGTCAGAGAGGACGATTCAGACACTTGAGGATATGCTACGAGCTTGTGTGTTAGATTTCAAGACTCAGTGGGATGAAGCCTTACCGTTGTGTGAGTTCGCTTACAACAACAGTTTCCACTCGAGTATCGGTATGGCACCTTTTGAGGCTTTATATGAAGAAGGTGTAGAACACCTGTTTGTTGGGAAGAAGTTGGCACTCGCAGTTTCCATGGACCGACCATTGTTAGTGAGACAAGTGACAAGGTCAAGTTGATCCAAGAACGTCTAAAAGTGGCTCAGAGTAGACAGAAGAGTTATGCAGACTCTCACAGAAGGGATTTACAATTTAAAGAAGGAGATAAGGTTTTCTTGAAAGTGTCACCTACTCGTGGAACTTTGAGGTTTCGACAGAAGGGCAAATTGTCTAGGAGATACATTGGACCGTACGACATTGTGAGTAGAATTGGTGATGTGGCTTACAGGTTAGCCTTACCACCTGAACTTTCCGGCGTACACAATGTTTTCCATGTGTCAATGTTGAAGAGGTACGTTCCCGACAGGCTACACATACTCCGTTATGAGCCGTTGTGTAACGCCCCACCCCTCACCCATGCATGATATTGTCCGCTTTGGCCCACTGGCCTCACGGTTTTGTTTCTGATGGGCCTGAACTCATCAAAAGGCCTCATGCTAGGTAAGGGTGTAAGCTCTACATATAATCCCAATCACTTTCCTCTCTATAGTCGATGTGGGACTCCGGGGCGTCACATTCCACCCCCCTTAAGGCTGCACGTCCCTGTGCAGTAGCCTGCCAGCCCCTGTAGCCTGCCAGCCCTCTTGGCCCGCCCACATGGAAGCCCGCCCACTTGCACCAGACCACGGCAGGGGACCCACACTCGAACTAGTCGAGAGTCGGCTCTGATACCATTTGTAACGCCCCACCCCTTACCCATGCATGATATTGTCCGCTTTGGCCCACTGGCCTCACGGTTTTGTTTCTGATGGGCCTGAACCCATCAAAAGGCCTCATGCTAGGTAAGGGTGTAAGCTCTACATATAATCCCAATCACTTTCCTCTCTATAGTCGATGTGGGACTCCGGGGCGTCACATTCCACCCCCCTTAAGGCTGCACGTCCCTGTGCAGTAGCCTGCCAGCCCTCTTGGCCCGCCCACATGGAAGCCCGCCCACTTGCACCAGACCACGGCAGGGGACCCACACTCGAACTAGTCGAGAGTCGGCTCTGATACCATAAAATTGTAACGCCCCAATTCCGGATACCGAGAAAATCGTCAAAGTACCGAAATTGGCGCGCTACTTCCCGGAAAATCCGAGAACTTCCAAGATCGTAGGTCCGCAGTGAGGTCCAATTTAAAACTTTTTGAACAATAATATAACAACAGTTATTATTGCGGAAGCGTAATATAAGCGGAAGCCATACAGAGATAGCGGAAGCATAAGGTATCATCGTATATATGTCAAATGTAGAAGGGCTGAAGTCCAGCCTAAATGTATAGTGATAACAAATCAAAGTTTAATTACATATTTTTATCACTACCCGTCTCACAACAAAAATCTCTCAAAAACCCTAAACAAGGAACGCTCAAACCCCTGCAGCTGGTGTCGGCTCTCCACCTTCTGGCTCGACCTCATGGTCGACCGGCCCCCATCCGTAGTCGCCTGCTACGGGCACCTCAACGAGTGCGAACGCATCGCCCTCGAGCTCGGGGTCAAGACCTAAGCACCAAGAGTGGGTCAGATCTAAAGATCTGGCAAGTCACAATATGCAGATAATATAGAATGTATGCATCAAAATGAGTAGAGACATGTATAAAGTTAAGAGAGTAACAAAGGTACATATGCTATGCAGTCGTGCAAGATAACAATGTAGAATCATAATAAGCATAACAGTAATAAACCTACACAATATGGCACATCCACATAAGCTGGTCACCGCGGGATATTATGCCGCGGCCCTCCCATACTGAACACAGTCGCGGTAGGGATCCTAAGCTAATGCTAGGGATTACTAACCCCGTAAAATATCATCAACATCATCCACAACGACCGGAACCGGCATCACACCGTCCGTCCCAACAGTGCTCATCATGATAGCCACACAACAAATCTCAATAGCTCCTACCAGTGATGATCAGTCCAACTGGCTGAGCTTAAATCAACTCAGTGAATGTCTATGCCGATTCGGAAACAATAAAGGTCTGTGTCTGTCTAGGCTTTGCCTTGCGTGAACAAGGTCCTAACAAAAGTCCCTAAGAGGTCTAAGTACTCAATGCAAATTGTGGATCATAGTCAAGTCCAATTCCAATCATTGGATCCGTACCAAGGCCCACCAAATACTTGGCCTGGTCTATAACAATCCATATGAGACACAAGTCCATGTTCAATGACATATGATCCATCTACGTCCATAATGGGTCACAAGCCCATACAATCTAACCTCTCCATTCTAGTGTAATTCACATCCAACTTAGGCCATAAAAAGGGCCCGCCTAGCCACAGACACGGGTCAATGATCCACCCGATCAGATTACCGGATCACCTCTAAGTATTCCTAGGTTTAGGTCCTCCATTTTCCATTTAATTAACAGGTATGAGCAATAATAAGGACAATAGAGTGATAGTCGTAGTAGGAGGGAGATGAATCTCCAAGTACACGAATCATAGGGAGATAGCAATAGTCCAACCTAGGTAAATGGTCCACTTTCGGATACAGGTCCATCTCAGGTAATTCGATCTTTAAGTGAAACCACAGATGCTAAGGAATATTGTGTTTGGTGCTTAGAAGTTATGTGCATCATTTTGGGTAACGTATAAAGGTCGAATCATCTAAGATTACATAACCTGGACTTTAATTAGTGGACCCCACGAGTCAAGGTTGAGCCGTACCGTTGACTCGTGACTGGCACAGTGATGGGAGTCTATTTGAATGGTCAATGGGCCCTACATATGATTGCAACAATAGAAATTAGAATCTGGGGATCGTCACTGTACACAGTGTGCTCAGCCGACCTCCTGGCCTGGGCGGTCAGCTCGGCTCACTGGGTCCAGAGAAGGAAAAACACCCTGCAGGCAAAGCCTGTTTGTCCAGGACTTCCTGTGAGTTCGGCTAACCCCTGGCCTGGGTGGTTGGCCGTACGCACTAGGAATTTTGGCTGAAGGGAATGTCCCAGGTTCTATTCTCCTTTGTTGGAATCTCGCCTTTTTGGAAATCCATCTCGGAGTTCGGCTAAGCAATGGAGCTCACTTGGATACTCAGTTCGGCCACCCAGCTCAGCTCGGCAAAGGGCCTAGCTCAGTTGGATCACCCAGCTGAGTTCGGGAAATGCATTGGGCTTGGCAGGGCATTGAGGTTGGTTTAGCTCTCAGCTCGGTTAAGCACTGAGTTCGGCTAAGCTCGAAGTCCGGTCTGGCACGGAACCCGGTCTGGCGCTGAGCTCAGTAAAACACTGAGTTCGGCCATAACACTGAGTTCGGCCGTAACACTGAACTCGGCTGAGCACTGAGCTCGGCCTAGACACTTAGCTCGGCTAAACGCGAATCTCATCCTAACCATTATGCTCGGCAGAACTCTGAGTTCGGCTAGTGTTGAATCCAGCCATCGCTGAGTTCGGCCAGTGATGAGCTCGGCAGTTGCTGAGCTGCGCTAACGCTGAGCTCGGCAACTGCTGGGCTCTGCAAGTGCTGAGTTCGGCAGTTGTTGAGCTGCACTAATGCTGAGCTCGGCAACCGCTGGGCTCTGCAAGTGCTGAGCTCGGCCATCGCTGGACTCTGTCCATCTCTCCTATCAGTGTTGTGTTCTGTTACAGAACCCAGTTCTGCGACAGGACACAACTTCTCTTCATTAAGCACAGGAATGGTGGTCCACCTCTGATCAAAATCCAGATCAAGTAGCGCCCCATGGTCGCACAGGCCCCCTCACATAGACGTAGGGTCCTGATCTACCAAGGGTGGTCCTACTTCGATTCCGATCTCAATACTGCGAGATGGGTTCTTGTCATTCCATCTCCGGAAACTCATTCCCGTGACCCAATTCTCTTGGGATTCTCCATAGACCATTACAGAAGCAAAATAAATCATTCCTACATCATTCACCCATCATCAACCGGCCATTGATCATCCAAATGAGGTAATCCCATCCATCAATGGCCAAAGGAACCAAACAAACATGCTCAAGGATCGATCTAAACATATATATTACAAATTGGAATTCTACTGCAAATCAAAGGAAGGAAACATGCAATCTAGACTACCAGCACAGTGCACTTGCCTTGATCAATTGAAGGTAGAAGGAAAAGAGAGAGAACCACAGGGAAAAAGAGAAAAGGTCTCGGCAGTAGCTCTTATGGTGCAGGCCGGTCTCGGCTGGTCTTCTGTTAAGGGATTTCTGGGGCGAGGAAGAGAAAAGATAGATTGGAGGGGGAGATGAGGGTTCGTTGGAGGGGATTGGGGAAGAAGAAGAGGGAAGAGATTGGAGCTTGAGAGAAAAGGAGATGAACAGTAGTTGTTAGGGCAGGGGAGGGTTTAGTTTATATAGGTTGGGTTTTTGGGTTATGGACAAAAATGCCCTTAGGGTTATAGTAGGATTAGGGTTAGGGTAGAGGGTATTTAGGTCTTTAGGTGGGCTTCTAGAAGATTCTTTGGTGCAAACCCCCTATAGTAAATACAAAATTCTAGCTAGGGCCTCTAACAAACTCCCTAACTCTAAGAATAACAAAAGGCCCCCTATTGACTCTACTAATTACACCACTAGACTAACCCTAGGAAAATACCTAACTACCCTCACTAAGTCCCATAATTAATATAATTAAAAATACTTAAGCTAATATATAGTATTCAAATTCACATTGAGGGCCCACCAAGGGTGGGGTCTCACATTCCTCCCTCCTTAAAGACATTTGGTCCCCAAATGTAAAAACAAAGTAAGAACATACCTGCGGTAGAAGATGTGGATAATCTCTTGCCACCTGGTCTCGTAGCTCCCAAGTAGCCTCCTCCGGAGTGTGATGCTCCCACTGAACTTTCACGAACTGGATGGTTCGGTCCCGAAGCACCTTCTCCTTGGTGTCGATGACGGCGATTGGTTTGGCGATGTAGGACGCGTCGGGCTGGATGTCGAGCGGCTGGTGGTGCAGAATGTGGGTAGGGTCCTCCACATACTTCCTCAACATCGAGACGTGGAAGACGTCGTGCACACCAGATAGCTCTGCTGGCAACTGAAGTCTGTAGGCGACATCTCCGATCCTAGCCTTGATCTCAAAGGGTCCGACGTATCTCCGTGCTAACTTTCCCTTTTCGCCGAATCTGAGGGTGCCTCGAGCTGGGGAAACCTTCAGGAATACACGGTCTCCTTTCTGAAACTCAAGGGGTCTGCGTCGGTTGCCTGCATAGCTCTTCTGTCGACTGCGGCTAATCTTCAGGTTCTCCACTATCTGGTGGATCTTCTCACTGGTGTCGCCGACGATAGATGGTCCATGGAAGCTCCTGACACCAACTTCCTCCCAACAGATTGGGGTCTTGTACTTCCTGCCGTACAATGCTTCGAACGGTGCCATCTTGATGCTCGAGTGGTAACTATTGTTATAGGCAAACTCACAGAGTGGCAAAGAATCCTCCCAGTTCTCCTTGTAATCTAGGACACAAGCTCGCAACATATCCTCCAAGGTCTGGTTGGTGCGCTCTGTCTGTCCGTCTGTCTGAGGATGATAGGCTGTGCTGAAGCTCAACTTAGTACCCAAAGCCTACTGTAGACTCTCCCAGAAATGAGATGTGAAGCGTGGATCTCTGTCTGAAACAATCGAAGCTGGAACTCCGTGCAAAGAGACGATCCTATCCACATACAGCTTAGCAAGGACGTCGAGTCCCGCTCTCATCGATACTGGCAAGAAGTGAGCTGATTTGGTCAGTCTGTCCACGATCACCCAAATGCCATCACTGCGTCTTCGGGTAGCTGGAAGTCCTATAATAAAATCCATGGTAATATGTAGAGCTTACACCCTTACCTAGCATGAGGCCTTTTGATGGGTTCAGGCCCATCAGAAACAAAACCGTGAGGCCAGTGGGCCAAAGCGGACAATATCATGCATGGGTAAGGTTTTCCGGGAAGTAGCGCGCCAATTTCGGTACTTTGACGATTTTCTCGGTATCCGGAATTGGGGCGTTACAATTTTATGGTATCAGAGCCGACTCTCGACTAGTTCGAGTGTGGGTCCCCTGCCGTGGTCTGGTGCAAGTGGGCGGGCTTCCATGTGGGCGGGCCAAGAGGGCTGGCAGGCTACAGTGGCTGGCAGGCTACTGCACAGGGACGTGCAGCCTTAAGGGGGGTGGAATGTGACGCCCCGGAGTCCCACATCGACTATAGAGAGGAAAGTGATTGGGATTATATGTAGAGCTTACACCCTTACCTAGCATGAGGCCTTTTGATGGGTTCAGGCCCATCAGAAACAAAACCGTGAGGCCAGTGGGCCAAAGTGGACAATATCATGCATGGGTAAGGGGTGGGGCGTTACACGTTGGAAATCCGAGAAGATGCTACATATGTTGAGAAGCCTAAGCAGATCATTGACACCAAGGAACAAGAATTGAGAACTCGGACTATTCAGTGGGTCAAGGTACTTTGGGAGAATCATGGACCGGAAGAAGCAACTTGGGAATTACGGGATCAAGTTCAGAAGAAGTACCCACATCTCCTACCGGAGGTGAGTTTTAATTTCCATTTGGAGGACCAAATGTCCTAAGGGGTGGAGGATGTAAGACCCCGACCCGAGAGACCTCGTTTAGAGTTATTTAAGTTGTATTTTAGTTTAAGTGTGTTTAGTGGTTTTTGGACTAGTTGGGGATTAGAATAGCTTTTATAATAGCTTTGGGGAATTTGGAGAGCCCTTTTTATTTGTGGGACCCTTTGGGGGTTCTTGTTACGCATTGTGTGAGATTGGGGGTTTACCGATGATTTCCAAGAATCGTATTTTTAACCCCATTGGACTTATCTTGCTAATCCCTACAACTTTCATGTTGACATTGTTTTCATTCGAGGACCTCAAACCCGATTTTTCACTAATTGAGGGCAAAATGGTCTTTTTACCCAAAAATCTGGACACCGATTTCAATGTCACCAAAATGTGCAAAATATATACTTTTTGGAAACTAGAAATTTTGCCGATCAACTTTGTCTTCTTCGTCGAATTCGTTTGAAGCCCCGAAGACCATGTTTTGAGCCCGAGAAGTCTTTTAAGTTGTGGGCCCCATCCTCACTTACTATATATAGAAAGCTTCTTCTCCTTTTTCCCATTTCTGGCAAAAACCCTAGAGGAGAAGAGAAATCCCAGCCCTAAGGGTTTTCCCTTACCTTTTTCTTGCTTCTTCATCTTCAATCCCCCACTAAGCTAGTGCTAATGGAAAATTAGAGGCTACAATCTTCTTCCTCATCTCAAGGCCTTCATCTTGACACAATTTTTGAAGAAAACCGCCCACTCCAAGACTTCCTTTGGACAACACCTTGCTTTTTGAAGAACTTCTTTGTAAGTGATCTTCCTAAAAGTTTTATAATCTTGTTTGTTTAGCCCTAGGGAAACTCCATTTCATTTATTGGGAAATTCCGTCTTGTTTTACTTGGATTTTGATATTCTAGGGTGTGGATTTGGGGGTTTTGTGCATAGGTGTTTGATTGTGGACTTAAGAGGTGATTAGAGCTCAAATTGATTTGCATTGGACCCAAGGCAAGTGGATGAATGGATTGATTTCTTGTTTTCTTGCTATTAAAGATTTGAACTCTCATTTATTGCTTTTACCTAAGTCACCTTTATGAGTTTTCATGGTTTTGGAAACATGCATAATGTTAGGCTATTAATAGTTCTCTTGGAAAACATGTGTTTTATTGTCTTGCTTTTAGATCATTTATGACCATTTATGGATTTGCATTTATGGAGATGTCTTGCATTGAATGAGGTGGAAGTGATGGAGAAATGAATGATTTATGGGAGTGGTTGTTAGAGGACTTGATGATGAATTGAATGGGGTTAGAAGGAGGGTTTGAGACCCTTAATTGTATATGTACAAGGATGTCCAAAGGAGGATGAAAGGAGGATGAAAGGAGGATGAAATGAAGAACGGACTGTATTCAGAAAATGAGTTTCTGGACAGTTCGCTCGAGCGACCGTGACACATCGCTCGAGCGAACCCGTCACAGAACCTCGTTGGCTCGAGCCAACCCCTCTGATCGCTCGAGCCAACATAATCTGAACAGGTCCGCTCGAGCGAACCTTAAAGTCCGCTCGAGCGAACCCCAAATAGAGAGCTGTTCGCCCGAGCGAACCTCCCAGTTCGCTCGAGCGAACTGCCTGTCTGTCATGGGTCAATGCCTAAGGGTTTGAAACTTATTTTTTTGGCTTGGGGAGGTATCATATGGAGCCCCATGCCATGTAAGGCGTTATATGAAGTTCGGAAGAAGGAGGAACCTCATCATGGAGATTCCATGAGGTCTTCTAGATTGACCAATGTGTATAAGGACCCGGAATGTCCCTAACTCTTAAAGAGTACCAAAATTTCATCATAACCGACATACGGGACCCTATTCGCACTGATTCAATTCTAGAAACCCTTTTGTTAGCCTGTAAAGGTATTGGAACTATTTGTACTTGATTTGCAATCCATCCCCTATTTTGAGATTTCAACCTGTGATTTGTGAGCACTCTCGAACCGAGAACATTGTGTTACCATGTTGTTAATTTGTTTAGACCCGTCCCGACTTTTATATGTTTTGTACATATGAGTTCCCGCCCCGTTATGTGTAATTAGTTGTTTTGATTTTCGCATGTTACCTATGAGTCGGCACCACTCAGCTTGGATAACCTTATCGGTTTGATCCACCGGTTTGGATATCCCCCTTCAGTTATACCCGCTGCAGCATGGTTCCCGCCTCGCCCCGATATACCCGGTTCGCTACCGTGGTCCCGCAGAGTATTATATGTATTTATTATATAAAAATCGTTGATTCTCCTCACCTCGTGTGACTGAGGTCAACGTCGTTGATTCTCCTCACTTCGTGTGACTGAGGTCAATGTCCCGATGTGCTCTTATCACTTTTGTGAGAGAGGATTTAGCTTTGTGTGGTTGCCATCTTGTTAGTCCCCGAATCATTGGTACCTTTACATGATTTCATCGTATACGAATATCTTTTACATGAAGCATCATTCTTTATGAAAATTCATTGTTTATCTAGATTTTTCTATGTTTCTAAAGGCATCATTGTTTTGAATTGATGTTATATCTTTTCACCCACCTGCCAGACCGTCGTGTCTGATCCATTTATTTTGGTACTCAGGTCCCGAGCTTATTGCCGTTGAGGAGGAGCCGGAGGAGGCGGTCGGTGAACCGCAGCGAGTGATTGAGTGGCAAGCCGATGATGTCATGTAGACGTTCAGCCTTGCCTCGAGAACGATACACTTTGGGAATTTATGATATCTTTATTTTAGGTTTCATTTGGTTGTACGGTCTTTGTTGATCGTTATTTTGGGGGCATTAATCAACTGATATTTTGTAATTATACTTAACTTTACTTTTGGGGAAAATATGCTTGATCATTGCTCATCCTGATATCTTGTCATGTTAACCATAAATCAGTCTGTTTATGGATTTGAATGGTATTAGTATGGTTTGCTACACGCTTCCGCAATCTTGAAAATATATTTGATATGGTTACATGTGAGATGATGTGTACAGATAATCCTCACCGCGGAACCCTGTAGGAAATCACGTGCACGGATAAATGTTCTTTTAATTCCGTGTGCGGTTTAGCCAAAGAGATGCACGTGGCGCGGCATCACCCTCCCACTGTCCCGATTCCCGGACTCGGATCCTCTCTTTCCCCTAGTTTCCCGGTCCGGGGTCGCGACAGTAGCAGACAACGAAACAAGGCTGATTTTAACAGAGACATAGGTTGGAAAAGAAGAGATAAGCACCCGAGGCAATAAAGGGGAATGACAGCAAGATAATAGAAAAAAGGAGTGTCTTCTTAACAGCAGCCACTTTGAGGAGCTTTTGCAATTTGTAAGTGGTTTTGGGAGGTGGGTCTTGCGTTGTTTTGAGTATCTAGCTTTAGAGGTTTGGTGCCTTTTTTCCATTGCTCTTATTCTATTTGGTATTTATTCATCCGGCGATGGAGTTCTAAGAGCATTTTTTGGCCTTAGTCATTCATATTGTGATAGGTTTAAGTGGGATTAACTTCTAATCTATAATGGAAATTGATGTTTGTTGCTCTGTCTCAAACTCGAGAAATGGCATCTGAGAAAATTGTAGTACCATTTTTGGCACATATCCAAACCCACCATTAACCCTAACTTAGACACAAATTTAAAATATCTCAGTTTTTTTTATTCATTTGTCATGTAAAATGCTTTGGTACTTACCTTCATTTCCCCCCCTCCCACTCTCTCAAAGCTAGTCTGTAAGCTGCTTATTATTATTGTTATTCTTTTTGTTACTATTATTATGTGAATAATGAAGGATAGTTCTCTTACAATGCAAGTCTTATCTTCTTCTATTTTTGCTCTAGAAATTTGGAAACTTATCCATACCATTCTCATATATGGAGATAAGGCGCTTGGTTGTTTTTAGCTAACTACTTTCCCATAATGGTAGGTTTGGCTGGTATGTCTACACCCCAGCTATGTGCTAGCTTGGTCTTTGCAATAGTATTTGCAGCAAGATGAAGTAGAGGATAATTTTGCCATTGTATTTGCAGCAATGGGAGTAAACATGGAGACAGCCTAGTTCTTAAACCGTGATTTGAAGAGAATGGTTCAATGGAAAGAGTGGCCCTATTTCTAAACTTGGTATGTTGTTTGAACCTCGATGCTGATTCTTGGTCCCTTGACCATGCAACTTTGCAATAGAAAGGAATCTGTGCTTAAATCTGTTGTTCTCATGCTTAAGTGGAAAGTCCCTATGAAAATCATATATAGACTTCAATCCGCATTTCATACAGAAGTAAAGGAATAAAGGTGAAGGGGCCATAAAATAATCTACCCTTCCATAGGAATTGAATAGCACCAATCACCACAAGAAAAATTACATCCTAAGAAAGTGACAGGTCCTCATCTCCATCTCCACCTTGGACCCCTCATTCCTCACCTCTTTAGTACTCCTTCAATGGAGTTCATTCAGTCTTTTTTCTCAAAATATGAGCTTTTCATATCTCTGTCCACAACAATTTACTAAATACATCAAAATTGCCATCTAACTCTTTTTTCTTTTAAAAAACCATCCTCATGAAAACAGCAACGAGAGATTTATATCTAATAATAGCATATAATAAAGCTATCAATACTGCATAACTGATATTAATCTTATTTAGACATCTGATATTTTTATGCTCTAGGCTTTAACAAATTCCCATATTTACTCAATCCCTTCTTAATAAAAGGGCCTTGATTGCAGATTGAGATACACAGAAAATTTGCTCAAATCCTCACATATATGCCTAACTGATGCTTGATTAACTATAAAGTGATTTATTGAATTATTGGTGAGTTTTATATTTCATTAGACAAATTACCTCATTTTCTTATTGAACATTTTCTGGACCATCATTCATTTCATCTTGATTTTGGCAATGTATTGAACTTTGTTATGTAATGAAGGACATTGATAGGAGTGTTGCAGATGCTTTAGTGCAAGTACTTTATGCAAAGAGTTCAAATATGAACTATGTGAAACTATCTTTCACCATCATTTTCACCTCTTTTCTCTTCATCTATGGATGGGTTTGCGCAACACTGTTTCTATTGGTGTATATCACTTCCCTTAGTTCCACTGGGATGACATCTTGGTGAGCTTGTATTATTAAGAGGGCATGTAGTATTAATTGTCTAGATCATTCAATGGCGGGCCTTATGGGTTACAAGAAATCATTTGCATTTAAACTCCTGATGATGGCATTATCTAGGGCTACTTTTATTTTAAACTCTATCTACAACTTACGCCAAAGCTCTTTTTATATCTCATTGGCATTGTCATCATTTTACATATCATAGTGATAAACTAGCCATCATTTAAGTAATGAAGGTTTTTGAGGACCCACTAGAATGAATTACTAGTTCTAATTTAACCAATCAATACAGCGGAAATAAACCAATCAGATAGAACTAGCAAATAAATCTACCAAGCAATCACCACAAGAAGGCAGACACAAATTTTACATGGAAACCCTATCCAGGGAGAAAAACCACGAACCAGAATTCAAGAGTTGACGAACAGTTTACAAGAAATACTCACAGGCTCCTTTACATCAGTCTGTACCTCGACCTAAGAACCGTAATTGTTCTTGCACATAATCCACTAACACGACTTCCACCGTGTACCATTCTCCTTACTTGATCTGCTCGCACCTTGTCAACCAAGATGATCAATCTTCTACAAGAGAGTAAAAGCAACAAAAACCTTCTAGTGCAGCCCTTCAGAACAATCTCTCAATGGCTCTAAAGAAACAATGGAATCTCTCTTAGGGTATTCTAACCTCAGATCAAGAGAAAGAATTAACTTCATGTGTGTACCCTTTGGGTTGAGAGAAACACCCAATAAATAGGCATAAGTTTGTCCAAGAGACTTCTAAGAATAAACCACTTAGAATCACAAGCAAAAGAACTTTTGCATAGAGTTCGGACGGAATTGGGCTTCAGCCTTATAGCTCGCTATATCGAGCATGAGTCTCGCTATAGCGAGACATCATTCTGTCTTGCACAACGCTGGCGGTCATATTGACGCTTTGGCCATCCGGTTTTTAAGCCTTTCAACATTTCAACATCAACTTTTGGCCTTTCAACATGTCAACATCAACTTTTGGCCTTTCATGCACTGTGTTGGAATTTTTGCCTAATAATCTCCCCCTTTTGGCAATTCTTGGACAAAATCCATAGAAAAATATAATTTGATCTACCCAAAAGTAAAACCCAAAATACATTGAATTTTAAAACAAAAAAAAAATCAGCTTTGTAGATTATGTACTCCCTTTGCTTGAACTTCCAGATCTTGAATTGCCTTGACTTGTTTAGCTTCCCCTAGCTTCAATCTTCTCCCGCTATTTTTGTCCATAATTGATAAACAAATATCATCATGCAGCTTTTATCAATCTTGATGTAGTAGCTCCCCCTTAATATAGATTCCCGCTCAATATAATCTTCCTAGCAGCACTGGGTGGGGGCTTGATTTTGCAGATCAGGGGTGATGAAGCTTAGGTGCACACACTTGTAAATTTAAATATTTCAGCAAAGTGTGTGCCAATACAGAAGAGAGGTCTTATTTCTTAACACAGACAGCTTTGGTATTCTTCTTTTTCAGCTCAGCCTTTTGTGTTTTCCATTGCTTTTGATTCGGTAAACTTCGCAGCTTGTTGCAATGGGGTCGAATGTGTCCTTTAATTCCACAATGATGACATGTGAGAGTTCGTTTAGGACGTGACATATTCGGCTTTTTTGGAGCTTTCTTTGTAACATGAACAACATGATTAGTAACAACTGAATTTTGAACAAAATAGTTAATACCTTTGGCTTTTAGTGTAGATGCCCCGTCGGCGTAGCCAATGCCATGCATGTCTATTTTTGCCTTTTGACTGCACAAGATGTCATCTAATTTTTTAGACCCGGTATTCATCCTGTTCAATAAAGCTTTAGCAGTGTCTAACTTAGATAGAACCATCTTGAGTCTTTCATTCATATCAAAATTCTCAAATTTCAAAGTCTTCATATCAGAATCAAGTAAGTCACACTTTTGTGATTCCATAGTCAATTTATTAGCCAACTTGTTATTTTCATCCTCCAATTTTTGTACTTTTACAAGCGCTTCTGCAAGTTCAGCTTTCAAGGAGGAATTCTGCTCTTCAGACTCTTTCCACTTTTTGGCCACCTTTTCATTCATCTTCATGGTCTTTGTAAACAATGTTTGATATTCAACTTGCCAGTCATGCTCTGTTTCTGACTCATTATCATCATGATCAATCCCCTCATCAGAAGAAACTTGTGGAGTGACAGAACCAGAAGTTGCCATGAATTCGATGAATTTTTCTTTACTAGTTGATGAGTCCACAAAATTGTAGCTTTCATTCATCATTTTATATGCATTTGTGGACTTAATTAAACTAATTGCATAGAATTACACTTAATTTCATGATTTCATGCATTTAAGCATCATAGTTGGAATCTTAGTCAAATTTGGTCAAAATTCATTACATTGCATGACTTTTGTGAAATTAGGGTTCTGATCTCATTCATCACCCAAAATTAGTTTTTTTTAGCTTCACTAATGCATACTTTGCTAATTTTGACATCATTTGTTATTTTTGGAAAGTTGGGTATTTTTAGTGCATTAAGTAGGCATGTAGAGTCCCATGCATAGTCCATCTAGATTCCTCACACTTGATTATTATTGACATTATTTAATTTTATTTATGTACGAGAAATCAAGAGTGAGACCTGCATTGGTGAAACTTGAGAGAGATCAAAGGCGGGACACCCATCATGGTGGGTCCACATATCTTGACATCTTGGTGGAGTTGAAAAGGTTTAAAATTCTCAAAGAAGAAAGAAGAAACTCAGAATTGGAAAGATGGTGTTGACTTGCTAAATTTGGAAACCAAAATCAAGAAAGAGAGAAAATTAGAAACTTTGCAAGGGGAGTTGATTAGTCAAAGTTACAAGTAAAGAAGTATGCTAAATATGGAAAGATAATCAAATAAGCAAGCAAAGAAAGTGTCCAAACATGCCTTGGACGTCCAACATGGGTCCCACACACCCCATTGCATGCCAAACATAGAAGTTTCCTTAATTGCCATTATTCTCGGAATTTTCAGGGGAAACAAATTGAAATAGCCATAACTTTCAAACCGAGTATTGGATTGGCGCAATCTACTCTTCTTTGGAAAGCTCTTTTCGAGTAGATATCTGTGGAGCCCAAGATTTCATAAATCGGAGCTATATTGAGGGAGATATGACCTCGTGAAATTGGCTGTTATAATTCCATGCGGGAATTGCAAAAGGTTTTTAAAATTGGCAACATGAGAGATGTTTGAGGAGTTCAATTTGGCAAGACTTCGAGCCCAAGAGACCACACTTAGTAACAAATCATCTCTAATTCAAATTGCAACCTAAATGAGAAGCTTTGCTTGAAAGCTAAGCCAATAATCAAGTCATAGAATGAAAATAATTCCTTGAAAATCAAGAGGCCAAAAAGTATGAAAGAAGCATCAAGGGGGCTAGAACTACAAGCCTATTCTCCTTCATAAAGTGGCCAAGCCATTCTCTCTCTCTTCTTCCCCTTTCTTCTTTCCCCTCTTCTAGTTCTCCATATTTTTTTATTTTGGGTAGCTTTGGGCCTTGTCCAAGCAAGTACTTGAAGGAGAAGTTGTAAATATGCAATCTTTAATGACAAATCAAGAAGTCCTCTTTGCAATGGCGGGCTAGTTTTGATTAGAGCGATGGATGAAGATAAGTGATTGCTTTTTATTTGTCTAGTAGTTCTAACTTGTTTGCATATCTTTATATTCTTAATGATTAATAGACTTGTCTTCGTGCCCTAGGCAAATCTCCATTCTTAATTTCTGAAAATAAAAATTAATTTTTGACTATCCATGCTTAGGTTTGATAGGCCATGCTTAGGACTTAGATCTTTTTGATGGTTTATACTTACTTTTGATGGGTAGTGCTTAGATTGTTTTTTTTTTTTTTTTTTTTTTTTTTTTTTTTTTTTGAACTTTTATGAGGTGAAGGAAGTCTTGGGTTTTGGATTCTATAATTAAAAAGGGGTTTTTAAAGTTAGATTTTCCAAATTAAAAACATTGATTTGTCTTTGATTTGAAGTAAAAATTGGAACAAGTTAAGATTACTTGATAAATAATTGGTGGATGCTTATTGGATTCCTATGCTCTAATCACTTTCATTAATTGGTAGTTTTCATATTTCTAAATTAGTTGCTTGTTTTTATTTCTAAATACTCAAGACTTTCCTTAATTGTTAGTTAGTTAGTTTTCTTAATCTAAAAGTTTTTTTAATTAGCTCCCTGTGGGTTCGACCTGTTCTTGCCACTGTCTCATTTAGACACCTGTGCACTTGCAGTATTTTATGATTGATAAAGATCACATCAAGTTTTTGGCGCCGTTGCCGGGGAGCCAATTTGAAAAGAATCTTTTAGTTAAGATTTCTAGCATTATTTTTTGCATATCATGGCATATTTTTGTAGTTAGTTTCATTCATAGCTTGCATTAGGTTTAGTTTTTGTATTTCTTTATATTTGTGGTTACTGTTTTTCATGATTTAGTTGCTGATTTTTCAATAATTTTCGGACTGATTGCTAGTGGTTAAATAAAAAGAGAAATTTCTGCACTAATTTTGTGACAGATTTGGCCTAGTTTTTGCCCAAAAGTTCGCACGTTTAAAACCAGTCAAACGGACTCCTTTGGACTTGAAATTTTGCTGGATTGGACTTTGGTACATTGACTTTGAACAATAAAAATCCCAGAAAGAAATACGTTTTGGAAGCCCTACTTTTAGTGCCGTGAACAGGGCCAATCAGTCAGGCAGATTCTGCATTCAGCTGTAAAACTGGGCTAAGTAGCCAACTTCATATTAGCATAACTTCTTCATTTTTTATCCTTTTTAGTCTCTGTTTTTATTTGTTTGACTCTTGCATATTAAGAGATTACATCCCAGTCACTGTTTTAAGCTTTTGATCAATAAAAGGTTGTCGTACAGATCTGTAAAATTGGGCCTGTGCAACAGGTTTCAACACTTAAATTTTTTTTTCAGCACTTGACAGCAATGTGTTCATTTAACTTAGGGCAGCATTAGGAGTTTTAGAATTGCTTCTTTCATTCAAATTGCAATAGTTTAGGTTTTTAAATTTTAGATTAGGTTGATTTTTCAATTTAGGGATTTCATTAACGATTTTTAGCTATTTGTAATTGTTTATTTAGATCTAACACTTTAGTTGTTTTCTTTGAGGTTACAATCTGAGTTTTGTAGGACTCTAAAAGGAGAAGGAAATCACGGGGATTGCTTTTAAGCAAATAAGTTGCTCTCAGGATTGCAAAATTGCTAAAAAAAAAGAAGGTTAAGCTTGCACAGTTTAAAGAATTTGTGTGGACCCGCTGTAAGAATTTCTAAACTTTACCCCACGAATCTTTTACTTGCAAGTGGGGCTTGGATGATTTAATTTTAGCAAAGTGTGAATGCTTGATTGACACACCATCTAATTGGACACACACTTAGTTAAGGGCAATCGACCCCAGAATGATAAGGACTGGATTTCATCACCAGATCTTTGCCCATTTAGGTTAACCATCTCTCACATTAGGATCCTAATTTTAATTAAAATCAAGTAGCAACGAGACCATAGGACTCTAGCTCATTAGGACGAAGACCACAAAAGGTTGCACCAGTTGAGCTCTTTGGTCAAGTTGATGTCTAGGTAAGTCCTGTCCCTACCAAAAAGGGTGGCAGTCTCTGTTCTAAGAGTTTGGTTCTTAAGCGGGACCCTTGCCAAGTGCATGTGACCCCACCACTCATCCTGGGGACTTACCTGGTCGATTTGGCTACATAAGATCGGATTGGAGGCCTTAGTGCACTCTTCAAACCAGTTAGGAGCTGTCTAATGAGTTAGGCTAACCCTAGGATAATTTCTTGTGCTCAATCTTTGTGCTTGACTGCTTGTGCATCATCCAGTAAGACCATTAGGGCCCCCATATAGATTAAGCTTGCATTTCTTTAAGGTTGAACCCGATGCATGCACTCTAGAACTGAGAGATAGAAATTGTGGGTACGCAAGAGTAAAAGGTTAGTCAGGATAGAGCTCGAATTAGCCTTAACCGTTGTCGGAAAGTCTTCCATCTTTGACGAAATTGTTATGATGGCTGATCAAGTGGACCCACCCATGACTTTGAAGGACTACATGCACCCCACCAGGACAACTCAACCGTCCTGCATCATCCTGCCTCAGACCAATGCTACATTTGAGCTGAAATCTGACATGATCAAGATGCTCCCAGTATTCCGTGGGCTAGACCAGGAAAACCCATATCAACATGTTAGGGAACTTGAGGACATCTGTGCAACCATAAGAATCAATAACATGACTGAGGAGGCCCTAAAACTTAGATTATTTTCTTTTTCCCTAAAAGAAAAGGCTAAAGCTTGGCTTTATGCCTTACAGGCCAGGTCCATTACTACATGGGACAAGCTAGTCGAAGAATTTTACAAAAAATTCTACTCTAAGCAAAAAACCGCTTCGATCAGGCAGGCCATCAATGGATTCCATCAAATGGAAGAGGAGACACTTTGCAGTTATTTGGAACGGTTCAAGGACCACTTAATCCAGTGTCCCCACCATGGATTTGAAAAAATTCGATTGGTCCAGATCGTTTATGAGGGTTTGGATTACCCTACTAAGCAAATGGTGGAATCTTTCTGTAGTGGGAAGTTTACACAGAATACAGCGGATGAAGCATGGACATTTTTGGAAGAAAACGCTGAAAACACATTGCAGTGGGCCCCTATCAAGAGGGAGCCCATCAAACCCACCATTCCTGAAAAAGGGGAGATGTTCAAGATTGAACCCAAAATTGAGGCAGAGGCCAAATTGGCCACATTGGTGAGGAGAATAGAGGCCTTAGAACTGAACCAAAAGCCTACTCCAAACACTTTGAGTCATTGAAATATACTCAGGCCATGAATGGAGGGATTGACCCAACAACTTTGGGTCAGATCGAGTCTATTGAGGAAGTGAATGCGTTTTATCAAAACACTCGTTTTGATAATCGTCAGAGGTATGACCCATACTCCAACACATACAATCCAGGTTGGAGGGATAATCCTAATTTTTCTTCGACCAAGGGTCCAACTCAGGGTGACCCATCACAATCACATCAATTTCAGCCCATTCAATCTCAATCCAATGCCCCACCCGGTTTCCAAAAGCCCAATTTCACCCCCAATCCGCAAAATCAGCGGATAGATTCTCTTGAGGAAACCATGAAATTGTTAGCTCAGAATACCCTCCAGTTCCAACAAAGCACTGTTTAGAGCTTGAATGCTATCCAGTGCTGGCCCTGGGGACAGCCGACACAAGCGGTCGGCTGGGGCCCCAAAATTTGGCATCCAATCGGGGGCCCCAAATCAAAAAAAAAAAATCACCGAAACCCACCTCTGCCTCGTCGAAATCCTGGCCCAAAGTCACCGAAAAATTCATCGAAATCCTGGCCCAAAATCATCGAAAAATTCGTCGAAATCCTGAATGATGCTAGATCGGGCAGTCAGGCCGGAAAATACGGTCTGAATATATTTTTTTTCCTCCTAAAATCACCGCCACACCTAAATCCCAGCCGCCCTTATCCAACCTTTGTCAAAACCCCTTCATCCCTCCAGCCTCCTCCAAATCCCACCCAGCAGAAGATAAATAAAAAATAAAAAAAAATAGAGAAATAGAAAGAAGAAATAGAAGACGACAGAAGAAGGAGAACTGGAGAAGGTCTGAGTGACTGAGTTCTGCCGTTCTAGAACTGGAAGCCAAATCCGCACCAATCGTTCTGGATTCCAACCGCCATCAACGCCTTCGGCTCCACTGCACCAAGGCGCCGTCGCCGCCGTGACGCCGTCCAGCAGCGGGCAGCCCGCTCCACTGCACTGTCAGCCCCATTGCCAGATGCTAATGCCTTTGGCCTTCCACCCCCATCTCCAGATCTCCTCTCCGTTTTGTCTTCTTGCTTTCCAAGTAGCATCACTGCATCAGGTAAAGCCTCTTTTTTCTTTTGCTTTCTTTCTGCACGCATCCCAAGGGCCTCTCTCCCACACGTCACACATGTCTGCTTATCTCCTTGGAGGCTTGGACCTAGCCTGCAGTTCCGATCTGACCTGATTTCAGTGTGGGTCCAACCTGAACCCAGCCCACTAGCAGTTTAAAAAAAAAGAAAAAAAATTATCTTTTATTTTTTTATCATTTATTGGTGGGTATACGGGTAGGGCCACACTTCAGGAACTCGCCTAGGGCCCCCGAAAACTGAGGGCCGCCCCTGATGCTACCACACAATCAATTGCAAAACTGGAATATCAGATGGGCCAACTGGCCAACTCCATCAGTACCAGAGACAAGGGCCAATCTGAACCCAATCCCAAGGGCCAAGTCGTTCATGATATAAATGGAAAAGGCCCGGAACAAGTCCAATCCATTATCACTCTTAGGTCGGGTACACAAGTTGATAATAAGGTGGAACTTCCTAAGGAACCTGAGGAAGAATCCAGTAAGATAGTGGAACTTGAGGAACCAAGTGTGACTGTTGAACCCATATTAGAACCAGAGAACCCGGTCAATGTTGAACCATCACCTAGTGAACCCACTCCTAGGACTTATGTTCCCAAGGCACCGTACCCACAGAGGCTAGGCTTAGCAAAATCAAATGCCCAGTTGGACAAAATGCTTGAAGTGTTCAAACAAGTAAGGATTAACATCCCACTTTTAGATGCGATCCAACAAGTTCCTGCCTATGCCAAGTTCTTGAAGGACCTTTGCACATTCAAAAGAACCACCAATGTTCCAAAGAAAGCTTAACTAGCTCAGCAAGCTAGTTCTGTTATTTCAAGTCCAATCCCAATCAAATATAAGGACCCAGGTTGTCATACAATTTCATGCAGGATAGGGTACCATCATATTGAGCACGCTTTACTAGACTTGGGTGCAAGTGTGAACATCCTTCCATACTCTGTTTATGAAGAATTAGGTTTAGGGGAAATGAAGAAAGCTCATATGACCCTCCAATTGGCTGATGCTTCAATTCGATACCCGAAGGGGGTAGTGGAGGATGTCCTGATCAAAGTAGGAGAGTTCGTATTCCCTGTAGACTTTGTTGTCTTGGACATGAATCAACCAGCAAGAACTGTGGCTAAAATACCAATCATTTTAGGACGACCATTCCTAGCAACATCCAATGCTTTGATTAATTGTAGGAATGGAGTAATGCAAATTTCGTTTGGCACCATGACAGTTCAATTAAACATCTTTAATGTGAGTAATCAACCTCAAGATGAGGATGATGAGGTTGGTGAGGTCAGCTACTTACAAGAATTGGTTGGAAATGTTGCTCCCCAATTAGGATGTGAGGATCCATTGGAGGTTTGTCTAGCACATTTTGGGAGTGATTTTGATATAGATGGCCACATTGAAAAGGTGAATGCACTGCTAGATTCAACCTCATTCGTGGAAAAGAATAGGTGGCAACCTAAGCGAGAGATCTTGACCTCAATTTTGGAAGGTAAGTTTGTCTGGGATCCAGGAGGAATCCATGTTAGGTGTCAAATAGAGTAGTTTCTTATTCTTTGTTTTTATATAGATTATTATTATTAGTTTAGATTTTTTTTTTAATTTTTTTTTCTAACCTTGGACAGGGAGCGCCATGCAAAATCATCAGGTAACTTTTTTTTCCTTTACCTCCTGCAATTTATTTTTCCTCATGTTCCGTTATCATTTTCTGCATTACATGCACGACATCAAGGACGCTGTCTAGTTTCGATTTGGGAGTGGGAACAAGCACACTTGTCCAATTTTAGGTATTTTTTTTTCAATTTTAGGAAAACTTTTACTTTTTTTTCCAATTTTAGGCAAACTTTTTTTTTAAAAAAAAAATTTAGGACAATTTCTCGTTTGTGCAATATATATTTTTTTTTGAATTTTGAAAGGAATTGATAAAATTCGACGATGCTCGGAAATCCGGAATTTTGAAATCCTTGGAAGGAAGTAAAATGAAAGTTTAAATCTTTTCTAGAATATATCAAAATAATACTAAACTCTGTTTTCACCGAAACACATATACATCTATCAAGATTTTGGATAGGAAGCCTTGGTGTTGAATTTAGAGTTTTTCAAGAAAGATAGGATGACTTTCTGAAGTCTAGCCTTGTACGTCTACCTAGTTCATCGGGATGGTTAGGCTGACCAAAACCATTGAATTAATTCGGGCGAATTGAAAAAGGCTGCCTATTGTTGAGGACTGCAAAAAAAAAAAAAGTGTTTAATTAGAAGTCTTGAATAAAAAGTTTTGTGACTAGTTTGGGTTCGTAGCCTTTTTAACTCGAGCCAGTAAGCCCGTAGGGGTATTTACATACCTAGTGCCCTAAAGCCATCTGGTTTGGGAGTCATTGGCAGAATACTCGTTACATGGGTTAATTAGAAAGCTCAAGGGACCTAGGCATTGCACAGTCACATGTGCGTGTTTGCAAAAAGAAAAAAAAAATGATGATGCATCTCGCAGCCTTTGAAAATACAGTAGTGCGAAAGCCGTCATAGTAACCTTGAGAGGGAAACTTATGACCTACTAAATCTGTGAAAGATCAGAGCATTTGAGGGAGAATTCTATTTTCATGACATCATAGCGGAACATTTGAAAGATTGATTGGATGTATACACTTGCACAAGGCACACAAAAGTTTGGTATTTGAAAAAAAAAAGAAAAAAAAGAAAAAAAGCTTGATATTAGAAGGATGAACTGAATTTTGAAAAGTCTGAGATTTTGACTATTTTGGGTTACACAGAGTGTCCGAGATAACTTGATTTTCTTTTGAAAAAAAAAAGTTTCTTTGTTTTTATTTCTATGTTTGTTTTTAGGATAAATGAATTTTGTGAGTATATTCACTGCAAATCCTCACGAGGCACAACTCGTCCACTAGGGGGAAACTAGGGGTTTAAGGGCTTGCTGCATATGCTAAATGCAGTCGAGAGGGCCAGCGAAAGTGGCAATTTTTTTCTGTATTTCTTAGGACAGTAAATTTCTCTTTCTTCACTTATTTTGCTCGAGGACTAACAAAAAGATGGTTTGGGGGTGTGATAAGTCTACAAAATTGTAGCTTTCATTCATCATTTCATATGCATTTGTGGACTTAATTAAACTAAGTGCATAGAATTACACTTAATTTCATGATTTCATGCATTTAAGCATCATAGTTGGAATCTTAGTCAAATTTGGTCAAAATTCATTACATTGCATGACTTTTGTGAAATTAGGGTTCTGATCTCATTCATCACCCAAAATTAGTTTTTCTTTAGCTTCACTAATGCATACTTTGCTAATTTTGACATCATTTGTTATTTTTGGAAAGTTGGGTATTTTTAGTGCATTAAGTAGGCATGTATCAAGAGTGGGACCTGCATTGGTGAAACTTAAGAGAGATCAAAGGCGGGACACCCATCATGGTGGGTCCGCATATCTTGACATCTTGGTGGAGTTGAAAAGGTTTAAAACTCTCAAAGAAGAAAGAAGAAACTTAGAATTGGAAAGATGGTGTTGACTTGCTAAATTTGGAAACCAAAATCAAGAAAGAGAGAAAATTAGAAACTTTGCAAGGGGAGTTGATTAGTCAAAGTTGCAAGTAAAGAAGTATGCTAAATATGGAAAGATAATCAAATAAGCAAGCAAAGAAAGTGTCCAAACATGCCTTGGACGTCCAACATGGGTCCCACACACCCCATTGCATGCCAAACATAGATGTTTCCTTAATTGCCATTATTCTCGGAATTTTCAGGGGCAACAAATTGAAATAGCCATAACTTTCAAACCGAGTATTGGATTGGTGCAATCTACCCTTCTTTGGAAAGCTCTTTTCGAGTAGATATCTGTGGAGCCCAAGATTTCATAAATCGGAGCTATATTGAGGGAGATATGACCTCGGGAAATTGGCTGTTATAATTCCATGCGGGAATTGCAAAAGGTTTTTAAAATTGGCAACATGAGAGATGTTTGAGGAGTTCAATTTGGCAAGACTTAGAGCCCAAGAGACCACACTTAGTAACAAATCATCTCTAATTCAAATTGCAACCTAAGTGAGAAGCTTTGCTTGAAAGCTAAGCCAATAATCAAGTCATAGAATGAAAATAATTCCTTGAAAATCAAGAGGCCAAAAAGTATAAAAGAAGCATCAAGGGGGCTAGAACTACAAGCCTATTCTCCTTCATAAAGTGGCCAAGCCATTCTCTCTCTCTTCTTCCCCTTTCTTCTTTCCCCTCTTCTAGTTCTCCATATTTTTTTATTTTGGGTAGCTTTAGGCCTTGTCCAAGCAAGTACTTGAAGGAGAAGTTGTAAATATGCAATCTTTAATGACAAATCAAGAAGTCTTCTTTGCAATGGCGGGCTAGTTTTGATTAGAGCAATGGATGAAGATAAGTGATTGCTTTTTATTTGTCTAGTAGTTTTAACTTGTTTGCATATCTTTATATTCTTAATGATTAATAGACTTGTCTTCGTGCCCTAGGCAAATCTCCATTCTTAATTTCTGAAAATAAAAATTGATTTTTGACTATCCATGCTTAGGTTTGATAGGCCATGCTTAGGACTTAGATCTTTTTGATGGTTTATACTTACTTTTGATGGGTAGTGCTTAGATTGTTTTTTTTTTTTTTTTTTTTTTTTTATCTTTTATGAGGTGAAGGAAGTCTTGGGTTTTGGATTCTATAATTAAAAAAGGGTTTTTAAAGTTAGATTTTTCAAATTAAAAACATTGATTTGTCTTTCATTTGAAGTAAAAATTAGAACAAGTTAAGATTACTTGATAAATAATTGGTGGATGCTTATTGGATTCCTATGCTCTAATCACTTTCATTAATTGGTAGTTTTCATATTTCTAAATTAGTTGCTTATTTTTATTTCTAAATACTCAAAACTTTCCTTAATTGTTAGTTAGTTAGTTAGTTTTCTTAATCTAAAAGTTTCTTTAATTAGCTCCCTGTGGGTTCGACCCGTTCTTGCCACTATCTCATTTAGACACCTGTGCACTTGCGGTATTTTATGATTGATAAAGATCACATCACTAGTGTCAGGCTTCTTAGATTCAGATCTTTTCAAATTAAAAGCCTTTTTCTTTGATTTTTTATTACCACAATCACTAGCAATGTGTCCATAACCTTCACACTTATAGCACTTAATCCCTTTAGAAGATTTCTTCTTTACAACAGATTTAGGGATTTGGGTAGAAGTACCTTCGTGGTAGATATTCATTCTAACAATATTTGGACCAACACAATAAAACAGTGTAACCCGCTCTGATACCAATTGAAGGTTTTTTTAGGACCCACTAGAATGAATTACTAGTTCTAATTTAACCAATCAATGCAGCGGAAATAAACCAATCAGACAGAACTAGCAAATAAATCTACCTAGCAATCACCACAAGAAGGCATACACAAATTTTACGTGGAAACCCTATCTAGGAAGAAAAACCACGAACCAGAAATCAAGAGTTCACGACTATTTTACAAGATATATTCACAGGATCCGTTAGCTCAGTCTGTACCTTGACCTAAGGACCGTAGCTGTTCTTGCACAGAATCCACTAACACGACTTCTACCGTGCACCGTTCTCCTTACTTGATCTCCTCACACCTTGTCAACCAAGGTGATTAATCTTCTACAAGAGAGTAAAAGCAACAAAAACCTTCTAGAGCAACCCTTCAGAGCAATCTCTCAATGGCTCTAGAGAAACAAGGAAATCTCTCTTAGGGTATTCTAACCTCAGATCAAGAGATAGAATTAACTTCTTGTGTGTACCCTTTGGGTTGAGAGAAACACCCAATAAATATGCATAAGTTCGTCTAAGAGACTTTTAAGAATAAACCACTTAGAATCACAAGCAAAAAAGAACTTTTGCATAGAGTCCGGACGGAACTGGGCTTCAGCCGCATAGCTCGCTATAGCGAGCACGAGTCTCGCTATAGCGAGACATCATTCTGTCTTGCACAACGCTGGCGGTCATATTGACGTTTTGGCCATCCGGTTTTTAAGCCTTTCAACATGTCAACATCAACTTTTGGCCTTTCAACATGTCAACATCAACTTTTGGCTTTTCATGTACTGTGTTGGACTTTTTGCTTAACAAGTAATATGATTTATCTTTTCTTGTTCTTTTATATTAGATTAGTTTTTACAGATGAAATGTGTACTTACTACTTACCATTCAAAAGAAAAGATGAAATGGGTACTTTGGCTCTTATATCATTTATAAGAGTTAGTGTAGATTTGTTACTTAAATTGACTACAAGTAAGAAAGGAAGATGTTTTGTTTTTTCACTCTGTTGTTATTTACTTAATCTAATTACTTGAGTTTGTTGGTTTTGTTTCACCTTGAGTTATGGTAGCTTTGACTGGAGAGCATTGAAATAGATATTTGGGTCTGCTCTTATTTATGTGAAGTACCTTTTTTGCTTTTTCTTTTGTTAATTTGATCAAGAGTTGAAATGGAAAGGAGGAAGTTTTGTTTGGTGGGCTGGTCCTTGTGGTTTTGGTTTTTATCAGAACAAAACAAATGAATGTTTGAGACTTGCACTTATATATGTAATGGATTTCCTTTTTGAATGGAGAAGCTGGTTGTACCTTGCTCATGTGAATTACTGTTTATTATGCTTTCTGTTATTGTGGGTCTTCTTATTTTTCCAATTGTTTCGAATTACTGTTTATTATCCACCCATGTTTAAGGTTTGGATTAATCTTTGGTTGGCCCTATTGTATAGATTATGGAATGAAGACAAGGTGCCTGAGGGCTAATGTTTTGTTTTTGTTTTTTTTTTTCAAAGTATCTATCACGCACAAGCATACGTCATTTCTAACACCAGTACTTAAAGTAGTTGACCAATGTAATTTTGCCAAAAATAAAAAAAAAGGAACCTAGCTAGTCATGCTTTCAAGATTTAATTTAGAAAAAAAAAAACCCATCCATTGGAAAGTGATTTACAATCATAAAAAACAGTTAAATGTATTTGTGAAAATATGTTATACAAAATTCACGTCTCTCTTAAATTTATGTTCTATAAATTCATCAAACAAATTCCTAAAGGTCTTAAAGAGTTTCGAAAAACCCATTACATGTATTTATCTAAGACCTGCATGAAAGTAGTAATTAGTAATTGCAACCATTAGCATATATACTAGCCACACCTACTTAGTTTTTTTTTATTTCCTATTTTCGTCTCTTGTAGATCTGCATGGAAGTGTACTTTCTTTGTGATAATATCTACTTTCCTTTTCTGTTTCCGGCAATGGATTTCTTCAATCAGGTGAATCTTCTTTATGGAACTATTACAGAATTCTGCACTCTAGTGAGCTGTCCTACAATGATAGCCGGACCAAGGTATATTTCTCTCTCCCCTAGCTGGGTTTTTCTTTTTTTTAATTATTATAATATGGAAGCAAATTCAGGTTGAATTTTTCAAGTAAAGATTGATTTTCCTATGAAAACTTTACTTGTAAATATCGGTTCATTTGGCATACCTTCATCCCCACTCTTCATTTTTAAAGTCCCAACCTACCCATATAAGTCGTGGGCGAGTTGGTATTGAGTTTTTGGGAATCAAGGTAGGTATGGGTTTTTAAACACGGGTTAAAAACGTGATACATTCAACCTGCCCATATAAGGGGTGAGTTGGTAGTGAGTTTGTCAGAATGGGGTAAGTATGGGTTTCTAGATTTTGGCCCGATTGGTGTTCTGACCAGATTCAGATTTCCTTTCTTAGTTCCAATCTAGAACCTTTTTTTTCTTGTTTTTTTGTGCAGGCTGGTACATGGGAGGAGACAAACCTTAATTCTTGGGCAAGCAATAGGATAAAGGTTTGTTCTATACAGACTGCTGGAGAACCTGGTATATAATAAGGCTAGTACTAAGGATGTTGGTCGGGCTATCTAGCTAACTAATGATCTTGGCAGTGCATTAGGCTTCAAAACATTGCTTTGGTATTGATTCTCTTGTGTTGTAGGAGTTGCTTACTTCTGTGGGATCCTTGGGATTTTCTAACGGTAAAGCAGACATTACAGAAGTATCAACATGCGCAAGTGACGTAAGTTTCTATCTTTTTAATTTAATGAATGGGGGGTGGGGGATTATGGGAGGATTAAGAAAATCAAAGTGAACAAGATATATTACTTTATTTTCAAATGATTTTGAAATTGAATCATTGATTCTAATCAAGACTTGATTACCGAAAATATAGGAATTGACTGTGCAGTGTTGTGCACGTGCCATAATCATGATCCATGCCTTCTTTCATTAGGAACATTTTTAATCTCTCACATTGATTTGATTAGTTGGCATGTAATTCATTCAAAATAAGTATTTCATGCCGGTAAAGGAGCTTCATGTTTTTGTATAGGTTGTCAAACTCCTCAGAATCTCAAGATTTTTATGGTTATGGATCCTTAATATATTCTTTTTCTACTTTCTATCCATTGCACTCCATGATGTCTCTTCTATTTAAGTGTTAAACACTTAAACAAGAACATTGCTTTTAGCTTCAGTCTAGAGGTTTGGCTGATGATAATTTGTGGAATTTTAAGCAGGCTTTCTTGGTAACTGTGCGGAACAAGAAACGTATTGGCTACACATATGAATTGACCTTAAAGTTCAAAGGCAAGTTAGAGTTTCTCATGTGGGTTATGTTTTAGAAAAAGTGAATGTTTATGTGCAGTAAGTAAAATCATATGACATTTGAATATCATTGAAATAGGGGAATGGCTTGTTAAAGTGGAGAGCAAGACGATAGAAGGCCACATTGATATCCCGGAGTTTTCATTTGGTGAATTGGAAGACCTGATGGCATGTGCTGTAAAGTATTTGGATATTTATGCACACTAGACTGAAGTAGGGATGATAAAAATGGTGAAGACACTTATGGTGTTGAGTTAAGAATTATATTTACAAGAACTAGAGAAAGTACAGAGTGTTCATGTGGTATATTTGGTTTGTGATGCTGTAGAATGGAAGTGCTCTAAATTTGAGAATGGGTGTGAACTGTGAAGAGACTGTTGTTAGAGACAAGTGCAGGCTACTGGTTTCTAATTTTCAAGAACTTGCCAAGTGCATGGAAAATTGGGGTTCCTTTTTTTGTTTCTCACACTAAAGTGATGATTCAATTTACCATCTACAGAAGGATCAGCTATTATAGTGCCTTTGGAATTGCAGAATAGTGCTTTGCTCATGGTTGTAATATCTTTGTTGAGTTTATGCAATTATGCAAATTTAAAATGTGTGTTAATTGCCATCCGTAGAAATCTTGTATTCTCGTTGAAAAGCAAATAAATTGCATTCAAACCTCTTTATTTGCAACTTCTTAGAGATGAAACATCCCTGAATGCCTATTTACCCTGTTTTGCAGATGGAAGTGCAACTCAGCAAGGGGAAGGATCTCGAGGTGGTAGATAAGCACCGAATTAACAAGGATCTTTGGACTACAGAAGTAGTAAATGTTGGATATGATAGGATTGGAAGTTGTTGTTGGAAAAATGGCTAGAGGACCCACTAATTTTTGGCCATCTTTGTGCCAAACTAAAAGTGGGACCCACTTATAGTTTTAGGTGGGAATACATGGGAATGTAATCTACTCTATGAGTAGATTAAAGACATGTATTGGGTTGCTCTAATCCATTAAGGAGTGAATGAGAAATTGCCTCCTAAACACTACTACTTGAACATGTTAAACATGGAAAGAAAGGGAAGTGAAAAACTTGCTTCCCACATTGCTTGAGAGCAATACATTTCTTTGGTATAAATATGTTTACCTTAGTGGTATAAGATGAGCCCCAAGGGGCATCCCACTTTTGTGGAGGAGGGAGGACGTAGATCTTTGTTGGGTCACCACCGGGTCACCACCACACACGCGCGCGCGCGCCCCGACCCGGACCGGACCGGGCTTCACGCGCGGGTCGGGCCTGGCTCGGCCCACTACCCATTATTAATTTTTTGGAGAAATTTTTATTAAAAAAATAATAATAATAATTTCTTTTTGGATTAAATGGGGTGTGTCCAAGAGGTGTGTGTCCTTTCATTTGTGAAAGGGTGTGTCCAAAGAAGAAGCATCTGTTCACTGAACAGTCACTGTTCTGAACAGATGCAACTCCATTGAAAGGTTTCCTGCAGCAGCCTATTTAAAGCCTTCAATCCCATTCATTTTCAATCATCCAATTCACTGCTGCTGTTGCACAATTTCGAGTCTGCATAGTCAAGAAGAGAGAGTCCTGTTTGCACTACTGGTTCGCCTGTCACACAGTTTGCAGTGCTGCTACTGTGTGTGTTGATCATTGTATCCTGGGAGACAGACGCCATTAAAGCCCGTTAGCACCGTTGCGGGGGCGAATTTTGTCTTAAGGATATAGTGTTAAACACTAGCCTTGATCTGCCTTCTACTGCGAATTTCTGAGTTTCGTAAAAGACAACAACGAAGTACTGTTATTCTGCCTTCAAACAGTAAGAGAATTTCAATTCGAAGATTACTTTCTGTAACTCTGTTTTACTGTTGCTATTGTGAGGATCTGTTTCCTAAATACTGAATTACTTATCTTTGTACTCGGAACAACAATCTTAAGACAAAATTCATCTCTCTAACAGAGTACACTCTGTTATCATATTTAATTCAGTATTTCGGGTTTCGGTTTATGTTAGTTTTACTGCTGGTTTCTACTTCTTCTTTGATGAAACTAGTACTGTAAAACTAAGTATCTCTCTTTTACATTAAGCAGACCTGTAGTCTGTTCTGTAAGTTTTCCATAAGTAACCACTTTGAGTTACTGTTTATACTAAGCAGACCTGTAGTCTGTTCTGTCAGTTTTCTATAAGTAACCACTTCGAGTTACCGTTTACATTAATATTAATTCTGCAAAAATTCTTTGTGTTGGATACAGTTATGGGTATTGAGAAGAATACTCCAGTCAGTACCCATGGCCCTGTTTTGGTGAACCATGGGGAGAAACCTGAGAAGTTCAATGGAACTGAGTTTAAGAGATGGCAACAGAAAATGTTGTTCTATCTCACTACCTTGAACTTGGCTAGGTTCCTCCATGAAGAAGCTCCTGCTTTAAAAGAAGATGAGACAGACAAGCAAGTTGTTGCTGCTGTAGATGCTTGGAAGCATGCTGACTTCCTCTGTCGAAACTATATTCTCAATGGACTAGATAACACATTATATAATGTGTATTGTTCATTGAAGACTGCTAAGGAATTGTGGGATTCTCTTGATAAAAAGTACAAGACTGAAGATGCCGGAATGAAGAAATTCGTTGTTGGTAGATTCCTTGACTACAAGATGATCGATTCCAAGGCTGTAATCAATCAAGTTCAGGAACTTCAAGTAATTCTCCATGAAATTCATGCAGAAGGAATGTCTCTTAGTGAATCTTTCCAAGTGGCAGCAATCATTGAAAAATTGCCACCTCTTTGGAAGGATTTTAAGAACTACCTCAAGCATAAGCGAAAGGAGATGAGACTTGAAGACCTGATTGTCAGATTGAGGATAGAGGAAGACAATCGTGCATCTGAAAAGAAAGCAGGAAAAACCTTCACTGAAGCTAAGGCAAATGTGGTGGAACATGGGCAGAATCCCAAGAAGAGGAAGAACCCTTCCAACGGTCCAAAACAAGGTCCCAAAGACAACAAGAAGTTCAAAGGGAATTGTTATGTATGCGACAAACCAGGCCACCGTGCTAAGGACTGCCGTAAGCGCAAGGACCAAGGAAATACAAGTAAGAAACCAGCGGAGGCCAACATGACAGAAATGGACAATCTCTCCACTGATGTTTCAGACATCAAGCTTTCTGCTGTGGTCTCAGAAGTCAATCTGGTTGGCAACACCAGAGAATGGTGGGTGGACACTGGGGCCACTCGACATGTCTGCTCCAATAAAGATATGTTCTCCACTTATCATGCTACAAACGGAGAACAACTCTTCATGGGCAACTCTGCTTCTTCTAAGGTTGAAGGCCAGGGACATGTGGTATTGAAAATGACTTCTGGAAAGGAACTCACCCTCAACAATGTGCTGCATGTACCTGATATTCGTAAGAATCTGGTATCAGGCTCACTACTGAGTAAGAAGGGTTTCAAACTTGTATTTGAGGCGGATAAGTTTGTCCTCACTAAGTCTGGGATGTACGTGGGCAAAGGGTACATGAGCGATGGGCTCTTTAAAATGAATGTAATGACCATTGTACCTAATAAGAAAAATTCTTCTGCCTATATGCTTGAGTCTTCTAATGTGTGGCATGGTAGATTAGGTCATGTTAACTATGATGCTTTGCGTAGATTAGTTAATATGGAATGTTTGCCTAAATGCAGTTTTGATTCAAATATCAAATGTGAAACATGTGTAGAAGCTAAACTAACTAGAACTTCTTTTCATTCAATTGAACGAACTTCTGAACCTCTTCAGTTAATTCATTCTGATATCTGTGACCTAAAGTTTGTTCAAACTAAAGGTGGTAAGAAATATTTTCTTACATTTATTGATGATTGCACAAGATACTGTTATGTTTACTTACTGAGAAGTAAAGATGAGGCCTTGGAAATGTTCAAACATTACAAGAATGAGGTTGAGAATCAACTTGAGAAGAAAATTAAGGTAATAAGAAGCGATAGAGGAGGTGAATACGAATCACCTTTTGGTGAATTTTGTTCACAACATGGTATTATACACCAAACTACTGCTCCTTATTCACCTCAGCAAAATGGTGTTGCTGAAAGGAAAAATAGAACTTTAAAAGAAATGATGAATGCTATGCTAATAAGTTCTGGATTACCTCAGAATTTGTGGGGGGATGCTATACTCTCCGCAAATTATATTCTCAACCGAATACCTCAAAAGAAAACCAATAAGACCCCTTACGAAGTATGGAAAGGCAGAATGCCTACTTACAAATACTTGAAAGTGTGGGGGTGTTTGGCTAAAGTGGCGGTTCCTACACCTAAAAAGGTTAAAATAGGACCAAAGACAGTTGACTGTGTTTTCATTGGGTATGCTCATAATAGCAGTGCGTATCGGTTTCTAATTCACAAATCTGAGATTCCTGATATGCATCCTAACACTATTATTGAGTCAAGGAATGCATCGTTCTTTGAACACGTATTTCCTAATAAACCCTCGCAGGAATCAAGTTCTCTTAAACGAACTCAAGATACTGCTAATAGCAGTGAACAAAACCAACAAGAGATTGATGAACCTAGACGGAGTAAGAGGGCTAGAACATCAAAAACATTTGGTCCAGATTTTCTAACAGTTTTGTTAGAAGATGAGCCTCAAAGCTTTAAAGCAGCGGTGTCCTGTCCCGAGGCACAATATTGGAAAGAGGCAATAAAAAGTGAAATTGAATCCATTTTGCAAAATCATACGTGGGAACTAGTGGATCTTCCACAAGGTTTTAAAACTCTTGGGTGCAAGTGGATATTCAAGAGAAAGATGAAAGCAGATGGATCAATTGAAAAGTACAAAGCCAGGCTTGTTGTTAAAGGATACAGACAAAAGGAAGGCTTGGATTATTTCGACACTTATTCACCAGTTACGAGGATAACATCCATTCGAATGTTAATTGCAATTGCTGCCATACACAACTTCGAGATACATCAAATGGATGTAAAGACCGCTTTCTTAAATGGTGAATTAGATGAGGAAATATACATGGAACAACCCGAAGGGTTTAATGCTCCAGGACAAACTAAGAAAGTTTGTCAACTTGTCAAATCTCTATATGGATTAAAACAAGCACCAAAGCAATGGCATGAGAAATTTGACAGTTTGATGATGTCAAATGGGTTTAAGATCAATGAATGTGACAAGTGTGTATATGTCAAGAGCACTAACAATGGCTGTGTCATTATTTGCTTATATGTTGATGATTTGCTGATTATGGGTAGTAATGATGAAATCATTCAAGCTACCAAGCGAATGTTAAACAATAAGTTTGATATGAAAGATATGGGTGTTGCCGATGTCATACTTGGAATAAAATTTCTAAATCATCGGATGGACTGATATTATCTCAATCACACTATATTGAGAAAATACTCCAGAAATATAATCAAGATAATAGCAGTCCAGCGAGAACACCTATAGATATTAGTATCCATCTATCCAAAAATACTGGAAAAGGCATATCACAATGCGAATATGCGCAAATAATTAGGAGCCTAATGTATGTCATGAATTGCACTCGTCCTGACATTGCATATGCTGTTAGTAAACTGAGTAGATACACAAGTAACCCAGGATCAGACCATTGGAAGGCCATAGTCAGGGTTCTAAGATATTTAAAATACACCCAAAACTATGGATTGCATTACTCGAGATATCCAGCAGTACTTGAAGGCTACTATGATGCCAACTGGATATCAGATACCAATGATTCAGAATCCACAAGTGGATATCTATTCACACTTGGTGGTGCAGCGGTATCATGGAAATCTTCTAAACAAACATGCATTGCTAGATCCACTATGGAATCTGAGTTTATTGCACTGGATAAAGCTGGCGAAGAAGCTGAATGGCTTCGTCAATTCCTAGAAGATATTCCAATATGGTCAAAACCTGTGCCTCCTATCTGCATTCATTGCGATAGTCAATCAGCAATTGGAAGGGCGCAGAGTACCATATATAACGGTAAGTCTCGACATATTCGTCGGAGGCATAATACCGTGCGACAACTGCTCTCTAATGGCATTATGACTATTGAGTACATAAAGTCCATGGATAACATTGCGGATCCCTTTACCAAAGGTTTAGCGAGAGAGCAAGTAAATCGTTCATCGAGGGGAATGGGCTTAAAGCCTATGAATGAAAAGTCGCCATAATGGCAACCCAACCTAGCTGACTGGAGATCCCAAGATCTAGGTTCAAAGGGACAACCGAATTGTGTGTGACTTAATGATATCACTATGGAGATAATATCTCCTGCTCATTCCTATAATAGTGATACCTGTAGTGGAAATTAGGGTAAGCAAAGCTTTTAATGATTCTTATATCTTGACTAATCAAGTGGGGTATAGCAGGATACTCTTAATAAGAATCACCTATGTGAGTGTGAACTGGGCCGATTCTATGAGAATAATAAGGCTAAATTCTCTAAAGCACTCATGAAAACCAGGCATTGTTCAGGGTCAAAATGAACACAATCATGAGAACCAACTGTGTCCGGAAAGATTCTGTGTGAACTCTATTGCCTCGGTTTACGCAAAAGGTTGAGCAGTTCAAGACATCATGTTCACTGTTCGACCAGTAAATTCGATAGTACTTCACAAGGGAAGGTTCAAGGCCACAAGCTACCTTTCTCTATACAGAAAATTTCCAATTGTACTCTCTTTGTGTGTCTGCATATCATTTCATTGTTTTCAGTCAATTTCATTCATGTGGGGGATTGTTGGAAAAATGGCTAGAGGACCCACTAATTTTTGGCCATCTTTGTGCCAAACTAAAAGTGGGACCCACTTATAGTTTTAGGTGGGAATACATGGGAATGTAATCTACTCTATGAGTAGATTAAAGACATGTATTGGGTTGCTCTAATCCATTAAGGAGTGAATGAGAAATTACCTCCTAAACACTACTACTTGAACATGTTAAACATGGAAAGAAAGGGAAGTGAAAAACTTGCTTCCCACATTGCTTGAGAACAATACATTTCTTTGGTATAAATATGTTTACCTTAGTGGTATAAGATGAGCCCCAAGGGGCATCCCACTTTTGTGGAGGAGGGAGGACGTAGATCTTTGTTGGGTCACCACCGGGTCACCACCACACACGCGCGCGCGCGGCCCGCCCCGCCCCGACCCGGACCGGACCGGGCTTCTTGCGCGGGTCGGGCCTGGCTCGGCCCACTACCCATTATTAATTTTTTGGAGAAATTTTTATTAAAAAAAAATAATAATAATAATTTCTTTTTGGATTAAATGGGGTGTGTCCAAGAGGTGTGTGTCCTTTCATTTGTGAAAGGGTGTGTCCAAAGAAGAAGCATCTGTTCACTGAACAGTCACTGTTCTGAACAGATGCAACTCCATTGAAAGGTTTCCTGCAGCAGCCTATTTAAAGCCTTCAATCCCATTCATTTTCAATCATCCAATTCACTGCTGCTGTTGCACAATTTCGAGTCTGCATAGTCAAGAAGAGAGAGTCCTGTTTGCACTACTGGTTCGCCTGTCACACAATTTGCAGTGCTGCTACTGTGTGTGTTGATCATTGTATCCTGGGAGACAGACGCCATTAAAGCCCGTTAGCACCGTTGTGGGGGCGAATTTTGTCTTAAGGACATAGTGTTAAACACTAGCCTTGATCTGCCTTCTACTGCGAATTTCTGAGTTTCGTAAAAGACAACAACGAAGTACTGTTATTCTGCCTTCAAACAGTAAGAGAATTTCAATTCGAAGATTACTTTCTGTAACTCTGTTTTACTGTTGCTATTGTGAGGATCTGTTTCCTAAATACTGAATTACTTATCTGTGTACTCGGAACAACAATCTTAAGACAAAATTCATCTCTCTAACAGAGTACACTCTGTTATCATATTTAATTCAGTATTTCTGGTTTCGGTTTATGTTAGTTTTACCGCTAGTTTCTACTTCTTCTTTGATGAAACTAGTACTGTAAAACTAAGTATCTCTCTTTTACATTAAGCAGACATGTAGTCTGTTCTGTAAGTTTTCCATAAGTAACCACTTTGAGTTACTGTTTATACTAAGCAGACCTGTAGTCTGTTCTGTCAGTTTTCTATAAGTAACCACTTCGAGTTACCGTTTACATTAATATTAATTCTGCAAAAATTCTTTGTGTTGGATACAGTTATGGGTATTGAGAAGAATACTCCAGTCAGTACCCATGGCCCTGTTTTGGTGAACCATGGGGAGAAACCTGAGAAGTTCAATGGAACTGAGTTTAAGAGATGGCAACAGAAAATGTTGTTCTATCTCACTACCTTGAACTTGGCTAGGTTCCTCCATGAAGAAGCTCCTGCTTTAAAAGAAGATGAGACAGACAAGCAAGTTGTTGCTGCTGTAGATGCTTGGAAGCATGCTGACTTCCTCTGTCGAAACTATATTCTCAATGGACTAGATAACACATTATATAATGTGTATTGTTCATTGAAGACTGCTAAGGAATTGTGGGATTCTCTTGATAAAAAGTACAAGACTGAAGATGCCGGAATGAAGAAATTCGTTGTTGGTAGATTCCTTGACTACAAGATGATCGATTCCAAGGCTGTAATCAATCAAGTTCAGGAACTTCAAGTAATTCTCCATGAAATTCATGCAGAAGGAATGTCTCTTAGTGAATCTTTCCAAGTGGCAGCAATCATTGAAAAATTGCCACCTCTTTGGAAGGATTTTAAGAACTACCTCAAGCATAAGCGAAAGGAGATGAGACTTGAAGACCTGATTGTCAGATTGAGGATAGAGGAAGACAATCGTGCATCTGAAAAGAAAGCAGGAAAAACCTTCACTGAAGCTAAGGCAAATGTGGTGGAACATGGGCAGAATCCCAAGAAGAGGAAGAACCCTTCCAACGGTCCAAAACAAGGTCCCAAAGACAACAAGAAGTTCAAAGGGAATTGTTATGTATGCGACAAACCAGGCCACCGTGCTAAGGACTACCGTAAGCGCAAGGACCAAGGAAATACAAGTAAGAAACCAGCGGAGGCCAACATGACAGAAATGGACAATCTCTCCACTGATGTTTCAGACATCAAGCTTTCTGCTGTGGTCTCAGAAGTCAATCTGGTTGGCAACACCAGAGAATGGTGGGTGGACACTGGGGCCACTCGACATGTCTGCTCCAATAAAGATATGTTCTCCACTTATCATGCTACAAACGGAGAACAACTCTTCATGGGCAACTCTGCTTCTTCTAAGGTTGAAGGCCAGGGACAGGTGGTACTGAAAATGACTTCTGGAAAGGAACTCACCCTCAACAATGTGCTGCATGTACCTGATATTCGTAAGAATCTGGTATCAGGCTCACTACTGAGTAAGAAGGGTTTCAAACTTGTATTTGAGGCGGATAAGTTTGTCCTCACTAAGTCTGGGATGTACGTGGGCAAAGGGTACATGAGCGATGGGCTCTTTAAAATGAATGTAATGACCATTGTACCTAATAAGAAAAATTCTTCTGCCTATATGCTTGAGTCTTCTAATGTGTGGCATGGTAGATTAGGTCATGTTAACTATGATGCTTTGCGTAGATTAGTTAATATGGAATGTTTGCCTAAATGCAGTTTTGATTCAAATATCAAATGTGAAACATGTGTAGAAGCTAAACTAACTAGAACTTCTTTTCATTCAATTGAACGAACTTCTGAACCTCTTCAGTTAATTCATTCTGATATCTGTGACCTAAAGTTTGTTCAAACTAAAGGTGGTAAGAAATATTTTCTTACATTTATTGATGATTGCACAAGATACTGTTATGTTTACTTACTGAGAAGTAAAGATGAGGCCTTGGAAATGTTCAAACATTACAAGAATGAGGTTGAGAATCAACTTGAGAAGAAAATTAAGGTAATAAGAAGCGATAGAGGAGGTGAATACGAATCACCTTTTGGTGAATTTTGTTCACAACATGGTATTATACACCAAACTACTGCTCCTTATTCACCTCAGCAAAATGGTGTTGCTGAAAGGAAAAATAGAACTTTAAAAGAAATGATGAATGCTATGCTAATAAGTTCTGGATTACCTCAGAATTTGTGGGGGGATGCTATACTCTCCGCAAATTATATTCTCAACCGAATACCTCAAAAGAAAACCAATAAGACCCCTTACGAAGTATGGAAAGGCAGAATGCCTACTTACAAATACTTGAAAGTGTGGGGGTGTTTGGCTAAAGTGGCGGTTCCTACACCTAAAAAGGTTAAAATAGGACCAAAGACAGTTGACTGTGTTTTCATTGGGTATGCTCATAATAGCAGTGCGTATCGGTTTCTAATTTACAAATCTGAGATTCCTGATATGCATCCTAACACTATTATTGAGTCAAGGAATGCATCGTTCTTTGAACACGTATTTCCTAATAAACCCTCGCAGGAATCAAGTTCTCTTAAACGAACTCAAGATACTGCTAATAGCAGTGAACAAAACCAACAAGAGATTGATGAACCTAGACGGAGTAAGAGGGCTAGAACATCAAAAACATTTGGTCCAGATTTTCTAACAGTTTTGTTAGAAGATGAGCCTCAAAGCTTTAAAGCAGCGGTGTCCTGTCCCGAGGCACAATATTGGAAAGAGGCAATAAAAAGTGAAATTGAATCCATTTTGCAAAATCATACGTGGGAACTAGTGGATCTTCCACAAGGTTTTAAAACTCTTGGGTGCAAGTGGATATTCAAGAGAAAGATGAAAGCAGATGGATCAATTGAAAAGTACAAAGCCAGGCTTGTTGTTAAAGGATACAGACAAAAGGAAGGCTTGGATTATTTCGACACTTATTCACCAGTTACGAGGATAACATCCATTCGAATGTTAATTGCAATTGCTGCCATACACAACTTCGAGATACATCAAATGGATGTAAAGACCGCTTTCTTAAATGGTGAATTAGATGAGGAAATATACATGGAACAACCCGAAGGGTTTAATGCTCCAGGACAAACTAAGAAAGTTTGTCAACTTGTCAAATCTCTATATGGATTAAAACAAGCACCAAAGCAATGGCATGAGAAATTTGACAGTTTGATGATGTCAAATGGGTTTAAGATCAATGAATGTGACAAGTGTGTATATGTCAAGAGCACTAACAATGGCTGTGTCATTATTTGCTTATATGTTGATGATTTGCTGATTATGGGTAGTAATGATGAAATCATTCAAGCTACCAAGCGAATGTTAAACAATAAGTTTGATATGAAAGATATGGGTGTTGCCGATGTCATACTTGGAATAAAAATTTCTAAATCATCGGATGGACTGATATTATCTCAATCACACTATACTGAGAAAATACTCCAGAAATATAATCAAGATAATAGCAGTCCAGCGAGAACACCTATAGATATTAGTATCCATCTATCCAAAAATACTGGAAAAGGCATATCACAATGCGAATATGCGCAAATAATTGGGAGCCTAATGTATGTCATGAATTGCACTCGTCCTGACATTGCATATGCTGTTAGTAAACTGAGTAGATACACAAGTAACCCAGGATCAGACCATTGGAAGGCCATAGTCAGGGTTCTAAGATATTTAAAATACACCCAAAACTATGGATTGCATTACTCGAGATATCCAGCAGTACTTGAAGGCTACTATGATGCCAACTGGATATCAGATACCAATGATTCAGAATCCACAAGTGGATATCTATTCACACTTGGTGGTGCAGCGGTATCATGGAAATCTTCTAAACAAACATGCATTGCTAGATCCACTATGGAATCTGAGTTTATTGCACTGGATAAAGCTGGCGAAGAAGCTGAATGGCTTCGTCAATTCCTAGAAGATATTCCAATATGGTCAAAACCTGTGCCTCCTATCTGCATTCATTGCGATAGTCAATCAGCAATTGGAAGGGCGCAGAGTACCATATATAACGGTAAGTCTCGACATATTCGTCGGAGGCATAATACCGTGCGACAACTGCTCTCTAATGGCATTATGACTATTGAGTACATAAAGTCCATGGATAACATTGCGGATCCCTTTACCAAAGGTTTAGCGAGAGAGCAAGTAAATCGTTCATCGAGGGGAATGGGCTTAAAGCTTATGAATGAAAAGTCGCCATAATGGCAACCCAACCTAGCTGACTGGAGATCCCAAGATCTAGGTTCAAAGGGACAACCGAATTGTGTGTGACTTAATGATATCACTATGGAGATAATATCTCCTGCTCATTCCTATAATAGTGATACCTGTAGTGGAAATTAGGGTAAGCAAAGCTTTTAATGATTCTTATATCTTGACTAATCAAGTGGGGTATAGCAGGATACTCTTAATAAGAATCACCTATGTGAGTGTGAACTGGGCCGATTCTATGAGAATAATAAGGCTAAATTCTCTAAAGCACTCATGAAAACCAGGCATTGTTCAGGGTCAAAATGAACACAATCATGAGAACCAACTGTGTCCGGAAAGATTCTGTGTGAACTCTATTGCCTCGGTTTACGCAAAAGGTTGAGCAGTTCAAGACATCATGTTCACTGTTCGACCAGTAAATTCGATAGTACTTCACAAGGGAAGGTTCAAGGCCACAAGCTACCTTTCTCTATACAGAAAATTTCCAATTGTACTCTCTCTGTGTGTCTGCATATCATTTCATTATTTTCAGTCAATTTCATTCATGTGGGGGATTGTTGGAAAAATGGCTAGAGGACCCACTAATTTTTGGCCATCTTTGTGCCAAACTAAAAGTGGGACCCACTTATAGTTTTAGGTGGGAATACATGGGAATGTAATCTACTCTATGAGTAGATTAAAGACATGTATTGGGTTGCTCTAATCCATTAAGGAGTGAATGAGAAATTGCCTCCTAAACACTACTACTTGAACATGTTAAACATGGAAAGAAAGGGAAGTGAAAAATTTGCTTCCCACATTGCTTGAGAGCAATACATTTCTTTGGTATAAATATGTTTTACCTTAGTGGTATAAGATTAGCCCCAAGGGGCATCCCACTTTTGTGGAGGAGGGAGGACGTAGATCTTTGTTGGGTCACCACCGGGTCACCACCACACACGCGCGCGCGCGCCCCGCCCCGCCCCGACCCGGACCGGACCGGGCTTCTTGCGCGGGTCGGGCCTGGCTCGGCCCACTACCCATTATTAATTTTTTGGAGAAATTTTTATTAAAAAAATAATAATAATAATTTCTTTTTGGATTAAATGGGGTGTGTCCAAGAGGTGTGTGTCCTTTCATTTGTGAAAGGGTGTGTCCAAAGAAGAAGCATCTGTTCACTGAACAGTCACTGTTCTGAACAGATGCAACTCCATTGAAAGGTTTCCTGCAGCAGCCTATTTAAAGCCTTCAATCCCATTCATTTTCAATCATCCAATTCACTGCTGCTGTTGCACAATTTCGAGTCTGCATAGTCAAGAAGAGAGAGTCCTGTTTGCACTACTGGTTCGCCTGTCACACAGTTTGCAGTGCTGCTACTGTGTGTGTTGATCATTGTATCCTGGGAGACAGACGCCATTAAAGCCCGTTAGCACCATTGCGGGGGCGAATTTTGTCTTAAGGACATAGTGTTAAACACTAGCCTTGATCTGCCTTCTACTGCGAATTTCTGAGTTTCGTAAAAGACAACAACGAAGTACTGTTATTCTGCCTTCAAACAGTAAGAGAATTTCAATTCGAAGATTACTTTCTGTAACTCTGTTTTACTGTTGCTATTGTGAGGATCTGTTTCCTAAATACTGAATTACTTATCTGTGTACTCGGAACAACAATCTTAAGACAATCATCTCTCTAACAGAGTACACTCTGTTATCATATTTAATTCAGTATTTCTGGTTTCGGTTTATGTTAGTTTTACTGCTGGTTTCTACTTCTTCTTTGATGAAACTAGTACTGTAAAACTAAGTATCTCTCTTTTACATTAAGCAGACCTGTAGTCTGTTCTGTAAGTTTTCCATAAGTAACCACTTTGAGTTACTGTTTATACTAAGCAGACCTGTAGTCTGTTCTGTCAGTTTTCTATAAGTAACCACTTCGAGTTACTGTTTACATTAATATTAATTCTGCAAAAATTCTTTGTGTTGGATACAGTTATGGGTATTGAGAAGAATACTCCAGTCAGTACCCATGGCCCTGTTTTGGTGAACCATGGGGAGAAACCTGAGAAGTTCAATGGAACTGAGTTTAAGAGATGGCAACAGAAAATGTTGTTCTATCTCACTACCTTGAACTTGGCTAGGTTCCTCCATGAAGAAGCTCCTGCTTTAAAAGAAGATGAGACAGACAAGCAAGTTGTTGCTGCTGTAGATGCTTGGAAGCATGCTGACTTCCTCTGTCGAAACTATATTCTCAATGGACTAGATAACACATTATATAATGTGTACTGTTCATTGAAGACTGCTAAGGAATTGTGGGATTCTCTTGATAAAAAGTACAAGACTGAAGATGCCGGAATGAAGAAATTCGTTGTTGGTAGATTCCTTGACTACAAGATGATCGATTCCAAGGCTGTAATCAATCAAGTTCAGGAACTTCAAGTAATTCTCCATGAAATTCATGCAGAAGGAATGTCTCTTAGTGAATCTTTCCAAGTGGCAGCAATCATTGAAAAATTGCCACCTCTTTGGAAGGATTTTAAGAACTACCTCAAGCATAAGCGAAAGGAGATGAGACTTGAAGACCTGATTGTCAGATTGAGGATAGAGGAAGACAATCGTGCATCTGAAAAGAAAGCAGGAAAAACCTTCACTGAAGCTAAGGCAAATGTGGTGGAACATGGGCAGAATCCCAAGAAGAGGAAGAACCCTTCCAACGGTCCAAAACAAGGTCCCAAAGACAACAAGAAGTTCAAAGGGAATTGTTATGTATGCGACAAACCAGGCCACCGTGCTAAGGACTGCCGTAAGCGCAAGGACCAAGGAAATACAAGTAAGAAACCAGCGGAGGCCAACATGACAGAAATGGACAATCTCTCCACTGATGTTTCAGACATCAAGCTTTCTGCTGTGATCTCAAAAGTCAATCTGGTTGGCAACACCAGAGAATGGTGGGTGGACACTGGGGCCACTCGACATGTCTGCTCCAATAAAGATATGTTCTCCACTTATCATGCTACAAACGGAGAACAACTCTTCATGGGCAACTCTGCTTCTTCTAAGGTTGAAGGCCAGGGACAGGTGGTATTGAAAATGACTTCTGGAAAGGAACTCACCCTCAACAATGTGCTGCATGTACCTGATATTCGTAAGAATCTGGTATCAGGCTCACTACTGAGTAAGAAGGGTTTCAAACTTGTATTTGAGGCGGATAAGTTTGTCCTCACTAAGTCTGGGATGTACGTGGGCAAAGGGTACATGAGCGATGGGCTCTTTAAAATGAATGTAATGACCATTGTACCTAATAAGAAAAATTCTTCTGCCTATATGCTTGAGTCTTCTAATGTGTGGCATGGTAGATTAGGTCATGTTAACTATGATGCTTTGCGTAGATTAGTTAATATGGAATGTTTGCCTAAATGCAGTTTTGATTCAAATATCAAATGTGAAACATGTGTAGAAGCTAAACTAACTAGAACTTCTTTTCATTCAATTGAACGAACTTCTGAACCTCTTCAGTTAATTCATTCTGATATCTGTGACCTAAAGTTTGTTCAAACTAAAGGTGGTAAGAAATATTTTCTTACATTTATTGATGATTGCACAAGATACTGTTATGTTTACTTACTGAGAAGTAAAGATGAGGCCTTGGAAATGTTCAAACATTACAAGAATGAGGTTGAGAATCAACTTGAGAAGAAAATTAAGGTAATAAGAAGCGATAGAGGAGGTGAATACGAATCACCTTTTGGTGAATTTTGTTCACAACATGGTATTATACACCAAACTACTGCTCCTTATTCACCTCAGCAAAATGGTGTTGCTGAAAGGAAAAATAGAACTTTAAAAGAAATGATGAATGCTATGCTAATAAGTTCTGGATTACCTCAGAATTTGTGGGGGGATGCTATACTCTCCGCAAATTATATTCTCAACCGAATACCTCAAAAGAAAACCAATAAGACCCCTTACGAAGTATGGAAAGGCAGAATGCCTACTTACAAATACTTGAAAGTGTGGGGGTGTTTGGCTAAAGTGGCGGTTCCTACACCTAAAAAGGTTAAAATAGGACCAAAGACAGTTGACTGTGTTTTCATTGGGTATGCTCATAATAGCAGTGCGTATCGGTTTCTAATTCACAAATCTGAGATTCCTGATATGCATCCTAACACTATTATTGAGTCAAGGAATGCATCGTTCTTTGAACACGTATTTCCTAATAAACCCTCGCAGGAATCAAGTTCTCTTAAACGAACTCAAGATACTGCTAATAGCAGTGAACAAAACCAACAAGAGATTGATGAACCTAGACGGAGTAAGAGGGCTAGAACATCAAAAACATTTGGTCCAGATTTTCTAACAGTTTTGTTAGAAGATGAGCCTCAAAGCTTTAAAGCAGCGGTGTCCTGTCCCGAGGCACAATATTGGAAAGAGGCAATAAAAAGTGAAATTGAATCCATTTTGCAAAATCATACGTGGGAACTAGTGGATCTTCCACAAGGTTTTAAAACTCTTGGGTGCAAGTGGATATTCAAGAGAAAGATGAAAGCAGATGGATCAATTGAAAAGTACAAAGCCAGGCTTGTTGTTAAAGGATACAGACAAAAGGAAGGCTTGGATTATTTCGACACTTATTCACCAGTTACGAGGATAACATCCATTCGAATGTTAATTGCAATTGCTGCCATACACAACTTCGAGATACATCAAATGGATGTAAAGACCGCTTTCTTAAATGGTGAATTAGATGAGGAAATATACATGGAACAACCCGAAGGGTTTAATGCTCCAGGACAAACTAAGAAAGTTTGTCAACTTGTCAAATCTCTATATGGATTAAAACAAGCACCAAAGCAATGGCATGAGAAATTTGACAGTTTGATGATGTCAAATGGGTTTAAGATCAATGAATGTGACAAGTGTGTATATGTCAAGAGCACTAACAATGGCTGTGTCATTATTTGCTTATATGTTGATGATTTGCTGATTATGGGTAGTAATGATGAAATCATTCAAGCTACCAAGCGAATGTTAAACAATAAGTTTGATATGAAAGATATGGGTGTTGCCGATGTCATACTTGGAATAAAAATTTCTAAATCATCGGATGGACTGATATTATCTCAATCACACTATATTGAGAAAATACTCCAGAAATATAATCAAGATAATAGCAGTCCAGCGAGAACACCTATAGATATTAGTATCCATCTATCCAAAAATACTGGAAAAGGCATATCACAATGCGAATATGTGCAAATAATTGGGAGCCTAATGTATGTCATGAATTGCACTCGTCCTGACATTGCATATGCTGTTAGTAAACTGAGTAGATACACAAGTAACCCAGGATCAGACCATTGGAAGGCCATAGTCAGGGTTCTAAGATATTTAAAATACACCCAAAACTATGGATTGCATTACTCGAGATATCCAGCAGTACTTGAAGGCTACTGTGATGCCAACTGGATATCAGATACCAATGATTCAAAATCCACAAGTGGATATCTATTCACACTTGGTGGTGCAGCGGTATCATGGAAATCTTCTAAACAAACATGCATTGCTAGATCCACTATGGAATCTGAGTTTATTGCACTGGATAAAGCTGGCGAAGAAGCTGAATGGCTTCGTCAATTCCTAGAAGATATTCCAATATGGTCAAAACCTGTGCCTCCTATCTGCATTCATTGCGATAGTCAATCAGCAATTGGAAGGGCGCAGAGTACCATATATAACGGTAAGTCTCGACATATTCGTCGGAGGCATAATACCGTGCGACAACTGCTCTCTAATGGCATTATGACTATTGAGTACATAAAGTCCATGGATAACATTGCGGATCCCTTTACCAAAGGTTTAGCGAGAGAGCAAGTAAATCGTTAATCGAGGGGAATGGGCTTAAAGCCTATGAATGAAAAGTCGCCATAATGGCAACCCAACCTAGCTGACTGGAGATCCCAAGATCTAGGTTCAAAGGGACAACCGAATTGTGTGTGACTTAATGATATCACTATGGAGATAATATCTCCTGCTCATTCCTATAATAGTGATACCTGTAGTGGAAATTAGGGTAAGCAAAGCTTTTAATGATTCTTATATCTTGACTAATCAAGTGGGGTATAGCAGGATACTCTTAATAAGAATCACCTATGTGAGTGTGAACTGGGCCGATTCTTTGAGAATAATAAGGCTAAATTCTCTAAAGCACTCATGAAAACCAGGCATTGTTCAGGGCCAAAATGAACACAATCATGAGAACCAACTGTGTCCGGAAAGATTCTGTGTGAACTCTATTGCCTCGGTTTACGCAAAAGGTTGAGCAGTTCAAGACATCATGTTCACTGTTCGACCAGTAAATTCGATAGTACTTCACAAGGGAAGGTTCAAGGCCACAAGCTACCTTTCTCTATACAGAAAATTTCCAATTGTACTCTCTCTGTGTGTCTGCATATCATTTCATTATTTTCAGTCAATTTCATTCATGTGGGGGATTGTTGGAAAAATGGCTAGAGGACCCACTAATTTTTGGCCATCTTTGTGCCAAACTAAAAGTGGGACCCACTTATAGTTTTAGGTGGGAATACATGGGAATGTAATCTACTCTATGAGTAGATTAAAGACATGTATTGGGTTGCTCTAATCCATTAAGGAGTGAATGAGAAATTGCCTCCTAAACACTACTACTTGAACATGTTAAACATGGAAAGAAAGGGAAGTGAAAAACTTGCTTCCCACATTGCTTGAGAGCAATACATTTCTTTGGTATAAATATGTTTACCTTAGTGCTATAAGATGAGCCCCAAGGGGCATCCCACTTTTGTGGAGGAGGGAGGACGTAGATCTTTGTTGGGTCACCACCGGGTCACCACCACACACGCGCGCGCGCCCCGCCCCGCCCCGACCCGGACCGGACCGGGCTTCTTGCGCGGGTCGGGCCTGGCTCGGCCCACTACCCATTATTAATTTTTTGGAGAAATTTTTATTAAAAAAAAATAATAATAATCATTTCTTTTTGGATTAAATGGGGTCTGTCCAAGAGGTGCGTGTCCTTTCATTTGTGAAAGGGTGTGTCCAAAGAAGAAGCATCTGTTCACTGAACAGTCACTGTTCTGAACAGATGCAACTCCATTGAAAGGTTTCCTGCAGCAGCCTATTTAAAGCCTTCAATCCCATTCATTTTCAATCATCCAATTCACTGCTGCTGTTGCACAATTTCGAGTCTGCATAGTCAAGAAGAGAGAGTCCTGTTTGCACTACTGGTTCGCCTGTCACACAGTTTGCAGTGCTGCTACTGTGTGTGTTGATCATTGTATCCTGGGAGACAGACGCCATTAAAGCCCGTTAGCACCGTTGCGGGGGCGAATTTTGTCTTAAGGACATAGTGTTAAACACTCGCCTTGATCTGCCTTCTACTGCGAATTTCTGAGTTTCGTAAAAGACAACAACGAAGTACTGTTATTCTGCCTTCAAACAGTAAGAGAATTTCAATTCGAAGATTACTTTCTGTAACTCTGTTTTACTGTTGCTATTGTGAGGATCTGTTTCCTAAATACTGAATTACTTATCTGTGTACTCAGAACAACAGTTGGAACTGAAGGTTAGTCCATGGGCAGCACTAGTAATTTTCATTGCTTAGTTGATATTTTCTTGTGTCTTAAATGTTTCTTATTATTCACTAGGGATGTAATTTGGTTCCCCAAACTTCATACTCCAAAGTTTGGTTTACAGTTCAATTTTACAGCCTTATCTTTTATGAACATGTTATCTATATTCTTAACTTGCTATCTTTTCTTCCCCTTAGGTTACTTTGGAGGCAACTCATCGTGGACCTCTTGTCAATATACCAACCATGTTTGTGGAGATTGGTAATCATTTTCTTGCTAACCCACTCTGAATTTGTTCACTTTGATGATTTTAATAAAATAGTGTTGCTTCCTTTGATAAAACAAGGAGATTACAAGTGAGCTTGAACAAAGGCTGCTGCATATAGTTGGTGGGTGCAAGAGAAAGGGTGGAAGAACAAGAAGGTCAGCCATGAAGAAGATCCCCACCTATTTGGAAATCCGGAGAGAGAATCTACATGCAAGAGCTGGGACCTTTTCAACTAAACCCCTCCCAGAGAAACCGACCCAAAAGGCCTCCCTCTCACTTCTATAATTGATTTTTTTGAGACTCTTCTCCAATGTAATTAAGATTTTAAATGTGTTAGTGTTCTATATTTTTATAAATATTTAAAGTGATTCCAAAAACTATTTTCAGGTTTTTAAAAAACTATTGAAAAACTTGGGCATGCCCAGGTTTTCCAATGTTTTTTTTAAATTAAAAAAAATGAAAAACGACGGCCCTAAGGCAGTCGTTTTTAACGAACTTAAACGACAGCTTGATGGCTGTCATTGTTTACATTTACCGTATGAAAAATTATTGCAAAATCAGGGATGGTTGCCGGCCGTCGTTTTTATAGAACAACGACCGCCAAAGGCCGTCGTTTTTCTCGATTTTTTGTGTAGTATCAGAGCATGAAAAGTCTTTTCTAAAAGACTTAGAAACCCTAGGAGACGTGGTGAGGACACGACTGGACATTGGGAATTTTATTTCCAAGGTTTGTTTAGGCTTGTTTATTATATTATGTATTAAGTAAACAACCGAATTACAGAAGATGTTGTCTCGACGAACTACTCGAAAATGCACATCGGCATTTTCAAAGCGGATCTGTCCTCAGAGCACAGTTCGACAATCTTCGGATCGCAGTTTGAAGATGCTTGGAGTGCGGATCAACCGAATATGAAGCGACCGGTGCAGAATCTTTGTTTATGTGCATTTTCTTTTTCTGTAAGCTTGATATTATCTTTTAAATGAAGAAACTTCTTCTAACTTATTAATTATTCTCTATTTTCTGTGATCAAATTGTAAATTTAATTTTTTTATCCATTTTTTATACTTGAATATATGGATAAGATATATTTGTGCCTATTAGTTAATGGGACAGGACCGTCCTTACGGTCCGCACCGTTCGGAACACCCACTAGGGCCCACCTCATGACCAATCCAAATTGACCACTCATTCATAACACCTTTATAGGCACTAAATCTCATGAAATTGCATGGATTCGGATGAACTAGACCGTTGGATTGAGGGTCAGTTTTTCTTCTTTGATATAAAGCTATTAAACTTGTGGGCCTTGGATGAAAGGGTTAGAATATTAGATTGACTTCAATTTTGATATGTAAGTTGGCCCCATTTGGATCTTTCAATCCCCCTTGTCCCATGACCAGTAGGGTCTCACGGTGGGCCCTAACAGGCGGTTCGCACCGTAAACCGTAAGGATGGTCCTTACAGGACCGCCTCCCTTAGTTAATTGTTTATAAATACATAAGCATTATGTATTTATGTTATATAGGCACTTCGGATATATAATTATTTTAAGATTTAGCTTTTAAGCGCTCCCACTCCTGCTCTGGTTTCCCCTCTCGCCCCACACTCTGGGCACTTGGGCGTGTACGCTATGGCTCGGGATGAGGCTGAAGCGACAAACGTTGTGGTCCTATGGAGGAAGGTAAGATGGTAATTATTTATTATAAATCTAATATTTTTTTTTATTTTTTATGTCACACAATCTATTATCACATCACATGTTGTTTTTCCAAAGTTAGATCGTACAATCGCGGGTTGTCTTTCTGATGCTTTTATTTTGATAGGTAAGTGGCAGTAGGTGACACATCTTGTCGAATATAAAATTTAGGATAAGGAGTTCCATAGTTTTATTGAGAAGTTTAAGTACACTAGGTAGCTAGAAAAGATCTTAGTAGTTATGAGTTGATAAGGCATTCCTCAGGAACAACTCGAATACCGGATTAGTTAGTAGACCATTGTGTTTATATGTATTAATTCGGAGGGTAATGACTTGTAGTTATACAAACCTTATACAAGTGTACGATTTTGAGGAACTTAAGAATAGTACGATACCAGACTAGTTTTAACTATTAAGGCAACGAGATTAACCAATAGAGATTAAGAAAATCACATAGATTTGTTCTGAAGGTTAAGTAACCTAATGGATTGGAAGTATATTAGTAACTTGTGAGACTTATTGAACCTCTTCCTCTAGTTAGAGATAGAACTGTCTATTATTTAAGGTAGACTCCAGCTTAGTAAATCTTGGAGATAACTTGAGTACTGACCCCGATTGATGATAGAGGACTTGATTATAGTTAGTCATAAGAGAATCGAATTAGGACACACTTACCACGTATGGGAAATAGTGATTTTTAGATAGATGAGATTAGCACAGGTAGTGAGGATTGTATATTATGGTTGAACTGATATGGACTCAGTAAACCAAGACAGTTAGCTTTAAGACCTTGGTTACTTAGAATTTTGGTAAGACTACAGACAAGTTAAGCCTTAGAATGGAATAGTCCACACGTGGGGTAACTTTGAATCTTAAGCATGGGTATTAGGCTGTAGTGGTTGTGAGAATCTCATAGTTTAGCCTTGGTGATAAACCACTTGGATAACTAGGAATTTATTAGTAGCTTGTTAGATTTACCAGACAGTATTCCGTAGGAGTATTTATAATGCCACCCACTTGTCGACATACAGACTATACCATAGAAGTAACGTCATAAATGGCTTTAGTGATTTGACTTATAGACCAAAGTAAGAGACTTTGATCTATACTATGGTTATGACTTGGATTAGGAATAGTTTATGCCTAAGTTTGATGCCAGCCAAAAAGTTAGTAACCTATAGGTCCCGACCTATATAGTGGAAAAATTAGGAGGATTAGTACGACACGTCAATTAGAGTTGTTATAGTAGCCGTAGTTTGGAGTTTGGAAACCAAATTGTTTTGACCTTAGGATATAGTAGCACTTTAAATCTACGCCAAATGGAAAATGAGACAACGAGTTGAATTAGAAGATATATAACTCCCTTAGCAATCTTAAATAGAAATGTTGTTAGTTGAGGAGTTCGAAAACTTAGACGTCGGAATCAAGTTTATTAGAGACAGATGATGTACCGGTTAAGTGAGAACATAGAGTTAGCGTTCCAACAGAAATAGTATGACTAGATCCAAAACCTTGAATACTTAGGGATGAATGATGATGTCACAATAGTTGATTTTAGAGTAGCGTTCTTACGCCTACCATGTCAGACAAGTTAGTCAATGATTTTATAATCTTGAGACTTATTCCGATCATAGGAATTGACCATATTATATTCTCTTAGTGGGATCTAAATTTGAGATAGACCAGTTGAATTGAGAACTAATTTTCTTGGCTAGTATATGTGATGAATGGATGTTAGTCGACGAATTCAAATAGTTAGAGATTGAAATCTAGTTCGTTAGGAATTGGTATTTGGGAGCTATTATGTTGTTAGAATTGAGTTATTGATGATTTTATAGAATTGGGATAGCCAGTTTAAACATGGACTCTTAGAATTAATACGACTAAATCCAAGACTTTGTCCCTTAGGAATTAGTGATGAGGTTGTAACAGCTTAGATATTAGAATTGTTGATAGTATGACTATACCTTTAGTGTCTGATAAGATTAGCTACTCTATTTTCCAAGTTAGGTAACGTTTCAGTACACCATAGGATTAGTTGACCCATTGTATCGCTACTACCCACAAAGTAAGGGTGCCTAGATCAAGATTGACTTAGTGCAAGTTCGCGAACAACAACAACTTTAAGGTGATTTTAGCGAGACATCGTTGAAATTCCTTATTAAAGAACGTATTGAACATCAGTGTATAAAAAAAACAATTTTTTTTCTTGGGCCCCAATCTTAAAAGAGACCGATGTTAAAAGTCAACTTGTAAAAAGACGCCGGAGATAACTGGGTAAGCAGAGGAACTTAACTTTGATAGCAGAGTTGCGCAGCGAAAAAGGTGAAAAGTACTATTCGGCTCAGACAAAAGACAAGTGTCATCTCGTTATATTGAACGTTCGAGATTCACCACAGAGTTAGAGATTAGCCACAGAACAAGATTATTACCAGGTCAAGCAATAGTACATGATCTACTTCTTGAACCCAGATAGTGAAGATACGTTTTACAACCGTCTCCCATATCAAGTATGAATTCTCGAAGATCAAGACAAACGCCAACTACAAGGATAATTGCTGCATACGAACAACGTCAAAGACCAATGTCGCATGACCAGATCATCAGAGGATTCAAAACGGCTTAGATCGCTCGAGATTTCAGAAGGCTGCGTAAGAGTTTGATTTACAGGTGTTGAGAAACAGTCTCTTCGCTCATCTGATGTAGGTTTACATTTGGAGGACCAAATGTCCTAAGTGGGGAGGAATGTAAGGCCTCCAGCCCCGCCTAAGTTTGATTAGCACTTAATTAATCTTGATTAGGTGCCTAATATTTGTTTTGGATGATTTTATGATGAATTTAGGAAGATTAGTGGGGTTCTGACCGTGTCAGGTAATACTTTGACCTTTTGTATGATTTAGGGTCGCCCATATGTTTATAGTTTTTATAGGTTTCATGTGCATCGCATAAAGCATGATGTCATCTTCGATTCTTGTGTTTGAACCCAACCCATTCGGACCCATCTTCACCCATTTTTCACCCAAAGCCCTTTTTCTAGAATTTCTAATTCATATGATACTTGCATGCAATGTAGCCACAAATTTCCCTTTTATAAACCAGCAGCCACCGTTCCCATTTTTTCTCCTCTCCATTCAGATGGAACCTCATTCTTCCTCTCTTTTTCTTCTTCATCCCCACTCCTATCCATTCTTGTAATTTTGATAGTAGAACCCTTGGATGTTGAAGCATTGGAGCTTGAAGTTTCATCTTCACCTCCTCCTCATTCTCTCTCTATAGGTTGTGGGAAATTGTTTCTCTTTCTCTCCATCTTCATCTCTCTCTTCAAATCTCTCTTTTAAGCCATACTTAGCAAATGCATGTTAAAGATCGACGTGCAACTACAGGTTCTTTATTCTACAAGCTTTCTTTATCTTCTTCTATATTTTGTATCTTCTTTAAGCTTTCCTCTTCCCTAATTCATCTCCATTGACAAGATTACCACCCAATCTTGGAGTTGTGCATGTCTGTTTGAAGAGTTAGAAGCATCACCCATCTCCAAATTCGTCATCTTCTCCAACCCCAAGATCCATTCTTCACTCTCTTCTTCACCCATTCTCTTGGTAAGAGAGTGTCCAACGGATGTTTTCTTTTGGCTTATACTTGTCTGTTAGGATCCAATTGAGTTGCATGCATAGTAATGTTCTCTCAATTATTGCATTCATGATTGTAGGGCTTGTGTTAGGTTTTGATAGGGGGGGGGGGGGGGGGGGGTGGGTGGGTTGTGTTTTACTTGGTTGTGATCTTTGAGAGATTTGAGTGGGTGAAAGCTTGGATTTGAGGCAAGTATAAGCTCTAAACTGAAAATGCATGTTGTTTACTCTTTTGACTCTTGTAAATTGATTCAATTCTATAATCATAGCCTCATTTGCTTACTAATTGATGATGGGAATAGATGGGTTTCGATGTTGTATGGAAAGGAAAATGGAGGTTTCTATTAATGTTTAAATGAAGTGTGGAAAGTTTGGTAGATTTCCCCTTTGTGTTACTGATTATATGGCCTGGGAGAAGCAATTTGAAAGTGTTGGAAGGGATGGAGAACATCCAAAAGAAGGAACTACAATCTGTATGCAAAAGTCGAATTACAGTAATTGAGTGTCTGCTTGAGCGCGAACCTTCGCTCGAGCGGACCTGCATGCTTGCTGGAATTCGGGGAATGATGAATTCTGAACCCACTCGAGCATGTAGATCCTTGCTCGAGCGGATTGCTCTCTGTGAGCCTCCGCTCGAGCGGACCTGACTTCTGTGTCAGGGTCACCTTTTTACTGGAAATAAAGATAAAGGTTACCCTAAAACTAATGTTTGACCTCCATGAGCATCCTTGAAGATAATCATGGTACACCTAATGAACCAATAAGCTAATGAACCAATAAGAGTTTTAAGTTTGATAAACCATGTAGGGGCCTTAGAAAGGAACCTTAACAATTTCTTACAAGCCCTCCGCATAAGTATAGCTCATGAATGAACCTTAAGGTTAAGGTCATTCAATGACGCCTATACGAATATCTTTTACCGGCGGCTGTAATAAAAAAATAATAGCGGCGGTCAGTGAGCACTGCTAAAACTTTTACCCACCCGACGTATACCGTCACCAAGCAGCAGCCTTTGCGACTGCCGCTAAAAGTTTTATCGGCAGCCAGAATCACTTTTACCGGTAGCCTGTGGCTGCCGCTAAAAGTAGTTTTTCTTGTAGTGTGGGCCTCTGCTTCAAAAGACTGCCGAGCGTCTATATACCTGAGCCTAGGCCAACCTATGAACGCCTCTAAACCTTGGTAATTACTTGTTAGGGTCATTGATGACCCTAATAGTAAAAACTGCACAATGGGAAACTTTCAGAGGCCATAACTTTTCGTCCGTTGTTCAATTTTCATGAGCCATTTATTACTGAAAAGATCCTCAAGTGTATGTTGATTTAAGAAAAAAAATAGCCCTAAATAATTACTAGATGAATTGATTATGCAATTACATAATTAACGGATTAGGGTGTAATATATATTTTTTGAAAAAACTAGCCTCAAGACGATATCGTTATTTGCGCAATGATAACGTCACATGTATAACGATGTCGTTATCCACTTGACTCGCATTTTGCATATACACTGTCCAACAAAACCGATGTTTTAGTTTCTCAATTTTCGTTTTTAATGAAGTTTATCTAAATATCGAATACTAGGTAAAAAAAAATTACACGCTTGGAAGGGATGAACGCATCAAACCAGTTAATTAGGATAATACACAATTAAAAGGTTTCATCTCTTCTTTGAATATTCCAATGTTGAGATGTTAATGTTTACCAAATGTATTAAGATATTGGTTATGAATAGGGGTGCACAAAAAAACCACTAAACCAATCCGAAAAGGATCGGTTTTGTAGTAGATCATTTCGGTCACGGTTCGGATTTTCTTCAAACCGTTTGGTTTGGTTCATTTTTTTGTTTGAAGGTGCGGTTAACCACTCAAACTGAATCGAATCGAACCAATTATATAAATATATATTTTTATAAAATGTATAAAGGAATATGAAAAAGTATTTGAAGAAGACTCGAACCCTTACTCCGTTACTTGAAGTCCAACGTCTCTCACCAATTGAACTGCTATTTTTTATGAAATAAAATAAAATAAAAAATCATAACCAAACCGAACCGAACCGGTTCTTTTCGGTTCGGTTTGAGCACATGGGCGGTTCAGTTTGGTTTGGAAAAATAGAAAACCGATGGGTTCGGTTTGGTTGATGGTTTCCCCTCTAAATCGATCTGAACCGCCCATGTAAACCCGTAGTTATGAATATCCTCGAAACTCTTTTATCATCCAAAAATGGGTTCATATCTTTTTTTACTTTTTTTATTAGTTGATCATTCACGCACCTATCTTGGAAATAGATTCATTAATCAAAAGAAAAGGGCATTGCAAAGCTGAGATGGAAAAAAATCAGACAATAAAAAATATAATAGAGAAAACATAAAAATAAGACAAAGGAAGAGAAAGAACAAACTGAAAAGAGAAAGGTAGAGATGTCACTAGATTCAACAATACCATCGCCAAATATGGTAGACGATAGCATCACAACATTGGAATATTCAGATAAAAAGAGAAGATAAGAGAAGTGACCTTTTAAATGTGTATTATCCTGATATATTTAATACCTTAATCCTTTTCAAGCGTTTTTCTTCTCTTAGTCTTCAATATGTAGAGAAAACTTCATTAAAAATGGAGATGGAAAACTGTAACATCAATTCTACTTGCGGGATACATGCAAAATGAGTGTTAGTTGGATAACGATATCATTACGAGGATAATTATGTTAAAAAAAAAAAGTGTACTACACCCTAATTTTCCAATTATGTGTTTTTCATAATCAATCTGTCTAATCAATATTTAAGGATGATTTTTCATAAAAACAACTCAAGTTTATTATGATGATATATAGATTCATTCCATCTAAATTGAATTGCTTGAAAAAAGTGTAGTCGGAAAGCAGTTGTATCCTTTCTTCAACGTTTGCAGCTTCTAAGGGCTTTATCATTTGTAGTCGGAAAGCAGTTGTGTCCTTCCTTCATATTATGTACGTTATAAACGTCTTTTTGAAAAGATAAAAAATAACATATGAATTTAGTCCATAAGTTGTACTCACAATTCAATCTTTAATTTACTTGGACACCATTGTCATTGACGACAAGTGTTATGCGTTGATGGTGATTCTTTTTTTTTTTTTTCTTTTAAGTTTTTTTTTTGTATATACCCCCGAGGTTTCTAGAACTTGTAAATAGGTCCCTGAGATTTTAGTATTTGCAAATAGGCCCCTATATTTCCATTTTATACCTTTGATATCCCCGAAATCAGTAGCATTCTAACCACCATAGGTTTTTAGAGCGAAAAACACATTTCTCTATCTCTTTTGTCCTTATATGCATAGTTTCAAAAGCTTGGACTTATTTTTTTTTGTAAAGCATGTAACATTAATAATTGTACTTAGTGAGAGAGAATAACCCTACATAAATCCATTTTTATCAATATATGGCTCATTTCATTAAACACAAATCAATTATAATGACAATCAACACTTGTACTTAATTAAAATCAGTTATGATTTAACCAATCCATACATGAGCCACCATTGATTTGATGAAAGTTTCAAAATACATGATTTGGCCTCATGTAGATGAGAGAGTTACTGAGGGAAACCATGGGGACTTGAGATAAAATAATGGTGTTTTTATAAATAATAATATTTTATTTTTATTTAATGGATGTAAGGGCAAAACTGTCGTTTATATAAATATCCAACACAAACCTCACGGTGGTTGCCGATTATCGTTAGGAGTATTGATTTTGGGAACACGGAAGGTATTAATATGAAAAGTAGGGGGGCCTACTTACAAATGCTATATCGCTATAACCTCAAGGGCCTATTTATAAATTCTAAAAACCTTAGGGGGGGGTATATACACAAAAAAATAAAAAAAGATCTTTTCGTTTTCAGCATCCATAGTCATGAGCGATCTTCTACACTGCATGTACTTTTGAAAATGGGTATTTTCCATGCTAATAAATGTACTATGACAAAGGAAATTAGGTGGGAATCAAAGTTGTGGGGGTTTGGTGGTTTGCAAGCCAAAAAAATGCAGAAATTAATATATGGATGGTTGCAGAAATTACATATGGTTGGGTATTTACAACAATATATCTCATCAATTATATAAGCTTTTACAACAATATATCTCATCAATTATATAAGATTGATAGTGGGGCAATGTCCTCCTCCGGGCGTAATGTCCACCGAGCATAATGCATATAAGTAATATGCAGTCCATCTCATGGGGCCCACTTAAGATTCCTCCCTATTAGTGGGATTAGATACATTGAAAGGTTTCCTTACAGATAAGGGCCAAAAAAAAAAAAAACCAGGCCCTGTAACATGATTCTAACCATTAATTTAATAGCCTTAATGTTTAGTGGTCTTTTAACCATAAATTTCTTTGAGACTCAATTCAATGATGGATATAAGTTTGATAACAGTGAAGTTGGGTCTGGTACAAGATGGGGGGGGGGGGGACTCAATTATGTCTGCATCATTCATATATCATCCATATACATTTCCTTCGTGGGAAGAAACTGGATAGTTCTAATTTTGAATCTGTAAAATACGAGTTCGATCAATCTTATAGTGGGCATAATGGAAAAGAATTTGGCCAAAGTCCCATAAAAGGTAGGCAATACCGTTGAGTTGTTAAGATTTCGGATGGGCCCATGATAATAGGTGAGTGAATTGGGAAGTATTTAATAGAAAAAGGGAAATTTTGGAAAGAAGATTTATGAATCTTAATGCGAAGATCGAGTATGGATAATCCGTTGGTAAGTTCGGATTCAATAATGAGACCTCTAGAATTTCTATAGTAGGGTGTAAACCCTAGTTTAACATTTGCACATGAGATTGTAGTGTTTATTGCTGATTCGTCTAGATCACATAAATGCCGCAACAAAACTATTTAGACTTACAATTGATATCATAGTCAGGTTGCCAACGAAAAGAAAGGGAGGAAGTATAGGGATCATAGCGACCACCCTTTTTTTTTATAAGTAGTAACAAAGATTTCATTTTGCCCATTGTTAGGCCAAAAAGTCTAATTGATAAGACATATCAACAAGACATTGTCAGGCATATAAAAACGGATTATACAATCCGTGAGACAGTGTGATGTCTCGCTATAGCGAGAACGGCGCAGCAATTGCAGTTCATTCATAACTCTTTTAAAGAGTTGCAAAAAGACTTCTTTCCTGATGGGATTATTGTTAGGAGTCTTAAGCACGAACTTAGGCCTATAAATTGGGTGTTTCTCTCAACCCAAAGAAGACACACAAGAAGTTAATTCTCTCTTGATCTGAGTAGAAATATCCAAAGAGAGATTTCATTGTTTCTCTAAAGCCATTGAGAGATTGTTCTGAAGGACTGCTCTAAAAGGTTTTGTTGCTTCCACTCTCTTGTAGAAGATTGATCATCTTGGTGGACAAGGTGCGAGGAGATCAAGTAAGGAGAACGGTGCACGGTGGAAGCCGTGTTAGTGGATTCTGTGCAAGAACAACTATAGTCCTGAGGTCGAGGTACAGACTGAGGTACAGGAGCTTGTGAGTATATCTTGTAAACTGTTCGTGAACTCTTGATTTCTGGTTCGTGGTTTTTCTCCCGGAAAGGGTTTCTACGGTAAAATTTGTGTCTGCCTTCTTGTGATGTGTGATTGTTAGATAGCTAGTTCTATATTGTTTGATTGGTTTATTTCCGTTGCATTGATTGGTTAAATTAGAACTAGTAATTCATTCTAGTGGGTCCTAAAAAACCTTCAATTGATATCAGAGCGGGTTACACTATTTTATTGTGTTGATCCAAATATTGTTAGAATGGATATCTACCGTGAAGGCACTTCAACCAATAAGCCTCCTCTGTTGGATGGTAGCAATTATGCTTATTGGAAATCCAGGATGGTTGCCTTCTTGAAAGCCATAGATCTGAAAGTTTGGAAATCTATTGAGAATGGCTATTCATTGCCCACTATTACTGCTGATGGGGTAACTGATTCCAAACCTGAAGATAAGTGGACTAAGGAAGAAGAGTTGGCTGCCACTTGTAACTCTAGGGCTTTGAATGCTATTTATAATGGAGTTAATATGTCTGAGTTTTGTAGAATTTCTACATGCACTACTGCAAAAGAAGTTTGGGATATTCTACAGACTGTGCATGAAGGGACTGACACTGTCAAACAGTCAAAACTTCAGAAATTATATACAGCCTTCGAAACCATAAAGATGGAAGATGATGAAACTTTTGATGATTTTAATTCGAAGCTGAATGCAATTGTGAATGATACCTTTACTTTGGGAGAACCAATTCCTGAAAACAGAATTGTGAAAAAGATTTTGCGGTCTCTTCCTGAAAGGTTTGATGGAAAGGTTATGGCCATAGAGGAAAATAAAAATCTGAATACGCTCAAAGTTGATGAGTTGGTTGGCAACCTACAAACTTTTGAAGCAAACCTTAGGTCTAATGGGAAGACAAAATCTCAAGGTATTGCTTTGAAAGCGTTCAAGGAATCGTTCAAGAAAGCGTCCAATGAATCATATAAGAAAGCTGCAAGTGATTCAGATTCCGATTCAGAGGAAATTGATCCCCAAGTTGATGTACAATTCATGAAGTAATTTAAGCTTTTTATGAAGGGCATAAAACTAATGTGAAGATCCCTAAAAATTCTGGAAAGAAGAAATCTTTTAAAGGGATTCAATGTTATGAGTGTCAAGGCTATGGACACATTGCTAATAATTGCGGAAACAAAAAATCTCAAAAGAATGCCTTGAATACTACTTGGGAAGATGACACTTCTGATGAGAATGATGAAAATCCTAAGTCTGACAAGTTTGACACTGGCAAGGGGAAGTTAATTACTTTTATGGCAACTTCTAACTATGTTGCTTCCCATGTTTCTTCTGAAGCTGAGACTGATCACGATACTGAGTCAGAAGAAGAACCAGATTGGAAAGCTGAATATGAAACACTTTTCAAGAAAACCATGAAGATGGTTAAAGTGAATGAAAAAGTTGCTATTAATTGGCAAATGTTTGAAGAGCAGAATTCCTCCTTAAAAGCTGAACTTGTAGATTCACTTGAAAAATTACAAAAACTGGAGGATGAAAATAACAAGTTGGCTGACAAACTGACTGTAGAATCACAAAAGTGTGTCTTACTTGATTCTGATATGAAGACTTTGAAAGCAGAGAATTCTGATCTGAATGGAAAACTCAAGACGGTTTTATCTGAGTTAGATACTGCTAAAGCTTCATTGAATAGGATGAACACTGGATCGAGAAAATTAGATGACATCCTGTGCAGTCAAAAGGCAAACACTAACAAGCATGGCATTGGCTACACTAACGGAGCATCCACTTCAAATGTCAAAGGTAACAATTGTTTTGTTAAAAAATCAGTTATTACTAATCCTGTTGTTAGTGTTGCAAAGAAAGCTCCAAAGAAGCAGAATGTGTTACGTCCTGAACGAATCCCCACCTGTCATCATTGTGGAATTAAAGGACACATTCGACCCCATTGCAACAAGCTACAAAGTTTATTGAATCAAAAGCAATGGAAAACACAGAAGGCTGAAGTGAACAAGAAGAATACCAAAGCTGTCTGGGTCAAGAAAGAAGACATCTCTTCTGTGTTGGTACACACTTTGCTAAAATATTTAAATTTACAAGTGTGTGTGCCTACACTTCATCACCCCTGATCTACATGATCAAGCCCCCACCCCAGTGCTGATATGAAGATCATATTGAGGGGGAGTCAATATTGAGGGGGAGCTAGTGCATCCAGGTTGACAGAAGCTGCATGATAATATTTGTTTGTCAATTATGGACAAAAATAGGGGGAGAAGAATGGAGCTAGGGGGAGCTTTACAAGGCAAGGCAATTCAAGGTCTGAAAGTTCAAGCAAGCAAAGGCAATACAAGATCTACAGTGCTGAATTTTTTTGTTTTAAAATTCAATGTATTTTGGGTTTTACTTTTGGGTAGATCGAATTGTATTTTTTCTAGGGATTTTGTCCAAGAATTGCCAAAAGGGGGAGATTGTTAGGCCAAAAAGTCCAGCTGATAAGACATATCAACAAGACATTGTCAGGCATACAAAAACAGATTATAAAATCCGTGAGACAGTGTGATGTCTCGCTATAGCGAGAATGGCGCAGCAATTGCAGTTCGTTCATAACTCTTTTAAAGAGTTGCAAAAAGACTTCTTTCCTGATGGGATTATTTTTAGGAGTCTTAAGCACGAACTTAGGCCTATAAATTGGGTGTTCTCAACCCAAAGAAGACACACAAGAAGTTAATTCTCTCTTGATCTGAGTAAAGATATCCTAAGAGAGATTTCCTTATTTCTCTAGAGCCATTGAGAGATTATTCTGAAGGACTGCTCTAGAAGGTATTGTTGCTTCTACTCTCTTATAGAAAATTGATCATCTTGGTGGACAAGGTGCGAGGAGATCAAGTAAGGAGAACAGTGCACGGTGGAAGTCGTGTTAGTGGATTCTGTGCAAGAACAACTACAGTCCTGAAGTTGAGGTACAGACTGAGGTACAGGAGCTTGTGAGTATATCTTGTAAACTGTTCGTGAACTCTTGATTACTGGTTCGTGGTTTTTCTCCCGGAAAGGGTTTCCACGGTAAAATTTGTGTCTGCCTTCTTGTGGTGTGTGATTGGTAGATAGCTAGTTCTATGTGATTAGTAGATAGCTAGTTCTATATTGTTTGATTGGTTTATTTCCGCTGCATTGATTGGTTAAATTAGAACTAGTAATTCATTCTAGTGGGTCATAAAAAACCTTCACCCATAAAGAAGGAAGAATAGAACACACCAAAACTTAAAGAAAAGGAGTTGGAAGGTGCAAGAGAGAAGCACCAGCTACAACCCCAATTACAAGATGATCACCCAACCAAGGAATCCACCTCTTGCTTTGCTAGCACATCCACAATAGAGTTGGCGAATCTAATCTCTCATGAAAGGAGACATTGATGCGAGCTGATATCTCCCCAATTTCATTGAAGAGGAATTGAGTTTCATAGATTAGTCTTTCGGTTAGACACCCATGCAATTGCATTTGAAGAATCACTTTCTAACACAAGGGCACCACTATATCTTGTTGAGTACAATCTTAGAGATATTTCTCTTCAAACTCGACACGAACGGGAAGCAACGAATAATTCTCTTAAGAGCCAATATTTCTTCCGTCCTTGAGGAGGTGAACAAAATAGTATCTTCTGCCAATTGAAGATGAGTGATAACCTCTCCGCTCCGTCCCACCTCAAAACCTTCAATGACTGCTAATTCTCTTGCCTTAACTAGAAGGGAACTCAAGGCTTCAACAACAATTGTAAATAAGAAAGGAGAGAGTGGATCCCCCTGCTAAATGCCTCCAAAAGCTTTGAAAAACTTAGATGGATATCCATTTACCAAGACAGATCGAAAAGGAGGTAGTAGAGATGCACTCGTGAATCCACCTACGCCAAGTTTCCCGCCCCAAAACCCATCTTGAGTACTATATAGTCAATATATATTTATATATATATATAGGGGCCAGCTCTCCTAAGTTCAAGCTTAGGATAAAGTAAGCTTAAGTGTGTGCTGGGGCCCACTTGGGGACCCACATGGGTATGGGGGTGGGGGGGATTTCAAGGACTCTCTAGGATCTTCCTCTTTGTAAAAAGTCAGCCCCAACCGTGATTTCTATCATCTCCATATGGGCCCAAAAATTTAATGGTCAAGTCCATTCGGATCGATAAATAGTCAATCCAACGGTCCAGTAAATTCGGATCTAACCGAAAGCTGGGAGACATGTGTAATTTAGAGGGTTCATGTGTTTGGTCCATTTGGATGGACCAAAGGTGGGCCACACAAGCATGTGCTTACGAAGCTTTCACCTAAGCTTGAGCTTCGGAGAAAGTAAACTCAAGTGTGTGGTGGGGCCCGCCTGGAGACCCACATGGGGATGGGGATGAGGGGAATTTCAAGGACTCTCTAGGACCTTCCTCTCTGTAAAAAATCAGCCCAAACCGTAATTTCTATCATCTTCATCTGAGCCTAAAAGTTTAATGGTCAACAATCAATTTGGATCGATACATAATCGATTCAACGGTACAGTAAATTCGGATCTGACCGAAAGTTGGTGGACGTGCGCAATTTAAGAGGGTTATGGGTTTGGTCCATTTGGATGGACCAAAGGTGGGCCCCACAAGTACGAGCTTACGAGATTTTATCATAAGCTTGTGTTTAGGAGAGCCTTCCTCTCTCTCTCTCTATATATATATATATATATATATAAACAAAACAGAAATGAAAAACATTAGTGAAACAATGAATTAAATAGCATACCTATATTGTTTTAGATTTTTACACAGACTTTTTTTATTATTTATTTTTTACATAGATCTAAATTAAGTAATGATCTTGCAAAATCATAGATTATCACATAATTGAAAAACAAAGTAACTAAATACAATCCTAAACCTAAAAATTGAAAGAGCAGACTAGAATCTCACCTACTTGATTGCGAAACTCCAAAAGTTAGAAGTGAGATGAAGATTTAGGGAAGCCAATAAGCATGGACGTCTCCGAGGAAGAAATGACAGAGGAAGGAAGCAATTTTAAAAAAAATCCGCACTGACATACGCATAAAAGGAATGATTAAACACCATCCCATCTATTATGCCAAACCAGGTCTTTCTTCTGTTAATTCTTTCCTCTCCTTTCTTCAATTGGCATTCCCCAATAATATTACGAACGAAAACGCTTCCTCTCTATAATTAGTTGCCAAAAACGAAAGACTCTGTTTTAAACCAAATAATCTATTACGAGATATCATCTCATTATATTCTAACTCAGGCTACTCATTAAATTTAAGGCAAAAAAAATACACGTGTGAAATCCATTCAAGGATCCAATCACGCGGGATCCGCTCAAGGTTTGGTTTATTACAGGGCATGGGCCAAAGGTTTTCATACTCAGGCCCGGCTCTTACATTTTAGTTAGGCCCGTTTACTAGATGGGCTGAGCCTCGGTTCAATGGTAGAGAGCCCAAGCCTGACCCGCCTGAATATACAAAAAATAAGTATTAGAGTGTTGGAGAGGGGACTCAAAGGTACATCTGTGTCACCACCACTTGAGCTACTATTTCGAATAATAATAAAAGGCTCTGTTTTACTTTTATAAAGTAGACTCGTGCTGGGCCCTGGCTTACACATTGGCTTAAACATTTTCAGATGGGTCGGGCTTGGGCAAGCCTCTCAAGGTCCCATTCAGATTTGGGCCGGGCTTGGACATATATGTTAGAAGTTGGGCCGGGTGCAACCTCGCCATGAACACCGCTAGTGATACAACCCCATTGATGAAAGATTAAAATATATATATATATATATATATATATGGTGGTGATTATGTGGATGTCTGCCTCTCCCGCGGTGGAATGAATGACTTACTTTTGAGATCTAAATTGTAGCACATTAATTAATAAAGATGGTTTGGAATTATCCAGTAAGACATGTGGCGGTTTTAATATTCTTGCTAAAAATTATAATGAATATTTGTCACTTTTATATATAACTTCATATGATCCATCATCATCATCCATGCCTTTGTTCCAACTATGTTAGAAATGGTTATGTGAATTCTATTTTCTCCATTCCAATCTATTTTGAGCCAGTAAGATAGATTGCATTTCCTTAGAGCTATCCTTGCTATTTTCTTTGATCTCTAGTTTGGCTTACCCTTTTTATTGATGGGCCATCAACTTGTCTAGAAAAACTTATTTTTTTACCAGTGCCGTTGCTATCATATATTGACAGATATGTACGTCCAAACCGTCTCAAATAAGTCTCTTTAAATTTATAACTTATTAATATACGTGTAAATGGTACAAACACGCTTATTTCTAATTCTATCATTTCTAATTTTATCATATATCCATTGCAAAATCCTCCTCTCTATTACATATCTATGTGAATAGATATTAAAAAATGTTCTAATATGTAATACACAACACTAACAAGGTGGTTAGAAAATGTTTGAAGTATTTCCTTGAAGCGTAGAATCAAAGAGAATGAAAACCTCCAGGTTCATGATAGGTAGAAGGGGTGAAAAAAACCCGAATGGGCTACAACAAATCCCAGCCCATTTACATTCTTATATATGGATGGAAAACCCCAATCAACTTGATTATCAAAACTTTTTTGACTTATTTGGATGCACAAGAAAATACAAGAAAGTAATAGTTTATCTAATATAATCTTTCATTTTCTAAAGAAAAAAAACTCACGTGTTTGGTAATCAAAGAAAAATATGAATAAAATATTATTTTCTTTCAAAAAAGCTCAATATTTTCTCTTACAGCATTTCCCTGTAGAAAACTTTCTATAATTTAAAAATCTTTTAAAGTGAGATTTACAAAGTGGTAGAGTAGAGTAAAGAACTTCTATCATGATATACTTGTTTATATGTATAGTAAAGTAAGGTAAAGGCAAATGTCATATCACAGTAAAGGTGAGGTAAAGTAAAGGTGAGATAAAATATATGGTGAAGTAAAGTGGGAGAGAGTGATAAGGTAGTTTCTTTTTGTTTGATTTTACTTTATCACATTGTACCATAGTTTATATGGTAAATAAAAAGTGACTTGCGATAAAGCTTATGGTAAAAAAGTGGCAGCTAGACTTTACTTTACCAGACTATTTTTTCATCTAAAAATGGTGAAGGGATTATATGTCATATCTAGGTCTAGAAATGTTTGTTAATTTATATGTTTGGTAAAGTAAAATAAATATTGATGTCACATCATGCAAAAAGATGAGGTAAAGTAAGGTAAGATGAAGTATGTGGTGGAGTAAAGTAGGAGAGAGAGAGTTGTACAGTAGTTATCCTTTGTATTGACTTTACTTTACTACACTTTATATAATTTTATGTGATAAAGAAAAGTGTCTTATGTATGCTAAAAAGAAAATTGGGAACTAATGTATGGTAAAAAGAAAATTGGAAACTAAACTTTACTTTACCACACTACTTCTTCATCCAGATATGGAAAGTTTTATATAATTTAAGTATTTAATAAAGAATTCTTCTAATAATGAACTATACTACAATCAATAACATTAAGTTCTTGTTATTTTGGATTTTTTAAAATATATATTAAAATCATAATACCTTCCAAGCATCTCAATTTTAAATATGTAATATTCTTCAAAAATTACCAAACAACAAAAATATCATAATATTTTAATATTATGCCGTTATATTCAATAATATTTTATTATTGTAATATCTAAATCTGTAAATATTGTATTCTGTAAACAATCAAAACAACACTAAATTGAGTTGTAAAAAAATAGGAATCTTCACGATTTGTAAAAAAAATAGGAATCTTCAATTTAGAGGACTCCTCCGTTCTCTTAGAACCAAGCAATCCTCATTCAGGATTTCTGAAGCTAGAGAGTCCCAAGTTTGATACACAGAGATGAACCCCTTTTTTTGTACTATGTGTGATCCAATGATTATAAGTTTATTTTTGCTGCAAATTTCTCTTAATTCATGAAAAATTATGATTTGAGTCGTCCCCTTCTAGCTTTTTTTGTTCTCTTGAGGGTTTGGACGGTTCAGATTGTGCAATTGGGGCCTATGGGAATAGAAAATCTTAATTTTAAGGTTTGGAGTTTAAAGAAATATCTCAAAATCCATGATTGATGGGTCTACGACTGGAATTTGAACCCTAAGTTGTGTTTGGTGCTTGGAAATAATGAATGGATCGAATCGTGATTATGGAGCCCATAGGATTAAAAAAAATAAAAAAAAAATGGATTGCCAAAAACTCCCATTTTCTGCACTATTGTAGATGAATGGTTAGGAGTTTTTTTGTCATTTTCTCATTATCCATGTTGAATTATGCTGTCAGATTTAATATTATTGCCCTTTTTCTGCCTTCTGAAGATAATAAACGGTTCAAGTTTTGCAAAAGGGCCCCATGTAAATTTAAATTTATTATTTGATGTTTTTTTTTCAAATATGTCAAAACCTATGATAAACCAACAGCTGATACTTGACCTCAAACCTATTTGGGGCTTTTAAAGATGATGATCTGTCCGGAACTTGATTGTAGGAGTCACAAAAACCAAAATTGTAAACAAAAAAAAAAAAAAGACCCGGCGACCCTAGTTTTTGCACTCAAGGCACTGTAGCAATGCGTTTCTTTACTTCCGTAGACTTTCAAGATTAGATGGGGGAGGGTCTCACGTGCAAAAAAAAATTGGGATCGAGGGAATATCTTTGGGTTTCCACACAAGCAAGGAAAACAGGTGAAAGTGGACAGCTATGACTGTCGCCTAACGTGACCCAAACCCAACCCATTTATTTCCAACAATAAATTTGGGCTCATACAGCTCAGACCTAATAAACCCCAGCGGACCTGGGTCACATCGATCGTTCCTCAACAAATAGCTGGCTCCATAAACAACAACGATGTGGGGTTCACCACTTGACCAGATCAGCAAACGAGTGACCCATGACGAAGGAGTAGATGTTACTGTTGAAGCTAAGCAGATGGTATGTTGCATGAGTTAGATATGGTACAGATCACGTCGGTTTCACGTGAGTGAATAAGCCAACCTACTACACTGATTTTGTAAGATTTTTAATTTAAGATCGACATTGACAGAGAACTAATTCATATGGTACTCTTAAGAAGGAATGGAGAATTTCTTCCTAATGTCATTTTACAATAACAGTTGCATTGAAGCGACGATTTGCTGATCATAATTTTGTTTAGGCACAAAGAATTATGGTTAATTTGTGTCCTTCATTTTGGGCAAAATTGATTTTTATATTCTACTTTCTTGGTTTTACTATTACTTTAACTTCATTAAAGAGGTGGGTGGAAGAATTTAAACAAAAAAACCCTTTGTCTTGTCCACGGGGCACAACAAAAAAGATAAAAACAAGAAGATATCTCCACGTGCTTCAAAACTTACAAGTTGATGGAAAATTGAATGAAAATGATGCAAATCGATATCTAGGACCACCATTAAGGAGAGCTGTCACCATCGTCTGAGAAGGGAAGAAGAAGAAGAAGAAATGAAGAGTAAAAAAGGGTTTTGGCCCCTTTCATAAAAACATAGGGAGTGTCGATATCGACACTGGGCTTCCATAGTGAAAAAAAGGCCCACGGGGCCATTGCAGTTCACATACCTCTATTAATGGGGTCTTTTTCATGTACCGGACATCTAAGGTGGGTCCCCCCCCCCCCAAAAAAAAAAAAAAATTGGCAAAATTTACACAGAGTAATTCCCAAACTTTATAAAGTAAAAATAATATTAATATTAGTGAAATAGAAAATCTATAAGATAAGTAGTAAAATCCAGAACTTATTAGTAACGAAAGTGTATTTTGAAGAATTTAATTGTTTTACTATTAAATGTTTATTAAAATAAAAGTAACAAAAACTATAATAATGGGGGATTGGTGGATGCAAGTCTAAAAGAAAAACATCAATATATAATTTCAGATGAATAAATTAAAGGAAAATGACCTTTCTGACTTTAGTATTATGGCTAAATTAGACTAAGAAAGAATTTATAGTAGTGATAGCACTTTCTGAGGGATAGTGTAACAACCCAAAATTTTTGTGTGTGCCCATATATGTTGGTTGGTCCCACTTGTGTAACCTTTAATTTAATCAGTTAATTAGAAATTTAAGTCTGATTAATGGACCCTACCTTTTGATGAAAGTAAAGGAGTAGAAACGTGTGCATGTTTTGGTTTGGGTGGTCTTTGCATTTATATTCACTTGATGGATATCAATGCAAGAGAGTGCACATTGATATCCCTTAGGATATCAATGCAACCAGGAGGAATCTCAGAGTGTTTCTTTCTTTTTTTTTTTTAATCTTGACCACTCTTTCTAACTTAAGTAAGGTAAGTGAGGTTATTAGTCTTTTCTTTCAATTTACAACTTTATGGTTGTAATTAGTTTTTTTTTTCTTTCAAATGTCTTGATAATTTATAAAATTGCAATAACTATGTTTTAGTTTAGATCTATGTTTAAGGAAAACAATCTATGTAGATTTAAATTATATGAGTATGCTAAAATATTTTCTTTTTTTTTTAAATATCCAAATAAAAAAATGAAAGTTAATAGCAAATCTATGGTGCTACTAGCAAACCAACCCGAGCACTTGGCCAGGTTGGGGCTGGGATGGAATAAATTGGGGTTGGGTTAACCTGCTCACTGACTCGGACAGTCAGCCTGGACGCCTTTCAGGTCAGGTCAGAGTTTGGCATAACCCGGTTCAATTTTCCAGATAGTGCTGCCCATTAAACCATACATATTAATGTAATCAATTGCATTAGACCAGATTCAAATATGACCCAATCTATTAAAGATCATGTGATTTTGATAATTTGATAAATTAAAGTAATATATTAATTACTATCATATGTTAAACGTTTAGGCTGATCCATGCCATTCAAAATACTTATATAAGTAAAGTATATGTGAGAATATGCCTGATGCCCTTTTTGGGGGGTCTAGTTAGTCTGATCATAACCATTGAGATGTTATATTGATGGATCTAGAACCGTTTTATGTCGGATCTTCAGTCTGTTTTCTCGATTAGAGCCCACTTATTTAGAATACATTATTAACGGATGGGATCTTGTTTTAGCAATATTAAAGATTGAATTAATAAATCAACAGTGAATATAAATCTCATTAAATTTAAAGTTTGCAAGAATAGTAAACAAGAATTAAGAGTTAAATTAATTTATTACATTGGCCATCCCAAGAAACAAGGCCGATAAAAGAAACGAGTCAATGTAGTAAAGGTCCAACGAGAGAATAATAAAAGAATAAATCTAAATAAAAACCCATGTGAATCTCTCTCGTGCCGGAAGTGATGACGCAACTCTACGTCATCGGTACGCCACTCTCATGCCTCCTCTGTTGGTTGGAGATCCTCTGGGATCTCCTCACCGGCCTGCTCCTCGTAGTAGTACTCACCTGAGGTGTCTGCACACCAAGGAATAGAGTTAACGACATGTTGAGCAATAGATAAGCAAAGCATAGTAAACATGACTGCATCAAGTGTAGAGTAATGACAAGTACATGATTATATGAATACAAGGTAAGCGAAACTAGGCATAAAGGGAGAATATTAATCAATAGAGACAATAACATGAATCCTAGCAATCATCTAGCAATAACCACTATCCATGCAATGCAAGACAAGAACAAGAGGGAGACTCCAAGGATGTCCAAAGCCACCTCCCGGGGTACCAGTAACAATCCAATCCGGACTTCTGATACCAAAGTCCGGCTCCAGTAGGATCCTAGCTCCCGGTCCTAGGAATAGCAGCACGATCCTAGCCCGCTCCCAGCTATTCAATGCCATGGACGCCGTCCAAAGCCGACTGCCCACCCAGACAACTGAGTAACCGGTTCGTCATTAAAACTCCAAACTGCAGATGGCCATGATATGCAAACAATAATAAAGTGGTTTTGACACAAGAACAAACAAGACAAGCAAGTCTGGCTAGTTTCATGTACAAGACAAGATCATAGGGATTATCTCTTCCAAAACAGTACAAGACAAGCAAGCCACGTGATAATCCCCTTCCATTACTAGCTAGTCATGTTTATCAATACAAGACACAGGTTCCTATGGTACACTTTAAGTCAGGTCCAAGTCCTAAATTCTATAAGAATTTATGTTTCATATATAATTAAGTATTTTATGTCAAGAGAGTGTACAAGGAATGCTATCAACGGATACAAGTCACAAGTCAAGGAAGAATTACAATCCAATCCTAGGCAAGCGGTGTCATCCATGTATCCGACATGTCCTATCAGAGTACATGTTGAAATTGAATTAATGATGCTTCTAGGGAAATCCCTTGGTGTACAATCATGTTTAGCATCTTTTGAGACAATTTCATACGCATTCGGTTAGACCATGCGTGATATACGAATACCTAGACAACCCATCGAAATCACACCAAGCCACGTGTTTTGATTTTAATCTCATTTATGGTCATGTGATAGTAGGTTCATGGTTTTCAACATCTAAGGCCAAATCCTAGGTTAACAGTCTATTTTCCAATAAAATATAAAAGGATCATTAATCCAAGCATTTACATCAATTTTCGACTTCCGATCGTGATGAAACTAGAACCATTGGATTCTATGTCTCAAGAGCTTTCCAACGGTATATTATACGTAGAAATCCAACGGACTGATTACAAGTTATGGGTATTCCAAAATGATCCATTTATATGTTCCTGCAGCTGACCGACACAGAACCGACGAGCTAACCGACGTTCATATTGCTCTCTGGTTTTGGAACCGAGAACAGTGTCGGTTGACTGACATGATGGTGTCGGCTGACCGACGTGAAGGTTGTCGGCTGATCGATGTTCATAAGGCCAAAATATGGCTCTCTAGTTTTCTGACCGACACGAGGCTCGGCTGACCGACACCATGGTGTCGGTTGACTGACACTGAACCGACGGCTAATCGACAGTATGAAATTTGTACGGGTTAAGGCCATTTTTTAACTCTTCCTTCCCAATTCGTTTTCCTCCATTCCCAAGCCTTTTCAAGGGCTACAACCTGCATAAAATAGAGCTTCCTGCTCTCCCCAACAATCCATTCCATCCATTCATTTCATTCCATCAATCTACTCCAAACAACCTATTATCATGTATTTTTCCATTTCAATCCAATTTTTCCTAAAAATCTAACCTAACATATAATTTCCAATCAAAATCACAACAGGCTTGGAACTAAAGGGAAATCTATCATGAATATATATCATCAATCAATGAAACAATACAGACATAAATATTATGAATTGCATATTTACTTGCCTCAACCAAGAAGAAAATTGGAATTGGAAAAAACTTGAGGAGAAGCCTTTCTACCCCAAAATCAACAATCTAACCCGAACAAATACAACCTAGAACGCAAAGGAGAAGAAAGAAAGGAAAAGAATCAAGATCGGACCTAATCTAACCAAAGAAATGATAAAGAGAAAATATGAGCTTGCGAGAATTCTTACCAAATTTGTACCGGAAGAAAGAGAAGATCGAGATGAAGAAGTCTAGCGGATCGGATCTTCTAGTAGGATCTTCTAGGGTAGAGTTCTGGCTTGAGAAAGGAAGAGGAAGAAGAAAGAGGGGACTGTGGTTGTTCTTCGTTGCAGAGAATAACGAAGAGATTAGAGTTAATCTTCATTTAAGAAGAAGATAGGGAGGAAAATACTTAATTGCCCATTTAGTGGGTCCGGTGAAGAATGGACCACTTGAAGAGTTTCTGATTGTCGGATCGCGACGAGTCAAGAGACAAAAATGATCAGCGCGACGAAACCTTTCCAATGAACCCAAAAATCACGGCGTTTGGAATATTTCAGAAAACACTCAATTTTCCCTAAATTGCAAACTACCCCCCTGCTATGATCAAACGAACTCGGAATCAAACGAAACTTCGCAGACACTATTCTAATGCTAAAAGAAACTCGCTTATGATCTAAACCCACTTAAATATCTAAAATACAATTAATTATAATAATAACAAATTAAACGGGTCAGGGCCTGATATTGGGCCCAACTGACCCAGTAAGGTCACGGACCTTACAACTCTCACAAATAAAAAGAACATTTGGTCCCCCAAATGCCTAAACATACCTCAACAGGAAAAAGATAAGGGTATGCTTTCAGAATATGATCCTTCAGCCCCCACGTGGCTTCCTCCGGACTGTGGTTCTCCCATTGTACCTTGACCCATTGGATGGTCTTAGTACGCAACACTATCTCCTTAGTGTCGATGATCTGCGCTGCCCGCTCTACATATGTGACATCAGCTTGTAGCTGAAGTGGCTCGTGCTACAACATGTAGGTAGGATCCGGGATGTACTTCCGAAGCATTGAGACATGAAATACGTCGTGCACACCCGCTAACTCTGACGGTAGCACCAAACGATAAGCCACGTCTCCAATCCTGCTCTTGATCTTAAACGGTCCCACAAACCTCTTAGCAAGCTTTCATTTCTGCCCGAATCTGACAACACCTCTCATCGGAGACACTTTCAAGAAAACCATATCCCCAACTTAGAATTCCAAAGGTCTCCGCCTCTTGTCTGCATAGCTCTTCTGACGATCACGTGACTCCTTCATTCTCATCTGAACAACCCTGACCTTCTCACTAGAATCAGCAATCTCCGAGGGGCCATGAAAACTTCAAACTCCTACTTCCTCCCAACATGTCGGGGTCCTGCATCTCCTTCCGTACAATGCCTTAAATGGTGCCATACCAATACTTGAATGATAACTGTTATTGTAAGCAAACTCACATAGAGGCAAACTCTCATCCCAACTCTCCTTGAAATCCAAAACACATGCTCTGAGGAGATCTTCCAGTGTCTGAATGGTATGCTCTGACTGTCCATCTGTCTGAGGGTGGTAAGCTGTACTGAACTTCAACTGAGTTCCCATAGATGACTGAAAAGTAGACCAAAATCGATAGACAAATTTAGTGTCTCGATCTGACACTATGGACTTAGGCACTCCATGTAACTTAACTATATTGTCCCTGTACATCTTAGTCATCTTATCCATAAACTGACCAGTCTTGAATGGCAGGAAATAAGCTGACTTAGTCAATCTATCCACAATCACCCAAATAGCAACATTGCCCTTCTTGGTATTTGGCAACCCTGATACGAAATTCATAGTGATATTCTCCAATTTCCACTGTGGAATCTCTAACGGGTGAAGTAAACCAGGAGGCTTCTTATGCTCTGCTTTAATCTGCTGACAAGTCATACACTTAGAGACGAATTCTGCAATCTCTTTCTTCATTTTCACCCACCAATAGTGATTCTTCAAATTCTGATACATCTTGGTGCTCCCTGGGTGAATATAATATCTGGTACGGTGCGCATCTGTCATCAACTCTGACTTGATGTCTTGAACATCTGGCACATACAACCTATCCTCGTAGTACAGAACTCCATCAATCAATTTGAACTCTAGCTTGTCATCTATATGATCAATGATTCTCTGCAACTCTGGATCATCCTTCTGGCATTCCTTGATCATGTTCACTATCTCAGGCTCCCAAACTCCCATAGTAGCAACTAGGACTTTCTCATTGACTGGCTAGACTTCCACATCCATGTCTCTGAACTGCTCCATCCATCTCCATTCAGGCATTATACATCCACTGAATGCTGCCTTCCTGCTGAGAGCATCTGCTACTACATTAGCTTTTCCGGGATGGTACTTGATCAGAAAATCATAATCTTTTATGTATTCCATCCATCTCCTCTGTCTGTTATTCAAATCACCTTGTGTAAACAGGTATTGCAGGCTCTTGTGATATGTGTGCACCTCAAATCTCTCACCATACAAATAATGTCTCCACAATTTTAATACAAACACCACTGCTGCTAGCTCCAAGTCATGTGTGGCATACTTCTTCTCATGGTCTTTCAATTGCCTCGACCCATAAGCTATCACCTTCTCATTCTGCATGAGAACACATCCCAAACAAATCATTGATGCATCTGTGAAAATCACAAATCCTCCACTTCTAGCGGGTAAGGCAAGTATGGGTGCTGTAGTCAATCTAGTCTTCAATTATTGGAAACTCTTTTCACACCTTTCTGTCCATACAAACGGAATATCCTTCCTCGTCAACTTAGTTAACGGAGATGCTATGGTAGAGAATCCTTTCACAAACCTCCTGTAGTAACTTGCAAGTCTAAGGAAACTACAAATCTCCACCACATTCCGCGGGCTACTCCAATTAACAACCGCAGCAATCTTCTTGGGATCCACTATCAGTCCTTCATTAGAGATAATGTGACCTAAAAATGCCACTTGCTCCAACCAAAACTCACATTTGCTTAACTTAGCATATAGTTGGTTTTCCCTCAAAAGCTGCAAAGATGTTCTTAACTGATGCTCATGCTCCTCCTTAGTCTTCGAGTACACCAACACATCATCTATGAAGACAACTACAAACTGATCCAAGAAAGGAGCAAATGCCTTATTCATCAATGCCATAAAAACTGCTGGAGCATTCGTCAACCCGAAAGGCATCACTAGAAACTCAAAATGTCCATATCTCGTCCGTAATGCAGTCTTAGGAACATCCTCCTTTCTGACTCGCAATTGATGGTAACCGGAACGCAGATCTATCTTCGAAAAGAATTGGCCTCCCTGCAACTGATCGAATAGCTTATCGATCCTCGGTAACGGGTACTTATTCTTAACAATCACCTGATTCAACTGTCTGTAATCTGTACACATCCTCATAGTCCAGTCCTTCTTCTTCACAAATATCACCAAAGCTCCACACGGTAAAACACTTGGCCTGATGAAACCCTTATCCAACAGATCTCCAATCTGAGTATTCAACTCTTTCAATTCTGCTGGTGCCATCCTATAAGGGGCCTTCGAAATAGGTGTCGTCCCTGGCTGCAATTCTATCGTGAAATCCAACTCACGAGTAGGTGGCAAACCAGGAATCTCAACTGGAAATACATCCGGGAATTCCCGCACCACTGGAATCTCATCAACAGACTTAATACTCCTTGTCTTTCGCAATAAATGCGATAAAGCCTTCGCAACCACTCCTCATCAACTGCTCTGCCTTCAATGCAGAAATCATCCGAGTGGAGATGAGTTTTTCAGCTCTAATAAACTCAACACTACAATCTGCACTCTGCAACTTCATGGTCTTGTTAAAACAATCTAACACCGCTTGGTTAGCTACTAACCAATCCATACCAAGTATCACATCAAACTCCGCCATTGGTAAGATGATCAAACTGACGGTCAGCTTAACTTTCCCAATCTGAATACTACACCTATGGTAGATAACATTACAAGCTACATGTCTACCTACTGGGGTGGCTACTATCAAATCATATGGTAATATCTCCTTATCCTCCCCCAAATGCAATGCAAATGCTGGTGCAACAAACGAGTGTGTGGATCCAGGATCAAATAGAACTTTAGCATCAAATCCACAAACTAAAAGTGTACCTTCGATGACATTCCCTGCAGCCTCTGCTTCCTCATGCGTCAGAGCATAAGCTCTCCCTGCCTGCTGGGGACGCTGCTGATAATACTGCTGCGGTGGTCTCTGACCACGACCCTAGAATCTGGGTGCTGGGGGTCTCTGCTAATGTCGCTGCTGAGGTACTGGAGGACGCTGATATGGTGGCTGAGGTGGTCGGACAATCATTTGCTGCTGCTACTATGGCCTAGCCTGTGCAGAAGGCATCTGTCTCAACGGATGCGCAGGATGTGGTGGCCTGGGTTTCAGAGCTGGAAATGCTGGTGGTGCCACTCCTGTCTTCCTAGGGCAGAAATGAACCTTATGCCCTGGGTCTCCACAATGGAAACATGCCCCTGACTATTTCCTGCAATCACGGCCATAATGATTTCCTCCACAATGTATGCAAGAGACTCGATGTGGCTGTTATCGGGGTACAGGCTCGAATCATAGCCTCTTAGTTGCCGGCTGCTGATACAACAGGGACGAAGAACCCTGTGACCTGGGTTGAGGGATCAATGCCAAGATCCTCTGCTGCTCCAATACAATCACCTCTTTCAGGGACTCCTCTGCCCAATATGCTTCCTTGACCACATCATCATAGTCGGTCAGTCTTCTGCACTGAACCTGCATCTTGATGTCTGCTCGCAGTCCCTTGATAAACCTCCAAACTCTCTCTGATTCGGGCTTAATCAAACTCTCGGCAAATCTGGGTAGATGGGTGAAGGCGATCTCATAATCTTGCACTGGTAAATCACCCTGTACCAGCTGTTCAAACTCCTCCATTTTTTTATCCCTGTAGTGTTCCGGGATAAACTTCTTCTGGAACTGCTCAGTGAAAGTCTTCCAAGCTACCTCTTCTTCAATTGTTTCATATGGGTGCTTGACGGTCTTCCACCATCTCTCCGCTGCTCCACGGAACATGTGGGTTACAAGCTTCACCTGCTGGATACCCGTGCACCGAAACACCTCATAAATCTTTTCCATCTGAACTACCCACTCATCTGCAACAGCAGGGTCCTTAATGCCATGGAACTCAGGTGGAAATCTCTTTATTAATTTCTCAACCAGCTCGTTGAGATCATACTCTTTGGCCTGTGGCTGGCCAACCTTTTGTACTACCTCAAGCATTTGTGCTTGGAACACAGCCTGGTCCTCATTCTGCTTTTGGCTCTGCTCAGCCATATCTTTCTGGGATTGAATAAAAGCCGCCATGAACTGGTGGAATTGATTCTCAGCGTCATTCTGAGAAGAACTACCCTCACCTCAGGTATTATGTCTACCAGCCATGATCTTGTAAAACATTCAAGGTTAGTTCCAATATGCCCCTAGCTAACACACAATACTAGAAAATAAAACTAAGAGATCAACCTACTGACTAACGGAATCCTCTCACGCGTCCTATGGTTTCTAAAATTTTTACCTTGAGAAACCATCCAATGCTCTGATACCATTCTAGTCACGTCCCTCGAACCCAATTAAAGAATAAAATGGATCCGGAGAGTGAAATTTAGGACTAATTAAAATTTTTGTCCTTTAGGCCCACGGATCGTAAGTCTGTTGTGAGGATAATACATTTCAAGCCTCATGTAATATAATAATCATTGAGTTCATAGAACTCTAGCATATGGAACATCAACAATGAATATAAATCTCATTAAATTTAAAGTTTGCAAGAATAGTAAACAATATCATGTTAAATGAACAGCACCCAGTTGATCTTCACAATGGATCATTACTTCAATCATGGATGAGGTCTCCAAAATTCATCATCTCAATTTTGCAGGGAAGTACTTCAGTATTATTCAAATAAACAAGAGAGAGGAAAATAGTCAAATAAAAATGAAGTAAAGGAATGTCTTAGGTGATGCTCACCTTCTCAATGAGAGACATATAATAGGGCTTCACCTTCTCAACATCAATTCTAACTTTGCTCTTACTGTAGAGATCATATTTGCTACATAAATTGAGAAAATAAGAGTTAGTCTAATTCTGGCAACGTGGTATTTTGGGTCACTATACTACTAATTTTCATCTAGAGGTAAATGATAAATGCAAAGCTTAATTACATTTTATAATAATAAAAAAACAACTTACTTAAATATGTGCACCACTTCAGATTCTCCACATCCTCTTCATTCATTAGGTGTTTGTATGCTCCTGACCTGTGTAATGCTGCAATAAAACACAATGAAACAGAGTGTCAATACGTCTTTCAATTGAAATTTTGATGATATCTTTCAATTAGAATTATCATTTTTTGCCTTCAACTTATGATAAAATGAATGGTATCAGATGATGAACAGAGCAGCAGAGGGAAGAGTTGTCTTATTCTCCTTGGCAACCTAAGAAAAAACTATTAATTAGATTTACATCCTTAAAGATCGATGGAGGCTACATTGAAGAAACCCACAAAAACTAAATAAATAAATGAGTGTCCTCCTTTAAAAGACATGGAAGATTAGAAGGTTATGAAGCAAGTACCAAGTATATATAATCATCGTGACCCCATGCATCCCACAGGAAAAGTATCACCTGTTGAGGGAGTTAATTTATATGAGTAACTAGTCAAATTAAGATGTCCATATAATGCCAAGATGTTCCACTTCTGTGATGCAAAGTTGTACTAAGTGCACATGATTCTCACCTACAGCAACCCATTGTGGAAGGGCTCCAAAGCTTGGATGAAGAAGAACCTTCCCTAGATCTGAAAGGACCCATATATTCAACGTACAGATATATTCAAATGAAGGACTAAAACACATAAGATATAGAACAAGAAAACTGAGAAATGAGATTGAAGTGGGTGGTGCATACCATGTATGAGGCCAGTCAAGTGCAACCAATCCTCATCAGGATAGTCTCTCCTGATTGCTTCAGCGGTCTGAAGCAAGTGCTCGATCTAGGGTTCATCAATGTCGGGGTCACTTTCATCAACAAATGAATTGAGGAGCACACAGCATTCCCAAATGCTCATCTCTACCCTGTTCTGCTTGCCATACTCCTCTCACATTTTACTCACCTAAAAAAAAAGATTCCATGACATACCACAGCCAAACAACTAATCAAGTACTTCAAGTAGATGAGCATATTCAAGATAAAAGTTGATCTAGTCTTACAAACTCAAATGATTGGTGTATGTGATTCATCCTGTAGAATTCTTCCACCACCTTCTTCCTTTCGCTGTCCGCGTCATAATCCCTGTCAAATATTTCCTTTTTAGGACTATTTTCTATATAAAAAAACAATTAGTGCTAATACAGATAGAGTAATTGAGCCTTTGTATGGCATCCAAGATTCGGAACCAATGAATAATATTTCCAATTTCATAGTTTTCCTTTTCCTTTTTTAGTTTCATGATGTGATTGAAAATGACTATAATAGAATACACACATAAATGCAAATAGTATTTTGCTTTCCAAATCTTGATGTGAAGTTCAAACAACTGAAAACCATTTGATGAGGTGAGAGGTGATTCAAATGAAAGATCGTATGTGTTTCACACATCTATTCAGACTGAATCATGGTCTTCTCTGTGAGATTGCGGCCTTTTCTAATGAAGCGAGGTGGTGAAGAAATATATGTAGGCCCGTTGGGGCACAATTCTTTCCACCTAATTAGTTACTTTGAGGTGAGGCCACAGAGTCAGACTATCAACTTTTTTCTCTAAAGATGTTCTTGGATATACCACAAATAACAATAATTTTGAATTGGAAAGAAATGCAGAATTCAGAGATCAAATCAAGTGGGATATTGTTTTATTGACTTCTCCACAATCAATGTTGCCAATCAGCTCTAACGATTATATGACAGAAAAAAGGCAAGAAAGCGGCAACCCACCAATTGTTGTGGTTCCCAATTTCTATGCCTTCACCTAAATTTATCTCACCTCTCAAAAATAGTTGGTGGTTTGGGGTACTTCAACAAGTGTATGATTTGGCTCCCTAACATTTCTGCTTCTAATAGAATACTGTTTTGTTTTAACAAGGGAATCAATGGTGTCAGCAAGATAAAAGAAAGATATAATCCAGCTACATGGATGTTGGAAGTGACTACAATAGCTCAAGAGGAGGCTCTTGGAGTCAGTTTTGCTCAAATATACAAAGAATCAGACCTGTATAGGTGTGTTGGTCAATGGATACTCTTTGGTCCATGTTTGAGATGACAATCACTTATATCTCTAGCCCTTACTTATTTGTTGGATCATCGCAGGAGAAACAAAGCTTTGATTGAGGAACTGAGCAAACCTTCCCCTGGTTCAAGGGATCTTCACTTTCCCACTAAGTATGCGCAGTCCTTCTACGTACAATGCATGGCTTGCCTATGGAAACAAAATCTAGCATACTGGCGCAACACAGCATACACTGCAGTCAGAATCTTGTTTACAGCATTCACAGCATTGATGTTTGGAACAATTTTCTGGGATCTTGGCGGCAAAAAGTAAGTTTATCAGCGAAAGAGAGATTTTTTCCTACAGAATCCTGATTGGGTTTTGTGCGAGATTTTAGAGTGAGTGCCTTTAATTGGGGGTCCTGCTTTATGCATGATGAGGATTGATGGCCCTGCATCGCCCCTCGTGTGGACTCTCGTAGGTGAGAATTCCGTATAAGCGGAATCCTATGTTAGATATGGACATATACTGGTGTCATACATAGAAGCAAGGTATCTGGAACAACGTTTTATCATTATGATATTCTGCAAATTGTTTTGTGGACCCCCAAACGTAAAACAGTTGTACATGGACATTTTGGTCCAAATAATTCAACTGTTTTGCATTGAGTTGATTTCTGCCAAAGCAGCTGAAAGAATATATGAACTGAAATCTAAAACGATTGATCCAAAATGAGGCTGAACTCTGAAGCAACCGAAATTGACAACTACGAAATGGAGTGCCTCATTAAAAAAGAAAATTGCATACTAGAGGGACCCAGGCTGTGTTTTTTCCTCTCTCTCTCTCTCTCTCTATTCCAGGTGTCCATTTTGATCTTGAACTTGAGATAACAAATTACTTTTTTGTGTTGTTGAGTATTTCAGGAGTAGGAAACAGGATATATTTAGTTTTACATATTCGAAAATGGAACCTATCTGTTAGTTTAGATTTTTGGAGTTGCTTCAGCAGTTGGTATAAATGCTAATGAAAAGGAAAGAACGGAAAGAAATGTGTATATCACAGTGGGTGTTAGAACCAATAAACGGATTGGATTTCTTAAAGATGGCACCCACCCATGTTGCATATGGCAGAATGACGCAGCGCGGCTGCATTGTTCACGTGCATATGTGTTGTAGGTTTGATGTTACCAGAAAAATAATAACCATAGATATGCAAGCATGAACAATTGCAATCATGAGCAGTTAAAAGTTAAAACTGTAAAATCCTAATATGAAACCAAGGTGTTTGCATTGTAAGGACTGGAATGTATCTACGCCTAACGCATGCATAACACCAAATCTCCAAGTTTCTTATTCCTTTCCCATTCAATGAGAACTTTTTTTTATTAAAAACAAAGAAAAAATAACATCCATTTGTATAGGATCCACCAAAACAGGGCTTTAGACAAAGGGCAACTTTCATAAGATTTGAAAGAATAAACTTACCTAAATGTATGACCAAATGAGTTTGTTTCTGGCACTGCAAATCCATCATCCAAAACCCACTCGTTCGAATCAATAAGCAATAAGAAAATGGCAGAAAACAACAGCATGAAGAACCACAAAACCCCTCTGGCCTCCCTCCCTCCATGCCTTCTTGATTAGCTCCCTCTTGATTAGCTGCCTCAATAATGGGTTCTGTGACTGGAGATGATGATGGCTGCCTGAGGGTGGAGAGGGCTGATGGAGGACGAGTGGGTGTGAGGGCTGGAAAGGGCGATGGACGAGTGGGATCCGAGCGCGAGAGAGAGGGAAAGGGAGAGGGAAAGGGAGGGAAAGAGAGAACCGGCGGTGGCAGCTCCGGCGGAACAGATCGTCCGGTGGTGGTGTGGTTGGTGCGGCGGGAGGGCAGAGCGCGGGAGAGATTTCTGCGACAGAGAGGGAGAGGGAGAGGGAGAGGAAGGGAGAGAGAGAACCGGCGCAATTTGTAGGACAATCGGGAGAGATAGAAGGAGAGGGAGAGGGCAGAGCGCGGGAGAGGGGAAAAAAAGAGGGAAGGGAAAGCTAAAGAAAAAAGGGATTTCGGGGGGGGGGGGGTATGTATAAAGGTCATTAGCGACCGCCACTAATGATCCTATTTGCGACCGCCACAGGCGGCCGCCCGCCTTTTGCCTGCGCCAAAAGTAAACTTTCTAGTAGTGTAAGCTCAATCGAAATATGCTTAAAGCATTTAAAAGATTAAGGCACACAAAGGTATGATTGAAGTCAAATGCAAATCACTTGTATAAATACAAACTTGTTGATGATATAAAAATAAAAAACTCACAAGTTGTATGAAACTATTTAAGACTAATCAAGTGATGCATGTGCAATGTTATTTTCAAAAACAAACTAGATTAACTAAGATTTTAATCATTGAAAACAACAAATAAAGTTTCAACCAATAAAATGAATCATGTTATAAAAGAACTCAAAGGTTTTGGCAAAACATGAATTATGAAATTTAAAACAAACTAGGGTTGAAACAAGGTGAAGAATCCAATTCAACTCAAATCAAACATTAAATGAAGTGAAGGATTCAAGACATCATAGTTATCATGCTAAAAATCATGTACCAAAGATTTAAACAAAGCATGTAATATATGATTAAATAAAAGTAAAACTTTCTTGGAGATTTAACTTCATTAATCCTAGCTTTAGCTTTACTGATGACCCATTAGCATTCCTTAGTTCATTCCCCTTTGTTTAGGCTTCATTCACCTCAAGAATGGCCTCTGGAATCATTGGCTTTGGTCTTGGAATGAACTCCTTTTCATAGAAAAAGTGTCCCAACGGCTAACAGTCAGTTAATTAACCGACATCCAGGGTTCGGTTAATCGACACACCAACGGTCATATTTTTGAAAGTACAGTTGTGGGTTAACCGACAGGTGACCGACACCTGACCGAAACCTGACCGACAGGTGACCGACAGTACAATAATCTTAAATTTTAAGCTCTCTGGAATTGAAACCGAGAAGAGACTTCGCCTGAGCTCGGTTCACTTGTCGGTTAGCCGACACCTGACCGACAGTGTATCTAGTCTGATTTTCAAAGTTAATTTCTTGGAGGGACAATGGGTCATTAAATCAAGCATGGAATCATGATTTAAATCAATCTAAGTGTTTTAAAATCATGAGACATAAAAAGCCAAATAAGATTCGAAACTTTAAAAACAATGGCTAGCTTAATTTATAAAAGTTCTTTTCAAATTAAATGCATCCAATATTTAAATCCAAAACATGCATGAAACATATGATTAACAAGATTAAAATACGATGCATGTGTAAATCAAGATTTTCTAAAACAATGCATGTGTGAGATTTCTAATGATGATTTAAATGAATGATGCATCCATCAAATTGCAATATACAAAATCTCTAACACCGTATACAGTCAAGTCGAAGACGCCACCGATACAGTGGCAATCAGGTCCTTCAAACAAGCTCTACAACCAGGTAATGAGCTTCGCAAGGATTTGGTTTGGTCCCCCGTGGTCTCGGTGAAAGTACTGATGGCTAGGGTGAATCAGTTCATCGAACAAGAAGAAGATGAGGCCCGAGCTAGGGAAAGCTTCGGCCATTGGTAGGAAGATAGAGCCTCCAATAAGGACAATAAGTCATCTCGGAAAGAGGAGGCAGATCGAAATAGGGCATCTACGAGCTTGGCAGTAGTCTCGGCCTCCACCTTGGGGGGCGGAAAGAAGTCCAAACCAGCTGCAGCTTCCTATAAGGATGTGAACACAGTCTTTAAGGAGCCGATCTACAAACTCCTTGGCAGGATCAAGTCACAGCCATAATTCAACTGGCCACAGCCAATAAAAGGAGATCCTTCCACCCGAGATCAGAACAAGTTCTATGCTTATCACAAGCAAAATGGGCATAGAACTGAAGATTACATAACCTTCAAGTCCCACCTTGAAAAGCTTGTCAAAGACGGACATTTGAAGGATTACGTCAAAAAGGAAGACAGAAATAACAACCGAGCACATCAGCGCCGAAATGATGATGGCCAAGACAATGATGAGCCGGAGGGCATCATTAACGTCATCCACCTGGCTCCCATATCAAAAGGGGGCAATCAAGCTCTTGCTGAGGCCAGGAAGGCTTCGCACAACAAGCAGGTGATGACGGACGAGCTAGAACCAGCTGCCAAGAAAGCTCGGAAAGAGAGGCCCAAATTTTGGTCTTCAGATAAGGACCTAGATGGGGTCCAGCTCCCCCACAATGATCCTTTAGTTGTGACCTTGAAGTTAAAGAACTTCAAGGTACAGAGGATTTTCGTGGATCCCGGGAGTTCATCAGAGATCCTCTACTTTGACTGCTTCAAGAAGATGGGTCTCAAACCATGAAAGTTCAACCTGAAGGAGCCAGCATGTTAGTCGACTTCCTCATGGTAGATGTACCATCCCCATATAATGCAATAATGGGGAGAACTTGGCTGCTTAATATGGAAGCCGTGCCTTCCACTCATCACCAAAAATTGAAGTTCTCGTTGGAGAACGAGAACGGCAGAATTAAGGTGATCACGGTAAGAGGTGACCAGCACATGGCCAAACAATGCTTGATGGCCGTAGTACTTGGCGAAGCAGAACCAAAGCAGGTGCATATGGCCGAGCTGGACAGAGAAGCAGAACTGGATGACGTTGGCCGAGCTCAAGAGGATCGAAATCAGGATCGATCCCAACGATCCTGAAAGGTATTTTCTGCTTGGAAGTCAACTCGTCGAGGCTGAGAGGTCCGAGCTATTTAACTTCTTGTTACAGAACAAGGAAGTTTTCGCCTGGACACCGTACAAGATGCCTGGTATCAACCCCGATGTCATGTGCCACAAATTGAATGTGGACCCAAAGCACAAGCCTGTGGTCCAGAAGGCTCGGAGAACAGGGATTCCACAAACCGAGGCTGTGATTGAGGAGGTTGAAAAGCTGTTAGAGGCCAAGGCGATCAGGGAGGTCCACTATCCAAACTGGCTGGCCAATACAGTCATGGTCAACAAGAAGAACAAGAAATGGTTAGTCTGTGTTGATTTCACCGACCTCAACAAAGCCTGTCCAAAGGACAGCTTTCCCCTTCCCAAGATCGATCCGATGATTGATGCGATTGCTGGGCATGACAGGATGAGTTTCCTCGATGCTTACCGAGGTTACCATCAAATTCCGATGCATGGGCTTAATGAAGAAAAGACCGCATTCATAACACCTAGATGCATCTACTGTTACAAAGTAATGCCATTTGGGTTAGAAAATGCAGGGGCAACTTACCAGAGGCTGGTGACTAAGATGTTCCAGGCTCAGCTAGGAAAGACAATGGAAGTCTACAATGACTACATGGTTGTCAAGTCTAAAAGGTCACAGGACCACTTGGCAAACCTAAGTCAAACATTTGATGTTCTAAAATAGTTTCAGCTTAAACTAAATGCATCCAAGTGCATTTGGTATCGGCTCTAGTAAATTTCTGGGGAGCATGGTCACCAGAAGAGGAATTGAAGCGAACCCAGAACAAATATCCACTCTTCAGGGGATTCAGAGTCCGACTAGGGTGAAGCAAGTTCAGCGGCTCACTGGAATGGCTCCCACGCTCAATTGTATCATCAGTCGAGCCTCAGACAAATGTCGACCCTTTTTTCAACTTTTGAAGAAAAGTTCGAAATCCTAGTGGACTCCATAGTGCGACCGAGCTCTACAAGAGCTCAAAGCCTATTTAGCTTCGCCACCCCTATTGTCGACACCGAAGCAAGGAGAAGTGCTCTTTCTATACCTGGCCGTCTTGGATCATGCAGTGAGCTCGGTACTCTAGAGAGGAGAAGATAGGCAACAAAAACCTATTTACGACACAAGCAAGATCCTTCTAGATAACGAGACCAGGTATTTGCCATTGGAGAAACTTATACTAGCACTTGTCAGTGCTTCTCGCAAACTTTCTCACTACTACCAAATTTACACTAAAGTGGTTGTTACAGAACATCCACTTAAGTCCCTTTTCAGAAAGGCAGATTTCTCTGGAAGAGTATCGAGAAGGGTTGTCGAGCTAGGGCAGTATGATATTCAGTATCAGCCCAGAACTGCAATAAAGGCCCAAGTTTTAGCAGATTTCATCATGGAGCTTGTCTCTCCTAGTTCGGCACCGAGCCAGCTCGATACCGAACGGGGGGCAAGGAGGATAAGGATGAAGTTACCGAGACAGAAGGAGATCAATCTTAGAAGCAGTTCCTTGATTCATCATGGAAGGTCTTCGTCAGCGGATCCTCAACTTTCAAAAGGGTCGATGCCGGCATAGTCCTCCAATCTCCAGAGGGCTTGGTTATCGAACAAGCCTTAACACTTGGCTTCAAGGCGTCCAATAATGAAGTTGAGTAAGAAGCATTGATTGCAGGGTTCAACAGTGCCAAAATCCTGGGAGCACGACAATTGGTGGTCTTCAGTGACTCTCAAATGGTGACGAACCAGTTGAATAGAGATTACCAAGTTCGGGACGAAAGGATGGCAGCCTACCTAGCTCATGCAAAGCAACTCCTTTCTCGGTTCGAGAGAGTTGAAGTCAAACAGGTCAGCAGAGATTCTAATTCTCATACCAATGCCCTTTCCAACCTAGCCTCCGCTGTTGAGGCTGGAAGAAGATGAACTATCGAAGTGGAGACGTTGGAAAAACCAAGTATAGAGCCTCAGCCTCCTCGACAGTTTCTCTGTGTTGATCTCAGTCCGAGTTGGATGGACCCAATCATTTCCTATTTTAGGGATGATCAACTTCCTGAAGACAATCACAAAATCAGGCTGAAAGCAGCTTGGTTTTGGCTATCTCCAAACGACAAGCTTTGCAGGAAGTCCTATTCCGGCCCTTACCTCCAGTGTGTTCACCCCAGCAAAGTCGAAGACTTCCTTTATGAAATTCATGAAGGAATGTGCGCAAGCCACATTGGAGGTCGGTCACTGGCTTACCAAGCTATTAGCCAAGGCTATTGGTGACCTTACATGTAGAAGGATGCTTAATCATATACCAAGAAATGTGAGAAGTGACAGTAGTTTTCGCACTCCATCGATCAGCCAGCACAGGATCTGAGCCCACTCTCCAGCCCATGGCCCTTTGCCCAGTGGGGCTTGGATATTGTAGGGCCGCTTCACCGAGCTCTAAGGAGCAATAGGTGGCTAATAGTAGCCACTGATTATTTCACCAAGTGGATAGAAGCTGAACCGTTGTCCTCCATCACCGAATAGGACTCGAAAAAATTTGTGTGGAAGAACATCATCACAAGGTTTGGAGTCCCACAACATTGGTCTTGGACAACGGGACTCAGTTCGACTCTAACTTCTTTAAGAACTTCTACTAAGAGCTCAACATCGGGAATTACTATTCAACTTTGGCTTACCCACAAAGCAATGGCCAAGCTGATATTTTGAACAAGGTAGTGCTCGATGGACTCAAGAAGAGGCTTGACCGAGCTAAGGAAAGATGGGTGGAAGAACTCCAAAGCGTCCTTTGGGCATATAGGACTACTCCAAGATGCTCTACTTCAGAGACTCCCTTCCCCTTGGCCTATGAAATAGAGGCCGTGATCCCACTTGAGATCGGTCTCCCAACCCTAAGGTCAGAGCTGTTTGATCAAGGCCGAAATGAAGTGAATGTGGCCCAAGAACTAGACCTAGCCGAGGAACGGAGGGATGCAGTAGCTGTCCGCCTAGCTGCCTACCAGTAACAATTGGCTAAGTGATATAACCAAAGGGTCAGAGAGAGGAAGTTCTCAGTTGGAGAATTGGTCTTAAAGAAGACACTTTCCGAAGATATCCAAATGAAGGTAAGCTGGCACCGAACTGGCACGATCCGTTCAAAGTGCTCTCGATTGCTGGGCAATCAACATATAGACTTAAGGACATGGATCGTAAAGAGTTACCACGGCCATGGAATGCAATCCACCTCAAGAAGTATTATTTTTAAGTTTTTCCTGTCAAAATTCTATTCAAAATCAATAAAAGTTATTCTTTCGGAAGGATTGCTCTTTGTTGCTTTTGATTCCCGCTAAGTTGTAGAACTTGGCAATTACCTACCTAACTGCTATGGAGCATTAGGGAAATAGAGAAAAGCCTTAAATAGTTAGGGCATAGACGAAACACTGAGTTAAAGAACTAGGTGGCTACTTCAGTGTCAGGAATAAGATTAAGTTCGGTTGTGGAACCAAGTTTAAAGTATTCTATCACCGAGGTAAAAACTTGCAATACCTTGTATTTAAAGAACTTAACCCAGTTTGTTCTTGATAAGTTCGGTTAATGAACCGAGCTACAATACGAACAAATTTGGTATTCGGATACGAGTTGATTTTCTTCAGTTAATGAACTTAAAAAAAATTTAATGTTTGGGATTTCGGTTATTGAACCAAACTCAGCATATAAAGAGCCCGGTTATGGATCTGAGGTCGAACACATGCAATTTTAGAAGTAACATTTGATTGTAAGCATGAAGGAAAAATTGAATGCAAGCAAAACCACAATTGTATTTGCAATAAAATATTTATTACATCAAATTCAAAGAGAATAAACAAAGAAAATCTTCAAGCGGCAGGCTCGGTGGTAGCATCAGCCTCAGCTGGGATAGTTTCAGTCGTTGCAGTTTCAGCAAGAGCCTCAACATTAGTGGGCGGAGTGAGGGGCATAGCTTGTTCCTGGCTCCGAGCTCGGGTACTTCGGGGGCAAGGACTTGAGCCATATAAATCGAGGTCGCCTCTGCCACCCCTTCATTGAAAGCGATGTCGACTTCGGCCTGAAGCTTAGCCTCAAAGTCATCTTTTTGTTTCTCCAGGGAGGCTTCAAGTTCGGCTACCATTTGCTTTTGGGTCTCTGCCTCGGCCTCCAGTCTGCAATTCTCAGCCTTGGCCGTATTGAGTTCGGTCTTGTGGCTGTCATTTATTTCAACTTGCTTCTTAAGTTTTTGGGTGCTGCCATCCAAGGTTGTTTGAATACATTTCTTCTCTGCTTCCAACCTTGTAACCATTGGGCCACTCTGCTGAAGCTTCTCCAAAGCAACCTGACACTTTTGCACCATCTGTAGAAGAAACAGGCATTAGAAAGCGGTGACCAAAATGAAACACTTGGAAAATTTTAAGAAAGCTTACTGTGATGGCCGACTGTATTGACGACAGGACTAGCCTCTTATCGTCGAGCTCCCTATGCCTTGCCATGTGCTGTGGCAAAGCACAGGCTTGACCGAGTGCAGCGATGATGAAAGCATTGCCTGGGACACGGTCTCCAACTGTCATTAGTCTTCCTAGCTCGAGTTGGAGGCTTGGTCTCCAAAGAGCCGGCCCGGTGGAGTGCGGTGTCGCGGCTGCACTAAGACTCTTTTTGACAAAAGTCTCGGTCCTAGCCCTCTTCTCTCTATCCCTCCCCCTTGTGAGGTCTCGACAGTCGTTGGTGAACGCTATCGAACTCCTGTAGTTGGATCAGGAGCGGAAGTAGGAGCAACAACAGCAACAAGGGAAGTGGGGGCACAGGGAGCTCGACTTCCTAGTGCTAGAGCCCCCAAATCCTGAACCACCACTGGAGGTCGACGTCATGGCATATTCTCTCCTTCCTCTGAACTGGATGAAGAATTGGAGGACTGAACCACTTGGCGTAATCTCCTTGGTCTCGTGGAGGTCTCGGCTCCTACTGTAATTATATTAGCCTCCAAGTCGGACCCAGAAGTGGTGGCCTCGACACTAGAAGTGGTTCGGTGCTCAGCGTTGGTTAGTACCTATATAGGCTCTCCTCTCTCCGCCTCGGCGTGAGCTGGGCACCCTCTCCGAGGTTGACCAGCCTTCCTCTTAGTGAAGGAATGGTACCTCAGTTCGTAATCCAAAAGCGACCAGGCGGCTCGGCCTGTGTGACCACGGTAGCTGTACACCGCCCGAAACCAACTTTCGTTCTTTACCCAACTGACTCGGCGGGCTTCTCTTCTTCTTTTCTGGGCGTCTACACGACAAACAGAAAATGTATCAAATACCTCGACATAGAAGAGGAGAAAAATACAAGGGAAGTATAAAGGCTAGAAAGTCAGTGGTTACACGGTTGGCTTCCGAAGCCGCGGGGAACCTTGTCACTCCTTGCCACTTCGGGCACTGTTCCTGCGTATTCCCAATTACCCAATACGAATAGGCGGTCATCCCCGGAATATTTGTCGGAGTCTTCTAGATCATTGATGATCCACTCTCGATTTGCCTTGGCTCGGAGATAATAGGTGTTGTCACCGCCATATTTGCAAAGGTCATAGACATCCTTAATATCATGGACACCGAGATCAATACCTAGAATTCTATTGAGTTCGGCAACGCCCATTATGATTTTAAAACTGTTCGGCATCAATTGGCAAGGGCAGAGGCACCATTTCTTAAGGTAAATTCTAAGAATGGGGTGAAGGGGGAATCAAACCCCACCTTCGACTATGGTGACCAGAACAAATGGCATCCAGCCATTAGTAAAGGAATGACCATCGAAGGGGTTTTCCGGGTCATTCAATGTGAGAACTCGACCCCGGATTTCCTGGTTTAGCGTGGTTTTAATCGTGGATTTATTTTCTCAGTGGGTTTACCGGTTGTTTGATCGAATTTCTGAGTTTGAATATATTTTCTTTGGTTTTAGGAAGTTTTGAGAGCCAGTGAACCTAGACAGTGACCGTAGGGACCTATTTATTTTGTGTGGTCATTGTGGAGATATTCTCTTTGATTCCTAAAAATTCCCACTTCAGCTTCGTTTGACTAATCTCGCCATTCCCTACAACTTTCGTGTTCACTCCGTGCCCATCCGAAACTCCGAAAATCAATTTTTTTCCAACCCTAGGAGCAAAACCAATCTTTTCACATTGAATCTGGACCCAAATTTCGAGATCTCGGAACCTTGCCAAATCTGTACTTTTTGGAAACTAGATTTTATGAGAAACATTTCTCCCATCTTTGTCAATCGCATCCGAGGCCAAGAAATCGATGTTTTAACCCTTGAAATTCCAAATCTTCCATTATTTTGATCCCTTTGACCAAACAGTTGACTTTTTTTGTGGACCCCGGAAGTGTGTCAGTATTGTATTAACCTTGTTGGAAAGATAATTTTGTGCCGGACACTTTTCATGTTTTAAGTTTCTTGATCCGAGGTCTAGAAAGCCTTTTAATCTCCATTGCAAGTTTTAAGTGTTTCTAAGTGTGGTGGGGCCCACACCCACCCATTATATAAGTACCACTCTCCTCTCCCTTCTTCCCCAAAACCATCCCAGCATAGTAATGGAGGAGTTTCAGCTCCTTTGAGAGCTTTTTCTCCATTTTCTCTTCTTCTTGCTTGCTTCTTCATCTCCAACCCTTTGCAAATCTTGCCCAAATGGAGAAATGGACTCCACCATCTTCTTATTCACCATGAGGGCTTTCCTTTGATGCCATTGGAGGAGAAATCCAGCCACATTGAGATTCATTTTGAGTAAGCTCTTGCCATTTGAGAGTCTTCCATGTAAGCTATCTTCCTCATCTTTTGGATTTGTGTTCTCTTAGCCTTTGAGAAGCTTTGTCTCGATTATTGGAGGTTTTCCTTTTGTTTTAATTTGATTTTCGATTTCCAAGGGTTTGCATTTGGGGGTTTTTCTGTAGATTGTTGTTTGTAGCTTGGAGGGTGATTAGAAGACTTGATTTGCTTAGCGTTGGACCTAAGGTAAGTGGATGAAATGATTTATTTTCATTGATCATGTTTTATACAAATGTTAGCTTTTATTAATGATCTTCCTTACTTAAGCTTTACTTCATGACATGCTTTTTTTGATATTTGAAATACACTCATTAATGTATCTTTCTAGCTATTGCTTTCTTGAAAATGATATCTTGATTGTATTAAGTTTTGACTCGTTTCAAGTAATGGATTCCTTTGGTTAAATGTGAATGGGATGAAGAGGTTGGATCCATTTTTATGGAAGATTTGATGGAAGAGTGGATGAGGTGGAATGGTGGAATTGTAGTGATGGATTGGAAGTTTTGATTAAGGAAATGGAGGAGCATTTAGCCCGTTTTATTACAGGGATTTGACCCTTAAAACTGTGGAGAATTTGGAGAAAGAAAGGACTAAACACGGCTTCAGAAATGCTGTGTCCGCAGCTGTCGGTTAGCTGTCGGTCAGCTTGTCGGCTGACCAACATCCAACCGACAGCCCCTCGGCTCCAATTCCAGAGAGCTGCATTTTCTATCAAATTTCCGATGCTGTAGTGTCGGTCAACTGACATGTGGACACCCCTTGGTTCCAATTTCCGAGAGTTGTTTTCTCCCCATTTCTGGACTCGGCTAACCGTCAGTAAGCTTGTCGGTTGACCGACATGACCCTGTCGGTTAACTGACAAGCCAACCGAGGGTTGACCGAAATTTTGATCTTGATTGATTTCTTTTGAAGAACTTATGGAACTATATGAGAGAAGAATGTGAAACTATATTGAAGAAGAAATCCCTTTATCATGATTTGTTAAGATCCTTGGATTTGTCAATGTATGTAAGGTCCCGGAATGTTTTAATTCTTAAAGAGTACCAAATGTTTATCAAACCTAACATACGGAACCCTATACAATTGATTCAAATCTTGGACCTTCAACGCTTGACCCGGAGATTTATAGAATCCATTTGTACCTGATTTTACCGGATTTCACTTGTACACTATAAGTTCCATGTTTTATGATTTGATTACCCCGAAAGTATTGCTTTAGCATATTGCTAACCCGTATATGCCTGTCCTAATACTGATGTGTTTTGTGCCTACGAACACCTCATCCCGTTATACGTATTCATTTGTTTTGATTTCTCGCATGTGACCTATGAGTCGGCACCACTAAGTTTGGACAACCTTATCGGTTTGATCCACCGATTTGGAGATCCCCCTTCTGTTATACCAGCTATAGCATAGTTCCCGCCCCGCCCCGATATACCCGGTTCGCTACCGTGGTCCCGCAGAGTATTATATGTATTTATTGTATAAAATCGTTGACTCTCCTCACCTCGTGTGACTGAGGTCAACGTCGTTGACTCTCCTCACCTCGTGTGACTGAGGTCAATGTCCCGATGTGCTCTCATCACTTTTGTGAGATAGGATTTATAGCTTTGTGTGGTTGCCATCTTGTTAGTTTCCGAATCATTGGTACCTTTACATGATTTTATTACATATGTATCTCTTATAAATGATGTATCCTTCTTTTATGAAATTCATTAATTATCCAGGTTTCAGTATATTTCCAAATGTATCATTGTTTTAAATTATTGCTATGTCATTTCACATGAATTCCCGACTTGCCAAATATACATGTTTTTACATGATTTAAACGATTACACGTTCCGTCAAATATTCATGTTTTATACCTGTATTAATATGAATACATGAATTTGTTAAATATCCATGATTTTCTATGCATTTAATTACGTACAGCCTTTGATCGAATAGCATGATTTATCACATGTTTTATTCTTCAGTATATGTTCATTATCTATCTTTTCACCCACATGCCAGACCGTCGTGTCGGACCCACTACTTTGGTACTCCGGTTCAGATTTCTTGCCCGAGTCGAGTGCATGTTTTGGCTATGGAGCCATGAGCTTGCAGGTTGTTTTGTCAGCTATGTCGTGTGGACATTGAGCTTGACTTCGGAGCTACGTCACATATGGGGTAGTGATTATTAGCTTGTTTTTATATGACTTTTATTAGCCCTTTTTCTCGTAATTGTAATTAATATACATTGTTATTTGTAACTTGAACATATGTGGGAATATAATATCCATATATTGTCAGCTCTGTATTTTGTTATAATGGTTTGTTCCAGTCTGATATGATCATTGATAAAATAACTATATGCTTGGGTTGAGTGCAATGCGGAATCCAATGGCCACGAACTTCGGGTCGCAACGCCATGATAGCTTCCGCAAAAATATTCAGGATGTATTGGAACGTGTTATCCTCACACACGTGGATCTTGGGAGAAACATAATCATTACTTAACTCCCAATTTTCACGGCCCCTCGGGTCTGGGGTCGTGACATTCAGCCTAATGAGGACATCATCAGGGATCCCGTAATCAGCCCTAAATTTGGCTATGGCCTCTGGGGTTTCTACTCTATGCCTATAGATACCCATTATCAAAGCTTGGGTTCGAAAGAACTGAAGAAATAAAGAACAAGAAATCGAAAAGGGGAGAAGGTCAAGGAAGCCCAAAAGCTGAAATAAACAAGATGGGAAGGGAGGACTTTCAGACACGAGACAGACGGGACTGGGATCAAAGGACACTAAGCTCGGATTTGCAAGAACTCGACCTCGGTGGAACTTCTCTCTTCAACAAACCCTCTCTCTGCTCTGACAAAGATGAAAGTGAAAAATGAGAGAGATCTCTATATATATAATGGAAAAGAGGCGCCCCTTTCTCTTTCTAAAGATGCACGTGCGGAACATCGCTTCGAGTACCTTGCAGGTCTCTTCAAGGCGGTGCACACCTTTTCATAACAATTGGATGACCAACCAGGCGGTGACACGTGGTGCCGCCGGTACATCTTCTGCATCGATCGAGGTGTGCCATTAATTACCTCGGGAAGATGAAGCGACATCGTGATAGCGATCAGATGTCATCAACCAACACCAAGATGAAATACGGTATGAGCTTCAAACCTAATATTCAAGAGGTTTTCCCATCATAATACTTAGCTTTCGACCTCAAAGAGTTGGGAACATTTTTAAGATACCGAGATTATACTAGTTTCAGTAAAAGTACTGGCTAGGCATGTCTTGGTCTCGGTCTTATGCGTCTCGGCAATAGTGCCAGAATGCTTCCATATTAAGGTTATGCCTGGCCTCGGTACCATCTTCAGTTTGGTTCGGTTAACCGAGACGAGCACTAACAATTGTACCTCTATAAAGACTCAACCACATTACAGAATGTGTAGAAGGACAAGGATATGCATCAGATAGAGATAAGAAGTTACCCGTACCCGATGGTTACGTCCATAATCCCTAAAAGAGCGGGATTCACAACTCCTGAGAAATCAAGGTAAGGTCCGATGGGACTCTACCATTAAGAAGTCAAGGTAAGGATCGATGGAACTCTACCATTAAGAAGTCAGGGTATGGTCCAATGGGACTTTGCCATTAAGAAGTCAAGGTATGGTCCGATGGGACCCTACCTCCCAAGAACTAGGAAAAAAGTTAAAGGACTCTCACCCTATATATACAAAGAGTAAATCCAGAAGAGGTACGCACAAGCATACACACTCTCAAAATCCTGTTTCCCTCTCCTTCCCCTTTGTTGAGTTATTGAATTAACTTAGGCATCAGAGTGTCTTGCGCCAACATCGGCCAAGGTCTCTAATCACTGTTTTCTCCTTCCCTTTCAAGTTTCCAGCATTCAATTTTTCCCAAGAAGTTTTACTTCCATCAGATTAAGTCCGTAATTATTTAGGTACGCACAACTGTTGAGAAGCCTGACTCGGTTGTGAGATTATCGAGTCGAGACAAAGGACGGAGGGACTTGGCCGAGTCTTGACTGAGTCCTGTCTGAGTTTGGATTCGCTTTGTTCAAATATTTAGACTAGAGTGTACTTGACCGAGACTAAAAAATTAGGATATATTCAATTTGGGGTCATCTTTGATATATTAATTTGAAGAAAACAAATTTAACACAAAACTGGGGATTATAACGTGCCTGCTCCACCATTGATTGGTGTACCCCTTCAACCTATACCAACACCTCCCATCCTCCCCGCTTGTTTGGATAAATGAGGAGTGACGTAAAATGAATTGGATTTCACATGAGGAGTGTAGTGGAGAAGTAGGTTGAAGTTAAAGTATAGTACTTTTCTTCACTTCATTTCGATGCTTATTATGAAGCTAAGATTTGGAATTGTCTATGTCGTGTTGGGCCGTGCTGCCCACGGACCGGCCCACATGCCTATTCTAATTCTTTTTAAAATTTTCTTATATAAATTGAAGGAGACTTTATGGACTTTTAGGGGACATTCTTAACTTGAATTAAAATAAATGCGCAAACATTGATGCTAATTTACAAAAGAATAATAGATTTTTAAGTATTTTAAGTTTAATATTTTATTTAAATAAAAAAATCAAACTTTATATATATGGGTTGTGTTGTGCCTTGCCTCGGCCCAGGCACCCTGGCCGAGCACGACACGACTAAGGACCTCGGTCGGGTCGCGCCGTGCCATGGCCCTGGGCTCTCAGGCCCAACATGGCCCATCTTTTGGGTCGTGTCGTGCCCGGCTGGCCCAGGCACGGTCTTTCCGTGCTGGGCCGTATCGTGCCTATGCGGCCCGGCCTAGTTTTCACCTCTGCTCTAACCTCTATCAAAACAAATCACTACCCTAACCCTTAAACCAACTTGCTTATGAACTAATCACTCTTAATTAACTATAAACATAAATCATCAGGTAAAAACAAACTTAACTAGGGTCGGGATCTTACACAGTCGATCTGTGCTCCCAGTCCTTTTGGACAGGTGCAAACCCCTTGGACCGAGTGTAATTCAGGACAATGAAAACAACCATATGGGTAGGTCCGGGATACATTTGGGATTTATCCGATGCTCCTAGCCCCTTGATCTGTGGCTAAGAAATTTAACAATTTTGTATTAAAAAAATTTACTCTAATTCCAGTGATCTAGTCCATTTTGTGGGTGCAAACCCTAGGGTGTTGTTATTATTAGGGAGGGTTCTGTCTATGTGAATAGTGGGGATAAATCATAACGTGGGCTGATTGGAAGTTCTCACGGACCCCGGCCCTCTGTGATAGATACTCTCACATGAGTAAGTGCCGTATTTACAACCTATATTTGATCTCTTACTTCTGATACTTAGGCCCTGTTTGGTAGGTCTACTAATTTTTTTATAGACCATCTAAAATAGAGCCTTTAAAAATAGAGATATTTAAAATAGAGGCTAGAATAAAAAAAATGTGTTTGGTAATGCATATATCTAAGTTAAATAGACCGTTTGGTACACCCTATTTACTTCTTTTTAGAAGGGTTTGGCTCTTATTTACAAGGGTAGTTATGTCATTACATGAAAAAAGAAACTCATTAATATGTTTCCATCCTACATATATCTTTCAAGAGCACATGCAACATAGACTCATAAAAATTACATTCAACACGGACTCATTTAAAACAAATACATTATCTACACACATGCCATCATCATAACAACCTGTCCATTAGAAAATAACACAATTTATATTAAACTATAGCCTGTAACTTATAAATATTTTAAAAATTAAGACATCACACACCTTCACACAAAGATAATACAAAACACCCTCATTGTCAGTACTTTACCTTCCAATAATAATCCATCAAGCCATTATATCAATCACAAATATTCATTCACTTTAATCCAATAAAAAACTAGTAGTATTACATAAGATGAGGAAATCCATGATTAGGAAGATGCATCTCGCCAAATGGCATCTGCAATTGAATTCCTCTTGGCATCTATCTCTGTCCTATCTGTGATATAAAAAATAGAGGTGTTTCCCATATCTTCCATAACATTAGTGTCACACTCTACTTGGACGTCTTCACTAGAATATTCCAAAAATAATTGATCCTCCATATCTTCTTTTCTAATGAAATTATGCATCGCCATCACTGCAATTACAATGCTCCGTTGTATTGGAAATGGGTAAGGAGCCATCCGCTTGAGGATAGGAAATCGAGCCTTCAATACCCCAAAGCTCCGCTCGATCACATTCCTCAATGATGAATGTAATCTATTAAAATGTTCCTCCCTAGTACAAGGAATGACAAGACCTTGAAAATCTGGAAGCCAATAACGAACGTTTCGAGATGGAGAAAGAAAGCCTCGCATGTTTGTGTAACCAGCATCAACCAAGTAATATTTACCTAAAGATAATGAAATGCAAATGTTAAAAAGTTAACACGCAAGAAGAATGCCGCAAAACATATTTGATAAGATATCAAGCACTTATAAATGCTTTCTTACTAGGTGGAGCATGTGGAAACTTTAGCCTTTCATCAGATATGGTGTCCAAGAGAATTCGTTGATCATGAGCAGTACCTTCCCATCCACATACCACATATGTAAAGAGCATGTCAAATGTACATACTGCCATAACTTGTTGCATGCAATCACCCTTTCGACCTCTATAAGGAATTTGTTTATCTGCTTGGATAATGGCATGCACAAGGGTTCCATCTATTGCACCAATACAATCCTATAAAAAATTATGAACAATAAGATAAAATTATCTTTACATTAGAGAAAAGAAAATAAAAAAGCCGTCAATGATATGGAAAAAGAGTAATACCTTAAAATATGGCTCAAAACGTGGATTCAAAAGTATCTCCTTATGCACTACATCCAATGAAGGCAGCTTTATCATGTCTTTAGTAAATAACATCATTGCTTTCAAAACTTGACGAAAGTGTCTGTGAATAGTTTCCCCCGAGTGTTGAAATCTATCTTGTATCACTCTATTTGTATGGGCATGTGCAATGATGGTCATGAACATGGCTATTTGCTCCTCAATAGGTATATATTTGCTGTCTTTCAATAAGTTCTTTTCTCTAAAATACATGCATAAATGCCGAAACACATGTTGTTCCATGCGTAGTAACTGATGACAGATAATAGGATTACCATTCAAAATCATTTGGACATGACCATGTCCGGTCATGATTGAGTTCCTACATGGTTCCTTAATTAAGCATCGTTGCCGCCTCTTGTACAATAATAAGATGATAAGTGTTATATTTCGACGTAAAATTGAATCCATGTGCTCTGTAGTATGTCAGAGGAAAATATAACTAATCAATCATTCATAGTAGCACAAGATAACTTCCATTAGACAAATAACTATTCAACTAAATAACTACCAAAACATTCATTCATATTTAGTTCAAGATAACATCCAAGTTTGCCAATTAAAAAAACAAAAGAGAGTGACCTAACATCCATGTTCAAGATAACATCCATATTTGTCAATTACAAAAACAAAAGAGAGTGACCTAACATCCATGTTCAAGATAACATCCATGTTTGTCAATTACAAAAACAAACGAGAGTGGCCTAACATTCATTCAAAAAATAAACACCAATCTATTAGCAAGACACCACTAGAATCTCCAGTCACATTCCCAATCTCTTGGGACATTTGAGATTTTAGCCAAGTCATCCTTCCCTCATCTGACCTTAGTCGCATCCAGAGAATTCTTTTATCCTTAACCATAAAAGAATTAAGAGCGGTCGCATATATTGGGCTACCATCAGTAATTTGGGGCATGGAATGTAATAGGTCAATGCATTTAGCAATGGTATCAGTTTCAGTTTGAACATGAGTAGTAGCTACTGGAATTGTTGCCTTCATTGATGCTGCGAGGTCCATTGCATGTATCTATCGCACTATTACTCGCCTTTGATTGGTTATTTGAAGGCCTTGGTCTCTTTCGCCTAATATTTGCCATTAAAACATCCGTCCTAGCCGCACTAGCAACTGAGTCTTCTCGCATGGTTGACCGGGGTGTTATTGGGTCCGGGGATGGAGTATCTTCATAATGAGCCAAGTTGATGAAACTTAAATTCATATCCATTGTAATATCTTCCTGTAAACCATCCATTGCCGGAGCCCATTTATCATCCCCTCTTGCGGAGGTACCATCAAACAAAGCAGCCATATCTTCAGGGAAAGGAAGAGGCTTGGACTTAAATATTTTTGCATCTTTATGTGTCTGCAATAAAGTTCAATGATAATTGTCAAAGGCTAGAATCCTAGTTTGTAAATACCAAAACAATTACAACTTTGATATACCTTCAGGTACTCTATCCATCGGTCCTGTGCCATCTCCACGCAACCGGTATGTGGATTGAATCCTATGCCAGTTTGGCTCTTCAAGTGTAGCCAAGCATTGTATAGTTTCTTTAGATAATCCACTTGATTCTTCAACTGCTTTTGGTTAAAACTATGTCCTGTTCTTTGATTGAAATTTTCTATCATCACCTTCCAAGCTTTTTAGCTAAATTGTACTCCTGGTCGACCTCCAGATTTTACTTGATCCAAACATACATCAATGAGACATTTTCTCATGCTATTTGACCATTGGGCACGATCGATGTCATCTATTTCCTTTGTCTTTCCCTTATCGGTCATTATTACTACTGAACTGATCTGTATATATATTCCAGCAAAATTCACAAAGTAGACACCTGTACAAAATCAGAGAATAAATATGTCACCTTTTAGAAGACTTAATTTCTTTTTCAAAGTACCCATAGTTTGAGTTCTCTTTTTCAATATTCATGACTTCTCTCTTGACAGGGACTAAATATAAGTTCATTGGTGCACATGCTAAAGTGACTATTATGGTCTAGTCTTTCCAATATCTCCTTTCTTTTTGCCAACACATTCTAGTAAGAGAGAAGCAAACTACCTTGCCAGCACATTCTTGGATTTCTCTATTTTTTTATTTTTACTTTAGGGGCCTTGACAATCTGATTGAATCAATCAAAACTGGCTCAAAGTCTAAGAGAGATATTTTTAATTACAGATAGCATGTGGTTGCAGCAATTCACCCACAAATCACCACCAGACCAGACATCCACGGTGCTTCTGATAAATGCTTAATGAGCTATGCATTTTGGTGGTTGCTACTTTCTATAAAAATGCATGCTTCTAATAGATACTTGAATAGCTATGCATTTTGGTGGTGGCTACCTTCTAATATGCATGCTGAGATGCTGTTATTGCTTCAGCTGGATGAAGATTTAAGCTCCCCTGCACCACCCCAACAATTTGTGGATGACCACATAAACAATTGCATAAACAAGACCACCCCAGCTGGATGTGATAATCTGATTTTCCTATTATAATTCTTTTATTGGTAATGTCAGAGTGATAATAAGGATAGTTTCCATTGAAAGCCATTTCTATTTACCATGAATTCATTCCTATCAGGTTTCTTGTGACCATGAATTCATTCCTACGTAGATTCCTTATTCTTGTTTTTCTTATATATCAGGTAACAGAAGAGTGCTTGGAGAAAGCCATTTCTGTTTATGATAATGTTTAGGAAAATTGGAAAGAGGATAAGGTTTGAAGATTATGAATGACTCTCTGTAACAGCTAGTATTTACATGATGCACTATTTTGTATACAGATTACATAATGAAGATTCCCATATATGGCCCCAACATCTAGATTCAGCCTGAAATGCACTCAGATTGGTATCTTACAATTCAGGTAGAAGTAGAACTTAGGGCAGTTCAGTGCACCCCCCACAATGCATGGTGTTATTTTTTATTTAGGATCAGGAAAATCAGTTCATGATCTTATTTCTTCTTTGCAAGGCAAAAATTACAGGTCTGCATGTTAAAATGGGTTTTGAATAGGAGCTGAGTTCTTAGGTCTCTCACCATCATCTGAAGTGAATTATGCGAATTAAAGTCACTCACCAAAATCTGTGATCAAAGATGTGTGTGAACTCTTGGGTGAAAGTTTCTCACATCAAATGGCCACCATGACACTAATTTAATGGTGTCGTTCCTTGTACTTCCAGTGCAGCCTTTTGAAAGATAGTGTGTTGACAAAGGCATAGATTTGCTTACTTCATTTCACTGCATTAAATTGGTGCAGACCTGTGATTGTTTCTAAAGTCTAAACATAACGCATGTAGAGAGTGTTGTCAACATTTTTAGGCCCAAATACCAGTTCTGAAGTCTTCCCCACTTGCAGACATGAAGGGGGTGAATCAGTTATGAGGCACAAGTAGCATGTCCTGTGGCCGTGCCCGCCAAGCCATGCACCTACAAAACCATCCCTATTCCCTCCCATACACTACTTGTCTGCCAAACACTTCATTCTCTCCCCAATTTCAAAACTTCTCAATTCTCCTCCTCCCCACACACCAGTTGATGGTGACCACTCAGCTCACCCAATCTATCATAAAATCCAAACGTCCCCACTGGAACACTCCAGTCTGTCTCCATCACCCACAATAAAGACAACTTGATAGGCCAGTGCTTGAATACTACAATACTCCAGATCTTTTAAGCTCTGTTTTCTTTAGTTTTTAAATCCAATACCCTAAACAAGACCAAATCCCCCCTCCCCCAATCATTTCCCACTGCACATCTCACCAAATTTCTTTTAAACTTCATCAATCCAAACAACCCCATCATCATCTTTGTGAAATCAGAACCAATCCCACCAACCAAGCAACCCCTGCAACTCCCCATCATTTGTCTCCATTTCCAAATCACACAACCGATCCCATCCTCCATCCTTATGTAATACCATCCCAAACTAAAACTCATCCGCAACTCTTTCCATCATCATTCAAACCCAAAAAAAAAAAAAAAAATCGATTGAACATGGACAAAGATAGACAGTAGAAAGCAAATGTTCTGCATAGAGAAAGAAACAAGAAGAAAAGAAAGAAAGAAACAAGAAGAAAAACAAAAAAATAGAAGACACGTACAGGCTGTTTCTTCTTCTCCGGTTTGCACCTTCAAGGTCTTTCACGTTGAGAAAGAATGAGATGGGAAAGGGTTTCTTCTTCTCCGGTTTGCTCCTTCAAGGTCTTTCACGTTGAGAAAGAATGAGATGGGAAATGGTTTCAAGCTGACAAAAAACGAGAAAAAGGGTTTTATGAAAGGACTTTCGTTGCCATTAAATTTCCGTTAAGGGCATTTTTGTCATAAAAAGGGGCTCCGCCTCTGCTTGAAAAAGTGGCATTGCCTCTAATTTCTAGATGCAAGATTTTGGGCCATTTCATTTTTAGAGGCTTTGCCTCTTTTGTTCTAAAGTGTGCAGAGGCAGTAAACCACTGCCAAACAGCTCTAAATTTCAAAAGCTCTATCTGCTTTAGAGAAATAGATGTTTAGAGGCAAAAATATAGACATGCCAAACAGGGGCTTAGACTAAACAGCTATATCGCATGCAAGATTTTTCTTTAAAATCTCTTGTTATAGTATTTTCTTGCATAAATAAATTTATTAGTTTGAATTGGTAATCAAACTGACAAAAAACGAGAAAAAGGGTTTTATGAAAGGACTTTCGTTGCCATTAAATTTTCGTTAGAGGCATTTTTGTCATAAAAAAGGGGCTCCGGCTCTGCTTGAAAAAGTGGCATTGCCTCTAATTTCTAGATGTAAAATTTATTACATGAAAATAAATGGTTATTTACATTTTATATTTTTCATTCATTTTAAATATTTTTAATTTTCCTTAATGATTAATCTCTCAAGTAGCCACATTGACTCTTGCCAATTCAAGTTTTTTGCAATAGACAAATGGAGCCCCCATTCACGAGATTTCCGTCCTTGCGTTATATAGTGCGATCTCCCCTTATTTTTGAAAGCTACTAATCTTACCCTCCAAAAAGAGAGAGAACAAAATTTGAAATTCTTTCATAAAAACTAATTTAAAGAATTCTCGTAAAAACTATCTTAATTATCTAAAATCCAGGCTATCTTCTTCAAAAGTTTTCAAATTTTTTTTAAAAAAGTAACTTTTTTTCCTTCCACAAATCATGCTATATACCCAAGTATAGTGAATTAAGTTGAGAGTCACACTAAGAAAATAGAAAAGAGGAGGGGTCAAATAAAAAAAATACCAAATTTCAAAAATCACCTCTTCTTGGGGTGGGGGATAGATAATGGAGTTGCATAAATTCCAAAAGGTCATTGATAATGGAGTTGTTGGGGGTGGGGTTTGGGGATGGATAATGGAGTTGCATAAATTCCAAAAGGTCATTGATAATGGAGTTGAATAAATTCCATTATCAATTTCTTAAAAAAAATTATGTTAAAAATTTGAAATGTTGGGACCTTTTCTACATGACGATGGTTTGTCCCCAGATGTTTGAAATGCCATGTTTCCTTCACATAATGGAGTTGCATAAATTCCAAAAGGTCATTGATAATGGAGTTGCATAAATTCCAAAAAGTCATTAATTTGAGACCTTTTAGGTGACTGGATTTGGAATTGTGGTGAAGGAAACATGACATTTCAAACGTTTGGGGACAATCCATCGTCATGTAGAAAAGGTCCCAACATCTCAAATTTTTTACATAAATTTTTTTAAGAAATAGCCCTAAAAGATCACTTTCGATTTGACCCCTCCTTTTATTGTTCCTTTAATTGATCATTCTCTTTTAGACCTATCAATGGGACGGGCCAGGACTGGGCATGGGTTGTCCAATCCCGTCCCGAATATTGGACGGGTCTGCTAGGGGTAGTCCAATACCGGCCCTAAATTAAGTGGATCTATGTCAAATCCCATCTCGTGCGGGCTCGGGCTGGGCTTTAGCACGATCTTGAACACAAGATTAACATTCTTTAATTATTCCTATATTGTCATTGGACTTTAAACCCTCCACCTTTTTTTCGGGCTCGAGATCCGAAATGGAATGCCACAAGCAGCATGGTGGAGTTAAAAAGAAAAAAATGCCAGTGACAGTAGAAAATCAAAAAATCAATAGAAATGAGTATTATATGTTGGTCAAGTAATGTCTAAAAGAACTCAATAGAAATTATTTTTATTTTAGTATGTATAAAAGATAAGTTAGTGCATTCCTATCATTGTATGGATCATCATCACTAGTTGGTTCGTCTTGAGGGGGAATGGCCTTTTATGGGGAGACTTATGAGGGCGAAGTTACAAAAATAACCCTTGTAATTGGTTGTTTTTAACTGTTCGGGGGGGGGGGGGGCAATTTAAGAAAAATATATAAAAATTAGTAAAATAACCATGCGGGTCGGCCGGGCCTGGACGGGCTGGGCATGCTCTGCCTAGTCTCAATCTCATTTTGGCCGGGCTTTCCAAGAATTATCTAAGCCTAGCTCGCTGGGGTCAATTTTTTTTTAAAAAAGGATATGTTTTTGGACTTGAAAAGGGCTGGCAGGTACCCAACTCATCGGGCTAAATTCACGGGCTACTCTCGTTGCATCACTCTGGAACAAAATTACTCAAACATGCCCTACCGTCAGAGCTATTGCCGGAGGTGGAACACCAGTCATCTCCGTGGAGGGAGAAGTGTCTGGCCATTGAGAAAAAGTATAGAAAAATAAAGGCCTAAAGAGACAAAAGCAAATTAAAAACTACACCTACTTCTTCCATATTTGATTAAGACAAGGAGGTGCATTCAATGAAACATTAAGTATCTCTTGTCTCTCCACCACTTCCTTTGGTCATAACACTGTCAGATGATCATTCCAACGTCACTACTATCTATGTAACACTGAAAATCAAGCCACCACCACTGCACAGTACAGCATAACGCAACCATCAAAATTTTCCATTGCAATACTCCCAAACCCACTTCAATGGCAGATACAGCATCAACAAACAGGACAACAATGGAGCCGAAATCAGAAGTCCGGCCTCACCTAGTCCTCTTTCCATTGCCTTTGCAAGGACACATAAATCCCATGCTTCAATTAGCCACAGTCCTCCACTCCAAGGGATTCTCCATCACTATTGTCCACACTAGATTCAACTCACCCAACCCCTCAAACTACACACAGTTCAGCTTCCAACGCATTGAAGATGGCCTCACTGAAGATGACACTGCAAACATGGACATTATAGCGATCGTTTCCCTCGTAAATATCAACTGCGAAGCGCCCTTCAGAGATTTTCTGGGTCGGATGCTGATGAAAGAAGGAGAGCGACTTGCTCGCATTGTAACTGATGCGATGTTGCACTTCACACAAGGTGTTGCAGAGGAGTTCGAGATAAAGAGGATCGTCTTGAGGACCAGCAGCGCTGTTTCTTTCTTCCCTTTTGAGGCCTTTCCAATGCTTCGAGAAAAAGGTTACATCCCCATGCAAGGTATGTCTTGTATTGCTAAGCCCTAAGCCCTGTTCAGAAGCTTGACTCGGCTTGTGAGATAACCGGGTCGAAACAAAGGGGGACGGACTGGGCCGAGTCATGACCGAGTCCTGTTCGAGTTTGGATTTGCTAGGTTCAAATATTTAAACTAGCCTGTGATAGACCGGGACTCAAAATTTAGGATATATTCATTTTGGGATCTTCTTTGACATATTAATTTGAAGAAAATAAATTTAATAGAAAACTGGGGATTATAAGGTGCCTGTTCCACCTTTGATCGGTGTACCCCTTCAACCTATACTAATGATCTGCACTGGGCCTAATATGACACTTATCTTATCTTACTTACTGTTGCATGGAATCTCAAAAGAATCTCTGGTAAAAGACCTTTAAATTTTAAGGCTCTTAAATCAAGATTTAGGTTAATCTAATGTATCTGATTTTTTATTTTTTTATTTTTTTAATTATGAGTCCTTTCATCCCCATACCCTTCACGGAGATAAAGGTACGTATTTAGATGTGAGCTGGACGACATGTCAACAGTATACAGTCAGCTCGGTCGGTAAAACTAATTAACCCTATGTCGACGATCATAAGCAGCAAATGAAATCTATTGTTGTGATCAAAATGAGTCTTGCTTGTAAGAAAGTTTAATTAGTTCGAAAAATGCATAGAGATGATCCTCGTTTTATGCTGAATTTTATGGCAGTGATAGACCCGGATTAACTATTATTAGCCCTGTGGGTGAATTAGGAGCCTAGGCCAATCAGTACCTAGCGCTAATATGCCTTTTAACTATAAACGTTCTTGGTCGGGCTCGATTCATAGGCCCATTTGTCCTGAATATTTGACCTGCTTTATGGGTAAGACTTGAGAAAGCTTTGGCCTTGTCTTGATTCATTTGTGATTTAACGCATGTCCCCAATCCCCATACTCAATGGTACCTGGAAGTTGTTGGATGGGTTAGTAGGCTAATTTATGCTTAAACAAGATTCTTATGGATCTCATATTTCACAATGGAAATGAAAATGGACAATATCCAACCATCGCTTTACATTTAACCATGTTGATGAAAAAATCACGATCACCATATTTTTAAAACTTCGGTGGTCCATCCTATACGACAGTGGTCCAACTATGAACGACGTCAATTTCATATAAATCTCTCCCTCTTTATTCAGAGAGCGAGAGAGACAAAAGTTAATTTACCCCACGTCAGAGAGAGAAGTGATCGAATTTACTTACCCCACCTCAGAGAGAGAAGTGAATTTACCTCACCTCTTTAATCCCATTCGACAGTGGTCCAACAATGAAAGACGTCAATTTCATATAGAGAGAGAGAGAGAGGTGAATTTACCCCACCTCTTTAATACGACAGTGGTCCAACAATGAATGACGTCAATTTCATATAAATTTCTCCCTCTTCATTCTTCGATCGAGAGAGAGAAGTGAATTTACCCCACCCACCTCTTCAATATAAAATGAAATGGGTACAAAAATAGGAAATCTTAAGTGCCTGTTTTTTTGCGAGCATTTTTTATAGGAATTCAGGTTGTGTGTGATTCAAGAATTCCGGTCAGAAATTTAATATTTTTTTAGTGGGATTCCCAGTATTCAAGGTAGCCAAAATTTTTAAATGCCAAAAAAGTGAAATTTCAAAATGCTAACCCATCCAAGAGCATTTCAAAATTCTGAATCTCCAAGAAGTTTGGATGGAACTCTGGCACCCAACTGTGGACCCTCCTACCAACAATAAAGTGGACCCCATATTCACAATTATAAAAATTGGGCCCATACAATTCCTATCAAGATAGGTCCATGTTCAATTTTCTAAAATTGGATCTCACACTTTCCTTTCTGAAAGATGGGCCCATGTACTATATACCTGAGGTGGGTCCACATTATAATTTTTACAGTTGGGTCCCAAGTTCCACAAAAGGTGGGTCCTATGTATTACAATGCATAAAATGTGTAATTCCATTCTAAAATTTATGTAGCAATGAAACATGAGTTATATGAAATTCAGAAATTTAGAAATTCTCAAGCAAGAATTCAGGTGAAAATGAAACGTAGAATTCAAAAAGGACAAAATTCTGTGGTATTTTAGAATTTCAGCATTTGAAATTCCCAAAACCTTCGGACATGAATTCTGAAAATTATAGTAAAGAAACAAGCCTAATGTGTATTTTATGCGGGGCTCACTTGTTTATGATCCTACTTAGCCTAAGTGGCAAGGATCCCACCAAAAAGTCCAAGATACTTGTTCACCATTAGTGTACTATTTATCAATAATTTCTTATGTTTAGACAATCCAAGATGATGATTTCTTTTTATGCAGCTCTTCAATCAGAGATGCCAGTGGTTGAGCTTCCCCCGCTGAGAGTCAAGGACCTGCCAGACATCACCACAGCCAACCCAGATACCTTTTATCAATTGTTGGCACAGATGGTAAAGACGACAAGGGCCTCTTCAGGAGTCATCTGGAATTCCGTTGATAGCCTAGAACAATCTGCATTGGCAAAAATTCATCAATTTTTTCAGATTCCGGTGTTCGCTATTGGGCCGCTTCACAAGTACTCATCAAGCTCTTCTAGCAGCCTGCTTACTCAAGACCGCAGTTGCATTGCATGGCTTGACAAACAGGCAACTGGGTCAGTCATCTACGTGAGTTTTGGCAGTCTAGCTGCCATGGATGCAGCAGAACTAGCAGAAACCGCATGGGGCATAGCCAATAGTGAGATGCCATTTTTGTGGGTCGTTCGACCCGGCTCAGTCCGCGGAATGGACTGGGTCAAACTGCCTGAGGCGTTTGAGAAGAAGACAAGGGGACGGGGACAGATTGTGAAGTGGGCCCCTCAAGCAGAAGTCCTGGCCCACCCAGCAGTTGGGGGATTTTGGACCCACAATGGTTGGAATTCTACAATAGAGAGTATCTGTGAGGGGGTTCCAATGCTTTGTTCGCCTCATTTTGGGGATCAGAGGGTGAATGCTAGATATGTGAGCCATGTTTGGAAGTTGGGCTTGCAGTTGGAGAACGGCTTAGAGAGAGATCAGATAGCAAAGGCAATAAAGAGATTAATGATTGGAACGGAAGCCAAAGAGATGAGGGAAAGAATCAAGGTTGTGAAGGAAAATGCAGACAACTGCCTAAAGGAAGGAGGTTCTTCTTATGAGTCCTTAAATAGGTTGACAAATTATATCTTGTCATGATAGTATTTATGAAAAATTGGGAATTTTTAGAAGTTGCCAATTAATAATATGAGCCCCACTTTCGATGCATGTCAATTTTATATAATGTTGAATTGAAAGGTCTTAACGTAGATTAGAATTTGTAAAAGTTCAATCCATTTGGGGGCAGCCAAAAAAAAATAATAAAAAAATAGGGTATTGTAAGTGTATGAATAAACATTATAGTTTGATGCCTTTAAAGTCCTGCTTGTTATCGACTTGCCTTGACTTGGTCTCCTGGAGTAAAAGCTGGAGATGGTGCTTGGTGATATTTTCTTTTCTCTAGTGGCGGAGTCAAGAATTTCTTGCAGGGGTAGGAAAGAAAGTTTTTTTGATCCCCGGACGGACACATGGTAAAGAATAAACGATTGACATTCAATGTATATATCAGATTTTCTTTTCTCAACATTCGTGCATGGCTGTATTATCTATAAATCAAACTATGCCTCAAATCTTGTGCACGGAAAAACTTCTATTACACATATATCTAATGGAGTTTTTGTTTTGTTTTGGTTTTTTTTTTTTTTTTTGTGAAACACCTGGTTGATGTTAGATCTAATGTAGTCTTGAGTGTGTCAATTATATATGCTTCTGGTTAATAAAAGAAAAAAGAATGTCAAAGGAAAATTCAATCTGTAAATCATTTTATGTGTTGCTATTCCATAGAAGACCTAAAGACTTTCATATGTTTCATGATAAGTAATATTACATTTTAGGTCATCCGAAATACATGACCAGTTGAGGTAAGTCGAATATGAATTCAGATACTCCAAGGACAAAGGTATAAATCAAACAGTGTGGGTCATCTTTCAAGTCGGAATGGTGCCAAGTCATGGCTGTATATTGGACTAAATCTCAGTCCAATGAGAGTTTGGTTCATCTATATCTGTGTGGGGAGATTTCCAGAGCCATAGGATTACGCTAATCACAGCCATCAGATGAGGCTAAGCACTCTCACCTGCCATTCGCGTGCCATCCACGTGGCACCAGGCTCACCCCGGCTGCCAGAACAGGAGGTCCGGCCGAAGTCAAGCAGCTCCATGCCACTAGCGCCGAGCTCGGCCACCACGAGCGCCCATCTCGGCAGAGAGCTCCACCTCGGCTGAAAGAGCCGGGACGGAAGCCGAAGTGAGAAAGAGCCTCCATTTGCGCCCCTCATCCCCCCACGTCATCGCGCACGTGAAGGAATAGGGGCGCGAGCTAGTAAGACAGATGCGACATCCAGCCGCTCACAATCTTCGCCAGATCCCTGATAGAACGGCATCCAGCGGCTGAGGCCACATCAGGGCAGGGCCCAAGGGCAGATCCGATGGTACCCCTACCGCCAAAGGCGTCTAACACGATCTGGCCCAACAAGACGTGCATTAAATGCGACATGGGCTGATCCGACGCGCATTTAATGCAGAGTGGGCTGGATTGGACCGCATTTATTGCTTCATGGGCTGATCATGACTTCCCGGTCGAATCATGAGACCCATGCCAAGATATCGTCCAAGATATCTTCCAAATCGTCTATAAAAAGGACTGCATTTCACATGCAAGGTACGCACAAGACAACTCATAGAGCTGTTACTCTGCCTCTCTTCTTTCTCTCCTTCCATTGTTCCAGTTCCTTCACTGACTTTGGCATCGGAGAGCCTTACGCTGCCCAGGCCAGGGTCCTCTGACCGTGTATTCTTCTCTTTCAGGCTTTCGGACGGTACCCAGTCATCACCATCGTTGGATAAGTCCTCTAAGGCTCCCCAGTTATTGTGGGTCATTATTTTCTGCTCCTACAATATCAATAACGTGTAAAACACATCAGTATGACACAAAAATCGAATGGAATGAATCACGTGTAAGTCTGTTTGAGTGGAATACTGCCTAGCATTGATAATACAGGGACCGTAATCTTGAGCGGTTTCTTTTTTCTTGTAAGGCAAGTATGTGCATGAAATTAAGAAAGAGTCCTGCTACATGAGTTAGTCCATGTAGACATTTTGTTAAGAAAAATGGAGAAAGTTTGGAGAGACTGAGCCCATAATGTACAACAAAGAATAGAACAAAAATTAGAACCACTAACTGCAAGTAACTGTGCAATTGCAAAAGCAACGCAACTGAAACAGAGATGGTAGGGATCAACCAGCAGAATCTTCAAATGGGACCTCTCTTCTAACTTGAGGCTTACGCAAGCTTGAAATAGTAAAACGGGGAGTCCAAGGCTGGGCTCAGAAATTATATGGAAATTTTATCAAGGATTGGGTGACTATCCAAAACAGCGTGTGCTTTGATGATATCCACACTGTGTGGGGATATTCCCGAACTCATCAGAGTCTCGGCCAAGATGCTCCATCTCAGGCCCCTGCACCAGCAAGTCTATCCCGGCAGGCTCGGTCTCGTGCTCCCTCCTTGGTCTCGGATGAGAGCTCCACGCCTCCTGTGCACAACTCCTCCACTTCGGCAGTGCACGCCCAGCAATGCCAGACTGCTCCACTTCAGCAGACTCCACTTCGGCCAAAGTATCCCACTTCGGCCAAGTGCTCCACCTCGGCGCCTTTGCCAGATCTCTCTCTAGCCAAGTCAAGGTCGTTCTCGACCTCGGCTCCCCAACCTCGGCAACACATCACAATGCCAGAGCTAGCCGAGGCAGGGGCTGACAGCTGTCCTCGCATGGACGCTTAAGCATGCTACGCCACGTGCGACAAGACAAGGGCACCACCCATAGTCCTTGACAGATCGCCGTCCACAGCTCCCAAAACGCCATGACAAGGCTTGATGGGACTGCAATTAAAGAAAAGTAGGCTACGATGGGACTGCGCCTCCCTAGTACCTGATAGAGTGGGCTATGCCAAGACAGTCAACCACCCCCTTGCCACCTCTTTTTCTCTATATAAACACAAAAATAATCCACAAGCAAAAAGGGCCAACAACGACACCACACTGCTGATATCATCTTCTTCCCCAAAAATCTCCTACTACTGTTCAGTTCTTAAACTGACTTAGGCATCGGAGAGCCCTGCGCTGCCCAAGCCAGGGTCCTCTAACCTACGTTTCTTCTTCCTTTTCTCAGGTTTCAGGCACAGGCATCGGTGTTCCTAATCTCTTTGGATAAGTCCGTGCAGGCACCCCCCTTTTCTTGTGAGTCACATTTTTTGCACTTACAATTAGCGCCGTCTATTGGAAACGGCTACAAAAGTCATCTTCCCAAACACCATGTCTCGAAGAACCAGAAAGGGAAATGAACCACTGACACTGTCGATGCAGCTGCTGACGGTCCCCTGCTGGGAAAGGTCAGGAGCAAGATCTGGTCCAGCAAGCGTCCGACAGCAAGATACTCAATCGGGTTCATCCTCTAAGGATTCGACCTCGACTCTACCTTCCAAAAGGCACACCCTGAAGGACAACAGAAGCAACCGAGCTCATGGCGAAAGCTCGGGTAACAACCACGACTTCAGAGAGCAGCTTGATCAACGCATAGAGCAAGCAGTACGACAGAACATGGAGATGGCCGGTTTCGCTCGAGTTCGGCTGAACTCTTACGATTTCGGCACATCCCCCTTCTCTCCAGAGATCAGAAACTTCCCCATTCCTGAAGATTTCAGCGTCCCGAGGTTCGTTGTTTATGATGGGACCTCGGACCCAGTAGCACACCTCCGGCACTTCACTCAAAGGATGTCGGTGTGGGGCGATGCAGGCCACCTGAACTGCAGAGTCTTCTCTTCCAGCCTCGGGGACCTCCCCCTAAAGTGGTTCTACGCACACCCCCAAGGATCGATCAAAAGTTGGCAGCAGCTCCAGAGTTCCTTCATGATGAAGTTCCAAGCTCACAGGGTCATCCCCAGGTCGGCCGCCGACCTGATGGCCCTCAGAATGAATCAGACCGAGAACGTCACGCAGTTCGCCAAAAGGTTCTGGACTGTCTACAGTCAGATCGAGAATGCATCAGATACAATAGCAGTCATGTCTTTCCAACAAGCCCTCCTACCAGGCAACGAGCTTCGGAGGGACTTGGCCATGCACCCCGTAGTCACTATGGTAGCACTAATGACCAGGGTAAACCGGTTCGTCAGGCAAGAAGCAGACGAAGCCCGAGCTCAGGAGCATTTCGACCTTTACGAAAACGACCAGACAGCCTCCATCTCGGCGGATGTCTCTAGCTCGGCAGAAACCTCCAGCTCGATGGCGGCCTCCATCTCGGCGGATGCCTCCTCCAGCTCGGGAGGTAGCTAGATGCCCCCTATCATCACTTAGTTTCGACCGCCCATCAGCTTCGATCGCACGACCCTCTACCGTCATTTCGGCGGCACGGTCCTCTACTGTCAGCTTCGATGGCGCCGTCAACTTCGGTGACAAAGACACGACCCTCTACTGTCGGCTTCGATCGTACGACCCTCTACCATTATTTCGACGGCACGGTCCTCTGCTGTCAGCCTTGATCGCACGGTCCTCTACCGCCATTAGTCATCCAAAGCCACCGAGCTCACCCTGGGGTCGTTTTATACACTCAGGCGTGACTCGCGTTCGGCAGCAGGGCCACCAAGTCCTTGGGTAGATACACCCAGGCTTCTTGACTTCCAAACGACCTCATGCTGGTCATTCCACGTGCTGGTTTCCACCTCACGCTGGTTTTGGCCTCATGCTGGTCTCGACCGCATTTAACGACCTCATACTGGTCCGTCCACGTGCTGGTTTCTGCCTCACGTTGGTTTCGGCCTCATACTGGTCTCGACCGCATTTAACGACCTCATTCTAGACCGTCCACGTGCTGGTTTCCGCCTCACGCTGGTTTCGGCCTCATGCTGGTCTCGACTGCATTTCACGACCTCATGTTGGTGTCGCCCTCGTGCTAGCTATGCGCTTCACGCCGGTTCGGCCTCGTGTTGGTCTCGGCCAGTGCCAAAGAGACTGCTCTGGCGTACCGTCCAGATATCTCCATCTCGGCCAGCGCCAAAGAGACTGCTCTGGCATACCGTCCAGACTTCTCTATCTCGACCAGCTCCAGAGACTGCTCTGGCGTACCGTCCAGGCTTCTCCATCTCGGCCAGCGCCAGAGGGACTGACTTAGGGTTCATACACCCAGTCACTCCTAATACTCTGGGTTCATACACCCTGAGACTGACCTCGGGTTCATACACCCAGTCTTCCCTAAACTTTGGGTTCACGCGCCCATGGACTGACTTAGGGTTCATAGACCCAGTCGCTCCTAAAACTCTGGGTTCATACACCCTGGGACTGACATCGGGTTCATACACCCAGTCTTCCCTAAACTTTGGGTTCACGCGCCCATGGACTGACTTAGGGTTTATACACCTAGTCGCTCCTAAAACTCTGGGTTCATACACCCTAGGACTGACCTCGGGTTCATACACCCAGTCTTCCTTAAACTTCGGGTCCATGCACCCAGGCTTCTCAAAGAGACTGCTCCACGTCTCCACCTCGGCCAATGGCAGCTCAACTAGAATGCTGAAGAGACTGTTCCATATCACCTCCTCGGCCTCATGCTGATCTCGACCACACTCATTCTCGGTGATAGCATCAGAATCGCGGCCAGCGAGAGCACCTCTGGTTACGGGCGAGCTGGTCATCTCAGTTGATGACGAACCAGACGCTGAAGACTACCAAGCTCAACAACTCCTCCCTTCTTAGCTTCCGACCTCAAAGAGTACTCTCAGAGCTCAGAAGGTGGGGGGCTATTGTGTGGGGATATTCCCGAACTCATCAGAGTCCCGGCCAAGATGCTCCATCTCAGGCCCCCGCACCAGCAAGTCTATCCCGGCAGGCTCGGTCTTGTGCTCCCGCCTTGGTCTCGGATGAGAGCTCCACGCCTCCTGTGCACAACTCCTCCACTTCGGCAGTGCACGCCCAGCAATGCCAGAATGCTCCACTTCGGCAGACTCCAATTCGGCCAAAGTATCCCACTTCGGCCAAGTGCTCCACCTCGGCGCCTTTGCCAAATCTCTCTCTAGCCAAGTCAAGGTCGTTCTCGACCTCGGCTCCCCAACCTCGGCAACACATCACAATGTCAGAGCTAGCCGAGGCAGGGGCTGACAGCTGTCCTCCCATGGACGCTCAAGCATGCTATGGCACGTGCGACAAGACAAGGGCACCACCCATAGTCCCTGACAGATCGCCATCCACAGCTCCCAAAACACCATGACAAGGCTTGATGGGACTGCAATTAAAGAAAAGTAAGCTACGATGGGACTGCGCCTCCCTAGTACCTGACAGAGTGGGCTATGACAAGACAGTCAACCACCCCCTTGCCTCCTCTCTTCCTCTATATAAACACAAAAACAATCCACAAGCAAAAAGGGCCAACAACGACACCACACTGCTGGTATCATCTTCTTCCCCAAAAATCTCCTCCTACTGTTTAGTTCTTAAACTGACTTAGGCATCGGAGAGCCCTGCGCTGCCCAAGCCATGGTCCTCTAACCTACGTTTCTTTTTCCTTTTCTCAGGTTTCAGGCACAGGTATCGGTGTTCCTAATCTCTTTGGATAAGTTCGTGCAGGCACCCCCCTTTTCTTGTGAGTCACATTTTTTGCACTTACACACACAATCTTGGAAAATGTGGCAGTTCCTCGTCTCTGTTGGCAGATTTGTTAAATGCAACACACAGATTTGTTGGTGTAATTTTGAGTGACTTAGATTTAAGGGAAAATTAGCCAAAGGTCCTTAAACATTGCCATTTAAGGCTTCCAAACCACATGATTTTCAGTTAAGGCCTCAAGTCCATGCGCCTGGACTTATTTTACGCGGAGGTCCCTAAGTATACCAGATCATACATCTGCATGACTGATTTGCCCTTTTAACCGACTGAAGTTATGCCACGCATTTTATCCCTAGTTTTAAGCTCCTTAACACGATATTTAATGATTGATTTACCCCTGTAAACAAATCAAGCTGTCTCACTGATTTTATTTCCTAGTTTTAGATAAGGTTTCAAAATTCAAATGGGAGGGAACGATGATTGATAGATATCTGCCTACAAAATCCAACTGATCCATCAGATGATTAGTTTAATTGACTATTATACCAAAAATGAATAGTTATTAGTTTCATATATTTTCTCGGTAAGTTTCTCAAATGCATTTTCTATAACTTGTAATTAACTTGAAGATTTTGGACATTAGTCTGGATCCTGATTGAGAAACTGACCAGTCTTTGTTGCCTTCCAAAAGCCTTAGCAGATTTTATACAAAATGATTCATTAAATGTTCATTGCAAATATTTTAAAGGGGCATTTGGCGACGGGTCCCTGAACATGCCACTTTATTGTCTTAGGTCCACAAAAAAAAGTCATGCAGCCAAAGGTCCCTCTCACACTTATTCATACCTGAAAAGACCAATTTGCCCCTATCTTTAAGTAACCCAAACCGTCACACACTTGCGTCAGCCGTTTGTTCCTTTTTGGCACGCGTCCCAAGAGAAGAAGGAAACGACAGCATGTGGGTTCGTCTTCCTCTTTATCCTGATGACGCACGGAACTCGATACGTGATGAGAAAAACACAAAAGAAAACAAGACGTGTTCTCTTTTGTGCTTTTCCTGATGGCGCGCGGAACTCGAGGCAACACAAAGAAGTAAATGGGAAGACTTCTCCCTTGCTGATGGCGTACTCACGATTTATGTGCCCAACAAGAAAACGCCATTCATCCTCTTCCTTCCCACGAGTTGCAGAAAACAAAAACGAAGGGCCCTCTGTCCTACGAAAGTCTCCGATCTACTCCGATCTAAATCGTGACTTCGCGATTCAAACCGTCAAAACGCACGGTACCAAGCTTTGATACCAAGTGGCATTCATGCCAAGTGGGAGATTGTAGGATTGAGAGCGAGGATTGGTGAGGGAAAGGAGTTAGAAGAGCTTAGTTGCAGGTTTTACTGAGAATGGAATTTATCTGAGTTTTTGTAAAGTTTATCTGAGTTTTTGATAAATTTATCTGAGGTTTTGTGAAATTTATCTGAGTTTTGTTCAGATAAATTTATTTCAGAACTCAGATAAATTTGACAGAAACTCAGATAAATTTGCCAGAAACTCGGATAAATTTGACAGAAACTCAGATTAATTTTACAGAAACTCAGATAAATTTGACAAAAAATCAACCTGACCCGACCCGAACTGATACAGAACTCCAACTTCTGTAGCATAGGTGATGAATTGAGTTTATAAAACAGTCAGGGCCTTTTCCTAATTTCTATAAACTCAAGGGCAAGGTGAACAATTAATAGAACTCCAACTTCTGTAGCATAGGTGATGGCCACCCTTTTTCCATACACCCCCAGACCACCAAACTACCCATCCTCATCATCTTCCTTTTCTTTTTCTCTTTGCAACTTGAATAGATCAAGAGCACAAGAAGAAGTAAGCAATAAGAAATGAGAAGGGGGGATGAGGATGGATCTCAATCTCACCGGTAAAAGACAGAAAGAGTCGATATTAAGCCCAATATCATGATACAATGTCTTTATGTAAAGAATACTCTTGTCCACATGATGATGCTTCGGTTTCCATTGCATTATTCAAGGAGGAGAAAAAAAGTAAGTACAATCAACAATCTCAACCTCTCATTCTCCTTCCAATCCAACATCAACCCAAAAACCAAAACAACCAACGTCCAACTTCAAATAGATTTCACACCTCAATGAATGATGACAAACAAAGGTGGGCCCCACCTCGAAGATCAATATCCAACACGTATTTTCCAATTCCTAGCCGATATCATCTTCTGCCACCTCTTCTTATTTCCTACTTATATCGATTGCCGATAGTTGGGGGTCTCGGGTTTGCCCTTTCTAGGTGTGGGCCCGCACAGGCAATACATGTCGTGACGTCGGTAGCGCTTGGCTAGATTGGTGACCGGTCCCCTCTCTCGCTACTCTTCTACTCTATTCCTTGCGTTCGACAGCAATTATTCAGCGTTAAGACAGACATGGAAAGAGGAAGTTACAGGGGCATTTTTGTCCTGAGAAATGAAAACATGTGGGTTCAGGGACCTAAGGCTGGAAAAAGTCTAGTTGAATGGACCATAGCCCTTAAAAAGTATTTCTTTGGACTGGAGGCTGGAAACATTCAACTCTAAGGATCTTTCGGTAATTTTGCCTATTTTAAAACCTACAACACTCATCACTTTTATCATTTGTACCAATAGACTTTAACGTCTTTTTTTTTTTTTGGCATGAAAACACATAGAAGAAAACAAAGGCACAAGGGGGGCCAAGAACAGAAATAGAGAGGGAGACCAAAGGAATACAAATAAGACTGTCACGAAGATAGGAAAGACCTATTAACTGTTTACGTTTGAAATTTACTTGAATTCCTAAAAAAAAAAAATGATGCCAAAGTTGATCACTACCAAAAGGTTTTGAGATCCTTAAGATTTTCTTATAATTTGCCCTGTTTCACATGAACTTGACTATGATGTACTTTTAGTTTTAGGAACTTTACAAAAATATTGAGCTCCTGTAGGACTTTGAACTTGCAAGATTCAAAATGCTGATGAAAAGGATCTCTTTGGCATGATTTGAAGGTCTCCACCGTTGTGGTTGCAAAATTTAAGTACCTATAAGCAATTAAAAAACTAAATCAACACAAAGTTATATTTCCTTCAAAACAAATTGAGGAAACTACTAAAAAAAGGACCCTAGATGGCTCCTAATCGAAAAACAGGCTACTAGTCACTTTGGCACAGAAGTGGTTCCCTGTGACCACTTCTGTGTTATTTCTTAAAGATTTAAACTTGTGACAACGTCGTCGCATGCAAACCCATATAAATCGCCTGAAACCCCATTAAACATGTGACGACGTCGCCGCATGAAAATCCATACAAATCGCCTGAAACCCATTTCCCCTTCTTCCTCCCATCGTTTTCCCCCATAAACCCCATTTACCAGAACTCTACTCCATACTTCTTCTTCAAATTGCCAACAAAGTCATTGACCTTGGGAGGGTCTGGAAGGACCTTAGAGACACTCCTTCTCCATGCATCTCTTCACCCAAGCAATTAGCTTAGGGCACTCATTCTCTATGCTGAAATTGCCATCAGCCTCATACATGTAGAACCAACAGGCGAATGGAACAAGCACCACATCCACATGCCCCAAGCTCTTGCCACCGTAAAATGGCTTGTCTTCGAGCTCTCCTTCCAACAGTTTCAAACAGTCGATGGACTCTTTCTTAGCTGCCTCTTGAGCCTTTCCCTTGGTCTTCCATATCCGTGATCCACACTCATCTATCTGTGTATAAAAAATAGTAACATAGAGTTCTGGTTCATTTTGGTACAGAAGACCAGCAATCGCAGATGATGAAGGTCGGAGAAGATGCATATTTCATGAATTAGCGATGACATCGTCGCTAACTCTCTATATTAAGCGACAACGTCGTCGCTTGTTGAAAAAAGGCAAAAAAATTGAATATTTAGGCGGGAATACCGATTTTGCAGCATAAAAACTATGGGTACCTCTTTTGGTTAGTGGCCATTTAGAGTCCTTTTTTTGGTAGTTTTCTCAAACAAATTTAATGATCAGTGGGACATTTGGGATAAGTGACCAAGCATTGATTTAGGAATATGTTATATACCATGTCCATCTTTCAATCATTCGAGCTCGAATGGCTCCCAATCACTTTACCTATGGCCATAATTAGTCCTTGTTTACTTGGAATTAGTAGTGGCAAGCACAAAACAATTATCCCTTGCACTCGGTTCATAGAGGTCCAAAGAAAGAGTAGGTTTGTACACGGATTGAGTCTGCAGGTTGGACTAAGGCATGTCCAGCCTCTCCACATGATCATCCCTCACAAAGCCCAATGAAGTATCTGCCGATAGAAAGACCTATTTCTTTAAGAGAGTTCCTGACAAGGATTTCTCTATTGTGGATTTTTTACACTCACACGATGGTCGTTCCCTTGACATTTCAATGTGTTTATTTTGCTAAAATTGTGAATTCCAACCCTTATAACCCAACTAAAAAATCAAAAATAATCTTTGAAATTCTTAGAATTTCAACATTTCAAATGCTAGATGGGAGATGAGGATTTCGAATTATATGTGGAAGAGCACTTGAAAAATTTTGAATTCTCCATACATAAATTCTAGGGGGCTTTGGCCGGAGGTCCCTCAAAGCATGACTTTGTTGCAAACAGTTCACAAAAAAAGTCATGCAGCCAAAGGTCCCTCTCACACTTTTTCATACTTAAGATGTCTAATTTACCCTTTCTTTAAATCATATCCCATGATTAGTGGGATATCCCATTAATAATGGCCAACTACCATTTAATTGCTCATGATTAATGGAATATCATTAATGAGATTTTCAAATAAATTCTAAAAACACACAAATAAATTTGAAAATAATAAAAATAAATTTCAAAAAATGCAATAAATTTAAAAAAATAATATATAATCAAATAATGCAGATAAGTTTAAAAAGATGCAAATAAGTTTCAAAAGATCCAAATAAATTTCAGAAAATGTAAATAAATTTCAAAAGACTCAAATAAATCTCAAAAATTTGAAAAAATTGCCAAAAACTCAAGTGTTTTTGCCAAAACTCAGTTAAATTTATTTTAAAAAATGGAAATAAATTTGAAAAGATAAAAATAAATTTCAAAAGACGCAAACAAATTTAAAAAAATGTAAATAGATTTCAAAAAATATAAATAAATTTGCTAAAAAACTCAGATAAATTTGCCAAAAACACAAAGAATAATGACAGAAGACAGATAAATTTGACAAAAACTCAGATAAATTTGAACAAAACTCAGAAAATTTGACAAAAACTCAGATAAATTGGACAAAAGAGATAAACAGAGCTGAAGAGCGATCGCCGGAATGACGTCAGTCCTCCACGGAATTCCCCTCTCATCTGTTTATCCATCTCAATCCCATCTTGTCATCACCTCTCTCGACAGCACCCAATTCCCATTTTCCATCCCCACTATAGAACAGTAAAAAAAAATAATTACAGACCATCATCACTACCCACCCACCGTTCCACCCGTGCCTCAACAGAACCCCCTCCACTAAAAACCCACCTACTGCCTCATCTTATTCCACCACCGACACCACCTTTATCCACCTAAAAAACCATCGATACCCTAGACAAAACCACCATTCCAACCCCCACATCTCGACCCCTCTTCCCACTCCGAAAACCCCAAAACCCATCTCCTCAACCTCTACTCCAAGACTGATCAACCCCACGTTTAGGTAGGTGCTACCGAGGTCGGCTGACGTGGGAGTCCGTTGGGTACAACCCTTTCACGCCCGGGGGGCAGAAGCAGGTATCAACATTTTTTTGTGGGTGTGCCAGATTTTTTATTTTACTTGGAATTGCAAGTGGTGATCCAGAGATCGACCTTCGCAAGTAAAAAGGAAATCAACTTCTTTCAAGTTTTCCATTGCACATATATTTAAGAAGAGAGACATTTTCTTGATTTGCCGTGAAAGGCGATTTTTTTGGTATTTATAGCCGATTTTTGGCGTTTATAGCTGATTTTGGCATTTATAGTCGATTTTTTGCGTTTATAGCCGATTTTGGCGTTTATAGCCAATTTACAATTCTTATCAATAATGAAAGACAAGAGTTGTGATTTTTGTCTCTTGATAAGTCCACAAAATTATAGTTTTCATGGATCATTTTATATTACCTTGTGGACTTAATTAGGGTAATTTGCACTCAATTTCATAGAATTTCATATTTCCATGCATTTGAGCATCAAAGTTGGAATTTTAGTCAAAATCATTCAAAATCATCAATCTTGCATGAATTTTATGAAATCATTAGTTTACATCATCTTAGTGTCATACAAATTAGCTTTTTGATTCTTGCATCATCAATTAGATCATGGAAAATCATCCAACGGTGCATTCATATGCATAATCTCATTCGGGTCCCATGCATGTGATTTATGAATTTTTATACATATGAGGGCTGAATTAATTTTTTTTATTCTTGTAGGAAATCTTTTGTAATGAGATCCACTTGAAGAGAAACTAAAGATGGAAAGAAAGATTCACACGTCCAATGACTTACACCATCTTACCAAGAAGCTAAAATCTCTCCAAAAGTTGTTAAGAAATCCACCTTAACCTGACATTTAGGAGAAGAATTTGCAAAAGATTAGCAAGTCAAGAGAGAATCAAGGAAGTCACGTTGAATTATCACCTCTTGGAAAGTATGAAGAGAAACAAAGAAGGTTCCAGCAAAGTGATTCTTGGGAAAGTCTTTCTAAAAGCAATTATGATGGATCATTGGTGGGCCATGCTAAAAGGAGATATGATTATATGAGTTTCTTGGTGGCCACTCAAAGAGCTTGATTTAGAAAGAATTGTAGCCAAACAAGGAAGACAATTCCATTTAGAATTATTAAGGCATGGAAACAAAAACGTGAATGGATGGCAAGTAGAAACCTGATTCTATATAATGCACGTCCATAGCTTCATGCAAGGATCCATTCTCCAGAGGCATCTCACGTCCAAACAATTCAACCAATTTTTTTTGTTTATTTTCTCCTAGCCACACCTTCTCTTCCTTACTCCATTATTTTATTTTGGTAGCCTTGGGCCATGTCCAAGGATTTATTTTGAAGGAGAATCTCTGTGAAGGAGAAGTTGTAATTGCCATAAAGTATTCAATGAAAATCATATCTTTAGCAATGGAGGAGTAAATTCTCTTGGATTGGAGCACAAAGTGAAGTTAAGTGATTTTATTTTCATTCTATGTCTTTAATTTAATCTTTATGTCTCTATGATGCATGTTTAGTAGAATAATAGATCTGCCTTCGTGCCGCAGGCAAACCTCCACTTTATATTTTAATTAAATTTCTTTTTAATCAGTTAATCTTCTTTTGATAGAATATACTTAGGTTTTTATGCCTTTGATATTTTATGCTTAATTTGTTAACTGATATTCAAAGTAATTTATATTTTATGAGGTGATGGAGATCTTGGATTTTTCAGTTTAAAAAAAAGAAAAAAGAATATCTTCCGGATCAGAAACATTGAGTTGTTTCTGATCTGAGTTATTTGCAAGGCAAAAGATTAAATTAAAGTATGTGATTTGAGAATTGAAATTAATTAATGGACTCTTTGTTGCTCTGATCTACCTTAATTTATTATTATTGTTATCCGTTTATCTTGCATAGTAGCTTTATCTCTCATTCAAATCTTGATCTGTTTTTATATTCACTAAAAAAAAATCAGATTTAGTAAAGGAAAAAAAAAGATTTCTGTAGTGTTCCCTATGGGATTCGACCTGTATTTGCCACTGTCTCAAAAAGACAGCTGTGCACTTGCAGTATTAAAAGATTGAATTTAATTTCACATCATCTCTTTTATAAAAATACAAACTACAATGAAAAATAAGAAAAGGAGGATCTAACTTCTCAGGAGATTGTGGGGGACTCGTTGAGATTGACGGTCGCAAGCCATATGTGGACTTCGCCATCATCCATGCAGATGAGAATAGAGGATGCTCTTGATTCGCTTGGCTTGGCTATAACCTCAAACTTTTAGAGGACAAAGACCAAGAGGAGGTCCTATGTCCAATAAAAAGCTAAGTAGACGGGCTGAAAAGCCACGTCTAAGCCATTGGAGGCAGAAGAAAAAGGCAAGGACCTTAGGGAGGGTACCCCCCAAGGGAATTTTGTCACCTTGTAGTGGTGGCCGGTGCAGAACTTTCGCAGAGTTTTCTCTCTTTCTTTATCTGGATTTTCTGTGCTTTTTTCTGATCTGGGATCTGTTTGATTTTTCCGATCTGGAATTCTTTGGAATGCTCTCCTATTTATAGGCTCTTGGTAGCCATTTAGGAGGGTTTATGGGCTTTTATTATCATTAAGCCGCATAATGGGAGGAGTTACAGGGTTTAATTCCTTTATTTTGTAACTCCTTTTTCTTGGCGTCTGATTGGTCGGTGGAGATTGAGGGCATTTAATCGCCTTTAATCGCCATGATGGGAGGAGTCTCATGGGTTAAATGCCCTGAGTCAATTGACTTGTAACTCCCATTTGCTTGCTTCTGATTGGGCCGTCCAAAAAAATGAATTAATGACTGCAATAAAGCTAGTCAATTAATCACATTAAGTGGTCGCCGAGCAATTGAAGAGCCGCGGGCCGTGCCGCGTCCTTTGGGATTCTTCTGGAGATGATCATCGATGGATCTTTATGTAGATTGACATTGGATGACCATGTAACTTCTGGTATTGGTTGCCAACAGCGGGTCGGTGCCATCTGTCCTGTAGATTTCTCGATCGGTCGGGTATAAAGCACACTTTTTTGGTTGACCGGTTGGCGATCAATGTTGATTTTGATACTCTTGATGATTGACACATGATTTTGATGGATGTCAAAGGATTTGGTGTCTCAAAAGTATGAATTTTGGAAAATCCCAGGAGATGGAAGCTTCGAATCGCAAAAAAAAAACAACAAAAAATGGGCTTTCCGGGGCGAACCAGATGATTCCGGGCTCCATGGTCGCCTGGGTCGTAGGGGCCTGTGACCCTGGGCCAGGGTCGTAGGGGCCTGCGACCCTAGGGGGAATTTTTCCCCTTTTGTCCTGTTTTGCGGCCGTTTTTTATGTTTTTCGATTCTTTTTTTCTTCTGTATTTTTTCTTGACATTTTGATCATTTATTGGCCTGATTTCCCTATAGAAAACTTGACGAGAATCCTTGCATTTTGGAGTGCAAAGTTTCCAATTTTTCGGGAAAGCCGAAGACTTTGTCGCGTAGAGCTGCCGATTTTCCGTGAGAAGCTGAAACTAGGCCAAACGATGTCGGAATGACCTGGAATTTGGGGTGAAGCCTTTTGAGCAATAAATAAGACCAACCATAGGCTTTTGTTTGAGTTTTGAAGCCGTTTAGGGTCCTATCGCCAGTAGACTTATTTTTGTCGTGAGGGGGATGTCTCGGCTTGATGTGCGGTCAATCGATGTTCGATTGACTTGAAATTTGACAGGGAACCTATTGGAGTCATTTTGAAATGATCCATAGGCTCTGTCATGCAAACCATGGTCCAGGAGAACTTCGCCGCCGAGAGGCCTGATTTGGCTTCCGAGCGTCAAAGTCTGGTCAAATGTTGTCGAAATGACCTGAAACTTGACATGTAGCCCTTTGAAAGCATTTTGAAGCCGTCCATGTGCTCTGTCTAATGAGTGATGGCCTCGGTGGTTATCACCGTCGAGAGGCTTGATTTAGCTCTTCGAGGGTTGATGTTCGGTCAGACATTGTCGGTTTGACTTGGAACTTGACGTGGAGCCTTTTGGATGTATTTTAAGACCATCCACGGGCTCTGATCGAAGATTTGGTGTCTCCGATGCTTTCGCCGTCGGGAGCTCCTTTTTCAGCTGCCGGAGAAGCGAAGTTAGGCTAAATGATTTTGAAATGGCCCGAAACTTCTTGTGTACTCCTCTTTTGGCTGTCTTGAAAGATCTTGCAGTTTTTGTTTGATTCTGACAAGATTTGTTTTTTTGGAAGTAGCATTGCCTATTTATGGCA